>JAFJYI010000179.1:0-1200000 GCA_019022655.1 Acacia acuminata | reverse complement strand
AATAGTAAAATTCCATTAAATAAATTACAACATAATGAAGTGCTTAAATAAACCTAGTCCCTACAAGTTCATTTCGATTTGATCATGAAGATCATTCATTCGTGTTCATTTCGATTTGTCTCTCCATATTAATTGTTGAGATTTCAAATTAAAGGAACAGACTAGGGAATGTGATGAATTGATTGAACGGAGAGGAGAGAGGTAGACTAGTAGGTGAAGCCAACGAGAAAGACAAAATAGTGGAAAGGAGAGGAGAGAGGCACGATTGGGAGGGGGCAAATGGTAATTTAACTAATGGGCCCCACATAAAAAATTGATGAGAAGATACTAATGGGATCAGAAGCCACAAATGGGAGCTTAAAAAAAATGCCCATTAAAGATTGAAGTCCATCAAATAAAAAGTGTTCCCAAACACTCATAATTTTTTTGATGGACTTATTATCCCATCTAATGAGATAATAAGTTCATTAGATGAGTTCCCAAACAGGCCCTATAAAATATGAAAGACTATAAACGAACTCACAAGACTGCCGAAAAGGTAATGAACAATGCAGAAATCCGGGCCCAACTTTCGTTGTAATCTTAAGAAAATTTTGTTTATTGAATCAACTTAGATTAATCAATACATTAAATAAAGTTGCTTTCTGTGTTGGTAGAAATTTTGGTTTGAATCTGTGTTAGTTTTAAATTTTGGAATCCTGACTTTGAAAAATTAGAGTTTCTAATATTATGATCTTTGTGGGTATATATCTGTCTATTTGTTTCTGATATATATATATATATATATATATTAAAGTTTTGCTTTACCGGTCGCTCTATGCCTCTGTTAGATATAGCGATTATTTGAAAATTGAAACTTTATTAATCGATGGGACTAGAAGTCATTTGTGTATATAGAAAAGATCTTAGAATTCGATGTATATCTATTTTGTTTGATTGGTTAGATTTTTAAATATTACATCGGTGAGATATATTTTCTCTCTACAATGATTAAATAATATATTTGATGGATAAAGATTGAGTAACCGAGTAAACTAATTTAAAAAGGCACGAAATTGGCTTCATGGATAAAGATCTTGAAATATAGTAGAGATCGATAACGAAACATGAGAAACCATTGTCGCTCCGCGGATCGGTGTGACGGCGGGAGTCGGGGAATGACACAAAAGATACGTCGTTTGTGTTAAGCGCTAAAAGGACAAGTCGTTGTTTTAAACGATGTGTTTCTCATAATCCTAGCTTTTAACCGGAAGTTTCTGTATGGATGTGTCCATAGAAATCAATATATTTTTTAATTATTTATTTATATATTGATTACTTGCACGGTGAATTTACATCTACGAAAATTTGACTATTAATAAATATATTAGATTCTATTGATAGGGTAGTTAATAAATCTCCTACTATCTCTCCTTAGTTTAATGAGGATTTGATGAATATTAAATTCATAAAGTGAAGATAATATGTCTTGATTTCATTAGGAGATTTTATTAGTTTTATTAGATATTGTACGGATTTGATTTAATTTCATGCTTCTAGTTGCGAAATTAAATATATTTAACAATTAAATGATGAACTTTATTAAAAGTCTTAAATTTTAGGATGTTATGTATTTGAACAAATTCTAATTTAATTAATTAGAATGGAATGGAATTTAGTCCCGTTTAAGGATTTATTATTAATTTGTTTGATAATTTCTAATCTCCTATAATCTCTCCTAAAATCTTGTAAAGCCTTTTGAATTAATAATGGCTAAATAAAAATGTTGATATCTGTGAATATCTTAGCTATTATTTAATTTATTAAGAAGGATTTATTATTTTCTTTTGAAAATAAATGTGGTAAAATTATTAAATATTTGTGGTGGTATGAAAATTTAATCATTTATCTAGTGTAGAGATAAATGTGCTTTAATTTTCTTAGTATTATTATTTCTCTTGGTATAAGCATGCATGATATCGTGAAATATCGAAATATAAGATTGGCTTGCACGATACTAGTAGAAATGTTATTATAGTCTTAATTTTATAATTATGGATGATTTTGTGGCTATGATTTTTTGCTGCTTAATTGTTGTGAATAGCATTTAAATGAATGCTAAATATTTAAGTTTAGAAATTAAATATGGTGGATTTATTAGTCATCAAAGTGGTCAATTCTTTATGAATTGTTTTAATTCCAAATATTATGATAAGTTAAATATTTAAGTTTTGGAATTAAGTATGGTGGATGTGTTAGTCATCAAAGTAGCCAAATTTTATTATTATTAGTATTTTTAATTCCAAATATTATTATTATTATTTTTAATTCCAAATGATTTTTCAATTACCCATAACCTTGATGCTATAATGTTATGTTTGTATTGTGGGTGAACTAAAAGTTTGTTATTATAAGGTGTTATGTGAAATCTTTATAGCATCATATTATAGGAAAAATCGGACATTGAAAGAAATGAAGAATGCATTGTTAATTGCATCCGGTTTACCACAAAATTTGTGGTGAGAGCCATTCTAACGGCTAACTTTCTAATTAACAGAGTGCCTCATAAAACGATAAAAAACATACCATATGAAATATGGAAAGGAAAGAAACCTTCATTGAAATATTTGAAAGTGTGGGGGTGCTTGGTAAAGGTTGAGATTCCTAAACCTAAAAGACTAAGAATTGGACCTAAGACAGTAGACTGTGTATTTCAAACGTTCGGAAATATTTGAAAGTGTGGGGGCATTTATTGGTCCGGTCCGCGCGTGTGAAATAAAAATTAATTTTTATTAAATTAATTTTTGGATAAAAAATAATTTTTTGAATTTCCGAACTTTTAAATAATTTCATTGTGCCTCTCCGAGTTTTCCAACCGTCGCGTTTTGCGATCCGTTCGCTCCGTTTGTGCGTCGTTCGTACGACGCACCAGTTCGTCGGCAACAGATGCAGGTCGCCTCTGTTCGTCCTGTTCTGGTGCGTTTGTCTGAACAACGCACCAATTTGCAGCAACAGACGAGTCCATCTGATCACGTTTTTTTAGAGTCTATAAATAGGGTGCCCTAGTCACAAATTAGATTACGTTTTTCTACATACTCTCTCTCTGCATTCGGCATATACATTCTGAGAGTTCCGAAAGCAGACTCGTTGGATTCGCTTGGGCTTCAGACAGACAGAGACATCTTTCTGGAGACGAATAATCCGCTCTATCCTGAGAGACAATTGCTCAGAAAACCTTCGGCATCCGTATTGAGGGAGCAAAATTGTCTTAAGGACACAACGAAAGTTGGGCCCGGATTTCTGCATTGTTCATTACCTTTTCAGCAGTCTTGTGAGTTCGTTTATAGCCTTTCATATTTTATAGACTTGTTCTATGCTCTCTGTATGTCCTATTTTAGTTAATACAGATTTTTATTTTGCTATTCTATTTACTGTATATTCAATTTCTACGTACTCAATACATTAGAAACAACACATTCACCTCCCTCCAAGCTATAAAACCATCAGTTGCCCAAAGCCAACAACCATCAAAATTAAATGAAGACCAATCCATGTTTAGGATTGAGCGATGAAGAGAAGAACATTGTGGAGTCAAAAATCACATACCTCACTTCCTTCCCCTTGCTCCAGCTCTGCTTCCTCCTCCATTGCTTCCCACTTGGCACCATCTCTCTCTTTCTTTCTTCATTCTTTTCTTTTTATATCCCAAGGAATTTCTTTCATTTCTATTTAATTTTGAAAAGGATAAATCAAGCCCTCACATATCTCTAATATTATGAATATTCAGACATCTTTTTATCATTTAAAATTCTTTTTCTGGATTTTCCTTGCACAAACTCTAGGAGACTTTCCAACACGATCTAAGCATTGTCGCACGTTGTCCTTTATGAAATGCACAAACTCTAGGAGACTTTACACGCAATCACGTATATTCATAATAAAAATAAGATATTGAAAATCATAACAGTCAATGAATCAGTCAAAGCAATCGTTCAAGGCTTGGTAGCTCAAATCAGGATCAACTCACAGTCGGACCAGTCATGATAAAAAATGATATATTTAATTAACAATGTAAAAATATTCATATCTATAACCGCAAAAGGATAAATATTTAAATATAAAAAGAATGACTAAGGTATATGTTTGATTCTCGTAAGTTTACATCAAGTTTTAATTCGATCTCTTAAGTTTAAAAAGTAGACTTTTAATCCTTTAATATTAACAAGTTAGTTTTATTTAACAAAAAATGCGGACTTAACAATTTAAATGATGATTATGTAATTAAATGTTCATAAATCATACTTTAATTTCAAAAAATATAAATGATTATATTAAATAATTAAAATTTGACCATTTTTGTCAAGCATCTAATTGCAGAATCACTATTTAAATAACGAATTGGTGTTAAGATTAAAGGACTAAAATGTATTTTTTTTGGTTTCAAGCCTTGAAAGTGGAAACCCTTGATCATGTAAAAAAAAAAAAAAATATTTTTAAAACTTAAAAGGCTAAAATGAAAATTAATGTAAATATGCTTTACCCAGAAAGAATTAATCTACAACTAAATAGAATATTAATGTATAAAATACGCATAATCCAACAAATCAGAGTTTATGATGCACAAATACAATGGACTGGTCTTTTTTTTTTTTTTTTTTTAAACTCAAAGTGATTTCATTTCAGGCTTGTGAGAGAAAAACATTCAATTCGATCAAACATGTCCATAACTTTTAACTAAACTGGTTAGGGAAATTGATTTACTTGTTATTATTAGTCTAACTAGTTGAAACAGGTTGAGCTTTCATAATATTAAAAAAAAAAAAAAAAATCACTCAATCTACTTTGACACTGTGAATGCATGATATCATAAAACTCAAGATACGAGATCGGGAGGTAGTGCATAACACGGAATCTATAATTCTAAGGCCCCGTTTGTTACACGGAAGATTTGAGGAAGGAAAGGAAAGGAATGGAAAGGAAAGGAAAGGAAAGGAAGATTAGGAGGGAACTTTAAAAATGTGAGCTGTTTGGTATACAAGGGAATGGAAGTTAGTTGAGGGAAGATGAAATGTTTGGTATGAAGAATTGGGGTTGTATAAGTGGGAAGATTAGGTGAAATTCCCAAATTGCCCTTAAATAAAAAACATTAAAAAAAAAAAAAAAAAAAAAAAAGGTAATAACTAGCGGAAGGGTTTGTTGCGCGACATGAACGAAGAGAGGAACGAACCCTAGAAGGAAATTGCAACGGTAAATTAAAGTAGATGGTGATGGGGTATGAAATTCGACTGACGAGTGTCTCCGGTGGTGACAAGGACGACGTAGATGGAAGGAATAAGGGGCGTGGAAGCACGAAGCAATATTTAACGACTGCGGAAACAAGTATGGGAAGAGAAGCGGGTTAGATTAGCGTGATGAACATTGAACCCTGGTAATGCTATATTTAACGAAGGTTGATTGGAAAAAATGAGTGCTTGAACCCCGAGCGGTGTGAAGTCGCTGAATGAAAAGGGGATTGTTGGGTTGGTGAAACGAGAGGCAAGTGCGAAAATAGTTTAGGAAAATATGGCATTCCTTCATTTGACTATAATTAATCATCAAAATCAAACGGGGACATAACAAAAACGAATGTTAGATCGATCGAAAAGGACGGAGGAATTATGAAAAATTGCACTTGTGAGGATGAAGAAGGAGACATTAACGGTATACAATGTGCAAAATAGGGACATTGGTTCTTCATCAAATGGGCGATTGAAGTGAACCATATGTGAAGCATAGAACAACCAACATTTTGACAGATAGCTTGAAATTTATAAAAATAATCTTCACCCAGGGCAATGTGTGGTAGAGGAATTAAAAATAAAGCACCCAACATTATGAAATCTTTGCATAAGTAGGAAAGCGGGAAAAAAAAAAACTTTTGCTATTGGACTTGTAAAATGCACCGGTAACCACTTTGAACCAACACAACACGAAGCTTAATGCCAAGGCACAAAATGAAAATGAATGAATGAAATTGGCCTTCTCAAATCTGCATACAAGTAAAACAGAACCTTGGACATTACGGCAACATGAGGCGATGTCGGATAAATGGACATAAATGATAGCATGTGAACCGACCATCATTGGCCTTCTCAAATGCTTTGTATGACAAATAATTGTGAAGTTTTTCAAAGGGTGCATGAGCCACCCAAAAATTGCATGGTCGGTAACATATACTAACCATCGGTGGTCGGATAAGCGATGGGAAAAAAAGCGGGAGACGTTCGAACGTAAATAATAAGTTCGAACCAAAAGATCAAGTTCGAACTACATCACATAACAAATATAAATGTAAAGTTTATGACAAGGTGCATCGGGCACCCTAAAATTAGCTGCATAAAATCGACATGTTATGCGGAGGAATTATGACAAATCATGAACTACACAAAATTATAAGACACATTACAATAGATTAAACATAATTCAACCATTAAACATTAGTTCGTAATACAAAAGTGTAAGTTCGAACCAAACAAGAAAGTTCAAACTCCAACGAACGGCAAGTAAACCATCTCGGAATGTGAATCGGCGGTCATAACAACAAAAAACTAGTCAATACTTGTCTTTGGAGCATTACATGTAACTCTAAACGGACAATACACACAATTTCTGTCCTAGTTCTTTTCTTCTTTGATGGGGACCTCTTTGGAGCGGTGCGCCTAGGAGATGATGTCTGCGAACCGGGGAGGTTCACTGGGATGAACATTGGAGTAGCGGCCTGCGTACTTTGAGGACGAATTGGTGGTTCTTGTGCGAAGATATTGGGCAAATTCTCTCCGCAAGGACGGGCTGAAGGCTGAAGCGGAATGAACCTCAAAGGAACATTTCTTGTTATGTTCTTTGGAAGGGGCGGGAGGAGGGCTAACGGTTCGGGTAGCGGGACAATTGCGATCCCGTGGTGATTGGATCCAAATCCTCACCTTCACCCACTTCTCCATCGGGTGGGGTGGCTCCGGAGAAATGGACACCTTTCTCTTCATCATCACCCGCGGTGTCTCCAACCCCATGGCTAGAATGATCGGCCCCTTCCTTCTCAACCTCTTCATCTCTCGCTGCAAGGACACCCTCATGGTCATCGGCGCTTCTTTCTCTACCTCTTCATCTTTAATGCTTGCAGGCCCACCCTCATGGTCATCACCCCCTTCCTTCTCTGCTTCTTCATCTGTGATGCTTGCATGCCCACCCTCATGGTCATCACCCCCTTCATTCTCTGTCTCTTCATCTGTGATGCTTGCATGCCCACCCTCATGTTCATCATCCCCTTCCTTGTCACCTTCTTCATCGCTTGCCTCCATCATTCTCGGCCTCGAATCAATCTCATCATCCCTTCCTTCTCTTGTTCTTCATCTCTGCTGCCTTCATCGTCAGACTCAGAATCAATGTCAGCATCCCCTGCATTCTGTTGTTCTTCATCTCTGCTGCCATCATCCTTGGCCTCAGAATCATGGTTATCATCCCTTTCATTCTCTTCGTCTTCATGTTCATCCTCTTCTTCTTCTTCCGTCTTTGCCATCATCGTCCGCCTCGAATCACTCTCACCATCCCCTTGCTTCTCTCCTTCTTCTTCACCGATGCTATCACCTTCTTCACTTCCTTTGTCACCATCCTCGGATTGGGAGCCCAATGGCATGTCTGTGAAGTGGACTTATGCTCATTCCTCTCGCTGGATGAAGGACCCGGCCATGTCATGTTTTTTGCCCCCGAATTCAGCAAAGTCCTTCCAGTCGATGCCATACACATATATGAAATCTCGAACGTCCTTCAAGTCAAATGCCATTGATGCCATGCGTGACTCCATCTCATTGAGGGTTGACGTATGTGATCCTTCATCAACCCAATTTTTTCATCAACTATTTTGGCAAACATGGCTGCCACTTCGCAACGCCTCCTCAAAGTTTTGGTTTTTTCTACTTGGACCCGGTTGTAGGTGCGGCTCCCTTTGCCTTCCCTTTCCTTCCTTGATGGGGCTCATTGGGTGATCTATAGGATGACTGCTTGGAAACAAGAGGGATTTGCATTCTATGTAGAGCCTCGTCATCAAATTCCTGAGTCCAAATGGGGGCCTCACCTTCATGAAGATACCAAACCTTGTGCTTTTGTAATATGAGGGAAACAAGTGAAGGGAATGGCGGTCAGAATTTTTCACCCCAAAAGTAGCGACCTTGACATTGTGTCAACGATCCTCTTCCCCATCTGAAATGGCTTCCTCTTGATCATGCAGCAAAGGATTTCTTTGTCCTCAAGGCTCATGCTTGTGTAGTGCTTGCCCTTGTTTACGAAGTTCCTGCTGTACAAATAATGTAGCACCCTATACTTATAGCTCAACTGCTTCGGTCTGGTCAGAGAAGAAGCACCTTCGGTTGTCCCTCCCTCTAGCAATATCTTATCCATTTCCTCTACAGTGAACTTTGTAGTTGTGGGTGTGGAACCTTAACCCCTAACCAATTAAGGATTTTCTTGTCACTCAATTCAATTGTTTGGCCCCTAACACGTGTGGACACACTTCCGTTCTAGATAATCCGAGGTTAGAATAAAACACCTTCACAACCGAGTCACTATAAGGCAAACCCAACTCCGGGAGTCCCCTAAATGGTCTAAGCAATGCGTCTAGTCCAAAGGGATAATCGATATCAAATGAGTCCATCCTAATCCTACTCATTTTACCTGAGACTTCTACCTACTAACCTCATGTCATAGTCCTCAAGTTGGGACCGATTGAAGTCGGCCTTAGAGTCGGGGATGATATTGGCCCTCTTTGCACTTTCAACTTCCTATACAACTTGGACCTGACCTCATCAACATGCTCATTGTCGTCGTCATCCTCATTGGTGGCGGCGAAGAATCTTCATCATCGGTTGTGTGTTGCCACTCTTTCTCATCCCCACCGGAATCGGCAATGTCAACCATTTTCCCCTTGCTCGTTTGGTAGTATCTCCCTTTCGTTTTTTCCCCTTTTGAGTAGTGTCGAGACGGAGTCACGATCATCACTGTAGGGGCCTTCCTCTTCCTAGACGCCGGAGTGTGGGTATTCTTCGTAACAGCCCGTTTCTTCTTCCTCGCTTCTTTAGCATCAAGTTCTCTCTTCCACTTTGCTTTATGCCTCGCGAACTCGTCATACGCCGTTGTTGTGTCTTTCCTCGTCTCGGTCGACGACCCAACTCGACCGCACCTCCGTAGTGTTGCCACATGTGCTTCCTATAAGCTACAACGTCTTCCATTGTAATTCGCAACTCGTTCAACCTAAGTTATCACTTTTCCTTGGTTTCCCCATTCAAAGCTGGTTCAAATGCGTGCCCGGAACAATGGGAAGACGACGCCGTGTAACGTACTTGGGTGTGGGTTTGAAGGTCACGAAAGCTGAAAGGTCGCGGTTGAGAAAGGTGGAAACACAATGTGAAAGGGGTTTGGTTTGCCTTGGGAAGACGCAGTGAACAGATGGGAGAGGTGTGACAGTTTAGAACAGAGTAATGGGCGACGTCAGTTTTCAGACTGACGTTCGAACTGCTCCAAAAAGTAGTGGACCTGGGTATAAACCGCCATTGCATTAATGAACATGGAAAAAGACCCACGTCTGATCAATCAAGCCCTTTTCCAGCGTTTTTTTTATTTAAATTTTGGTAATATGTTTCCCTTCATAACTTTCTGGCGATGTGGGCTGGGGGTCATTAAACATACTGATCCCATATTTTGCCCAACTGAATCAAAAGATAAAATAGGTTCGAACGTAAATATGAAGTTCGAACTAACAAAAATTTCACAATGTTGAACAATATTAGGTTCGAACTTCAGCCGGGCGTTCGAACGTACATTAATTGAAAATGCTGATATGCATTTGTTACAAGAAGCAGTACGATAAATGGAAACTGCGATATGCATTTGTTACAAGAAGCGAGTACGATAAATGGACAAGGGCGAAAACAAAGGTAACATCCAATGGTCAACGAGATAAAAAAGTTTCCATTTTCTCGCATTCATCATAAGTGAGTACATCCCATGCACGGGCCAATTAATAGATGGCACCGCATCATAATACACTTAAAACTTATAATTTGACAACAGGCTGCGCCACACAAAATTTAGGCCATGTCCAATTTTTCCTTAACCTATTTGAACATGGTCCAAAGTTTGTGCTAATGCAAAAACCCTGCCCTATACAAAAGGACTGTGCCGGATATACAAAACGATGCGGATATACAAAAGGCACATGCGGCAAAGATATACAAAAGACAGTTAGTGTCCAAAACAAAGTGACACATCTGAATTACCCTTTTTACCAATACGGGTACATCAAACACAAAAAGAGCAGCTATGTACTCCGCACTATTAAACTACACGGCTATGTAATCCCGATGATGCATCTTTACTTGAGAGAAAGCAAGGTGCGGATCCATGATGGCTTAAACTCTGCGGTACCTTTAGAAATGAAGTCACCATTTTATCGAAGTTACAATCTTCATATGTGCAAGGTTTCTTTCATTCCAAGTCAAATCCTCAAGTTGCGGTAGCTCCATGTACAAGTCATCTCTGGGCGGGAGGTTCGGGTTGCCTTTCTTGGGGTGCCATCATATTTCCTAGCTTGTCAAATGCGATAACGATGGTGTTCTCCAATTTTGTGATCAGTATCTCGCAATGCCTCGGCGATTACTTCGACATTGTTCGGTTTGCGCTTCTTCCTTGGACCAACATTTGCATCAGATGGATTGACTTGAGTGGTGACAGTTTCATGGTTCGTTCGACAACTCACATTCATCAACATGTGGTGGTGTTTCGGAAGTTCGTTATCTTCATGATTAATTTCTTCCTCCATTCCCCCGGGCACTCTCCTTCCTCACCGGTAGCCACTTGTCCCGGCCCAAACCATGCACGAGAGAGTCAAAGTTTGGTAAGGGTTTGGTTCTAAATTCCTTTGCCTTGGGATGAGCACGCACTTTGAACAAGCAATATGTCGGTTTGGATATGGAAGTCATTTGTAATACATAATCAAAGTACAAGTTTCAACGGTATGGTAGGATCTCATACCTTCAAATACTCATCCCACACCTCTGGATCTGCGGTAACAAGGTTAGTCTCCGGTTCCAACCAAATCCTGAAGCATTGGGCCCATAAACAATGTCGTATCTTTGCTTGCCATAGACGCTTTAAGGTCTTCGATCTAGAGGTGATGTGTGGAGTTGCTTTGATACCACGGCCCGGGAAGCTTACGCTCAATCATCTTTTGCAACACATTTGCATAACCAGCCTTGAACCCACTATCTCGCCATCCACTTCTGGTCCAATCTCAAAGTCACAAGGCTATCTACCAATACCCGATCCTCCATTTCTTTGTCCACATCTTGATCCTCGTCCCGCTTCCCTGTTCAACTTGATCCATCTAAAACAAACACGATTGAGGCAAAATATTGCGGTATACATGCTTTTCAAAGAACAACAAAAGCAAATATAGACTTAATTGAAATTCAGATTGACATAGGACATGGTTGTTGTTTTTAACATAAACAGACGGAATAAATTGTCCTTAAACCTAGCAATACTTGAGTACATTGTTATCAATTATCTCCAAGTGCCACAAAGGCAACAAACATCTCATTTGCAACTTGTTCCCGTAATTAGTCCACACTTCACTAGTTTCCATTGGAACTAAGGGCGGGTTGTCAATCGTTGTAGGTCCAATCGGTAAGGTGTCAATCTGCTCATCAAGGGGATCTTGAACATTCTCCCGACGAATGAGGTTATGGAGCAAACAGCAAGCAACGATGTATCTATTTTGCAGCCTCACTGGATAAAAAGATGGGCTCCTCAATATTGCCCATCGTAACTTGAGTATGCTAAAGCACCTTTCTATTACATTTCGTGCCGCGAATGTCGCATGTTGAAACACTCATGCGCAGTTTGGGGTTGATGTCCTTGTCTCCGGAGTCATTAAGGTGGTACCTTTGACCTCTATAAGGAGCCAAAAACCCACGGCAATTACTGTACCCGAAGATCAACCAAGTAGTAGTTCCCCGCAAAAGATATACAAGTTAATAAACAATAGTGTAACTTAATTTAAACAACGTAATGCACGCTCACACCCGTACCTAGTGGCCTTTGTTAGTCCAAATGGTCTCCTTATAGCATCTCTCAACACTCTCCCATCCGCGTGACCCTTCCCACCGGGCAAAACAAATATGAATTGCCCATCCGGTGTACATACCCCAAGGACATTAGTTGTAACCTCCCTTTTCTATTTCGGTACCTCCCCTTGTGTTGTGCGGGGACTTGAACACGTATGTGCGTACCATCCAATGCACCAAGGCACCCACGAAATGACCAAAACATTATCACCGTTAAGGTCAAACCATAGTGTCAATACTCTATTAAATTACTCAGACAATACCATAATGTACATACCTTGAACCACTTCCAACGATTATCATTTGAGTCCTCTGGAATTGGCTCGGTTTCTTCAAAAGCAATGATTGAAGTCTGATGGTAGCATTGAGCACTAGTTTGAAGTATCTACTAATGGTTTCTCCTGACCTTCCAAACTCAAACTGTATGACTCTGTTCTTCACATGATGGGCCAATATGTGAAGGAACATAGCCACTTGCTCATCAACTAGCATATGTTTAGTTGCTCTCAATCCGCCGATTGTGTCTAACATGTGACACAATTTATCAAACGTTGCCCGGTACATCCTAATTTGGTTGAAGCAAGTGGTGTCACTACTATATATCATCGCTCTCAAATTCGCTCTCTTGGCATGAAAATCTAATCTAAACGTCCTATCCGGTAAGTGCCTTGGTCTACTCGCTCCCACGGCGACTATCATCGTCACAACCAAGGTCTTCATTGCTATTAGCAAAGTTATGCAACCAGCCAACATTCCAATCATTTCACGTAAACGTGGCTCCATACCTACACAATTGTTCACCACACCAATATCTTTTTTATCATAATCTGCCTCTCCTCTTTACAAACTACCACAATTTAACATTATACATTCCTATCTTTCATGCCATGGGCTCAATTTACACCACTACTTACCACCCAACATCTCACTCCACTGAATGAACGACACATGTCGATGTTCGAACTAGGGTGTACAGTTCGAACGTAAATTGGAAGTTCAAACTTTTTCTATTTTCTTGTTTTCAATTCACCTTTAACAGTTAACAAAACCCATTTTCCCTTTTCAAGCAAACATACCATCACCACACAATCAACTTTAATATATAAACACACTTCACATCATTCATAAAAGGGATCATTAACAAAACAACAACACATTGTACGAAACAAACAACATATTTCCTAGCAAGTACACCGTGTACGTATGCGGATATTGCTTCAAAATGCATTCCAGCTTTGTGTGTGTGTCCCCCTCCCCAAGCTCGAAGCAATAGGGCAACGAAAAGCTCACCCGCCCAAGCCGGAAGCAACGGGGCCACCAAAAGCCCGGCCCCCAACCTCGAAGCAACGGGGCGACGAACATTTCGAAGCCCCCCCCCCAACTCGCAACACTGTAACGAATAGCTCAGATCCATATAGATCTCACATTTAAAAATTGATTTCCAAATAATACTGACCTCAAATGCAGCTCGGGTTCAACTTCTCCTTCGCCGAAAACCGACCACTGTAGATACAAGCTTCTTCACCGACACCTTTCGTCCAGCTCGCGCCTTGCTCGTGCTTATGGGTACAGTCTTTTCAAAGGGCCTATTTGTCCGATATTTTCACCTTCCCGGGAAGATTTTCACCTTCCGCCTATTTTGGATGGAATGAAGGTTCCAATGGTTGATGGAACTTTGGGCCTCGACGGATGTATACTCGACGGAAGATGGGGAAGCAAACACGTTTTTTGTTGGAAAGTTGTTATCTTCCCTTTCCATCGGCCCAATTCTTTCTAACAAACGGGGCCTAAAGGATCCTCGATCCTCAAGAATGCTAAGACTTACTTTGTTTGGGTCTTGTTAATTCTTTACACGTCTAAATATTCAAAACCGTACCATTCCCTCTTGTGTAAAAAAAGAGTTTAATGAAAAATAAAAAATAATTTATATTCTTGTTGATGTATGAAATGATTTGTAAATGTAAGAATTTTGGGCGTACCTGGAATCTGAATAACTCGCTGAAGTATATACATGTAATCGGAACACCGATACTGAACCCGATCACATTACACAATAAATACATAACAAATACATCAAAGAGAGGAAAAGAAGAGAAAACTCTTATGACAGAACCTTATTGAAGTAGGAGGATGCTATTTTGTATGTCTCTATTTCTGACATATTACTCCCTAAATCCAACATCATATATATATATATATATATATATATATATACATATGTATGATCACATAGGAATAGATGTAACTATTAAACCATAATAAATGATATTTCTCTTTATGAACCTATACGTCTCTCCATGATAGCTTTTCTTGGATCGGGTTTAGGCCCTAATCCACTAAGGATAGACTAACATATTCCAACAGTTATAATGTTGCATTCCATGTTAAATGTTAACTAGATAAAGTACCAACAAAAGTTTGGTATATAGTTGATAGATTATTGAGTCCTTCAAACATGATGTTTTGGGTTCGAATTAGGCCGTACATGGAAAAAGGCTTTGTTAGAAGAGGCAAAATCCACTTTAATGTTCTTTACGCTTTGAGATAATTAGTATTTAGCTATTGATTGGATTCTACCAAAAAAAAAAAAAAAAGTTAACCGATAAAGGGGGCATCAACTAAGGGTACACCCGTACACTTGAAAAAAGAAAAAGAAAAAAAGAAATAGGTTTAATTTTATAAATTATCTGAGTTAGTTTGATTGGTACCTGAAAATTATGCAATATTATCCTACTCCCTCTGGTCCTTATTATAAGGCACCAACTAACTTTTCTCACAAACCAATAAAAATAGTTAAAGTCAATAAAGTAAGCCTACAATTTAAGTAACTTCCAATATTACCCCTATTAATTATCCTAAACTTTAATATCATAATTATTATTACTCACCCACTACCCCTATTGATTATGGGCATACATGGAAAAAAGCAATCATTGCTTCTTGGGAACAAACAAGTGCCTTATAAAAAGGACCAAATAAAGTTGGTAGTTGGTGCCTTATAATAAGGACCAGAGGGAGTATAAATAGAAATTGAACAAAGACATTAATCATTGTCACATAATTGTCAATCAGTTTCTCTTCGTATAATTTCCATCAATTATGAGGATATCTCTTGAAGCAGCCGTGGCACGTACAACACGCAACGTTACATTCACAATCAAAATAAATAAATAAATTGATATACATAACATGACCTCGTTGAGGAGAAGGGTCCACTAATTTGGAAAATGTTGAAGAATTTTTATATTCCCCTTACACATCTGATTATTACTATCATTTCAATTTGGGCTTATTTGGAATTGCCAACGGAGCTTATAAGAATAGATTTTTAATTATGATTTAAGACGTACAAAATAAATATATGATAGGAGTTTTATTTTAACTTATACAAATATACTTATTTAGAATTTGTTTCGGATTGCATTTGGAACCCCCAAAATGACTAATATATAGACCCATAAAAAGCTAGTTGAAGGGGGAAAAATGTTTGACACAACTTTAAAGGTAAAAATGTACATTTGTCATGACTTTAATTAGTGTCCAAACTCCAAATATAAATTTACTCCCTCCAGTCTTTAATATATGATATTTACTTAATATCGTATGTATTTTCTAAAAACTTTAGTTATTTTCCTTACTTCTCTCATTTCCTCTCATCCTTAATTATTATATTGTTGAGGAAGTATCAATAGGATATATTAGGAAAAATTGACAAATATAAAAAATATCTATTATATTTAGCATCAAGATGAATTCTTCAAATATATCTTATATTAATGAGCGAGAGGGAATACATCATTACCCTACTAATTAATTTTTACTCCAATTTCAATATGCAAAAATTACTTTATATAAAAGCCACTTTTACCAATGTGAATGTAAATAAGCCATTAGTAATCTATTAAAGGAAAAAAAAAAAAAAAAAAAAAAAGGATTCAGCTTCTACAATTTTTTTATAAGTAACAATATTTATTTATTTATTGAAGAAATAAAATGATAGTACATCATAAATCTGCAATGGTAAATGTGCATGACTATATTTTATGTTAATGTGGATGACAAAGGGCACTTGTCTCTTAATTATAATGTTCAGGTGTTTGATTTCTAAATTTTGCACATAGAGTAAACTTAGTCAAGAGAGATTTATCGTCTGTCCTTCGACTCATCATCAAGTTCAACAAATTTTATTATTATATTTTAAAACAAAAACGTTAAGAAATTTTTTATTAAAAAACCTTTAAAATATAACAATCACAAATCAGTGATTTCTAACTAAACTAAATAGTGAATTACTAATAAAGTATAGTCAATAATTCAATATCTAAATTTTAAATTATTGTAGGAAACAAAGTTTATTTGGGATTTTAACATTTAAAGGTATTTATTTTTGAAAATTTCCCAAACCTTAAAATTCGTTAACGCTGCCTTAAAATTCATTACTTTTATAATTTTATCTCTATTTAATATATATTATACTATATCTGAGTCCTAATTATAGGACAAAATTTATAGTATAACTTGTACTAAAAACTTTATCCTAGCTATAATTAGGATCGGATGGAGTACCATATAAAAATAAATTCATAGAATAATAAATAAGGGGTGAATTGTACATTCCCTTAAAAAACTTAATGAGATACCTTGGACTAATTTTTCTCTCTCCATCTACCTTATAAATATTACAAGAGGACTACTTTTAAGGTGTGAGGGTGATGAAGTGATGATATTGGTAAGCAATATTTCAACATGTATAATGATGACCCATAGGGATGGAGATTCTTTGGATATATATAGTGACATGATTATTGGAATTTGTTTTTGATGGGCCACGACATGATTAATTAATTAAAACACTCAAGGAGGAAGATGAGGGGCATTGTCCATGAAACCAACTTATTAGCTTCATCATAGCCACGTACAATTAGGGGTAGACCCAAAAAAATTATAGAAGGGAGGTATAATTGGTGGAGATATTTGGGGGTTAGCAGGCAGCGTTCTTGACATTTTTTTAAAGGAAGGTTTTAAATTCATTAAAAAAAAGAATATAAAGAAGAAAAAAATATTTATGAAATTAAGTGAATCTTGATGATGTAATAAGAAAGGCAATTATTTTACAAACCTGTCATTTAGAAAAGCAAGGCTAAATTACAATGAAGGGTTGACACTCAATAAGTTCAAGTACATATATTTTAATAAAAAATATATGACAATAAAAATAATTATAATGTCATCATTCTATACCTTATTTTTTGGAATTCCATCATAATTGCTTTATTATCAATACTATTAAATACATCTTTTTTCGGGGTTGGGTTTCTCTCCTAATCTTTTTTTCATTATCCCTCATCATCTTTAAATCATATCTATCCAATCAATCACAATACTACTTTATTATCTCTCTCATCTTTCCAATCAATGACTTAGATGGGCTAATGAGAGAAAATGAGAAAGAGGATGAGGAGAAGATCTTCTTCCCTTTTTCCAATATAAAGCTAACAATCATTTAACCATTTATCCCTTATCTCATTACGAAATGCAACCTTGATATATTAAGATGGACACTTAATTTAAGGGTAAGCAATCATTCAAACATGTAAGATTTTTTCTTAAAAAAAAAAAAAAAAAAAAAACCCAAATTCAAGGGCTCACAACGTGGGTCTACGCCAAAAATTGACTTTGATTAGCAGTTCTGAAATGCTTACACTGTACTCTATCCTATCTGATGCTAAATATAAGAAGTTTATTTTGATCTTGAATATAAGATCTTATTTCATTTTGTTTCTTAAATTTATAATTTCCTCAAAATATGTTTATTGGTTGCACGCATAATTAAAAAGGTATGTTGAGGAAACCAACACACTTTTGTTAAAAATAATTAATGAAACTAATTTTTTAATATTTGCAATTTATTTATCTAACTCCTATATTAAGAATGGAATGTTGTATTATTAAAAAATCATGCAAAAATTATCGCAATTAGTTCAACATGCACACATTATATTTCTAACATAATCTAACAATTAGTAAAAAATAAATTAAAGAGTGTAATTTCCTCTGAGTTTTATATCAATATTTCTAACATAATCTAACATAAATGCTTCAAGCCAACAAGGTATGATAAATTCTCCCATTATAATTGGCTTTTAGTCAGGAGCCCGATATTTTTCATTATAAAATTTTGAATCATAATATCTATTCTTATTATTCCACCACAATATTACATATAGATGGATATTCAAAGAAAATTGGGATAAACGTTGGGTAAGAACCTCATTCTTCTTATTTGTCTCCAAATGAAACAAAATGATGTTTCTAAAGGAAACAAATGGATTTAGGAGACTTATACTGTATGATTAATTCATTGTCATTCGATAAAGTTTTCACAACACGTGGGAAAGAAAATGAGTAGTTGGAGAAGAGAATATATTGAACGCATAAAATGTAGATCCTTAAATATATAACAGTATGAACCAAAAGTTCATCAAATATTGCATTATTAATATATTATAATATCTGACAGATGCAGTCAGTGACCCAAATCAGAAATCTTATATCTCATGTGCTAGTTGAAAAATGCTCCAATTAGTATAAATGAAAAATGAGGTATACATGAAGCATGAAAAAATGACTGGTTTCAAAAGAAAAGAAAAGAAAATGGAGCAAATGATCCAAATGATTGTATTAAGGAGGAAAGAATTAAGACATAACTGTTTGTAAGGCCCCAAGAGAGGTTCAAGTACCTGAAAGCAATAAAGAGATTTTAATTAGTTATGTCATAAAAGAAAACGGAACAGAAAATATAAAGTTGTTGATAAAGGTTTTGATGATAATATCACATGATCCAATGAGGATCTTATATATAAATATGTCATGTGATATATAAAGATAGTTGCCAACGAAAAATAAAAGGCACAACATACAATATCATAATATAAAATTGTGTATTTCTAGCCCGAGCACCTGAAGTGCAATGTTATTATTGTATAAATGGGCAGTTTTGTGTGAAAAAATTCATATGTCTTGTGTTGGATGAAATTTTCATGTTTTGTTAATTTGAAAGCTTGACAGTATATAAAATTTTGATATGCGTCCGAGAGAATATTGTTGGTTATGATTAGTTTTGATGATGTCTTATATAGATGTCATTAAGAACAAAAAGATTGTATATCATACTTATCTTGTATATTGACTAACTACAATATATTTGATGTAGATTAGTCCAAAATGAATTATGGAGATTAATCAAGATGAGAGATTGAAGAAGGAAGAACTTGCTCTAATAGAATGAGAAAATCATCATACAAGTTCCTAGATTAATTCTAGAAGTCCCCACGATTATATGGAAGTTGGAACGGCTCAAATCGGAGTGAAAATAAGCAAAACCAAATTTTGGGATGAACTAAATCAAGCTAGGATGTTTAGATTTGAGTTAGAATGATTTCTACAGTGTGTTTGGGCATCGGTATGATTAACTCGAGCCAAGGAACTCATTACCTCGAGTCGGGTCATAACCTCGAGTTAGAAGCTTCACTACCTCGAGTCGGGGTGATTTTTAAGCGTTTTTGGCATCTCTGAACACCTTAACTCGAGGCAACCAACTTACTGCCTCGAGTCAAGGCTAACTCGAGTCAGATTTCCTTCTGCCTCGAGTCAAAGTGCATTTCCAGCACTTCAGTTGCACTCTGTTCCACGTTCAGCTCGGGCGACCTTTGGTAATTTGATGATATCTCTCAAACCAGGTATTGGTTTGATACGAAACTAGTGGCATATGAAACTAGACATCTAACATGTCATTTTGATATATAATATAAGTCCAAATGAGCTCAGATAAGAGAGATATGAGTTTTACAAGTTGACACAAACATCACCGTCACAGTCAGAACCAAGCTTCAATGTTTTGAGTGTATCTCACAAACTAAAAATCCAAT
Source organism: Acacia acuminata (assembly GCA_019022655.1). NCBI lineage: Eukaryota > Viridiplantae > Streptophyta > Magnoliopsida > Fabales > Fabaceae > Acacia > Acacia acuminata. The sequence goes on along the minus strand of JAFJYI010000179.1, from coordinate 1,179,941 downwards.
TGAGCTAAAATCGGTTCCATTGGAAAGCTGACACACAGAGCTTTCCATCAAGAGTTGAATCAACCAAAAATGATCTCAGAAAAGGGAGATATGGTCTTCTAAAGTTGACACACGTGATTCTGGAAACAAATCAGCATAGCCTCGGGTTTCTGCCTATATCACACTTTGAGAAGAGTTTTTACCTCGAGTTAGAAGGTGAGCCTCGAGTTTTTAGAGAGACAGAAAGATTGAACAATGGAGAAAGGTTTTTACCTCGAGTCATAAGTTCCACCTCGAGTCAAATGGCCTTCCCGAAAGTTTGAACAATGGAGAGCAGTTTTTAACTCGAGTCGAAGTGTTGCCTCGAGTCGGATAATGTGGAAATCAATCTTCTCGCTTTTCAATGATGGATTAACTCGAGTCAAGTTTCCCCAACCTCGAGTCACGGTCACTTACAACAAACTCCACATCGATTCTCGTTACAAAGCAATTGGAGAACCTCGAGTCATCTTAGCCCACCTGAGTTTATGATCTACCTCGAGTCGCATAATTCACCTCCAGTCGGACACCTGTATAATAGACATTCATTCAACTCAAGTCTGTTCCTATCCGCCTCGAGTTGCCTCAGCCTCGAGTCAAAGATCTACGAGCCTCGAGTTAAAAAGCATCCGAAAACATTACTTTGAATCCAATTAATCGATTAACTCGAGTGGTGGTTCTTCAACTCGAGTCGAGGCAAAGATCAAGTTGGGTTACGTGGTTTTCTTCACCGTGTGCGAAATCTTGAATTCTCATCAACAACATCCAAATGAATCCCAAAAGATCTTATACTACTTCTAGACATCATTCAACATTTATTGTGATATCATTAATCATAATGTTGAATGATTTTCAGATGATTTAGCAACGGTAGTTCCGTAAAACAAGAGACGACCAAAGACAACGGATTGAATCCAATTAAGGCGAGATTGGCGCGAATGGTTAAATGCTACCAACGGTCAAAATCAAACAGTACGAATTCAAATCCTACCAACGGCTATTTCTTCAACTATTATAAATTCACGAAGAAGAGTTCATCTACACGAATCGGACATACACGACAAAGAATACAAAGTGTTCAATCTCTATTACGTATATATCTTTAGATATCATTGAGCTTCGAGTGTTCATTATCTATCTACTCTGTGAGAGAGTCTTATCATTTGTATTACAATTCATTCAAACCTCAAGATAGAGGTATCTTGAGTGTGGGTGTACAATTACAACTTGTAAGGGGAGTGAGTCCGAGAGTAAAAGGATCATCCTTCGTTTATAGAGTGTGTAATTGTGTCTCGAGTTATTTGGTTACAACTTGTAAAGAGGGGTAAGTCCTAGTGAGAGGATTACTTGAGGTTACGAGTGTGTAATCAAGGATTGAGATAGTGGAATCCCGTGTGTTTAAAGGGACCGGACGTAGGTCAAGAATTGGACCGAACCGATAACCTCTTGTGTTCATCGCTCTTCTCTCTATCTCTTTTTAAGTGCTCTTGAGCAATTAGCGAAAGAATTTTCATAATCACCTATTCACCCCCTCTAGGTGATATTCCACCTTCAAATATGATTGTAATCTATGACTCACTATATTGTGAATGATATGTGAATCCTAGAAGGATTTAAAATGCTAAGATTATATGGAAAATCGTTATACTAATAAAATCCTTGAAGGATCAAATATATGTATAAATTTAGATCGAAACATATAATAGTCCATGAAAGATTCAAGTTGCCAAAAGCATATAATTCAATCAAAATCTTTATATGGTTTGAAGTAACCAGGGTGTGTGATATTAATGACGCGGTAAATGTTTGTTGAAGAAAGGATATAAAATATCTATTTTGCCCATGTATTTTTTTTTATAAAAAAAATCTGAAAGTGAGTTTATTATAATTGCAATTTATGTTAAATAGTTTAAATATCTTTGGAACTCTTGAAGAGGTTGCAAAATTTGTGATTTGGTGGAACTCTTGAAGATCTTGCTAAAGTTAAGAAATACTTAAAGACAACAATTGAAATAAAGGATTTGAGAAGAATAAAGCGTTTTTATGGAGTAATTCTTGGTCAAGACGTACATCTTTAGACCTCAAGAAGGTGATAAAGAAATACTTTATCCGGCCAAAAGTATCATATCTAAGTATAATTGAAACACTTATGTGTATCCAACTAGTCACACATGACTTAATATATGGTTTTCTTATTAGCATGATATAGTTATTCAACAACACAAAGACATTGAAATGAACTACATCTATAAAAGAGAGTAAATTAGTATCTAGCAAATTCCTTCTGATGAAATCTAGCAGATTTATTCATAAAGTCACTTCATACAACAATATTTCGAATCATGTTTATGATATCAAATTTCATAGATTCAAAGGTATCAACTCACGTTACCAATAGGGGGAGTTAATACACACTGTACTCTTTTTTCTTTGTCTATGATTTTATCCTACTAGGCTTTTCTAGCAAGGTTTTTAATGAGGCAGCATTGGATAACATATAAATGGATGATGTACTATTTTTCTTTCACTAAGTTTTTGTTCCACGGGTTTTTCCTAGTTGATTTTTTTTTTTTTTTTTTTTTTTTTTTTGAGGTAGATTTGTATATAATGGACATCCAAAGGAGAGGATGAATATAATATATATGTGGATGTTCATATATTTCCGTTATCCCACAATTATCTCTTATTGTCATTTAATATATGTAGATATTGATTTTATTAAAGTTATGCCTATAAATAGAGAGTATGTGTTATGTTATGTACTAGTTACACTTTGATAGTAAATAAGAATTTTTTCTTACTCTCATATTTCTCTTTATTTATAACAATATTAATATTAATTTTAATCAATAATTATTCATTACTCTCTTCAATGAATATGTAACTATATGAGTTGCAGGGGAAAAACTAATGGCCTGTTTGATATAAAATAAAAATGAAAAAGGTATTTCTCTTTTAAATACAAGACTTTTCTTTTTCTTTTTTTAATAAAATAAAGTCACTTTTACCACGAAATGGAAAATACAATAAAACTACTTTTCTTCACCCGTATACGAACCACGTGAACAATAAGTGTGTAAAATAGTAGGTATTGGTGGGTGGATTGCTGTTTCTCAATGGTGAAGCTGTGAATTAAATATGGAGGTCCAACACCATTTGTCTTGCAAAATATCTGTATGCTTAATTTTTTTTAAAAAGTAAATATATTGATTAAAACAAGTAATCAACAATTTTAGAAAACGAATTTATATTATATTAATGGAAAAGCGTCCTGACCTCACCTTCGGAAGATGGGGTTGGTCCTACTACTGATATGGTTACATTTGCTCTCAACTCTCTAGAAAAGAAGCATGGGCTCCATATGAACTATAAATTAATCACTCCCCTCTTTTACAATCATTACGGTTTTTGATTTATTATACTTTTTTTTTTTATTGAATGATTGTCATTTTTGTCCAGGGGTATAAAAGACATGCACCTCAAATTCCAAAAATATATGTTTTCCTAATACTCTTAGTTCTATTTATAGGGCAATTCCAACATTTTTCATATAGACTAAGAAAAACATTAAATCTTATTAATTCTATTATAAAAATCAACAACTTTATAACTGTACTCCTATTTATTATACATAATATCAAATGAAAATTTTAATGAGTTGCCTTATAAATAAAAAAAATAATAAAAAACTTCTCTTTCTGCCCTATGGAAGACCAGAAGAGTATTATATGCTATCTGCAAATAAATATAGAGGTTCTTAATACCCCATTTGGTCATTTTTAGAAGCAATTTTCTCTCTCGTGAAGTTGGTACGTCTTTAATATATAAACAACTTTTTTTTGTGTCTCAAAATTTAAATTTTTTTTTCATTTTCTACCCCTATTAAATACATAATTAAATTTATCTTAATTAGCCCCGCTCACCACTAATTCTCTTTCATTCAGTAATTTATTACTCATTCTCTCTCATATTTTATACTAATATTCTCTCATATTTTTAACTCATTCTTTTTCCTATCATCTTTTAATAAATAGAGGCATATTTAGAATAAATATGATATTTTTGACATATATATTATTTTTGACTAATTTTAAACGTCAGTTTGTTTTGCGTAAAGAGAAAAAAAATGTAAAAAGAAGGGGGAGAGAGAGAGAGTTTATATCTGTGACCGTACACGGATCAATCACAGTAAAAGGAAATATGGATAAGTTAGCGATGCCAAAATATGTTACAAGATGCTAATAATAACCCGTTTAGTGTTGTGATCAGATTCACCTCTAACAGAGCGTGTAATCTCAAATTGTTGCAAGGTGTCATATTTTTAAAAACATGTTAGTTGTGAGACCCCACAACTTCCTCACATAATCTCAATAAGAATTCGCCAATTACAACTTCTAAGACCCACTCTTCGAAAGGTTTCATGAAGAAGGAAGCTCATACTGAGTTAGGAGGATCGAAGCTCAATGCAATGTGGTTGGTTTGTCATGCGCCTTCTTCGTTTTTCATGTTTAATTAATCAAAACGTGTTTTATAGGACAAGCCGTAGGAAGGCTCTAATTTGTTAGGCACTAGGCCAATACATGCTTCATCCCATTCCAACTTTTTGTCAGGCCAAACATCCTCACAAAAAGCTGTATAGGCTGAAGACGGGAGTGGATTCTCTCATAATCCCTCTCCTTCTCTCAGTATCTGTGCATTTAAACTGTCTAAAAATTGATTTAATTATCCAGAGACAGGCACCTAATTTACTTTTTAAATTTTCATCTTTATCACGTACGGTAGTTTTTACCGCATGCGGTAATTTAAAATCAATGAGGTATCTCTCTCTAGACGGTTAGATCAATTTTTGGACGGCCAAAATGTATAGATACTAGAGAGATACTAAAAAGAGGAATTTTGATAGAATCCGGATTCGGCTGAAGACACAAAGAAGTAACCAATGCCTAGCTCGTGAGATTCCAATGACAAATATCCCTGACAGCGAATTTGAACTCTATTTTATAATTCATTTCATTCTTATCATCAAAAGCCAAAACCGCCTCTCAACTCAAAGCAAGAGAATGTTTAATTTTAACTTACTCTTTTTTTTTTTTTGGGGCTCATTATGATGCAGCTGTCTGCACCATAACTTGTTCCAACGAAACACTCCCCCTTCCCAAAAAGATTGAAATGGAATTAAGGAAGGCTTCATCTTGTCAATGTATTGGTGCTGCCAAATGTACTTCTCATTAATGTCATGCACATAGTGAATGCCCAATTGCCAATTACTACATTTATTAAATTTGTATTCATTTAGATAAATCTACAACATGCAATTAAATATCTCCATTTTTTCTTTGATTTTTCGGTAAACATAACATCACATTTCAAATATTAGTACTCCTTTATTTATAAAAGTTTGATAATTGGATTATACGGTTTGAGAAAATAGAAATAATTTTTTTTTTAAAGTATGCCATATTTATAAGGAGTAAGCAAGAGAGAGAAATAAAGTTAATATAAGTATTATCAACCTTTTAACTAAATCACGGATCTTATTTACAAGTTCAAATTAACTAATTTTTATATACCAAGAAGAGTTGGTTAATTCATTAATTATGAGCTAAATTTACAATTTGCCCTCATATATATGATTGGTTCTAAAAGTCAACATGAATATTTTTTTTTGTTTATTCCAATTAATAGGGGTGAAAACATAAAAAAAAAAAAAAACACATTTATTACTTTGAAAGTAAATTTATAATAAGGACCAAAATTTTTGTATAAAAACTTATAAATAGGATCCAAAGTGATATATAATTAAAGAGGAGAACTAATATAAAAAACTCATTAAATGTTGAGACAATATTTATAAGGCTATAATAAAAATGATCAAGACAATTTAAATTTTCTGATTTTATAAAAAAAGAGCGCAGGGAGTACAAAATGAGCCACATTTTCCTAATCTTAAGATGCAGCGCTTGCAAAAAAGACAGGCAAAAGCTTACAAAATATAAATTAATTAAAAAAAAAAAAAAATCTATTTTGGATAGTACTAGTAATGATGAGAGCAGAGGCAGAAGTAGCATGTGATTGCATTGTAAGGAAGAGTTAGTTACTTCTGGGTCACTACTCACTAGTCAGGTTCGTATTGTTATTTATTTATATGGACCAAAATATCCCAAAAGAAATAATAAAAAAACAAGTAGTAAACGCCAAATTCATTGAGCGGCTTCAGTCCTCTTTCCCTCCCGTTCTCTTTGGTCCACTTCTCTAAATTGTGTCGTTTTTGACGCAAATAGTGCAGCATGCCTCTTTTTATTTTTTTAAGGGTATTGAGGCATTAAAAAGTTATTTCAGGATACTAACCGATACTGAAAAAAATACTTCATGATCTTGAAAAATTATTTGACAATCTTGAAAAAAAATAATTTAAGGTACTGACTGGTTCTAAAAATATACTTGAGGATACTGATTGATACTGAGAAAATACTTCATGGTCTTGAAAAATTATTTGAGGATCTTGAAAAAATAATTCAGGGTACTGACTGGTACTAAAAATATACTTAATGATACTGATTGGCATTGAAAAAATACTTTATGATCTTGAGAAATTATTTTAGGATATTAAAAAAATAACCAGTCAGTACCTTAAAATATTTTTTCAGTATCTGTCAGTATCCTGAAATATATTTTTACTAACAGTTAATACTCAATTAATTTTTCAAGATTATGAAGTGTTTTTTTAAAACACCTTTAGTATCTTGAATTAACTTTTTAATACCCGCTAGTACCTAAAAAAAAAAGAAAAAAAGAGGCATGCTTAACTTAGACCGTTTGCGTAAAAAATGACGCAGTTTAGAGAAGTGGACTGAAGAGAACGGAAGGGGGAAGATGACTGAAGCCGCTCCCATTCATTCATGTTTCAAACTACTTGTATTAATGGTTTGGTTTGGTTTCCGCACCCTTCAACTACTACTAGCCCTTTATAACAATGGTTCCATACTAAATATATTCTTGAAAATCTTCTAACTTCCTTATTTCAAACATTAAATATGGAGAAGTCCACTACATGGTGTGGCTTAATTGACACTAAGCATTTCTTTAGTTAAGGTTGCTAGTTCAATTCTTTATCCGTATGACGAGTTTACGAGTTCCTTCCATTAGGTGAATGATGTCAAAAAAAAAAAAAAATCATAATAAATAATCAACGTGGTGTTAATATAAAAAGCAACAGAAAATAATCCCTCCTCCAAGTACGTACCCTTAAGCATAAGGGAGTAAAAGTTTTGGAGATTTTTCTTGATCCTGGTATAGATACTAAGTGTCGTGTAAATAGGGCATAAAAGTACTCCTAATAATTGACTTAGTGGCTTACCACTCTGATCCTATTTATAAGTCCTTTTTGACTAAAGAATTTGGTCATATTTATAAGTCCCTTTTGACCAAATAAATGAGATTGTGACAATTTTGTCTATATATTGTATAAATGAAAATAGAGAGAAAATAAAGAGTTGAAAGGTACTCATTCATAAATGAGGGTAAAGTTGAAAATTTATCCCATAATCAATAAGTTACCTACTTCTCCTTGGTATGTGTGATTTGATCAAAAGGAAATTATAAATAGGACCAGGAGTAGTAATAACGAGAGAGATTACATCTTTCCTTGGGGTCATAAGTAAAATAAATAAAATAAGGGATGGAAACTGTTTACTTGAATACAAACTGTTTATTTCTTATAAAAAAATAAAGGGTTAAGGTGCATTTTTGCCCTTAAAGTATGCGCCTAGGAGCAATTTTGCCTCTGAAGTTTTCGGCGTAGCAATGTTGCCCCTGAAGTTTCAAAACGGAGCAATGTTGCCCCTCCGTTAAAAACCCTAACGTTGACCGTTAGTTGACCGTTAGGGTTTTTAACGGAGGGGCAACATTGCTCCATTTTGAAACTTCGGGGTAACATTGCTTACGCCGAAAACTTCGTGAGGCAAAATTGCTTTGGGCGCATACTTTAAGGGTAAAAATACACCTTAACCCAAAAAAAAAAAATGAAATCTCATTGTTTTTTAAAGGGATGGAAGTCGTAGTACTAGTTTAAATAGTATTACTTTTATGAATTAGGACCATATAACATATATAGTGTATTAATACCAAGTAAACAGGAGGGAGTAAAACTTTGGAGATTTTTCTTGATTTCGGAATTCTACAATATATATTAAAAGTGTCTTATAAATCAGACTAAAAAAGTTCACCTAATAATTGACTTAATGCTTACTATTAACGAGAGAGATTACCTCTCCCCCTTTAAAATGGGGGGCATAAGTGAACATTTTTAATAAATACATATAAGATAGAAACTATTACTTTCTTATAAATAAAAAAACATTTTTTGGACTAGATTATGAAAAAAAAAACATGAACTCTCAATTTTTATTAATAAAAAGGGACGGAGGTAGTACTAGTTCGTAGTTTAAATAGTACAAGTACTTTACTTTTCTAAATTAGGATCACATAAATTGGGTCCGTATTTATATATAGCGCGTTTTGGAAAAGAGATCATTGATAATTAAAAAAAAAAAAAAAAAAAAAAAACAATAAAACGTGGCGTTGAAATTAGTCAAATTACAGTGGGCATGAATATCAAATAGAAAATTGTATAGTAATGTTAAAATGTAGGCGATTGGAGAAAGATAGTAATGGTACTCATATGATATGAGATGGGCACAGTTAATTGGGGGTCGGTTCTGTGCATTAATGCATCCACCAACAACTACCCAATTCCATTAATATCCATCTCACTTCCTTCATCTTCATCTTCATCTTCATCATCATCATCCACAGCCACCATTCCTAGCTACTACTTGCATTCTCATTCATCATCTTCCCTCCAAGCAAAAACCCTACTGGTTCCTTCTGCATGAAACAACATCTATCTCTCTTTCTCTCTCTTCCTCCCTCGTATATACCCAGTCAAACTCATCTCCTTCACACGTAATTCATTTCACCTCTTCACGCTTTTCTCGCTCTCTGTCCTTTACCCTTTAAATGCCTTCACATCAATCCTTTGCCTTTCAATAATTAATCACTACCTTCCTTCATTCACCATCTTTACTATAGTACTGGTAAAGCTGTGAACTTTGAGAAGTAGTTTTTACCATGGAGATAGAGGCGAGCAGGGCGGTTGGGAATAATAATCATGGGACGGCGGCGATTCCGGGGCTGAGTCCACTCAGTGAGACGTTGTGGAGGGAGACAAAGGCTAATGTTGATTTTGTCGGAGATGTGGCGGCTAGGCTGACATGGAAGGATCTCACCGTCATGGTTACTCTTGGCAACGGCGATACCCAGAATGTTCTAGAGGGTCTCACTGGCTACGCCGAGCCCGGCACCTTCACCGCCCTCATGGGCCCCTCCGGCTCCGGCAAGTCCACCCTCCTCGACGCCCTCTCTAGCCGTCTCGCCGCTAATGCCTTTCTCTCTGGATCTATCCTCCTCAATGGTCGCAAAGCCAAGCTCTCTTTCGGAACTGCCGTGAGTTTCTCTCTCTCTCTCACCAACACCAACATATATATATGTCTGTGTGTGTTCTTGTTGCTATTATGTGACTGTTCATCTTCTCGTTTTTCCTTGCTCTGTTACTAGAAAATTAAGAATATTGAATCTCAAATAGATTGGTGAAATATCAAAGACAAAAACTTTGAATTTTGACAGAAGTTAGCTAGGATGGTGATAAGCTTAACATTTTAATAAATTTTGAATAAAAACAACGAAGAAATTTGGTATGGGTAGTATTGTTTTCTTTTGTGGTCTCGTCCCATGTTTTGGCTGTGTTTGACATGAAAATCGTTGTATTTGTTCACCAACATAAATAAAATGATAAGTTTTGGACAAAAACAATGAAGAAATCTGGTATGGGTATTAATTTTTTTTTTTTCTTTTTGGTGTCATCCCCTGTTTTTTGGCTATGTTTAATGAAATGAAAATGGGTGCAGGCATATGTGACGCAAGACGACAACCTTATCGGAACTTTGACAGTACGAGAAACGATATCGTACTCGGCGCGTCTGAGGATGCCGGATAAGATGCCAAGCTCGGACAAGCGAGCTTTGGTGGAGAGTACAATAATAGCCATGGGGCTTCAGGATTGTGCCGACACGGTGATCGGAAACTGGCATCTCCGGGGAATCAGTGGCGGAGAGAAGAGAAGAGTTAGTATCGCTTTGGAGATCTTAATGAGGCCCAGGTTGTTGTTTCTTGATGAACCTACCAGTGGTCTCGACAGGTTCGTTAATCGATTGTTTCGTACTTTTATCTTTTCTGCGATTCGAATATTTAGACCAAGTTCATAATTTATATGACCTGATCAGTTTATGAGTTTCTTATTTTTGTGGGTTTCTGATTCCGATTCCGATTCAATGGTCTAAACTGTTGTTTGCGGTTCTACAATTTTGTCTTTTTCTGAACTTCAGGATTTGTTGTTTTCTGCTTGAGTTTTGAACTTTCTCTGTTTTTTCCCTCCCTGTAGCTCTGCCTTGTTTTCTCTGTTTTCCATATTCTGGGGTTAGGTTGAATCGTAAATTCTTGCTAATTTGGATCATTCAGAGAAGAAAATTGATGGAATTTTGTTGTTTCATTTAATTTGAGATGGAAAGTGAAATTTTGATTTGTTTTTTTTTTTTTAAAAAAAAAAAAAAAAATTTACTATATGTAAATATTATAGTCCTTCGCTGTACTATACCCTTTTTTTTGCCAGATTTAGTTTTACTATACTTGACTATAGGATTTAGTGACTGGTGACTGGTGACTGTTGACTGTTAAGATCTCTTAATACTCTGATTAGTTCTTTGACTTGGCTTTAAGAAAATAATCAATAACATTAGGATTCTAAACACGACGGTTACCTCAGTTCAACGGGCATTCTCATGATACATTTATTTAATACTCCTAGTCATTATTTAGTTACAGAGTAATTTTTTAATTGGTATCACTTGTGTGTCTGTTTTTGTTGTTGTCTCCTAGTGATTATTTTTAGTCACTTTCCAAGTTTATTTTTTGGTTTGTTGGTATCAGTGCTTCAGCTTTCTTTGTGACACAAACACTAAGAGCCCTTGCAAGGGATGGTCGAACAGTGATAGCTTCAATTCACCAACCTAGCAGTGAAGTCTTTGAACTCTTTGACCAATTGTACCTTCTTTCAGGCGGCAAAACTGTTTACTTTGGCCAAGCCTCTGAAGCTTACGAGGTATATTATATTAATTTTTAATTAAGTATTTCCTCTTCCTATATATATTAATTTCCACAAAACATTTTTGCCTTTTCATATATATATGACATGCACACATATATTTCTGTATGTAGTTCTTTGCACAAGCTGGCTTTCCCTGCCCTGCTTTGAGAAACCCTTCTGATCATTTCCTTAGATGCATCAACTCTGACTTTGACAAAGTCAAGGCCACTCTCAAAGGCTCCATGAAACTCAGGGTAATTAATTACTAATTAATGAATTTATCAATCTCAATATCTTGATTATTGTATATGCATATATATGCCTTGGTTAATTAATATATATTTGCATTATTATATTGAATGTGGGGTTTTTTTTTTTGTTTTCTGTCAGTTTGAAGGAAGTGATGATCCTCTGGACAAGATAACTACAGCTGAAGCTATCCGAACTCTCATAGATTATTATCGGACTTCTCAGTACTCTTATGCTGCAACACAGAAAGTGGATGAGATTTCTAAAGTGGTAAGTTCACAAAAAGCCACTATGAATTAATTTCTGAAGTAAACTATGTTCAAGATATGATCTTAAGTAAATTATGATTCTGCAGAAAGGGACAGTGCTGGATTCTGGAGGAAGCCAGGCTAGTTTCTTCATGCAGGCTTTTCAATTAACAAAGCGATCATTCGTCAACATGTCGAGGGACTTCGGTTACTACTGGCTTCGCCTTGTCATCTACATCGTCGTCACCATCTGCATTGGAACCATCTATTTAAACGTCGGAACCGGCTACAACTCCATTCTGGTACGTACGTTTGTCTTAATAACTTAATCCAATTTGATAGTACTTGCCTCATGGCTATCTATATCTCAAATTCATCGATCATTTTGAGTGATGATACATATAGGCGAGAGGTTCGTGTGCATCGTTTGTGTTCATTAGATAAACGAAGGGAAATCAGTTCCTATATGATGATTTTATTTTGTCTTCTGCTTTCTATAATCCTTATAGTCATTCAATAGATAAACAAAGGGAAATTAGTTCAGATTTGAAAATTTTATTGGTCAGAAAGCCTGATATGTTCTTATACAGAGAACGTAGTGATACTCTAGAGGATTCAAACACAAGAAGTTTGTCTTTTTATCAGAATATTTTAAACCAATTTGATAATACATACACACCCCTCTAATTAATAGTTTTGTGTGACAACATATATATGTAGGCGAGAGGTTCGTGTGCATCGTTTGTGTTTGGGTTTGTGACGTTCATGTCGATCGGAGGGTTCCCGTCGTTTGTGGAGGACATGAAGGTGTTTCAGAGGGAGAGGCTGAATGGGCACTATGGGGTGGTGTCGTTTGTGATAAGCAACACATTATCAGCGACGCCGTTTCTGATACTGATAACGTTTCTGTCAGGAACCATATGTTACTTCATGGTTAGGCTCCACCCAGGCTTCTGGCACTATCTATTCTTTGTGTTGTGCCTTTATGCAAGTGTCACTGTTGTTGAGAGCTTGATGATGGCCATTGCTAGTATCGTCCCTAACTTCCTCATGGGTATCATCATTGGTGCTGGCATTCAGGTATCTATCTATCTATATATATATAGCTGAGTTAGGGCTTATTGTTCACAAAAAAGTAACTTTTATCTCAATTATCTTTTGGGTTCAAAAAGTCATTTTTGATGACCTAAAAGCCTAAGTTTAATAAATTTTCATGGCTTGTAAAGTTATACACACACATATATTGATAAAAGTCAATTTATTTGACAAAACAATAAAACATATATGTAATGTTGTAATATTGCAGGGAATATTCATGTTGGTGTCAGGCTACTTCAGGCTCCCACACGACATACCAAAGCCATTCTGGCGCTACCCAATGTCTTATATCAGCTTCCACTTCTGGGCATTACAGGTAAATTAATTTATACAAAATTAAATCTCACTAATAAGCACTATAGATACATCAAGTTAGTAATATGAGAAATTAATTAAAATTAAATAATGAAATTGTGTATTATGTTATATTTCAGGGCCAATACCAAAATGATCTGAAGGGTTTGATCTTTGATAACCGGACGCCGGAACTTCCAAAGATTCCGGGGGAGTACATACTGGAGTACGTGTTTCAGATCGACGTAAGCAGATCGAAGTGGATCGATTTGATCGTAATCTTCTGCATGATCATCATATATAGGATCATATTCTTCATAATGATCAAGATCAACGAGGATGTGACCCCTTGGATTAGGGGTTACTTAGCCAGGAGGAGAATGCAGCAGAAGAGTGCGACACACCAGAACACTACCATTGCTCCTGATGTTCTAACTCAGTCTCCTTCTCTAAGAACCTACATTACAAGCCAATCCAGTGGTGGTGCTGCTAGGAAAAGGTAATTAATTAAGCACGTGACCAAGCAACAACGTAACACTGAAGAAGAAGAATATGAGAACATATATATGGTGAGGGTTTTGAAGTAGGGTTAATTAAGTTTATTTTGTTTTGACATTATTCTTAATATATTGTTATATGTTTATATACTGCTTGATGAGTCTGTGTTTGTACCTAGCTAGTTGTTAATTTGCATCATCCTCTGGTTCGTTGAATGTGAAGAGGGTGATGAACAGAAATCACATATTGAAATATTAATGCCAGTGTTTTGACATAAAAATAGTCTCTCAGTCTCATTTTTATTTGAATCATTGAACAATTGAATACATTTTTTTTTAACCTCAAATGATGATTGAGCTACCTCCTAAATCACCTATACCACTATGTTTTTATCTATGAGAGTTAGTTAACACATTAATTATAGGCTAAATTTTCAATTTTGCCATTATTTATTTATCCAAAAGTGAACATGAATAATTTTTTCTACTTATTGCAATTAATAGGGGAAAAAAGTAAAAAACATATTTATTACTCTAAAACTGGACTTTTAATAAAGACCAAATTTTTTGGTTAAAATGAACTTATAAATAAGACCAAAATATTATACATGCACATAAAATCCTGCAATTTCTTGAAATTGTGTCTTATCGTTAGTTGATTAAGCTTAATTCCCACACATGCATTTAACTTGACAGGGCGTTGATTCATGCATGGTGCTAATAAGAGAAATACTTATATATTTTAGGAGTACCATATAATCTAAATTCTGTCCACAAAAAATATAACAACCTACATCATTTTAATCCTAGTTGGCGGGCGACTTGTTTGAAAAAAAAAAAAAAAAAAAAAAAAATCACTTTTATTTTTGTTTTGAAGAAAAAAACGAGTTCATCATTTTGTTTTAGTTTTTTTTAACTTTAGATATGTATTGTTCTTGAAAACAAATTAAAACGTGACTTTTTTTTTTTTTTTTTTTTTATGGATCACTTCCAACTAGGATTAAATGATCTGAATTACATTTTGAACAAAATTTAGATGATGTGGTACTTATGTAAGTATTTCTCTGATAGTTTTGCAATTAGGAACTTAATTAACATCGATCACCACCTATGTGATCACAAATTTAATTGGCTACAAGTATCATGGGCATAGTATTTTTGTAAGCCCTTCTCATTGTTACTTACCAAAATTCTAACAAAAAAAAAAAAAAAAAAAGTTAGCTTCCACCCGATACTCATTTTGAAATCTTACAATCTTTATATAAAGGATTAATGTGTATTTTTGCCTTTAAAGTATGTGTTCAGGAGTAATTTTACTCCTGAAGTTTTCGGCGTAGCAATGTTGCCCTTAAATTTTAAAAACGGAGCAATGTTGTCCCTCTGTTAAAAACTCTAACGGTCAACTAACGCAACGTTAGTTGACCGTTAGAGTTTTTAACGGAAGGGCAACATTACTCATCTTTTAAACTTTATGGGCAAAATTGTTACTTTTTTTTGGAGCAATGTTGCCCCTAAAGTTTAAAAACCCTAACGTTTATCGTTAGTTGACTGTTAGAGTTTTTAACGGAGGGGTAACATTGCTCCGTTTTTAAACTTCAGGAGCAACATTGCTACACTAAAAATTTCAGGGGCAAAATTACTCCTGGGCGCATACTTTAAGGGTAAAAATGCACCTTAACCCTTATATAAATGAAATTTGGCAGTATCTTAAGAGGAATCTTACGAGTTAGGGCTGTAATTAATCCCCCCTCCTTTTTAGAAAAGCGCACACAGTTAATTTATTTTACTCGTTTAATTCATAATAAAATTACAGTTCATAATATTTAATCAGAATGATTAAAAGTTTCAAACCCTGAATTTCATTGGGGGTCAAATCGGGTCAACTATTGGTTTGATTCACATATGCCTATCGGTGTGAACAGAAGGTGACATATCTTCTTTGATATTTCAGACTTATTTTTAGCATTAATCCAATTACTTAAGTTCCTTTAGATTGATGCTCTCTGTGTCCATACAATAGAACATAGCTAGATGGAGGTAATTAATATTTACAAGCACCTAATGGCCATCTTACTATCGCCTTACTCAATCAACAATTAATTGTGTTTAAAACATATACTTCCTCCGGTCCTAATTATAAGATAATATTTGTAAGTTGGTTTTGATCTTAATTATAGGACAATATTCTAATTTTTGTCAATTTCTTCCTAAAATACCCCCATTTTAAGTGTGTTCAGCTTTTAATGAATATATGTATGTAGGTGCGTGGACTTTTACGATCAATGAAACTTTTAGATATATGTGTGTGTGTGTGTGCATACAAATATATATAGACACACACATACATATATATATCTGTGTGTGTGTACAGTGTACATATATGTATGTATGCATATATGTGTGTCTACACACAAATATATATGTGTATCCATATATGTATATCTGTGTGTGTCTCTGTCACCGCACGAGCGCGCGCACACACACACACATCTTTTTGTGTGTGTCTATATGTGTGAGTGTATGCATATATATATGTGTGTAGATATATGTCCACACACACATATATGTCTATATATCTATATGTATACATATATATACACACATATATGTATACATAACAAGATTATTATTTCAATTTTAGATAGTGTTACGGACCGGCCCAAAAGCCTCCAAGTCCATAGCAAGGCCCAAGCAGAAGGCGTAATCCGCCAATCATGGCAGGAGAGCCGGAAATCCCGGCTAGGCAGGATTCGCCCCAATCATATCAATCCACCGAGATACCCGTCCCATTTAGGAAGTATCTCGGATATCCGCCCCCAATGACACGTCACATTAATGGGATATCGTCCAATATCCGCCCCATTAATGGCCCCCATTAATGGCGTGCCTCGATATCGCACCGAGACGCCTCTATAAATATAGAAGGCGGGTAACAAGGTGCACACACTCTAAACCTAGACTATTTACCTACGGTCTCCACCGTGCACACACAGCACCCTTTTGTCGTGTACGGTGATCCCACGCTCTCCTGGTTATCTCCTTCATAGATACCCGGTCCGCCGATACATCCAAGATCAATCTACCGGCCCACTGGCCGACATCTGTGTTCTACACCGAACATTGGCGCCCGACCGTGGGGACCATAAATTTCTATCCCCGTGACCATCAATGGCTCACACCGAAGCCACACGCAAAACCAGCAATTGGACCGGCCAAACGAGGAAAGCATGGTACCCCCAAATCAACCTCGAGCCGGCCGAGTCGACCTCGGACCCGGCCGGATCGGCCACGTACCCATGATCGACCATCCCGAGGAAAAACTCCGGAAGGATACGTTCATCGACTCGAAACCACCTCGCCTTCCCTCGACAAATCCGCATGAAGAATCCCCAAAAGATCAGCCCCAGACAGAGACCCCATTCCGGACGCTCGGTACTAGACACCGACGTCCGCATACTAAGGAGAACCCAAGAGGCGATGATTCGGAGATTCGAAAACAAGGAAAAGTTCGATCACCTCCAAAGGCGGGGAGGATTTTCATGCTCGGAACAAATGATAGAGGAAAAGCTTGAAAACCTTTTTCAACGCGGAATCCCGAAAAGCCCACGTAAGAGGAAGGAGGTTGTACGCACGGATAGCAATAGTCCGCGTACCAGCCCAGAAACGAATCAACATCCCCGTGGCAGGAAAGAGGGGGACGGCAGGAGGGAGCGAGATCGCCAACCAACCCCGAAAAGGCACAAAGAGGCACCTTTGCGGATCCGGGATAGGGAAGGCCGGAGGCGAGCAGACCACCATGATGACGATAGGGAACCGGAGAACCGAGATCGTGATCAGGACTCGGACGAACTACACGAGGCGATCACTACGCCTCGGACACGAGGATCGCCGCGACGCAGATAAGATGAAATACTTGGCTGGCGGGTGGGACTCCATTCTCACGAGCTACGGCCACGGCTCCTTACCCGAAGTATTTTGACCTAGCCGACCTCCCCAATATGATGGGACCCGGGATCCACGTCATCACCTCGAGTTATTTGAAAAGTTAATGTGGGTAAGATCAATAGAAGGTCGGTGATACTAAGACTCTTCTCGGCCACGCTAATCGGGCCGGCCCACAAATGGTTGAGTTCGCTACCCAATAATTCCATTCGGAATTTTGAAGACCTTGGTCGTAAGTTTGAATTACACTTTGCCACCGGAAGAAACAACCGAAATCTCAATTCACGCGAGTAAAGTGAAGCAAAAGAAGGGCGAAACATTGCGAAGTATCTGGATCGGTTCGGAGATACGGCAATACAGTACGATCCTTATCCGAAGAGGTCCATGTGCACCTCGTCAACGGACTGGACCCGATGACGCGCTGGCCCGACATCTATGCAAGAATCGAGTATATTCCTTGATGGAATTCTATGCGAAGCGAAGAAATATCTAGACGTCGAGCAAATGGAAATCGCCAATGCGAGATGAGCCGAGAAGGCAAGGAATTCATCACGAAAGAAGAGACCTGACCGACAAACACAAGGCGGAACCTCGCAGACGTGGCAGAGAGAGCCGGCCCAGACCAGAACGAACGGACAATAAGGGGAAGTACGGAAACTATACCCCCTTGAACGTCCTGCGATCCCAGGCTGTGGAAGGAGGTCGCGCGACCGAGATGAGGAAGGTGACCAAGCCAAAGCCTCTCGAAACCGGTCCAATACTGAGGCCGGGGAAGTTTTGCGGCTTCCACGATCGTCCGGTCAC
Source organism: Acacia acuminata (assembly GCA_019022655.1). Lineage (NCBI taxonomy): Eukaryota > Viridiplantae > Streptophyta > Magnoliopsida > Fabales > Fabaceae > Acacia > Acacia acuminata. The sequence continues at coordinate 1,161,591 of JAFJYI010000179.1, read as the reverse complement.
ACCACCGACGAATGCTACGAACTCGGGGATGCTATTGAAAAATTTGTAAGAGAAGGAAACTACGCCAATACGTCATCAAAACTCAAGGGAAATCGGCAAGCGGAATGGTAGCCGCCGAAGAGTCCAGCCACGAACGCTTCGGACTACGAAAAGAAGCGGAGAACCGGCCCTCCCGGAGGGCTACCGGGACGCCGATCTCCAATGCACCGGGATCGGTGGCGGCTTCGGAGGAGGTGGAGATACAATAAGTCGGCGCAAGAAATACTGCGAGAGGTGTTAACGGTAAAAGAGGTGTCGAGGTTCAAGGGCACGTCGTCAAACCCGAAACCACCCTTGGTCTTCACCGACGAGGAGCTCAAGGAGGTTATTCCCGGCCACCAAGACGGATTGGTCATCACCGGGATCGTCGTAAACTGCCGGGTCAAACGGATATTTGTCGACGCAGGTAGTTCGGCCGACATAATAAGCTGGGATGCATACCAGAGAATGCACCTCGATGTCGAAGACCTAAAGCCATGCAAATCTACCCTCATCGGGTTCAATGGAGAGCGTTCCTTCCCAAAAGGATATGTTGACCTCGAGGCCGACCTTGGGAACTAAGGAAGCCTTCAAATCGGGACGGGTAAGGTTTGTAGTGGCGATTTCCGCTCCCCTTATAACATTATACTTGGGCCGACCCACTATACACGGTTAGGATATCTTTGGCATCCACCAAGCACCGAAATTGAAAATGATCAATGATCGAATCGGATGGTTGAAGTGTCCGGTGACCCGAAAGCGTCGCGGCGGTGTTACTTCGAAGCCCTCCGTGTAGAGGAGGAAAAGACGTCATCCCGCCACGGCTCCAAACCAACGAGGTAATGACTAATGACGAAAAGAGGGGCGGCCCCGGCAATCGGTCAACATGGTAGAACTGGACCTCCGTGAACTAGAAAATCCACGCCCGAGCCGGAAGGAGAGTTGGAGGAATTAATCCTTGGGACGGATCCCTCCAAGACAACTAAAATCGCGAGGGACATGGACGCGAGATCAAAGCAAGGCTGATCAAATTTTTAAGGCAAAACCGGGACGTCTTCGCACGGACGTCGGCGAAATACCGGGATCGACCCACACTTTTCTTTGTCACAAGTTAGCCATATGGCGGGCCGAAACCAAAGGCACGAAGAGGAGGAATATCTCGGGACGGAAAAAGTAAAGCCCTTGAGAGTCACATTGAAGAGCTCCTTGCTGTCGGGTTCATAAGAGAAATACAATACACGACCGGCTCTCTAACGTGGTCATGGTGTTAAAACCAACCGGTAAATGGAGGGTGTGCACCGACTACACCAATCTGAATAAAGCATGCCCGAAAGACTCCTTTCCCATGCCCGGCGTTGACCGCCTAGTGGATAACTCGGGGATACCAACCTTTCTTTTATGGATGCCTACTCCGGATACAATCGATCGCTATGCACCCCGACGATCAAGAGAGAACCGCCTTCATGACCGATAAGGCGAACTATTGCTACAACGTCATGCCATTTGGATTGAAGAATGCCGGAGCTACATACCAACGCATGATGAATCGAGTCTTTGACGATCAAATCGGTCGTAATGTGGAGGTATATATAGACGACATGATAGTGAAGTCAAAACATCCGGAGCAAAGATATCCGGATCTAGAGCGCACGTTTGACAAATTAAGAAAATACCGCATCGGGTTGAACCCGCCAAATGTGCGTTCGGGGTGCCCGGGCAAGTTTTTGGGTTTTATGTTGACCAACCGAGGATTGAGGCCAATCCGGACAAATGCAAGGCCGTGTTAGGTATGCAGGCCCCCAACTCCAAGAAGGAAGTGCGCAGAATCGACAGTCGCTTGCGGCCCGACAAGATTCCTACCGAGGTCACCGAGAAAGCTCTACCTTTCTTTAAATTATTGAAGAAAGAAACCCGGGAGGATGGAATACGGACTGCGAGACGGCCTTTGAAGAAATTAAGAAATGCTTGGCAACCCCGCCGTACTAACGAAGCCGGATCGGGGGGAGACCTTGTTCCTATACCTCTCGGTAGGAGATGAAGCGGTAAGCGCCGCCTTGGTAAGGGAAACCGAGGCCTACGTACACCCATCTACTTTGTGAGCAAAGCGTTACAAAACGCCGAGCTCGAGATATCAAAAGCTGGAGAAAATGGCATTCGCATTCGACAACGGCAAGGCGACTTCTCCCATACTTCCGGGACATCGGATTGTGGTCCGGACCAACCAGGCCCGATCCGGCAGATTTTGCACAAACCGGATTTGGCCGGACGGATGACGAGTCGGGCGATTGAATTATCTGAATTCGACATCACCTTTGAGGCACGGCGAGCAATCAAATCACGAGGCATTGGCGGACTTCATCAGGGAATTGACTCCAGTCATGACTGACAACGAATTCTGGAGGGTATTTGTTGACGGGTCTTCCAACTTAAAAGGCAGTGGAGCAGGAGTCATTGTGGAAAGCCCAGAGGGAATCGCTACAGAGCATTCCCTCCATCTGGAATTCCCGACCTCTAACAATCAAGCCGAGTACGAGGCCCTCTTAGCCGGATTGACTCAAGCTAAAGAAAGCGGAGCCAGGCGGGTTAAGGTGTTCACCGACTCACAACTCGTCGCCGCACGTATCGATGGCGCTATCAAGCGAAAGGCCCCTTGTTGGCCAAGTACTTAAATAGAGCAAAAGAGGTAATGACGGAATTCGAAGAAGTCATTGTCTCTCACATTCCAAGAGAAGAGAACGCCCGGGCCGACATCCTCTCCAAACTCGCAAGTACCAAAGGTCCCGGGAGTCATAGAACTGTCATCCAACAGAATTTGGCCGAGCCCACGTGCATCATGACTATCTCGTCCGCCTCGGACTGGAGAAAACCAATTGAAGATTACCTTGAAAGAGGGATCATTCCCACGTACTCTACCGAAGCCAAAAAGTTGATGAGAGAAGCCGCCATTTACACTATGGTCGATGATCAGCTATACCGGAAAGGAGTACACTGCCCCATGATGCGATGCCTCGGCGAGTCCGAGTCAAGGTATGTACTGACCGAGATACATGAGGGATGCAACGGCCAACACATGGGCGGCAAGGCGTTGGCAAGGAAGGCATTGCGCGCCGGCTATTATTGGCCCTCCATGATGCGCGACGCCATGGAGGCCGCCAAGCGATGTGACAGCTGCCAGAAACACGGCGGGATCTTATGGATCTTATGGCCGCCGCCTTCGGAGTTAAAGGGGATGCCGGCTCCCTGGCCCTTCTATAAGTGGGGAATGGATATTCTTGGACCATTTAAACCGGCACCCGACAACTTAAATGGCTCATTGTCGCTGTAGACTACTTCACCAAATGGATTGAAGCGGAAGCATTAACTACAATCACGTCGTCCGGGATTATGAAATTCGTTCGTCACAATATCTTCGCTCGGTTCGGGATACTGCTGAAGTCGTCACGACAATGGAACCCGGTTCTCGGACCAAAGATTCCAGGCCTTAATGTCCAACCTCGACATCAAACAACACTTCTCTTCCGTCGAACATCCACGCCTAATGGCCGAGTCCGCCAATAAGATCATTCTCGACGGATTAAAGAAACGCATGTTAAAGGCCGACTCTAGTTGGACCGAACAACTCCACGGTGTTCTATGGGGATACGGGACAAGTGTGCGAGACCTCTACCCAGAAACTCCCTTCCAAATGACATATGGATGTGAAGCAATGATTCCAAAGTGGAAATCGGGCGCCATCGTGGAGGAAGATCGAGCGGACAGAGGGACCGATCAAATGACGACGCCTTAAAGACAGATCTAGACCTAATAGATGAGATCCGAGTCACAGCCCATTGCCGGAACTTGCCGCTGCGCTTACTCGCGGCCAAATATAATCGCAAGGTTCGACCACGATCCTTCAACCGGGGTAACTTGGTACTTCGAAGGGCCGACATAGGTAATAAGAACTCCCGAGACGGAAAACGCGGCAAAGAACCGGGAGGGACCGTATCGTGTCAAAGAAAAGCTTGACGCCGGGGCATATGTTCTCGAAACTTTGGCAAGAAAGCCTAGGTTAAAAGGACATGGAACGCCGATAAGTTGAAAATCTACTACGGTAGCCCAAGACTCGACGGTCATTTCTTACTTTCTTTCATGTTTTTTGCAATTGATTTCCAACTTTCCCTTGCTTTGCATTTGAATAATTTATGACCATTTGTACGCTCTTTAGAGCTGCTTTATTTAATGAAGGAATACCTCAAAGAGAAGGCGCCAACGTGCACGATTTTTCGCTTAAGCTTAATGCCGAGGCCACCAAGCCGGCGAAAACCCGACTCCGAGGTACTTATACCCGGTCGAAACGAAAAAACATCTAGATGTATGACACCGCCGTTGTATTCCGACGCGCATTGGTAAGAGCTCGGCAAAACGCCATACGTGGCCTTCGCGAAATTGACGCGTCAACGCTCGCCCGACTTAAGAAAGCGGAGACTCCCATCTCGACCCGATCGGGTCAAAATGTCGGATCGAAGGTATCGACACCTCGGTCGGCATGTGGAAGCCTCGCACTTAAGTCGGTTCCTATCATCTTTTCCGGCCATTTAAGCCGGGATGAGGCGATCGGTTAAGTCAACACCCCCGAGGGGTAAGACATACAACCTGTCCCAATCTCCCACACCGCAGTGTTGGTCGAGTACACGACTTGTATTTAATGCAGTCAACAAATTTCAAACAATGGAATTTAAGAAATTGGCGAAAGGGCGAATAAATAAATTCCTCTACAAGTCATACAAAGTTACGGCACAAAAGCCGGAATCAACAAAATACAAAGGCACAAACGCCCACCAACAACAAAAAGTAAACTCAACTAGAAGGACCGGCCTCGGGAGCATCCTTCGTCGCCTCACTCTCCGCATCCGACTCTCCCCTCCCGATCCGGACGCATGGGCAGAAGGAGGCTGATACGAAACTAACACTCCATCTTCCACGAAGGCACGAAAGTCGTAGCCCTCCAAGTTAAGCTCCGTCTTCGGATTCAAAAGTCGGATCTGCTCCAGTGCATTCTCAAAGCAGTCAGCGGCAGTCTGCTTTAACAGCTCGTCAGACTCTAAGCGCTCCCGCTGCGATACGGCCAGAGCCTCCTCGACGGCTTTAACCTTATCAAACAACGTATCACGCTGTTTGTGAAGGGCCTTCACCACGTCCATACTCTCGCTCAGCGCTTTTTGGGCCCGGACACATTGGGAGGCTGACTTCTCCGCCCCTCTCGCGCTTTGCGATCTTTTTCCACCTTCACAAACGCATCCTTGGCCGCATCTTGTTCAAGCCGGGCAGCATCCCGCTCCTCCTCCATAAGGTGCAACTTAGCCTCAGCATCGGCTAAAGCCCTTTTCACGGACGCAGCCTCGGCCAGAGCCTTCGGTTGGCCTCAACCTCGGCCCCCGGACGCCTTCAATTTTCTCGTTCTTCGCATCGCCGGGTGTATTTTTCCCTCACAATCATATAAGCTTGCAGGAAACCAACGGACTTACACAGTACCGCTCGCGGCGACGAGCACCTCCTCAGCACTAGGAGGGGACAAGGCCCGGCTCTCCATAAACTCCCGAGGGGGGAGAAAAGCTACATCCAGCTCCTTGGTCACCCCCTTTTCAAATACGAAACTCCGAGGAAGCACCGAAGAAGGACGTAAGGGCCCAGTTGAAGGAGGAGGAGGAGGCGGAGCGGTCGAAGACGCTGGAAGAACCGAGGCAGAAGGAACGGTCGCGGCCCCAGTAGCTGCACCTTCACCCTCCGGAACGACAACCTGCTTCCCTTTGGAAGTTTCAAGAACGCCCCCGAGGGATCCGGAGGGCACGGATGGGGCCGAAGTCTCGACACCGGAAACCTTGGCCTTCTTGGCCACAACGGGGGCATCGGCCTCGGGCATGGTAGCCTTGGTAGGGGCAGCCGCTTCGAGACCGACCGCTCGAAGAAACCGCGGCCGGATTCACCTTCTTCAAGTAGCTGGAAGGGCCTTCATGTCTTGGGCGAAAAGGACGGGTAAAAGGAAATCAAGACTAAGCACAAAGTAGGCAGCCAATATACAAAACATGACTAAAGGAATAAAGAGCATGGCAAACAAGGGACTCCTACAATTCGAAGGAATTGGCCTAGATCCCTCCGGATATGAAAAAGGCTGCACTCAGGATGCCATAATGCTCCACGAAGGCGTCCAATCTTGGGACGTGAGGAACCATCTCGGGTAGGAGGTCCTCTTGAGAGATCTGGAAGGACGAGGGGCTGGCCTTGTGATGATTCTCCACCCAGTATAAAGGGAAGCGCCACCCTACATCGGCAGCCTCGACCCCCTTCAGAAACCAAGCCGGCTTCTCGGTACGGCGACAACCTTAAAAACGCACTCTTAAACCGCTTAAAAGATTCGAGAAAGGCTTCATAAGCTTCCTCGGGATTAACGCGGAGAGACACTAGCCCTTTTAACTTATCACCTTCCTTAGGAGTGCCGGGGTAAAAGGGCCGAAATAATAGAAGAAGAGATTGGTCGAACAAGGGATTGGAACCGGTAGGAACGACACAATTGCTCGAAGGCTACCGGGTAAGCCCACCCGTTCGGATGAAGTTGAGACGGGCGAGTCTCGGTGCATCGGGGCAAGCATTTGAAAACGGGTGAAAGGAAACCGACACCAACCCGTGTAAGGTAATCCCGATAAAAATGAAAGAAATTGGGGCCGCCTACTTCTCGTTCAACACAAACAGGCTCGTCGGCTTCCGGCACGGCGTAGGACGCACCCTCCATGGTGGGTAGGTCTAACCGGCGATATCCTCGTCCGACATAATGGACCGGGTCTTCAAGACCTCGTGGGACACCCGGGGATATCTACGACATAGGGCCTCGGGTGGACTAGAAGAATCCGATGCCTCGGCCTCGGCTTTTCTTTACGAAGGCAAAGATTTCGAGCCATTAACCTATATACAACATAAAAGGAAATTAGCGAGTTGGAAATACCTGGAAAAAACAGGATTAGAAGGCAAAACAGACGGCGGACTCGGACGAAAGGGCATGCGGAAGGGGACCCAAAGGACGCCGATGCCGACAAGATCCAATAATCGAGGTAGCTCAAGTCTTCGCCACGCGCGATGTGAAATGAACTCTCGGCCAAGCAAGTCCAACAGGGGCCGAGATAATCACTAGGATAAGGGTCCAAACTTGCGGGGATGGACCCTCACGTAAACCGATTGGTTGGGCCATCAAGCGGGAGCACTAGAACCGATAAAAGAACCTACCGGCCGGAAAGGTGAAAAGGTAGGAACGGTGTTTGCCGGAATTCGAACCATGGAAGGTGACAAAGCTCTAGCGGTACGGGTTGAGGCCCAATCGCCCGGAAGAACCATTCCCACCTCGACGAAGAGGTGCTAACCTCTCTGTTTCCGGAGCTCGGTTCCAAGAACCCGATAAGAAGCTCTCGGAGTAACGAGCGCGAAGAAACTCCTCTTCCTCGGGGGTGAGCGTTGTTCGACTCTAAGGAAAGGTCTATGTCTATCCATCAAAAGAGGAACTAGAACCTAAGGACTACGAGACTCACGTCAAAGGGAAGGAGCATATAGAGCGGAACACGAAAACTAATCCTAAAAGAAAACTCGGAAGGCCGGGAGAATGGGAAAAACGCGAGGAAAAACCGAGATTATCTAAACAAGACGAAGTATGCCGTAAAAAAAGAGTAAAGGCAAGGACGGAAAATACGAGTAGAAACAAAGAAGATGACTTGAACGAGTGAAATGTAACGAAGAGGATGACTTGAACGACCAAATTGTAGGACAATGGAGTTCTCACGGGAAAGAAACTTCGGAGCAAGTTCACTACAAGATTGTATGCGTGAAATAGTGAAAAACGCAAATATAAAACAAAAAACTGCGAAGAAGGAGAGGGAACGGGCATTTCGGTCTTTGAACATGGACACGATGGGAAATGCACGACATGATGAAGGAGCATTAAATGCGCACACAAATCGGCACACGGAACGGCGCGACGTATGCAGACCCTTTCCAATCAGGACACGCCAGGCGTGAAAGACACAATGATGGCGCTACGGAAAGAAGACCAAACGGTTTACCCGCGAACGGGGACTTACCATTTAAATCCGAGGCCGCCTAATGTGCCCGATGCAGGAACGGCCCAAGGCACCATCCGGGCGACATCACGAGAGGTAAGCCGCGGCATAAGGAGCCGGCCGGCCAAAGCATAGGCCCGGTCACACGCCGGACCGGAGTATCACACACCTCGGCCGTCCAACAACATGAACAAACTAAGGCGGGGGCAAGCTGTTACGGACCGGCCCAAAAGCCTCCAAGTCCATAGCAAGGCCCAAGCGAAAGGCGTAATCCGCCAATCATGGCGGGAGAGCCGGAAATCCCGGCTAGCGGGATTCGCCCAATCATATCAATCCACCGAGATACCCGTCCCATTTAGGAAGTATCTCGGATATCCGCCCAATGACACGTCACATTAATGGGATATCGTCCAATATCCGCCCCATTAATGGCCCCCATTAATGGCGTGCCTCGGATATCGCACCGGACGCCTCTATAAATATAGAAGGCGGGTAACAAGGTGCACACACTCTAAACCTAGACTATTTACCTACATCTCACCGTGCACACACAAGACCCTTTTGTCGTGTACGGTGATCCCACGCTCTCCTGGTTATCTCCTTCATAGATACCCCCCGAGTGTCCGCCGATACATCCAAGATCAATCTACCGGCCCTGGGCGACATCTCGTGTTCTACACCGTAACGTATAGCATGTGGAAAGAAAAATTTTAGGATAGAGAGGTATATGGCAAGAGCTGTTGATTTACTTTTACTTATGTTATTTTAAATTTATATACGGGTATTTTAGGAAAATGTGCAAGATTAACTAATTTAATTAACTTCTTTCCTTAATCTCTCCAAAATTGGTTAAATATGTCCTATAATTAGGACCTGAAGGAATATCACATTACTCACTAAGGTTCTTTCCCCAGTTTCTGGGAATGAGATTTTCTCCTTATCTTGTTTCTTATTTTCTCTCATTGGCCTCATCTAGACCCTTGATTTGGGAAAGTGAGAGAAAAGTGAAAGTACTATTGTATTGATTGGATGAATGTGATTTAGATATTATGAGGGATAATGAGAAAATGATGATAAGAGAAATCCAACCCCCAGTTTCTGTAGTAACGCTATGTTAAATAAATGGTACCACACACACACGCTACATTTGGTCTTTCTTTTTTGCCAGAATATACTCTCGATATTTGATATAGGAGTTACTTAACTAATTTGATAGATTAAATAAATGAGATCTAGATTAGTTAATTATATATAAAAAAAAAAGATATAATCTTCTTAAAATACTCCTATATAATATTAGATTATATATTGGTTTGTAAGTTAGGTAAATGGGTTTGAAGAAAAATATAGAAATATGCGATACAAAATAGATTAATGTTTTATATTTATGATCAAGTTTCATCTCTAACTAGCTTATCGAGAGGGAGTATAAATACTTCTGGTTCTTAATATAAGATCGAACCGACTTTATTTAGAGAGATTAAGGAAGTTAAATAAGTTATTTAATATTAATTTAATTGAATTAAAGTAATTCAATTAGTTCTTTTAATATCTTAAAAAAGTTAACTCTATTTTATATTTAGAATCAAAGGAGGAGTATTTCATTAAGTTGAATGGTCTGCCATCTTTAGGCGATTTAAGTGACTCTTTTTTTGGACCTGGTTTTCCTCAAATTCTCCCCCAATCCATTGCCCTCCTTTTGTTGCAAATGGTGTCGTTTTGGTGCCTAAATATCACTGTTCACTCTTTTTTCTTTTTAAATAGCATTCATCACGCTAGTATTTTTTTAATACTGGTCAAGACTTTACGAAATATTTTTTTAAGATCCTAAATTTTATTTTCAAGATCATAAAATATTTTTTTAGTACCAAAAGATCAAAAAAATACTTATAGTTATTGACGAGTATGAAAAAGATACTTGAGGATACTGACTGGTATTGAAAAAAGATTTCATGATCTTGAAAAATTATTTTAGGATCTTGAAAAAAATATTTTAGGGTACTGAATGGTTTTAAAAAATACTTCAAGATACTGACTGTTATTAAAAAGATACTTCAATATACCAATTAGTATTGGAAAAATAATTTATAATCTTGAAAATTTATTTTAGGATCTTAAAAAAATATATCAAAGCTTACTTGATCGGTACTAAAAAGATCTTGAATGACATTAAATTTTTTTTTAGGATAGCGGATGCTATATTTTTTTTTTTTAAAAAGGAGTGAAGAGTGGTTATTTTGGCACCAAAACGACACCGTTTGCAAGAAAAGGAGCGCAGCGGATGGTGGGGAGAATCGGAGGAAAGCCAAGTCCCAATCTTTTTTTCCCCTGTACGACTAGTATTTCACTAACATGAATAGCCTGTCAGTCTTTTGAATGCAAGTGGCACAGACTCAACTCAAGTTGTGACCGCGCACACAAAATTATTTTTCCAAATTTGATCATTCATTGGCTTAATTTTTGTTTCTTATAAGCTTAGAATAGTTTCCTTAATAATAAAGATTTACACGAATAATTCAATGCTTAAATTTAAGAGTTAGTGCAATCCATCAAAAATTTGATTGATAGTATTAATGAAATTGACTTTGACTGCTTAAGTATAATATTTCAAATTTAAGTCAACGTAAATACAGAAAATACTTTTGAAAGAGCTATCCTTAATTGAATTTGATAACACTCGAATATGGTTCAGTCATAAAGCTATATACAAAAATATTAAAAAAAATGTAATAAAATTTAAAGAACAATCTTGCTAGAAATGTAAAAGTTTTCCATAGCATATATTGAAGAAGTATTCCAACTGTAATTGAAAGATACCCAACATTTTAATAGCATATTAGAATATTCATTTTTTTTTAATTCTTAATTTTTTTTTTTGATGCATTCTTAATTTTTTTTTTTTTGGGATACGTACAGGATTCTTAAATTAGATTACAAGAGATTGATATTTAGTATAGTTAGTGAGACTGTGAGAGTGTCCAAACAAGATTGGGCTTTAATTTAAGACGAGTTACCTCGTGTTCTGACTTATGTTAACAAGATTGGGCTGAATTGGGTCCATTTTTTTTTAAAAAAAAATGTAAAAAAAAAAAAAAAAATTGAAGCTTTTATCATTATAACCACTTAATCTTTTTGGGGATGTGATTTGTTTATTTTAACTAGACTACTCATCAGTGTGTAGAAACTAGAGATGAAGGGGCTTGGGTTTGTTTTATTTTATTCTGTTTTTTATTCTTAAAAACGGTGTTATAAAACAGTTTATGGAAGCAAGTTTAAAATAAAATAAAAAAATGTTTCAATAGCTGTTTTTGAAGTGACGTAGCGGTGCTGTCCCAGTGAGATGATATGGTAGTGGTTGTTATTGGTAGTGTAATATCGATATTAGATAAATGGCGGCCTCAAAAAATAGGAAATCAACTAAAAACTATTTTTGTTTTTTAGTTTTTAAAAACAATGTTTTGTTTTTAAAAATAATTTTTTGAAAACAGTTTACCAAACAGATTTTATTGTTTTTAAAAAACAAACAAAAACAGATTTTAAAAACAAAATCAAACAGCCCCAAAGTAACTCTGTTTTTTTATAAGATAAAAGTATATATACTTTATAACAGATTAATTGATGTCTCCAAAACTACCCATTTTTTTCCCCACAAGTATGCTTTATTAAATACTTTATTCTACATCTATTTTAATTAATTGAATACACTCCTTTTAAGGAACACATAATTGTTTGTTGAGGGTTATCCATGTAAAAAGTGAAAAATTTATGGGTTTCATTATTAAGTTTTAAAGGTTATTTGTACATAGTTCAAAGTTCATCAAGGTTTTGTGCAACTTAACTTAGCTTTAGAGTTAAGTTATACATAGTCCCATAGGATTTTATGTTGCATAGTGATAATTACCTCTCTAATTTTTAAAACTCTACAACGAACACCTAAACTTTATATTTATTAAGATATTCATGCTATTAGAAATTCTTATGTGAACCTGATTTGTCATATTATTTGTGATCTAACTAGTCTCAACAACTAACATTAATCTTAGTTGGTCGTTCAAGTATTTCATATTTTTATTTTTCTTAAAAAAGAATTTATTAATTAAGATTTCACAATTAATGAAAAAGTGAATCTTGTGAAATCTTTTAATTTTATTAATATGTAAGCTAATATTTAGGAGGTGCCAATTAGCTTATGAGTTATTGCATGTATTTTAACTGGTTAGATTATAAATAACATGTCAAACCAGATTCATACAAGAATTTCTCATTAGTTTTGTTCATTGGCATTTATGTTTGACAAAATTGAGTTTGATTTTTTTGGGAAAATCTTGCATGATAGAAGTTATATTAAACAAGTCTAACATGGTTAATAGCCTTATGTAAATATAGAATTTCTTGTTGTAAATGGCCTCTGGATTTGAAATTGAAAATTCCAGGTTTTCAAAAGTTGTTGTTAAAATAAGAATTTTCTATTATAAATATAGAATTTCTTGTTGTAAATGGCCTCTGGACCTCAGAATTGAAAAAAAATCAAAGTTTTCAAAAATTGTTGTTAAAATAGGAATTTGCTTGTTGTAAATATAGAATTTATTGTTGTAAATCGCCTCTAGACCTCGAAATTGAAAAATCCAGGTATTCAAAACTTGTTGTTAAAATAGAAATTTATTATTGTAAATATAGAATTTCTTGTTGTAAATCGATCCGGACCTCGAATTGACAAAATCCAGGTTTTCAATTCCTATCTTCAACACTTGGGTTCTTTGTGAATCTTTGCCAACCAAGATCGAGGGCCATCAACGATTCGATTGTGGTCGTCTTACCACCGTCGAAATTTGGGCTTCTTGGTTTGTCTCGGAAACTTCAGATTTTTCCCGAGAAAAATTTGTTCTTCGGGTATGTTTGCTTGGAGTTAGGTGGATGTTGCAGATTTCTAGTTTAGTATTTCTCAATTTCTTCCTTTTTTGGTGGTGCAAGCTTGATCGGTGCGTTTGTCGAAAGAGAAGAAAATGGAGAGAGGAGAGAGATAGGAGAAGGAAGAAGAAGGTTAGATTAGTAATTTTACTTTCACAAATAATTACTCATTTGAAGGGACCTGTGCGTAATTATTGTTAGTTCTCAATGTGTTTTGATGATTAACAACAATTGTAAACGTGTGTTGAAGCTTCGCAAAACCCGTGAAAAACCATTTCTCGATTGCTTACTCGAGTAAAGGAAAGCTTACTCGAGTAAAGGACTCGTTAAAGGATTGCCCAATTGAGTTTTACACACACTTACTCGAGTAAGGAGTTGACATACTCGAGTAAAGGTCATCCGAAGGAGAATGCGTTTTTCAAAGGGTACTTACTCGAGTAAAGGTTTGTATACTCGAGTAAAGGCCAACCCGAGAGCAAATGTGTTTTTCAAATTAAGGCTTACTCGAGTAAATGTTTGTTTACTCGAGTAAAGGGCATCCAGAGAGCAATCAATTTTTCAAAGATAAATCAATACTGGAGTATAGAAATACATACTCGAGTATTGGACTTACCGAGAGCAAATGAACTTTTGGACTTGAGTGTATACTCGAGTATATAAGTGACTTACTCGAGTAAAGGGTCTTACGAAAGTTCCCAAAGTTTTATAAACTCGTGCTTACTCGAGTAAGAGTTTCCATACTCGAGTAAAGAACTCTTCAAATGTTTTTCAACTTAACTCATGCTCGTGCTTACTCCGAAGATGAATCTGTTTACTCGAGTAAAGAGCATTTTTCACTTAGAGATTTCAAGCAAATAGTTGCTTACTCGAGTACACTATTAACTTACTCGAGTAAAGACCTTGGTTTCAAAAGTTCAAGTCTCGATGGTTTGCTTCTGGAAGTCGCTTACTCGAGTATCCTTTTGGATACTGCAGTAAAGACTTTTTCACACGCGGTGACTTACTCGAGTAACCAAGAACATACTCGAGTAAACAACGCCAAACCAATTTTTGAATTTCACGAATTTGCATATCACTCTTGTTTGATCTAATTGCTTTCATGAATCACTCACTTATGTTCCCAGATATGTTTAACAAGTTTATTGAGTGAATTTCAGTTAGCACAGATGAAGATTATTGAAGGTCAAAGCCATAAAGCAAAAAGTGTGCGAGCATTAAATGCACTTCGCAAATCCACCTTCTTTTGGTTAACCCACTTTGAGCACGCATTCTCAACGGTCAAGAATGCTTTCTTCATCAAGTAAAATCTTCTCCAACGGACAAATCCTCAGAGTTCCACCTCAGACCATATTAGCACCTAGATTTGTTGGAGGTTAGAGAGAGAAGATGACCAGACTTAATGCTAATCACCTACAACGGTTGAATTCACCATTCAACGGTCATTTAATGTTCTCTACCTATAAATAGAGTGCATTAACTTCTTCTCAAGCGGACACACTTACTAAGAGCGAAAATTCATTGATTGCCATTTATTGTGTTCAGTTTACATCTATATTGTATCAATCTGATACTTGCACTTCAGTGATCATTTTATCTCGCTCGAGAGAGAGTTCTATCTCAGAATCATTTATTGATTGAGATAACCATAAGTCGGGGGACTTAGTGGTTGGGTGTATTGATTACAACTTGTAAGGGGAGTGAGTTCTAGAGAGAGAACTACTCTTGAGTACGAGTGTGTAACCAAGTTTGTGAGTATAGTGGATTGAAAATCCCAAGTGTGGCTTGGGACTTTGGATGTAGGTCAAAGATAAGACTCGAACCAGGATAATTTCTATTGTGCAAGCTTTCCTTCCCTTCCTCCTCTCGTCTATCTCTCGTTTTCATTTCTTCAAAACAGCATATTTCTAAAAGTTTTTAAAATACCCAATTCACCCCCCTCTTGGGTATATAGCTCCATTTACATTTGGTATCGAGCCGTGTCTTCTCTAAGAGCTTAACAACTCGAGAAGGATCATTATGGAAGGTATCTTACCCGATGGAGCTTCCATCAACAAAGCCACCCGGTTTCAATGGAGAGCATTACTCCTTTCCGGAAAGCAAAATTCAAAGTATTTGTGAATGCTACGAGTATGGGCTGTGGAGAGTATTTGAAAGAGGAAATTATGAGCCATCAACCGTTGAAGATGGAGTTAGAGTTCCTAAGCTTGAAGAAGAATATGATGAGAATGACAAAGAAGTGTCACACTCAACAAAGCAAGGCTGTCCTACTTCTTCAAAGTGCTCTTAGCCAACAAGAGTACTTTCGTATTTGCAATCTATCATCTGCAAAACAAATGTGGGATGCTCGAGATAGCTCATGAAGGAACAATGAGTAAAGCAAAACAGTCAATACTCTTATGACTGAATATGACCTTCTACGAATGAAGCATGGTGAATCCATTGGTGAGTTCCAATAAGGTTCACCCATCTCATCAATCAACTTGCTGCCTTGGGAAAAGAATATGACCAACCAAATTCAAGTAAGGAAGATCTTGAATATCCTTAACAAGGAATGGGAAGCAAAGGTCACAGGCTATTGAAGAGGCTCGAGGAGAGTCAATGACGCGTAGGCCGCTTATTCGGAAGTCTCTCGAATATGAGGCTAAGCTCAAGTTCAAGAAGGGACTTGATGAAGCTCATGGCAAGAACAGAGGAATTGCCCTCAAGGCCGCAAGAGAAGTTAGAGACTCGAGATGGGGAAAATGAGAATGAAGACGAAGATGAA
Source organism: Acacia acuminata (assembly GCA_019022655.1). NCBI lineage: Eukaryota > Viridiplantae > Streptophyta > Magnoliopsida > Fabales > Fabaceae > Acacia > Acacia acuminata. The sequence goes on along the minus strand of JAFJYI010000179.1, from coordinate 1,145,820 downwards.
GAAATTGGCATGCCGGTCCGAAGATTCAAGAAGTTCTACAAGAAGGACCAAGGCTTTAAGAAGTTTCACAAGGGTAGCTCCAAGCATGAGGCAAAGAAGCCAATCATCTCGCTACGAATGTCGAAGCTCCGGCCACATCAAGTCCGAATGTCCTCGGCGAACGACAAAGACAAAGAAAAGAAGAAGTTCAAGAAATACAAGAAGAAAGCTTATGTCTCCGATTCTGGGGTGATAGCTCATCTCGATGAAGATGATGAGGATGAGGAAGAGAAAGCCAATATATGCCTAGTTGCTTGAAGAAGAAGAGCAACGTGCTAAACTTGAAGAGGTATATGATTGCAAACCTCCTTATGATGATCTGTTTGATGAATATATGACTCGTGCAATTTGAATTTGAAAAACTTGCTGAAAAATATTTCAAACTGAAAAAAGAAATCTTTCTCTTGAATCTCAAGTTGAAGAATTGTCTTCTTCGAAAAATACTATTTGCAAAGATTGTCCTGATCTGAAGAAAAAGAATTCATATCTTACAAAGGCACTTGAGAAATTCACTAGAGGAAGTGAAATGCTCAATGTCATTTTAAAACAAAGAACGCGTTTTATAAATGATAGATCAAAGCGTTGGTTACACAGATTTTGATAGAAAGAAAGGCAAGAAGAAGAGTGGTCGAAAAAACATACATGAACTATTTTACAAAATCAGTTCACTCTTCAAATCCCTTTGCACATTGCAATTACGTAATAAGAAGGGTCATTCTACTTCATCTTGCTTTCATAAAAAGGAAAGAAAAATTAAACCAAATGGGAAATTATCAATGGGTACCAAAAGGAACTTATGTTCCTAAGGTCAAAACTAACTCCAAAGGACCCAAGAAAAGATGGGTACCTAAGGCTTGATCCCTTGAAAATTGCAGGTTTGTCTTAGAGCATCAAGACCCAACAAGTGGTACATTGATAGTGGGTGCTCAAGACACATGACCGGAGATGAATCAAAGTTTCTCTCAATCAAATCAAAGGATGGTGGTAGAGTCACATTTGGAGGAGACCAATCGGGTAAAATTGCCGGAATTGGTGAGATAGGAAACAATGAAGGTCCTCTCATCAAAGATGTCTACCTTGTAGAAGGATTGTGTCACAACCTCCTAAGTGTGAGCCAAAGCACCGACAAGGGTAACTTAGTTATCTTTGATTCAAATGAATGTTTGATTGTTAGAAAGGATTTAGTCCCCATTGACGATTTGAAAAATAAAGCTTTATTTAGAGCACCTAGAGATGGAAATTGCTATACTCTTAACCTCTCTAGCAATGCTTCAGTGCTAAAACTGTTTTGTTAGTAACTTGAATGAGAGTTGGCTGGGCATAAACGATTAGCCCATGTTAATATGTCTCAACTTGACAAGTTGCTTTGAAAAAGGATTTGGTCATTGGTATTCCTAAATTGAATTTCAAAAATGACATAGTTTGTGATGCTTGTCAAAAAGGAAAACAAACTAAATCCTCTTTTAAAGCAAAAAATGAGATCTCAACTAATAGACCTCTTCAATTACTTCATATGGATCTAGTTGGACCAAATAGAGTAAAAAGTCTTGGTGGAAACCTTTACACCTTGGTCATAGTTGATGATTACTCTAGATTTGCTTGGACAATATTTTTATCATCTAAAGATGAAACGTTTGATCAGTTTGTTACCTTTGCCAAAAAGGTCCAGAACGAGAAAGGCTTTGCAATTTCGGTATAAGGACGATCATGGTGGCGAATTTGAAAACAACGCCTTCACGAGTACCGTGACAATGTGGGAATTGATCACAACTTCTCGCCCCAAGGACTCCTCAACAAAACGGTGTGGTTGAGAGGAAGAATAGAGTCCTCACTCGAGATGGCAAGGGCAATGTTAAATGAAAACAACACTTCTCAAGTGTTTTGGGCTGATGCGATGAGTACGGCTTGCTACATCTCCAACCGAGCCTATTTGAGGAAGAAGCTGAACAAGACCCCATATGAACTCTACAAGGAAAGGAAGCCAAATCTCACCACCTACATGTCTTTGGATGCAAGTGCTATGTGCACAACAATGGTAAAGAGAATCTTGGTAAATTCGATTCCAAAGTCGATATAGGTATCTTCATTGGTTATTCAAATAGGAGTAGAGCTTTTAGAGTTTTTAATACTCGCACTCGTAATGTTGAAGAATCAATACATGTTGTTTTCTGTGAATCCAAAACGATAAAGCCTTGACAATGAAGAAGAAAATGTTTTCAAAATCAATTCTTTTCGAAAACTACTCCTGCTTCTATTGAAAATCCTGAAAATGTTTTTGAGGTGATCCCCAAAACTCTATTGAAAATCCAGATCGACTCAACCTAGAGCTTGGAAATTTATTAGAAATCATCCTTTAGACCAAGTTATAGGCAATATTAATCGGAGTAAGAACCGAAAATAGTACCTTGAATGAAGTAACTTTTTCGCATTTATATCTCATATAGAACCTCTAAGATTGATGAAGCCCTCTCGGATAATGATTGGGTGATAGCAATGCAAGAGGAGTTACATCAATTTGACAAAATCATGTTTGGGATTTGGTACCTAGGCCCAAAGATCATCCGTCATTGGCACCAAATGGGTATTCAAGAACAAACGTGATGAGTCTGCAATCATTGTCCGCAACAAGGCAAGATTGGTTGCCAAAGGCTATAATCAAGAAGAAGGAATTGATTATGAAGAAACTTATGCTCCAAAGGCAAGATTGGAAGCCATAAGAGTACTTCTAGCCTTTGCATGTGTAAAAGGTTTTAAACTATATCAAATGGATGTGAAAAGTGCTTTTCTACGAATGGTTTTATACAAGAGGAAGTTTATGTAGAACAACCTCCTGGTTTTGAAAATGAACATTGTCCGATCATGTGTATCGTCTCAAGAAGGCTCTATATGGCCTGAAACAAGCTCCTAGAGCTTGGTATGAGCGATTAAGCAAATTTCTTCTAGATCAAGGCTTTGTTAGAGGAAAAGGATACAACTCTTTTCATAAAGAGTAATAAGCTAAATGAAATCTTAATGGTTCAAATATATGTGGATGATATTATATTTGGTGCTTCTAATGATGCTTTGTGTGAAGAATTTTCAAAGACTATGCGGGGAGAATTTGAGATGTCCATGATGGAGAGCTCAACTATTTTCTTGACCGCAAATCAAGCAAAGAAAAGATGGGATATTCATTTCCCAAACCAAATATCTGAATGATTTGCTTAAGAAATTTGGGATGGACCGGTAATGGTGCCGACACTCTATGAGCTCAACTGCTTCACTAGATGCTGATGAGGAGGGCAAAGATTTCAACATCACAAAGTATAGAGGAATGATTGGATCACTTCTCTATCTTACAGAAGTCGCCGACATCCAATTCGGTGTTGGGATGTGTGCAAGGTTCCAATCCGCTCCAAAAGAGTCCCATTGCTGAACAAGTAAAGAGGATATTCGAGATATCTCTCGACACAAAGACTCTTGGACCGTGGTTTCCCAAAGGTCAACCGGAACACTTGGTGGCATACTCAGATTCGGATCATGCCGGCTACAAGACAGATAGAAAGAGCACAAGTGGCCAATGCGAATTCTTTGGCAACTCACTTGTCTCTTGGTTCGGAAAGCGCATATCCGTGGCGTGTCCTCTACCGAAGCCGAATATGTGGTCGCTTCAAGTTGTTGTGCTCAAGTGCTATGGTTGAAGCAACAACTTGCCGACTTGGGAGTTCACTTGAAGGAAATCCCAATTTTGTGTGACAACACAAGCACAATAAGCTTGGCCAAGAATCCTATGCAACATACAAGAACCAAGCATATTGATGTGAGGCATCACTTCATTCGGGATCATGTCCAAAAAGAGATGTCAAAGTGATGTTCATCCCAACTCATCTCCAACTTGCGACATCTTCACAAAGCCTCTAGCCAAAGAACCTTTCAATTTCATAAGAAGAGAATTGGGAATGGTAAACCCCAACGAGTTGTAAGCATTTCTTATCCAATTTAATGTTAGTAGTGTGTTTGATGATTAATCCTTACTAACTTAAGCATCGGAGCGTATAGAAATTGTTTTTGCAGGGTTTTCGATGTTTCGTAGGTTTCTTACTCGAGTAAAATATATTGTACTCGAGTATGCACGATGCGTAAAGCAAATTCGAGGTTCGGGAATGCTTTACTCGAGTATGTCGAGTTTACTCGAGTATAAAAGAGGCAGAGCGCATTGCCGAGAACAACGAAAAAGTTTACTCGAGTATGTTGAAACTTACTCGAGTATAGACCGCATGCAGCCAAACCCGAAGACATGGCGTAAACCTACTCGAGTATGTTAGTGGCTTACTCGAGTATGGGCATCGGCTCTTCAAAAATTCACGCGACATTTTTGAAGTCCAGGTCGCTTACTTCCATCTTTACTCGAGTATGTAAATGAAAGTATTGTTTACTCGAGTAAGCAAGAACTTACTCGAGTATGGGCGTTCGTCTATATATACCGAAACGACGTGTTCTTACATACTCGCATCTTTACTCCAAAAGTCCTAGGAAACGCGACTTTCTCTCTTCCTCTTCCTCCGTAACTATCACAAACCCTCATAAATCTTCTTAAAACTTTACCAAACCTCGTCTAATCCTTCCTAGTCTCATTTTCCTCGAACCCTAACCGATCAAATGTCTAAAGAAACTTCTCAATCCTCTCAACCGATTCCTCCACGAGCTCCAAGGACCAAAACGATTCCAAGGAAGTTGAAGAGCGGCATTGATACAAGGATCCCCGGAGTGGGTATTGTGATTGAAGATAATCCATCTTCGAACCCCAAAAGAGGGATTCGACGTCAAAGGACCCGGTTCCTTCTTCAACCACAAAGAGAAAGCAAACGGCGAGTCAAGCCAAGCCAAAAGACCAAGAACCGTTGTTCACGTAAAGACCGGACCAAGAGGGCCATCCCCGCTTCGGGTCTATCTCTACGGTTGAAGTTACAGCTCCTCCTCGAGACACGCGACGTGGAAGATGAGCACGAGGATGTTCCATCTATCATTGAAAATGCAATTGAAGAGATTAAACTTCACAAGGATCCACCTCCCGGGTTTCAAAGTCACCTCGGTTCCTCTTCCTCCCGGCCACAATGCCATGTTCGAGAGAGCAATACTCAACCCGAGGATTTTGTCCTTTGTCTCGATCAATCTTGAACAAGTTCACCAAGAATGCAACATTGATCTATCGCCGTGGCTCGGACCCTATGATTCATTCATTTCAATCGAGGCGACCTACTTTCCAGTTGGTGAGAATGTTCTACTTCAACATGAAGGCGACCATATTTTAGACTCGAGGACCGAGCCATTGAAGAGAGGATCACCACATCTCAAAGGGGAGTCACTTTCACCATCTCGCGCGCAATCCTCAACCGGATACCGAAGGTTGTTGATCCGCCGAGGCTTCTACACCCCGATATGGCAATGAAGAAGTGTATAGGACACTTTTGCGCAAGACGAAGACGCACTGGATGATCGAGAGCTCATCTATCCTTCAAACCATCCGACATGCCTAACTTGCACCGGGTACTGGTTTGTGTATACAAGGAATTTTGTCCGAAGGAGGTAGTTACACTCACTTCACGAAGAAGGATTACCGCTTCTTCACCGCTTTGTCAAGCAACATCCCTTCAATATCAAAGTGGGTCTTCAAGGAAATAAGCAACTTTAAGTTCACCTCCGGAAAGGATCGTATATGCCCTTCGCCTTTTGGTGTCTCTCGATTTTATTTTACCATAGGATATGGTATGTGGGCCCTCCCGCATCAATGAAGTTTATCCCCTCCTTTGGCCGAGACACAACTCAAGTTTATGCAGATAAACCTTGAACCGGAAGGATCCGGCGATCCAAGGGCTCTCGAGATCTCGGACCGTGCATCTCGCCGCTTCGCACGAGGCTCGACCGCTCCTCCTCCTCCACCGGATTTTGAAGCTAGAGTTAAGGCCATCGTGGACTCCTCCATTGCTTCTCACTTTGTCGAATGCAATTTGAATTTGGCAAGCTAGGAGCTGATCTCAAGCTTGGTCTAAATGAGGTGATGGCTGGTCGAATGAGGTTATTACCAAATTGGACAGACTCAAGAATGACACCGAAAAGAGGCAGGATGAGATTTTTGATCGGCATCGACTTGGATTCTCGGATTGGTTCTATCATGGATATTGCTTCGAGGCCGGACAAGGTCACCAAGTTGATCCAAAGACTTTGATCTTGGTTCTTCATCCTCCGCTCCATTTGGGTTCACAACCGGTCCATCCTCATCCTCTCCCGTTCCGAGACCCGGCCACCGTGAGATTCACATGTCCCCACCTTCATCACCTCCCTTCTCATTTCCCACCCACCTCACACCACTTCCCCCCTCCGCGCTCCACTCCTACCCCGTAATTCCATCTTCTCCTATCACTCCCACCACGAGATCCTACCCGACCGACTTCCATCTCCATCCACTCCATCTACCGAGAAATTCCCCACACCTTCTCCTTATGCAGCTCACCAGACCCTACCTTTGATCCATTCACGCCATGGTCCTCTGACCCCTCCTATTGTTGTCCTTGATCCCGAGTATGCTGATGATGACAAAGGGGGAGAAGAAGAGAAAGATGTATAGGATCTAGAGGTCTAGGTTGTAGTTTTTAACATGCATGATACCTTGTTGATTTGATTCTGCATTTTTTCCTTTTCATTCTCTGATATCAGTGTTATCAGTGTATTTGTCATTTCTGATATCAGTAAAATATTGTATGAAGCTTGCTTAATGATTAGATTCTCAGTTGGTTATGTGTTCAATTGAATATTTGCTGCCATTCTCTCGAGTATTACAAAGCTTAACATGCACATTCAAATGATTTTTGAACACTTTGCACTAATTTTTGAAAAACTTCAACTCAAAGGAACTTCATCTTTCAAATTATCTAAAAAGATCATTTACAAGTGTTGTCATCATCAAAAAGGGGGAGAATGTTAGTTCTCAATGTGTTTTGATGATTAACAACAATTGTAAACGTGTGTTGAAGCTTCTCGCAAAACCCGTGAAAAACCATTTCTCAAGCTTGCTTACTCGAGTAAAGGAAAGCTTACTCGAGTAAAGGACTGTTAAAGGATTGCCCAATTGAGTTTTACACACACTTACTCGAGTAAGGAGTTGACATACTCGAGTAAAGGTCATCCAGAAGGAGAATGCGTTTTTCAAAGGGTACTTACTCGAGTAAAGGTTTGTATACTCGAGTAAAGGCCAACCCGAGAGCAAATGTGTTTTTCAAATTAAGGCTTACTCGAGTAAATGTTTGTTTACTCGAGTAAAGGGCATCCGAGAGCAATCAATTTTTCAAAGATAAATCAATACTCGGAGTATAGAAATACATACTCGAGTATTGGACTTACCGAGAGCAAATGAACTTTTGGACTTGAGTGTATACTCGAGTATATAAGTGACTTACTCGAGTAAAGGGTCTTACGTAAAGTTCCCAAAGTTTTATAAACTCGTGCTTACTCGAGTAAGAGTTTCCATACTCGAGTAAAGAACTCTTCAAATGTTTTTCAACTTAACTCATGCTCGTGCTTACTCCAGATGAATCTGTTTACTCGAGTAAAGAGCATTTTTCACTTAGAGATTTCAAGCAAATAGTTGCTTACTCGAGTACACTATTAACTTACTCGAGTAAAGACCTTGGTTTCAAAAGTTCAAGTCTCGATGGTTTGCTTCTGAAGTCGCTTACTCGAGTATCCTTTTGATACCGCAAGAAAGACTTTTTTCACATGCTGACTTACTCGAGTAACCAAGAACATACTCGAGTAAACAACGCCAAAACCAATTTTTGAATTTCACGAATTTGCATATCACTCTTGTTTGATCTAATTGCTTTCATGAATCACTCACTTATGTTCCTGAGATATGTTTAACAAGTTTATTGAGTGAATTTCGCTTAGCACAGATGAAGATTATTGAAGGTCAAAGCCATAAAGCAAAAAGTGTGCGAGCATTAAATGCACTTCTCGCAAATCCACCTTCTTTTGGTTAACCCACCTGAGCACGCATTCTCAACGGTCAAGAATGCTTTCTTCATCAAGTAAAATCTTCTCCAACGGACAAATCCTCAGAGTTCCACCTCAGACCATATTAGCACCTAGATTTGTTGGAGGTTAGAGAGAAGATGACCGTACTTAATGCTAATCACCTACAACGGTTGAATTCACCATTCAACGGTCATTTAATGTTCTCTACCTATAAATAGAGTGCATTAACTTCTTCTCAAGCTGACACACTTACTAAGAGCGAAAATTCATTGATTGCCATTTATTGTGTTCAGTTTACATCTATATTGTATCAATCTGATACTTGCACTTCGATCATTTTATCTCGCTTCCGAGAGAGAGTTCTATCTCGTAAATCATTTATTGATTGAGATAACCATAAGTCGGGGACTTAGTGGTTGGGTGTATTGATTACAACTTGTAAGGGGGAGTGAGTTCTAGAGAGAGAACTACTCTTGAGTACGGAGTGTGTAACCGGTTTGTGAGTATAGTGGATTGAAAATCCCAAGTGTGGCTTGGGGACTGGATGTAGGTCAAAGATAAGACTCAACCAGGATAATTTCTATTGTGCAAGCTTTCCTTCCCTTCCTCCTCCTCGTCTATCTCTCGTTTTCATTTCTTCAAAACAGCATATTTCTAAAAGTTTTTAAAATACCCAATTCACCCCCTCTTGGGTATATAGCTCCATTTACAATTATGTCTCGCTCCTTGGGACCTCGTGTAATTCTCCTAACTTTATTTTAGCAAAAAAAAAAAAAACATTTTTAATCACACTTGTCATAAAAATGAACTAAACGACCCCACTCTCTAATCCTAATCCTACTTTGATCCTCTTCATTATCAGTCTTACTGTAATAGTAAAACTGTTTCATTTCATCCTTCACACTTCACTAAGCTAATTGATTAATTAATTAATATAGCTTTGCTCGTGGCTTTTCAATTTGTAGCCTAATGGCATGCATGTAAGCTCCATGAAAAATCCAGTAGTATGGTAACTTCGGCCATCTTCTTGGCTTTTCCATATAGATTAATTGGGACCTGAGATATAGAAGAAAACCGAAGTCATCACTATGTCCACACATCTTCAATCCAAACCTCCTCAGCAAAATCACTATAAATAGGACACACCTCATCTTTTTCCTCCAACATAGAGGTAAATCTCAAGGTAAAACCCAGGGAATATAAAAGATGAAAAAAAGCAATTAATTAATCAGTTCAAATATGAGGTGGTGAGGAGGCAAATAGGAGAATTCAAATCCCTCATATGTTGCGATTTTTGCCAAATAAACACCAACTGACCAAAACTCCACGGCAGGTCTAGCAATTGGCAAATACTGAAAATAAGGGATTATATTAATTAAATCAAAAGGAGAACTGAAGTCTGAAAATGACCAACTGTTGCATCCTTTTCAATGGCTTATACTCAGTCAATAACATATCTTATGAAGCATATAACGATTGCTCAGCCCTACCTCCTTTATATAGTGAAAGAATGATACACATGTGGTCCTGCCCTAGAGGAATATTCTAGAGCATATTAGTTATACGGCTGATGCAGGACAGGGAAGGGGAATGAGAGAGGAAAGAGGAAGAGAGAAGAGGCAGAAGGAGAGAGAGAAGAGAGAATAGGGGAGGGAGGACATCAAGAGAGAAGGGAGGAAAACTAGAAGAATAGAGGGAGGAGAGAAACATATAAAGAGAAAGAAATTAAGAAATTCATATTATTCAATCATAAAGCCTCCAAAGCAAAAGAGTTGAGGTGCTATTTATAGGGTTCAACCTAACTCTAAGAATTGAAGACAAAATATTTTAGAATTCGATTACAATAAATGAGAATTGACAACATAACATTCTAGAATTCTAAATTAAATGCAAATAACATTAGTAATAAAACATGACAACTAATCAACATTAAAACAAAATATTCCTTAATCGTCTTACTAATCATACTTTGGTTATCTTCAAATCTCATAGGATCTTTCATTATTATTTTCCTCTTCCTTTTCTGTCTCCATCAACTACAATATACATGTGACACATGTCTAAGCTAAGGGACCACACTAAATCTTATGATACAGACTTGCTAATTCTTACTGTAATCAATATTATTTAAAATTCCCCCTCAAACAAGAGGAAGAGGGTGTAGACTGTAGAGACAAGGCCGAGTTTGCTTCTGAACAATGAATATTTTGCATAAGATAAACCTTGGTCAAGCAATCTGCAGTCCGATGAGAAGATGGGACATATCAAACATCAATAAAACCAGATAAAACCAGGTCACGAATGAAGCGCATGTCAATCGCTATATGCTTGCTTCGTGCATGTAATACAAGATTTGCTGCAAGAGCCTTGGCACTGATATCATCGCACCATATAACCGAAGGTTGTTTAAGCTTCAAGCCTAATTCAAGTAGAAGAGAATACAACCATTTAAGTTCAGCTGCACCATCTGCCAGGGATTGACCGATTGATACTCAGACTCCACGCTAGATCTAGAAACAACTTTATGTTTCCGGGATGCCCAAGAAACCAGAGTGTTTCCTAGATACACACAACATCCTGCCATTGATCTTCTGTCATCAAGAACTGCTGCCCAGTTAGCATTAGTGAAGGCATTAAGACTCAAATTAAAGTATAGAACAGTTTAATCAACAGTCCGTAATTGTATGTCCCTTTTAAATATCTCAAAATTCGCTTTACTCGTTGAAAATGAATATATTGACTGAGTTTATTCATGGAGTATGCTACATCAGGCCTGGTTGTTGTCAAATACTGAAGAGATCCAATTGCTCTTTTGTACAGTGATGGATCACTGATTGGTGTACCTTCTTTAGCAGAGAAGGATCGGCCTGCAACCATTGGTGTGGAAACACGGGCACAATCCAACATGTGAAATTTCCTCAACAAATCCAGTACATATCTTCCTTGATTTAGATAAAACCTAGCAGAATCGTGAAAAATTTCCAAACCAAGAAAGTAATATACCGAGCCAAGATCTTTTAGAGAAAATAACATGTTCAGCCGATGTATAAACTTGTGCATATAGTTAGAACTATTCCCTGTGACCAGAATATCATCTACATACACTAGGATGAAGACTGTGAGCCTGTGTGTTCTAAGATAGAATAGTAAAACATCACTCTTAGCATTTTGAAATCCCCATTTGAGTAGAGTTAAGAGAAGTCGATCAAACCAAGCTGTAGCTCTAGGTGCTTGTATTAAACCATAAAATGCCTTCACTAATTTGCATACATAATTCAGCCTCTGAGGATCTTGAAATCCCTCAAGTTGTTTCAAGAAAACATTTTCGTGCAAATATCCATTCAAAAACGCATTATTCTCCTGCTCCCAATTGAAAGTAGCTGCAATTGATAGCACAACTCTTATGGTCGTAGGCTTCACCACCGGCCTAAACGTCTCCCCATCGTCAATTCCTAGAGATTGTTGAAAGCTTTTTGCTACTAAACAAGCTTTGGGCTTCAGAATCAAACCATCTGCTTGAATTTATTCTTGAACACCTATTTGCAGTCAACGAGTATGTAAGTATGACTGGGAGGAACCAGGATCCAGGTGCCATTTCTCTGAAGTGCAACAAACTCCTCATTCATTGCCTTTTTTCAGTACAAGGAGGCAAGAGCATCCCGTATATTCATCAGTTCGGCCAGCTTAGCGAGCGAGAGTGGACCCTCAGACTTTAGTAGACCAACAAACGGATATCTAGGTTTCACAATACCTAATTTTGACCTGGTTATCATGTGATGTTGGTTTATTAGGTAAGCCACACTTGGGCTGGGTACCATATCTTCATTGGGCCTTTTATTACTTTGATCATCATTAATATACTAAGAAAGTGAAGTTGAATTCTCCTGTTCAGATAACCTTTCAAACCGTTCAGGTATCTTGTGATTTGTATCAATAATCATCGGAAAGAATGCCTCTGAGTTTGTAGGTGAAGATGGTGATTTTCGATTTAAGAATCCTGCAACAAAAAGAAACGTGGCTGCATCAAACACAACATGACTAGAAATGTATATTCAACCAGTTGGATTTAAACACTTGTATCCTTTGTGCTGAGGAGCTGGGCCATGATATACACATTTCTGGCTGTGAAAATCAAACTTATGACCATTATACGGCTTCAGACACGGGTAACAAGCACATCCAAAAGGCTGAATTTCTTTATAGTTGGGTTCTGTTTTGAACAATCGAAACAGGGGCGTCGAGTTATCGAGCACAGGTGTCGGCAATCTATTAATGAGGAAGACAGTAACATGAAAAGCATCAACCCAATAAGTCAGGGGTATTCTAGCAAGAGCAATCAAAGTCAAACCCATTTATACAATATGCCGATGTTTTCTTTCGGCTCTCCCGTTCTGCTCAGACGTATATGGGCATGTGTAGCTCATAATAATTCCTGCTTCTTGAGTAATAGGGATGAAAGCTTTAAATTCTGTACCATTATCGCACTCAATCATTTTGATCTTAGAATCGAATAGATTCTCAACATGTTTGCAGAAAGCATTAAAGGCATGGACAGCTTCGTTCTTATGTTTCACTGGACAAATCCAGGTATAACGGCTAAAATCATAAAAAAAGTGTATATAATATCTATGCCCCCTGTTGATTGAATCGGAGAAGGACCCCGAGGTCTGTATATATGCGTTGTAATGGAGCAGTGGCATGGGATATATAATCTGAAAATGGTAAACGTTTAGATTTGCCCAACTGGCAAAATTCAAAAACAAAATTCTCGTTAAACTGAAGCTTTTCATTACAATGAATTAGCACTTGCTTTAACACTCAATTGCTAGGATGTCCTAATTAACATTATTGGAAACAAAAGACACAGCAGCAGCTTAGACTTCGGCCTGTCTTCGTTCTTCATCCATGGGATATATCCCTCGACTTACTCTCCCTTGCATCAGCGTTTGACCGGTCATTTTGTCCTTCATATTGAAAATCATCATAATTATCCTCAGCTAACTTATTCACAATGAGTAAAATTTTAGTTGCAGTTGGTACCACAAGAACATCATCAAGTTTAAGTCGAGAATTAGAGAAGGATTTTGAACCTACAGTATGAATAATTGTCTTTTCACCAGTACATGCAGTTAAGAAGGACTTACTGATGACTTCCCTTTTTTAATTAGATTTGTTTTATACTCCCTCCATTCCAATTATAGGAGCAAATTTTGAAGTTGGTTTTGGTCCTAATTATAAGAGCAAGTTTTAACTTTTATCAATTTTTTCCTATAATACCCCTATCTATACTTTCTTAATAAGAATTAAAGACAATAATAATTTAATAATATACTTATATATTTTATATAATAAATAATGTTTACAACTCATTAATGTCATATACACCTGAATTATACTTTTTTTTTATAAAATAATTTTGAACAATTTTTGTCACATTCTTCCCATATTACCCCTACTAATACTTCTTTCACAATAATTAATTTAACAACACGCTCATAATTTATCAAGTGAGATATTCTACTTTATTTTTTATTTTTAAATAAAATAATTTTAATATTCCTTTAAAAATATTTTTTTAACTATCCATCCACAGTGATTAATTTTTTCCCCTAAAATAACCTAATAAATCATTAATTTCATTATCTTTTTTCCAACAATAAAAAAATAAACTTGTATTTGTATTATGCCCAATTAAATAGATACTATACTCTCTTGATAGAAAAAAAAAAATTCTTCGAAAAAATCCATGGAAAATATTAAATATATATATATATATACACATTTAAAATTCATTTTAAATCTACAACCTAGCATTTCATTATAGTAAAAAATCATTTTGAATCTATAAAAAATTCATTAAAAAAATTATAAACTAGCATTAAATACATAAAAGGTGATTATGAAGACTTTGCATATGTGTACATAAATTTGCCCAAAAGAAGAAAAAAAAAATCTATCACTAGGCTGGATTTCATCCCATCAAAGACTAAAATTGTCTTTCGGAGTACATAGGAACTTTTCATAAATGCCTCAACAATCCTGAACTTTTCTAGCTTGTATATACACTTACCGGTCAATCTAGAAAATGTAGCTACATCAACAAAGAATATACATCTATATAGAAGTATCTAAAATTGCATCAAGCTTCATGCCGAAAAAGTAGTGTCACCCATCGACTTAATTGAAAGACCTTTTTTTTTTTTTTTTTTTTATATACAAATGAAGATTAATGAAGCATAAACAATAAAGAAACTAACAAGGGGAAATTAATCCCAACATATCTTGAGCAAACAAGGCCCATAAAAACTCGGGGCACTCATTGAAGAAGCCGGTAGTAGAAAGACCTTTCTTTGCCAAACCGTCGGCTAGGGTGTTACGTCCTCTAGGAGTATGGAAGATTTTAATGCACCAATCTCGCCTCGTTAACTCTCGATCCGCCAGCCGAAGACTACAAAGCACCATTCGAATTCATAAGCATATCGGTAACCTCTTTTTGCATCCGATTCAAGAACCACTTTCCCCGAAGCCTAAATCCCAAGCAACGGTAAGACCTCTAATTATTGCCCATTCGTCCGATTCAAAGACCGGGTGCAACAACCAAGAAACTAGGAAAAACCAGCGATCCACAAGCCCTCCCGATTCCTTAATACACCCCCACACCGCTCGACCTCTAGATTTTGAGGCCGAGCCATTTTATTCCACCTTTGGAGGGATCATTCCACTATGATGCGAGCTAATATTGTTCTCATCCCCTTCTTGACCGTGTGCTTTGTATCATCAAAATACGAATGCCTAGTAACAAAAATTCACACAAGTCCAGGTCCTCCACGGTGTGTGATTTTGTGATGTCAAGACAATGTCATAGGATAGATTCTACAATAATCAAACTAAACAGCCAAATTTCAAGGTATTTTATCACTTCCCTAGCAATTCTACAAAACTAAACCGACCATTAATCTACGAGTTCAAATGGAGTAACATCATCCATTTGAAACTAAGAGAACTTTTGAAGATAAAACAACATTCATCCATTTGAAACTATCACTAAATTCTCCAAGCCATAATACTCCAATTCAAACATGAGAAGCACTCCAGAAGAGACAAAGAAAGAGCTTACAATGAATTGAAGGAGAGCATTGAAAAAGTGGTGGCGACGCCGAAAACCGTAGAAGAAAGAAGCGATTAGCAAATGAAGTTGTAAACAAATTTATCAAATGAATTATCAAATTGAAGTACCAGAGACATATTGATCAAAAGAACAAAAATAAAACAAACAAAAAAAGAAATACTTGGATAAAGGAAAAATTACCTCAAATACTCTTTCACTTCTTCCACTAAATTTGGATCACACTTGATTTGATTGGGCAGTGACCCTTTTTTTTCCATGACTTCTTTTCTTATATGTGGAAGATCATATTTATTAGAACCCCTCTCCTTCAAGATCTCTACCATGCAACATTGAAGTGTCAAGAATATTTTGTTAGACTTAACAGATGAAAATGATTCAAATGATCTAACCACTGGCCGCAATCAAATCATCGCTTGTCTTTGGCACTTCCTTGTATTGTAAAGAAGCTGTATTCCATTGAAAAAGCCAAGATCAAGGATATTCAAGTCTGGAGAATTCGGGGGTTGATTCATCAAGCGGATATCAAACCTAGGACGAGCAACAGCAACCAAGAACATCACTTTTCCAATAAAATTCTTGTTCTTTGTAGTACGTAGTGGCTCTTCCTCTCCTGGTAATAGATAATAGTTCGCATTCTTTTTTGTCATATAAAACCACTTCTCGTCTATATGAACTATATTGTGCATACTTTTAAAAGTTAGATCTCCTATCATTGAACCATTTTCAATCATGGTCAAGCAAAAGTCTAATCGAGCAAACATATTCTCTTCCTTCAAAAAGGGCTTAATGGCATTACTATGACGCTCAATAGCTCCCTCCTTTTTAAGCCTAATAAGTGAGGTTTTGTTTATATTCAATGCGGATGATAAATCTCTCAAGGTGGTCCTCCTAGACAAAGGAACTTGAAGAAATTGATCAAGGTCAAGTTTAACCTTCTTACGACCACATTTTTTTGTTTTCTTATGACAAGCTCCATCCCCAACCTTTGTATTTTGCCAAATGCGACGAATGGCACTATTGGATACTGAATACATCGATGCAACCTTTCTTGCAGCCCCTTTACGTAGTCTCCCACCTTGACTATTCGACAATAAGAGATAGGAGATGGCTTTACGGTCTTCATTACTCAAAAACTTACGGTGATTACCTAAATTTAAAAATATAACAATGACAAGCCATGATCTAGATGAATAGTTCATAAAGGTGTATGCAGCTAATTATATGAAAACACATAAGGTGTTTAAATAGAAGCAGATAAAAAAACAAGTAAAAATAAAGACCTTGTGCGGCAAGCTCACTAATTTTCACCATAAACAAGTACATATGTGATATAGAAGAGGGTAGTGGAGTACACATGATCAAGTCAGTAAAACAAGTTGTAGTGAGAGAATCCTACACTGGAAAACAATCTCAGAAACAAGCTCTAGGTACCTAAGTTGTTCATTATATGAACCTAAAAGTTTGTTCCCCTGGAAAACAATCTCAGAAACGAGAAAATAACCATATCATCATATTTTGACAAATCCCAGGTTCATGTTATTGCCACATGTTGGCACGTGATGTGAGTGACATAAACCTGAATCAATCCTATAATCCTGAACTATATATATATATATATATATATATATATATTGCTTTTTCTCCTTCAATTCCTGCCTGTATTCTCCTTCAATACGATATACATACTGAAAACACATTGAATTAATCTGTATATAACTCCCTTCATAAAAATTTAATGGAATTGGCTGCAAGATCATCATAATAAAGGCACTATCTACTCTACTCAACTGATCGAAACATTCATCACCAATTGCTTTTTCCAAAGACATGCTTTTTTCATCAAGAACATCAAGCTATCCATTTTTCTCCACAATATCACACCGCCTAAATGCTTCGATTCTGACTACTCAAATAAATCAACGAAATGGAATTAGCGTGCAAGATCATCATAATAAAGGCACTCATCTTCTGCTTCATCCTACTCAACTGATCGAAACATTCATCGATCAATTGCTTTTTCCAAGACATGCTTTTTTCAACAAGAACATCGAGCTATCCATTTTTCTCCACAATATCATACTGCCTAAATGCTTCAATTCAGACTACTCAGATAAATCAGCTAAATGGAATTCTTAGCTAAATGGAATTGGCGTGCAAGATCATCATATATAATGATTTTAGTAGTACACTAGAAGGACATGACAAGACTTTCTATTCTCGATAAATCCTTAGGCATTCGACCAAAAACCAAAAGTAAATATTGTGCTAGTATCATGCATGTAGTGTTTGAAATCCAAACTAGCTTGGTCTATTAGAATTACCGTTAGTTTCGATGCATGAATGAGCTCCTCATCAATTTGTTGTTCAATACTATCATGTTCGATTCTGAAATTTCTTGAAAGTGACTTGGTAGTATGTTCGGTCAAACAGACCCACCTTGAAACCGATAAAGAAACAAAATTATTAACCAAGCCATTAAATCTATAGGAAGCCGACAATTCATAAAGCATAGGCAATGTGAGGTTATCTTGTCTTTGCACCATATAAGGTACAGGACGACTTATAAGTCTTTTGATGGAGTATACCTCGGTGCTCAATTAATAGCGTAACCAACACTCTGTCAGGCTAGGTCATAGATGCACCACATATAAATACATTATCTTAGAATTCTTTCATTTTCTTTAACTCAAAATATTCTTAACGATGAATTGTTGAATGCAGAGCTTTTCTTTAACTCAAAATACACAGAATGCACAAATGTTAGAATGCCAAACATCTTCAATGGATACTTTATAGTAGGAGTAATTCAGAAACATGAGCCCGCAAATAGAATACAAATTAATATCAACATATGCAAGAACTAACGATTTGTTCACCTGCATCAATTTCTTCACTATTAAACTCCATTGACAGCAGCCAATTTAGGGATCTATCGCAAGCAAAATCTGAAATCGACAGAAATATGAAGTCCAGAGAAATAATATTGAAGGATTGCAGCAAGCAAAACTGAAATCGATGGAGATCTGAGACTAAAATGTAGAGAAGGAACTTTGAAGTAAGGAGTATTTGAAATCGGAACTCAAAATAAGAAACATACCTATCGAGTCGACGATGCTGGACTGTGAGCTCGGAGAAGTCGACGACGCCGGACTGCGAGCTTGGAGAAGTCGACGTTGACGGACTGCGAGCTCGGAAAAGTCGCTGAGAGTACGGACAGAGCGGGGCTAACGATGGAATGAGGGGTTTCCTAATGTCATTTTAAATTTTAGTCAGGGGTATTTTAGGAAAATACTTATAATAAACTAATTTAACTTCCCTCCTTAATCCCTCCAAATTCTGGTAATTTGCTCTTATAATTAGGACCGGAGGGAGTATTTTGATATATTTGGGAGTCATCAAAACTAAATTGAAGGGATATATTAGAGATTTTGATAAGATATGTCGATTTGGTACATTGTTTAGGGGATTTATTGGAAATATCATAATTTTTAGAATAAATGAATATTAATATTTCAAAGGAAAAAAAGAGTTTAGGCTGTTGTTGTTATTATTATTATGGCTACTCATTTTGTCCCTTCCTAGGGTGTGTGTGTGTATAACACTGTGACATTATTACATATATATTAACTAGTAAAACTCAAATCACTTTCCTACGTGCAACAGAAGCTAAATTTGCTAGTGATGAGGGCCTTTTTGTCTTTAGTTTTGGGGTCCACAATAAAAAATAAACCAAGGATTGCGTATAGCAAATCTAGGATCGTTCTCTCTTTCGAAGAGCCTTTTTATTGAATCCTAAGTAATCTAAATGACATGCAAATGCAATTAAAATAAGGGAGAAAATTGGTTTTGGATTTTCAAATTAATAAACTAAAATAAGATTGCAAATTAAGTGCTAAACTATTATTTTTGGTATTTTTATAAAATGAAATGGAGTATGAAAATGAAATATGAATTATGGATGTTCTTGGTAATGAAGATATGACTATCCTTGCTCATAAAAGATTATGGGAGTTAAAATTGCATTAAGTCTAAAGAACAACCCCAAGATACCACTTGAGTCCAATAATCTCAATTAATAGTAGCTCCTACAGACATAGCTAACCACTACCTCTTGAGAAATTGTTAAAAACCACTTAATGTGCAATTAAAATTGGAATGATGCAACATGAGTCTTCTTAAAATTGAGTACATAACAGTCTCTCAAAGGGCACAAATCAACCACATTAACTAGACAATAACACGCTAATTAATATAATCTCATTGCAACCACCAGAAATTAAAACAAATTTAATCTTCACATTGCATAATCCAATCTCAATCACAATTATCAAACTAATAAAGACAATAAACATTAATCTTAGTTCCAGAATTTATACACAATGATTCCTAAAACTAGGCAACCTAAATGTATAAATCTATACTAATAGAATGAACAAATTAACTCCCCTTTGAAGCTTTGGAATTCAAGCACAAATCTCTACCACCAAGAAAAGGGAATCAGCCACACATTATTCTATGATAATCCAACCCAAGCTGCAAAAAGAAACAAAATCCCAATAGGCATTTGAGGTACAGGTTCACTTTAATAGAAACAGGATAATGAAGCCCCAAAAACCAAGAAGCCAACGATGGTGAGGAAATTAGTTTGCTTGGGTGGGATTGTGATGGTGAGATTGATAGAAATAATGGAGGAAGAAGGTTCAGTGAGAATGGAGAATGAACAGAGGTGACTGGATGCGTGGTGGAAGGTGACGGTGTAGGGAGTCTCACCGGCGACGGCGTGGGTGAAGGATGTCGCCGGTGAGGAGACTGGATGAAGGGAAGAAGGATCAACGATCGCGTCTCCGTCCCTGTGCGTGAAGATGAAGCTTGCGGCGCTCTCAGCTGATGCTTTTAATTCCCCACGTTTGTGTGGGTGTCGGGTCCCTTTCAATTTTTTTGGATCCCCCATAAATGTGTCGGGGCTCCTGTGAATATTAATCTCCCCTTAGCTCACCACGCGTCCAGCTAGGTTTGAATGAATAAAACCTAATAATTCCTTGGCTCCTTTATTTAATTTGTCGGATTGCTCCTCCAGCTGGTGTCACGGGTCTGCAATTGGCATTAATTAAATGAAGGAAGTCAGCTGAATTAATTTGGTCAAAACGCAGAGTTTCAGTGACAGGGACCTAAATGAAACTTTATAAAGTTCTGGAGCAGGGACTAAATGGAAAAATTTAAAACTTGAATTAAAACTTTCATTTTAAATTTTGATTTAATCTTTTCAACCTCCTACAATTTTAAATCAATTAATCTAACATTAAATATTCTCATAAAAATCAATAATTAAGAGTAATTACATTTTTTTTGACAATTTTGCCCTTTTTAACCCTAATTTAATATATTTACTCTTAATCTTAATTTATCACAAGAAATACATTTAAAACTCAATAACTATGAGAAAATACATTAAAAATCCCCATTTAATCATAAAAAATCATGTAAAAATATTTTTCAATCAGCTGGAAAATGCCCTACGGTCTGTGACAACTTCTGATATTTCAACAATTAGAGCATTAATTGATAAAGTTAATGAAATTGCTGATCTTAAGGAAGACAGCCCCTTGAAGAGGTAATTTTGTGGTTATTCTGTTTGTTATTAAGTGATAAGTTTTTGTTATCTAGTTTACTTGAATCTTTTCCTAGCGTTTTATTACACAAAATGATGACGATAAATTTTTTTTGAAACAGACTGGACACAATCAACAAATGCTTCTCAAAAGGAACTGTTCAGGAAATTGTTCTTTCCTTGGTACGCATGGTTCAATTTGATGTTCATCTTTTATTCTAAGGAATAAAAATGAAAATGGGGAAATCTTAGACAAGAATATAAAATTGTTAGAATGCCATAATAATTTTGGTAGGAACAGGAAATGGAAGTTGAAGGAGCAGAAAAATGGATTTCAGATGCATTAAGTTACATGCGTACATCTTGTCCTACAAGCCTCAAGATATGGCTTAGATCAGTAAGTGTATATACTCTATGTGCCAAGATGTATATATTATTTGAAACAATTACGTTAAAAATTATTACAAATTAATGAAATGAATTAAATTTAATTAATTAGGTGAGAGAAGGTAGAGCACAAAGCATTGAACAATGCCTTTGTCAGGATTACAATATCATCTCCCATTTGTTGCGAAGAACTGTCAGCAATGATCTCTACGAGGTCAGCCCGGAACAAATACATACTACTCGCTGTATAATTTTGACGTGATAAACATATTTTACTCCATCTTGTCTTTTTTACAAGCAACATTATCTCTCACATAAGGTGATTCTTAATGTAAGGAACAAATTTTTTTGTCTGAAATTTTAAACTTAGTTTTTTTTTTTTTTTTTTTTTTTTTTTTTTTTTTTTTCATTTGTACCTTATTAAATATCTGTCCCTCATAACCTCTCATGTTTATTCTTTCAAAACAAGGTTATAATTGGAAGTAAGAAACAAAGTTATATTTTTATTATTTTCAACTAACATTTTAAAGTTTTTAGTAGTTGTTCCTTAAAAAAACCATCGGGAGGGAGCATTTTACTAAACTTGCTGATAAATCTTCAACTAGCTTTAATTTTCTTGTTCTTCATTTATAACATCACCTGTGCTTCTGCGTACTGACCAGGGTTCAAGGGCTAAGCTATTTGACAAAGACAATAATATGGCATCACAAATTCTGTGATTTGTTAATTATTTTTGGCTGTTGATTAGTGGGATCCTCCGAGGCTAGAGCTGGTTACCGAAGAAATGGTAAATCAATACTTCGGAGAGATTAAGGATGAGAATTGGGAGTGTCTGCAACTTCCTCACAGATCAAACATACCCAACAAGCTGTAGACTGAAGTATGCATTTATCTGAAAAATAGTGAATTGTAATGTAATGTGTTAGGAAATAATATATTAATATTAATGTATATATCTAAAATCATGGAGATTGTAATCAGATCCCATATAATTAGGGATTATACGTATAATCATAATTATAAGCCATTATGTATAGGCTCCTCCCTCTTGTATAATTATCCATACGTTTATAATGAATAATACACAACCTTCTGATTCATTTCATTACACGGTATCAGAGCTAAGGTATACTTCTTGGCAAATATGAGTTTTCTGGTGGCTGCTTTATTATCTTGTAGCGTTAACGATAAAGCTTGACCCGATGCCGATAACGAATAAAGGGTCACCACGTACGTATGAGTGTCATCTCTGTTTTTTTTCGGTTTCATGTTTAGAGGATTGCATTTGGCAATTGGGTTTTGTTGTTTTGCTCTTCTTCAGTTTTCGTCGATTTTTTGGTTGAGTGTGATACTATTTCGTGAACAGTGACCGTGTCGTCACTGTTCATAGGGGGAGAGAGAAAATGTGTACTTGTTGTTTCATCGGTCATTTGGTTGTTATGTTGTCCTTGGTTGGCTTCCAGAACTTGTTCTAGTGGTTCTTTGAGTTTTGGTGAAAATTTCTAACTTGTTCTTTAGTGGTTCTTTGAGTTTTGGTGAAAATTTCCAGATCCCAACAAAAATTTCCAGATTTAGATTCCGCGAGTAATTTCCACATTCGGCGAGTTTTTTTTTTTTTTTTTGGAGATTTGTGAATGTAATATCAATTTTCTTTAAAAATTTCATGTATGAAGTATGTGTAAGTGGAGAAAGTATTTTTTGACAAATGTCAAAATTTTACATGAATTACCCGATTTGCACTTTAATCTGGTGGTATTCTGCATTTCTAGTGAAGTTTGCAGATTCCAGCGAGTGTTCTGAATTTTCCGGCGAGTAATTTCCAGATTTAGATTCTGGCGAGTAATTTCCACATTCAGGCGAGTTTTTTTTTTGCTGTTATTGAGATTTGTGATTGTAATATCCTCAATTTTCTCTTAAAAATTTCATGTATGAAGTATGTGTAAGTGGAGAAAGTAAATAGTGAAATTTTGACAAATGTCAAAATTTTACATGAATTACCCGATTTCGTCAAAATTGAAAATTTTGAGACATATGTTGGCACAACATAAGATAAAAGGAATTAACATTTATTTGTTCCATTTTAGTTTATTAAATTTGACCCAAGGGATGAGAAGAAGGTTACATGAATATTTACTAGATATTATGGGGGAAAATTAAAGAATAATTTGTAAAGGGATGATTTTGGCTTAGAAATTTTAGAAACAATATTCAATGGCCTAGAGAAGGTAATTAAGGAAGAAAAGTCTTTATAAGGAATTAAGGAATAATTTCTAACGCCTACTCAATATTTGCAACCATATGAGTAAAGAACCAAATAACAAATAAAAGTCTCGTAGAGAATCAAATAGGATTATATTAGAAATAATTCCAAAACACCCTGCCTCTATTAAATTTCGGTCAAGGCATGCAAGGCATACATGCTCATATGATTCCATAAAGCCATGACACCTTGCCTCCTCTTGATTACATTTACGGTACACAAAAAAAAAAAAAAAAGGAAAAAAAAAAAGAAATGGACACCTCATTATCTATGTTGTTCTCACCGCCAAAGCATCTTCTTTAATATTAGATAATTCCCTTCTCAATCCACGCATTCGGTCAAGGAGGAAGTAAATATTTGATTGGATTTCAACTTGATGGCAAATTAGCAATTAATTAAAACATTGTATCTAATGATTTGTCCCAAACTTCGACCGACCTACTTCCCTTTATATTCAATATTTCTACTTCCATTCATTGAATAAAGTCGGAATATTGGGAGCACCGAAAGAGTAAGGTGAAGTCAAGGAAATCGGTTGAAAGAGGAGGAAGACGAGGATCAAGAATCTTGTGATTAACTCCCTAAACACCTAAGGTAAAATCCAAAATTCTCATCTTCCTCTTGTATCTTCGGTGGCTGTTATATGGAAATTGGGAAGTTTAAATATTAAATTCTGGTTCTAATTGGAAAGGTGCTGAACCTGAGAATAATTGATCTGTAGAATAGAATATAGTAGGTATTTGAAGTTCTATGTTGCCTTTCGGTTTGTCTAGAGATTTCTGAATCTGGGACTTGTTCTTTATCTCTGTATGGCCTCCTGTACTTTGAGAAAAATGTTTAAAGGAAGCATACTTGCTCAATAACCAGTGATAATAGTAAGATATGTGACATTGGAAGCAATAAGATTAAGTTTCATCAAAATTGCCCCTAGCCCTGTTTTCGGTCAGTTCTGGTTTGGTGTGGAGGAGTTTTATTTTAACCAATTTGATGGTTTTATTGTGTTCAAAAATGCAAAATTGTATAGGGTAGAGGTTCGGTAGAAATTTTGGAAGCTCTGGGATTAAATTGTACTGAAACCCGAAAAATGTTTGGAAATTTCAGACTGGACGGTCATTTTACGATGAATGTTTGGGCCAGTGAAGGATGTCCAATTGCCATGAAAATTTACAAGATCAAATTAGACATAACAAGGACTAATTTGATAGGTAACAAATATTTTTCTGAATTATGTACAATTAATTATGAATATTTGAAGTTGACCCCTGAATTTGGACTTTAATTGTGACCAGCGAGGGTATTTTTGGAATCTTGGAAAAACCTGCGTATGAATGGTCATGAAAAGTATTTTTAGTCAAGAATAGATATACTAAGGGTCATTTTGGCTTTTGAACCACCCCAAACGGATTTTTCTAGATTTAATTATGAATTTTTGAAGTTCAGTCACTGTTTGCTGAAAATTTCTGAAAAAATGACGAAAATGGAGGGAATATAAGCTCATATTAAATTCCTTAATAAGAAAAGGAATTTAGTAAATAAGGACACATGAATTGGGCTTATTTTAAATCAGCAAAGGAAATATTTACTGAGGAGGAATTAATTATATTTATATTTTGCTATTTTAGGACTGTTGTGATATTGTGCATCGGAGAAATTCATTTATATTCGTGGTTGATTATCAGATAGTAACCTTAATCTTCATATACTTTGTGTGACTTGTATATGTATGTTTTACCATGTATATGGCATACATTTATTCATCATTCATTTTCAAGCGCTTTGGAACCGGAACATGTTGTGTGCAATACGGGCCTTGCTGTGTGCCGTGCCCGGTAGTCTGTGCTGTGTGCTATTAGGACTGCTAGTTCCGGAATTGGCTGTGTGCCTTGCTGTGTGCATGATATTGAATGCTATGTGGTTTGTGTTTTTATTCTTGGTTTTCTTACATGCTTTGTTTACACATTTTATATGATATTAATGGTTACTCTGGGATTCAATTATGAATCCCAGCCCCTTTTAACCTCTTTGGCAGCTCATCTAGGTCTAAGCAGGGAGACAGAGGTAAGGCTCCGGAGCTGGACTAGTACGGTGGAGGATGTTGGTGATTTCTTTTGGTTATTTATTTTGGTTTCTTGGATGACTATATTTTCATATGATTATTTTGGGAGCTGTAATGTGGGATGACTGTATATTTAAACCCTCTGGGGAAATGTATCTTCCTGTATTTTATCTTACCAGTATTTAATTGTTCAAACCGGTGCATGCTTCGCTGCTATTACTCTGATAAATGACATAAAATAACATAGGAAAATATTTTAAAATTTGAGGTAAAGTAAAGGATCACACTACCCGCCATCCGAAAGGGCGAGGTCGGTAAGTGTGTAACAGTGAAGGTCCAGAAGATGAAGGTAGTTCAGGTTCTGTTCTCGACGCTGCAACTGATCAATGAAAACATGGTAGAAGGTTGCCGGCAACAAAGGTGGAGAAGAAGGTGAAGGTGAAAGAATGTCTCTTCCTCTCTTGTGTTTGCAGCATGGGTCTTTGCTGGTTTTGGTCCCCTTTTCTACCAAGTTCAATGATATATTGAAAAGATTTGATGTAAAGCTTGGCAGAGGTGAAAAAGACTATGTTTAAGGATTGGTTGAGTTTTCTTTGTAAGGTCCACATGTTTTCTCATAGTTGTTTCCCCGTTTTTTTTTTTGCTCAAACATAATTGTTTCCTTTACATGCGCATTGGACAACCATTCATTGAAAATTTATTGTAAGATGTGGGTTGTCTTGGGTCCCACATCTTTGAAAATGGTGAGAAACAAGATGTGATTGCATGAAGACAAGAGAGAAGTCACATTGCACCTGTCTGATCCAAAGAGTTGCTATGAAGGTGATATTGTTTTGTTGTGACTAAAGAGGATTATGCTGTAGAAGTTATTGATACCTCGTTTGGTTGCTATGACCATTTTCTGGTAGTGCTTCATTCTCTGACGTCGAGCCTTCATTTCCGGTATGTATAGGCCGGTTCTTTGCTTCAAAGGTTGCGTTATGAGATTGGGTTTCTACTATTTCAGCACAATCAGCATTTTGTTTCGTGCATGTTTACTTGTCTCTAATGGCTGGGTTCTTCGTTTGTTCATTTTCCAGCACGTTCCTAAAGTGTTCTTTTGTTTTCAATGTTGTGCTTTTAGTTGGGTAATTTCATTGGTATCTGTTGTATTTTGCTTCGCATCTAGTGAGGTGTTTGTCTCAGGTGAGATGGTTTGGTGGTCCTTGTATGACCAGTTTGTTGCTTTGCCTTTGGTGAGGTGTTTGGCTATTATTTGCCGTTTTTTGATTGGTTCCTGGTGAGACCGTTTGGTGTTCGTTCCTGGTGAGACGTTCATTGTTGCTTGTCTTTGGTAAGACATCTGGAAGATTTTTTGTTTGGTCTCTCATGAGATGTTTGAAGTATTGTTGGTCCCTTGTGAAACCATTTGGTTGAGCTCTTGGTAAAGTTTTTGAATCGGTTCTCTTTAATTAGTGGCTGCTCATATTCAAGCGCTTACAGCTTGAGGGGGAGTGGTGTGAGAATTTTGTGATTTGTTACCTAAAGTTTTTTTAAAGGAATTCGAGTTGACTATCTTTGTAATAAGTTGGACATGATTAACATCTATGCTCTAACTTGAGGGGGAGTGTTAGGAAATAATATATTAATATTAATGTATATATATGAAATCATGGGGATTGTAATCAGATCCCATATAATTAGGGATTACACATATAATCATCATTATGAGCCATTATGTATAGGCTCCTCTCATTCTTGTATAAATATCCATATGTTTATCATGAATAATACACAACCTTCATGATACCACTGTTACAAAATCACGTTTCAACGCGTGGGATCACATGAAATCACGATTTCCATATACCACATGATCCAGCTATTGACAAAAATAGTAGATTGTGTCAGAATGTTAAGATCGATGGGAAATCGTAGCAATTGCTAGGATTGACTGGAAATAACGATCCTGTTGTGGTTTTTAAATCAGAGGAAAAAAGCTCAAATAGATACCCATGAGGCCATGACCCAAAATTGATTAAAAAAGATTTCAGATCAGAAGTTCAGAACCCTAAATCCCAAATTTTGGAACTTACGAAATGAGCCCTGTTGCTGCAGTGCTTTCAGAACCCTGTTGCTGGTATCTGTGCTTTCAACGCTTTTTCTGCCTCACTCCAGAAGTGCCGCCGCAGTCGGAGATGATTCCAGATCCCTCCCCGCACCTCAAGGAAGAGGAACTTCCATAGTTCCACTCCCAGGTAAGAACAAGGACTTTAGGAATTAGAAGACTGGATGAGAGCTATCTGCTATTATGCTATAACACTTTGTGTAGGTGTCGCGTGTAGAGCTATATTTCTGATTCTCGGCTTCTTACTGTCGCTGGACTCGTGTGACTGTGAAGTGTGAACTCACTATTCTCACTGGAGTCACTATTCTCGCTGGAGCTGGCAACTCATCTAACCCTAAAGTCTAAAGAAATAGTCAGATAAAGAATATTTAATGAATAAAATAATGAAACCACGAAATCCTATTCTCGCTGGACTTTGGATGCGTGTGAACTATGAAGTAGCTATAATGAAACCACATAGTCAGGTAAAGAATTTGTTTAATCTTATTCTTGTTTAATATTTAATATTTAATGAACAAAATAATGAAACCACATAGTCAGATCAAGAAATTGCTATAATGAACAAGGATTTTTTTTTTTAAAACTTTTATTTGGTATGTATACTTTATTTTATTTTTTTTTTTTGAAAATTGCTATGTGCTATTCGATTGCATGAATTCTTTCTTACTTTTTGTGTTTTGGTTTTATTTTATAAATTGCCAAGTTGACAATTTTATTGTTATTGTTACTTCTATATTATGTTTATGAGTTTTAAAATTGATGTTAGTTATTCTACATGCATATATACAGTCGAATATAACTTTATATCTTAGATAATAGGATCTTACAATCCGTGTCGATCCAACGATTTACGATCTTCACACCCCTTCCAATCTTATATAAGATCTCGATTTTAACAACATTACATGATACACAACCTTCTGATTCATTTCATTACATAATAAAATAAATCATGTTAGTAATTTGGTTGAGTTTTGGAAAAAAATATATTAAAATAATGAAGTCCAAAGAAACAAAATAAGGAAAAGACAAACAATCAAAAGCTTAAACTCGGATCGGATGGCGGGAACTGTACTTTTCTCCAAAGTCCTGAAGAGATCTAGATCTTCCTGGTCCTTCTGTCCGTTTTCATCCCATCATTCATCATTAATTTCTTTATCCTCCTCGTCAAAAAAAAAAAAAAAAAAAAAAGATAAACGGTTAAAGTTTAAGATATCATAAATCATATCATAATCTTAAATAAATCTTAAATAAATTAAAACGAAGAAAGATGATAAAATTTACTACTAATGCATCAAGTTTCTGCCTTTTACTCCCTTTTTATTATTTTATAAGAGAGCAAGACCGCCCCTCCCTCTAAATCTTGTGGTTGTGGGACTTGATGACAGAAGTACATCAAAAAAATCATTGAGATCCAATTACGTTAATTTAGCACTAAAAAACCACAACTTCCTCACAATTATTTGCAAAAACAAATTGATAAAAAAATATTATAATCCGAATTGTTCAATGTTTAATTTGTTCACAATAAAAAAATGTTATTCGCACTAAATAATCACTGAAATTTATTACACAGACAAAAAAACACAAATGCACATTGACATATAAAACTGAGAAGGAGAACCCAAAACAGCTACTTTGATCTGGAAAACAGACCAAAACTTCGATTGATAGTACTAAAGCCTCCATCTAGAGCCAGATTGTGACCACTTATGTACTTGGATTTATCACTAGCCAAGAACAACACATCTTGAGCAACGTCTTCTTCTCGCAGATATATCCCTTCAAGATTCGAATAAACCCTAGAGCAACCATCATCATCTAGTTAGAAAAACTCTCTCGCAAGTTCGTTCGCAACAAAATATGGACATACATAGTTCACTCGGATCCCATATTTCCCAAGTTCAGCAGCCACGTTCTTGGTGAGACCCACCAAGCCATGCTTAGAACTTGTATATGCATGTGTTGTAACCCCTCCTACACTTGAACAAACACTTCCCACATTTATAATACTTCCCTTTCTTTCAGGAATCATAACTTTAGCAGCATGCTTGGAGCCCAAGAAAGGACCCGTTAGGTTCACACTAAGAACCCGTTCAAATTCGCTCACTTCATTGTCGATAATGCTTGGCTTAGCTTCATCTATTAAGACAGCATTGTTGATCATTATGTCAAGATTTTGATGCTTAGAAATCGCAGTTTTAACCTCATTTTCAACATCGGATTCTTTTGTAATATCGCAGTGCACATATGAAGCATATTCCGATCCAATATCATTGCATAATGCTTGCCCTATTTCGTCTCGAATGTATGCGACTATCACCTTTGCGCCATGTCTAGTGAAGAGCCTTG
Organism: Acacia acuminata; assembly: GCA_019022655.1. Lineage (NCBI taxonomy): Eukaryota > Viridiplantae > Streptophyta > Magnoliopsida > Fabales > Fabaceae > Acacia > Acacia acuminata. Next base: position 1,115,872 of record JAFJYI010000179.1, on the reverse strand, counting down.
CCATGCATGCTCCTATTCCCCTAGCACCACCTGTGATCAATGCTACTTTCCCTTGTAACCTGCACATATATCCACGGCGTCAAAAGTAATCTTGAATTATATTCATGTTTTACATCTCACATCTCACAAATTAATACGTTAAAGTCTATAAAATGACAAGTTGAGATAGAAATTTTTTTGATAACAAGTTTGTTGGAATTTTAACAAGTCTATTTTTATATTATTGTTAGGAAATATATTAGGAATTATGATTAGATCTATATAACTAGGGATCACAGTTAGATCCAATATAATTAGGGATTATGATTAGCTTCTCCCTCTTGTATATATACCTATATATTTATCATGAATAATACAAAATTAAGATTATTAAATTACATGGTATTGGATCCTTAGGGTTTTTTTTGGGCTAGTTTAATTTTTTCCGATAACCACTGTCACTGTAGCATGAATAAGTAATGGGTTCAACCACTGTTCACTGTAGAGAATATCAAATTTAGAAATATTAATTAATTGTTATTAGGGATATTATATAGTATTTATTAGGATTAGATATGAGTATTATATTTTAAGAATATATCTTAAGATATTATGATTTGATTAGATTAGATTATAATAGATTTTAGGGTACACGGGTTGAGTATCTTTGTAAGAAGTTAAGCATGATCAATATATATGCTCCAACTTGAGGGGAAGTGTTACGAAATATATTAGGGATAATGGTTATATCCATATATTAGGGATTACGGTTAACTCCTCCCTCTTATATATAAACCTATACATTTATCATGAATAATACGAAATTAAGATTATTAAATTACATGGTATCAGAGCCTTAGGGTTTGTTTTGGGCTAGTTTGATTTCTTCCTATAGCCATTGTCATTGTAGCGTGAACAAATAACGGGGTTGGTACTGTTCACTGAATAGTGACATTGGCTGAACAAGGGAGAAGAAGGAGGGAAGAGCTTGAGGTTCGAACCAGAAAATTGCGTCATAGCCCCCCTTGTGGCCTTCTTTGTCACAAATATGATTTTCGTCCTCTGTTGAGAGCTACTGTTCTTTCCTCGACTTTGCCTCCATCTTCACTTCGTCACAACACCGATGCTTCTTTTGGGTTTTGATCTTCAATGTCATAGCACCATTGGTCATGTTTGAAAAGGTGAGGGAAGCTTGAGAAAGGGAAGAAGAGCTCTGATCGTTTGTTCTATGATGAGATGTTTGGAGTATTGTTTGGTCTCAGTGAGCCTGTTTAGTGTTTGTCTCTGATGAGACGTTTGGAGTATTGTTTGGTCTCTGGTGAGATCATTTGTTGTTTGTCTCTGGTGAGACGTTTTGAGTATTGTTTGGTCCTTAGTGAGGCCGTTTGGTGTTTGTCTCTGATGAGATGTTTGGAGTATTGTTGGTCTCAGATGAGGTCATTTGGGTTTGTCTCTGGTGAGACGTTTGGAGTATTGTTTGGTCTTTGGTAAGGCCGTTTGGTGTTTGTCTCTGATGAGATGTTTGGAGTATCGTTTGGTCTCAGGTGAGGCTGTTTGGTGTTTGTCTCTGGTGAGATGTTTGGAGTATTGTTTAGTCTCAGGTGAGACCATTTGGTGTTTGTCTCTGGTGAGACATTTGAAGTATTGTTTGGTCTCTTATGAGACCGTTTGTTGTTGTAGCTTCTACTCTAGTTTGGTACTCTTTGTTGTTTGAGCTCATGGTGAAGTTGGTGGATTATTACCTTGTTTGAGTTCTAGACTATAATTATTTTATTGAAGATCAACTACTGCATGTCAAGTTGCTTCCAGCTCAGGAGGAGTGTAGTGAATATCAAGTTTAGAAATATTAATTAATTATTATTAGCCAGATCATTTGGTATTTATTAGGATTAGATATGAGTATTATATTTTAAGAATATATCTTAAGATATTATGATTTAATTAGATTAGATTATAATAGATTTTAGGGCGCAAATGTTGAGCATCTTTGTAACAAGTTGAACATGATCAATATATATGCTCCAACTTGAAGGGAAGTGTTAGGAAATATATTAGGGATTATGGTTAGATCCATATAATTAGGGATTCTTGTTAGATCTAATATAATTAGGGATTTCGGTTAGCTCCTTCTTCTTGTATATATACCTATATATTTATCATGAATAATACAAAATTAAGATTATTAAATTACAATTATAAATTGGGAGGTTTGAAAATTCATACGGTTCCTACCTCAACTTGTTATTTCACTAACACTTAATTGTCAATTTACAAAGGAGAGCTTATTAAATTAATGAACTTTCCTTGAGCAAAAAAAATTTTTTTTTTTTTTATGAACTTTCAAACCTCCCAATTTGCAACAGGTCCTAATAGATAAACAAGTAAAAGTTAGGGAGAATTATAATAAAGGACTTAAGAAAAATAATATTTATTAAGAAGGACCATAAAAATGGTAATTATTTTGAAGGACCAGAAATTAAAACTTTAAAATAGAAAGACTAAATTGCTCTTAGCCGATTTCCTATATTCTCTCTAACTAAATCAAAATCTGGAGTGGTTGATGACTAATAACAAATAGAGACGCAGACAATCAATAGATTCGAGTCTCTTCAAAACATCATAGCCAAGTTCACCATCAGATTGAATTTGTCGTCCTCATCAATCAAGTGATTGAATTTGTGGATAAATTTTTGTTAGCGTAATAGTACTCCCTCATGTCCTTATCATAATCGGGTGATTGAATTTGTGGATAAATTTTGCCAATTTGATTTCTCTTGACATAATATGATTTAATTTTTCCAACTTTAAACATAAATTAAAGGCAAAGGTAAAATGAGAAAAAGTAATTGAAAAGATAAAAATTGCTTTGAGATTGAGAAGATGTTTAATACATTTCATATTAAACTGTAAAATAAAAACATATTTCAATTCTCGTGGCTCAGAACCCAAATCAAGGAGTTCTCTCTCTCAGTTCATCTTCCCCTTTCGAGTAAAGCGGCGGGAATACTTGTAGATAGATAGCTAGCAACTGTTTCCATAGTTTTCCGAAATGTTAGGTGCACTGAAATTTGGCTAATCCGTCTTGACGAGGTTGGTTCATTTACTTTCCTATTCCTTCTGCTTGTGCCTATCATTTGCTTCAGTTGTATAAGAATTGCTTCAAGCTTCATATTCCATGATAGCCTCATTGCTGCACTGGGTTTTCACTGCATAAAAAGGATTTTTATTCCGCACACAAAGGTGATACACGGGGTCTTCAACTGTTTTCCGTTGTTTATGCCATCGAAAAAGAATGGGATTATTTGAATTAGTTTCTATTTGTCATTATCCATCAATCACTCATATTCTAATTTAGCTAGAGACAATATAGAAAATCTGGTTAAGGGCAATTTAGTCTTTTGTTTTAATGTTTTAATGATCCTTTAAAATAATTACAATTTTTATGGTCCTTCTTAATAAATATTATTTTTCTTAGCTCCTTTATTATAATTTTCCCTAAAAGTTAATTAATCAATTGATGAGTTGAGTTAGGGATTTATCAAGTCCACTTTATATTATAACAAACTAACAATCAATTTTTTTTTTTTTTTTTCCGGAAACTTGGTTTATTTCATATATAATTTTCGCACTGTATTACTAAATTTCTTCGCTACCTTGGTGGTTATAAACCTTTTAATGAGTCAAGAGCTCATGGATTCAAATTCCCCTTCAGATCTGATACATAGGGACAAAGTAATCCCCTAACTAGCTCATTTATTTAGGATTGGAGAGCGTGATGAATCAGCAAAGAAAATAGATAAACGATAAAGATAGATCGGAGCCATATGATTAGTTCTCTATTTGTGTGTATTATTGTCAAACTTGTGAGTTGACTCTCAAAATTTACCATTTTTACTTTTATATCTTATTAAATTGAGTCGAGTCGTTTGTAAACTTGTATAAGCTATAAACTCGGTCAAACTCATGGGTTTACTGAGAACAAATTTATTGTTTTTACGTTTTTAACTTACAAAAATGGTGTTAACTTACTATTAAACTTGTGTTAACTTTCTCGATTTGGTTATACTCAACAGCTTTATATATGAATTTTATAAAAATTTCTTTGTTAAATATGATAAGTTATGAACATCAATAGATCTAATTTCAATTATTTAGATTTAAAATATATTTAAATTAAATTGTTATTATTTTTATATTTTAATTATTTAATAATACACTATTAATACATATTTACTAATAAAAGCAAACTCTTACGAGTTTACGATTCAAATTCACGATACAAGTTTACATCACTGTCACGAGTTTACTTAAATTTGTGAATTTGACAACATTGTGTGTGTATGTGTGGGGTACCTTGTTGCCTCCGGAGCGAGCTGTGGAAGATTTGCCATATCTACAAGAAGTATATATGGCTTCAAAGGAACTTTAAAATCAGTATTGAAAGATATATGAAACTATGTATGAAAACTTCCCTAATATTAACATATATTTATTCTCGACAATCTTATGATTCAATTTAGGCATTGTCTTCGCCGCTTCATTGACTTTTCTAAATGATGGCAAACTCGTGTCTTTATTAGATTTTAAAATCAATATAGCACATGTACATCATAAACTCGTGTCTTTATTAAATTTGTCTCAAAAGTTTTTTGTTGAGGAGCAATATTGCTCCAGAAGTATTAAATGGGGCAATGTTGCCCCTTATTGCTAAAAACATAACAATCGTGCTAATTTTTTTAATGGTCAACGTTAGTTTTTTAATGATATGGGGTAACATTGCTCCTTAGTGAAAAAATTTCGAGACAGATTTGCACCTTGACCCCTTTATTTTGTATTATGTTTTGGTCATATAATATGTTACTTCGTGTATAATTATAACTTCATTAAAGAAAGTAAAATGTTATGATTTTACATTAATTACAAGTCTACGTTATATTTGTATCATTTTTCGACTCTATATAAACTCAACAATTTGACTAGCTTATTCATACGGGTTAACTTAGTTTGGGTTAGATATTGTTTCCATTGATTATTTAAAATTAATCTGAGTTTGAGTTACTTAATTTGGCATTTTATTTAGTTGGCATTTAGGTTTAGGGCATTTTGACAAAGTCCTAAATGGATTTTAGCTAAAATGTGAATGGATTTTAATTCAACTTGCTATTATTATTAAGATAGATATATACCTAAGAGTTTCATTAAAAATTGCAACTAGTGATTTAATCTAATTAATTTCTCGCAATAACACTGCATATGGGCAGCCAATTAGATCTTCCTCAAATTATGTCTTCCCTTTTAATTCATTCAAACTTAAGATAATTTTCTTAAATACTGGCTTAAGGCAACACTATTATGTGTCCGTTTGGATGGACTTTAAAAAAAAGTGCTTTTTTTTCATTGCTTTTTAAAAAAGTGCTTTAATTAGAAATTAAGTTATTTTACGTTTGGATACACGATTTAAAAAGCACTTTTAAATAAAAAAAACTGTTTGGATGTTAAAATAGAGAAGCACTTTTTTATTAGTAAAATTACTGAAATGGGCATATAAAAGCATTTTTTTTTTCGTTTGGATAAAAAAGCACTTATGTTAAAATTTTAGAAATATTATATTCAATAATTGAATTTAAAATTATAATATAATTGAATTTTAATAATATTGAAATTAAATTGTTGATATAATTTTTCATACATCCATATAGATCGAGTTGTTATCAAATATTTCTTTTAATTTATATATCTTTGAAATGACTAAAAAACAAAAATTCAATATTATACAACAATGTAAGATATCTTAAAACTTCATTATCACTAATGAATAGTAATTTCCACTTAAAATGGTCAACTACTATATTATAACCAATGCATTAATTAAAAAAAAAAAAAAGAGTCATATTGCACCATATTCAAAAATAGAAATAATATTCATTATACTACAAGTTACTAAAAGCTAATGGCGCTCGACTTCTATCTAACAATTGATTTCTAATAGTATTCCTTGTGTCTTCCATCAGTCTAATATAGAGTCTCGAGTTGGCCCTTCCCATTCATATTCTTTATGATCATCATTATTATTTTCAAACTCATCAATGTTCTCAAATCTTCTAAGCATATCTATATCACAAGAGTCCATTCTCCTTATATAGTTATGAAGAGCAAAGGTTGCCCATATGATAGCAAATTGAGTTTTAAGCTCAAAGTTGGTCATATTCTGCAATATCCTCCACCTTGCTTTGCAAACTCCAAAGGTTCTTTCAATGACACTTCTTAAACTTGAATGACGATAATTGAACATTTCATTTTGTGATCTAAAAGTTGGCGCCAATCTGAATTGAGGAAGATGATATCTTGTATTTCTATATGGCCCTAAAAACCCTTTGAAATTAGGATATCCAATCAACAAGGTAGTATTTGCACTGTAATAAAATATTGTTATATTTGGAACAACTGTATAATAATAATTGCCAACATTCACAATGAAATTAAATAATTACCTTCAGGAGGCTGGGGAAAATGTAAGTGCGGCTTTCTAAGAGTATCCATGAAAATCTTTGTATCATGTGTAGAACCTTCCCAACCCACCAATGCAAATGTAAAGCATATATTAAAATCACAAACAACAAGAACATTTGTGGTAGTTATTCCCTTTCGCCAATAAAAGGAATCTTTTCATTAGCGGGAACATGAATAGCAATGTGAGTGCCATCTATAGCTCCTATACAATCCTTAAAGTATGGCCAATATCGTTCATCTTCCTCAATAAATTTTGGAGCATCTCTAAACATATTATCGGCGAGGCTTAATAATTCGAAGTCCTAAGCTCTCAACGAGCTTAACACACTATTAAATTGCCTTCACACTTGTCTCTCCGAATGTTGAAATCTCTCTTCAACGGCTCTATAAGTGGCTCCATTACCAATCATGTACAAAAACATGGCCACGGCTTCCTCAGCTCGACATCTTTGTGTTGGCTTTAATCCAAAGTGTTGAGTCAATTCACTCACCAAATTTCTAAACACATGCTTTCTCATCCGAAATTGCTCAAAAAATCGATTTTCATTTCCTATCTTCAATTCTTCTACCCATCTATGTCCAGAAAGAATTGATGTTCTCTTTTTCTGTTTGTGTACATATAGAGAACGATAATTCGAGATAGCAACAACAACTACTCTAGTTGCAAGTAATGTATTCTTCTTCATAATAGATAATCTATTTGCATTTTCGTAGTCATCGTATTTATGCGTGTCGAGATATCGGACATCTGTGCAACCAAACAAATAATATCAATAAACAATTATGATCATATTGTCCAAACAAAATAACTCTTTGTTCCCATAATTTTCCAAAACAAATGTCTAATAAGTGCAATGAATAGACTATAACAACATTTCGGGTTCAAAGATTATGCCATATAATCTCATGTTCAACATCAAATAGAAATTCATGTTCAAGTTCAAACATAACACTATACTATAAACTATCTATAGTTTTGAACATCTTCAACTTCAAACATGCTCAAAAACGAAAGAGCGAGCTCGGTTCATTTTCCATGTAATGAACAAATGCCTCCCTATTTTGTTTCTTGAAAAAGATTCGAGAGGCCAACATGTATGTAGAGCTTCCCTTCACCAAACCCGGCACATCTTTTAACAAAAGAAGACATTTACTCATACTAAAATGGTCATTTGCACTTGATGTTTGTGACACTTGGTCAATATTTTCAAGGATCCGATCAAGAGAGTGTTGCAATTTGTCAGCTATCCCTTGCCTTTTCTCTCCTTTCCTCCCTCTCTTCCTGTTTCTTGGATCATTGTTTCATACACTTGGCCTCGATTGTGATTAGAGGATTGTTCCTCGAGTCCCTTCACCCACCCCTTCATCCTCTGAAGCATGATCATTATCATTAATTGGCTCATCGTCTATGGCTTCCTCATGTGACAGAATGTGGTTGCGCAACATAAAAACAACATAACCAGTAGAAACTACATCTTTAAAACATATTTCCATCAACCTCAGGAATTTTGGACCTTGTTCCTTGCAATTCAAATATTTTGGATTCTCTTGTAATGAAAATGAATAACCAATTAGTAAGTAAATTATAAACTAATATAGTTATAAACCAATTAGTAATTAATCGAAATACATACTCGCCCTTGGCTTCCCACCACTCGAGGTGCTATTATAGTGTTCTTTATAGAGTCCCATCCAAGACCGGTCTCCTTTTCAACCAACTTTGCCCACATGCCAAATTCATATTTCAGTGCATCCCATCTATTTTTCAACTGCTTCTGACCATAATTCTTCCCAGTAATATTATGAAACTTGTTAACTAGATTGGCCCACCCCTCTTTACTAAAATGCGTATGAGGCCTATTACCAGCTTCAATCTCCTCAACACAAACTTTCAAGAAAGTTTCAAAAGATATTTGAATCATTCCATTTTGCCTTCGCAAGTTTCACTAACATTCGAGACCAACAATTGTTTCTTGTGTAGATGTTATACGAGCTACTTTCGGTGCCATTCTAAACTCAAATAAAGGAATAGTTAAAACTAGCATAAAGATACATACACATGTTGCTTCAACCAAGACAGTCACACATTCCATTTTTTTCAGCATTATTCAGCTTTAAAAATGACAGCAGGAGTTCATGAGTGAAACAAAAGGCAACTGCTTATTGTATAATCAGATTTGAGCATATCCAAAAGAAATCTGTACTTTCTAACATAAAAATAGATAGCTGCTAACTGTAAATATTCTAAAGTCAGAGATAGTCAGCTACTATATATGCAACAAGCCAACACCCTGGACAGTTAAGGGTTTGATCAAAGTACAGTAGGCAAAAAAACAACTTGGCCTTGTGGAATGTTATAGACTTCACAGTTAGACGTAGTAGATTTTCTAAGTTCACTAAGCTGTTATAGTTTTTATGTTTTCTTGTTTAAAATATGTGAGGTATTTTTATACGTATACATATAGATGAAATGGGGAAATTCTGCTCTGGACAGTTATATCTCTCCTCACTGTTTGTTTAGTCTCTTATTAATGCTATGCCCAAAGTAGACCAAGATAGGATTTTGTTTAATATATGAGTTCGCTTAATTAATACACAGCAAAAGCAAATGACAATTAAATGAATTGATGGAGAGAAAATTAGAGGAGAAGAATACTGAGGAAAATTCACAAAAATTGTAAATTTTTTTACCATTTTAGTAAGTTTTTCTTTTTAGTGTTCTCTCCTTTGTATTTTCTGTTCATTTTTCTTTCCATCCAAATATATTATTGGCTCTTAAAGAGAGCAACATGGGAGGAATTTTAATTTCCCTGGGACACTTTTTAAGGTTCTTGTTGGACCAATTTGCATAAAAGTAGGCTTAAAAATCAAAATATGCGTCTAATCTTGGTGCTGAAGAATAAAACAACTAACTATATTGAGATTATGAAATACTAAGAGCCCATTTGGTTTAAAGAAATGGTTGGAAAGAAATGGAATAGAAAGCAAAGAAATGGAAAGGAATGAAAGACAACATAAGAATATAGACTTGAATTAATCAGATTTGAGCATATCCAATAATATCAAAACAGATTTGAGCATCATCATCTCTAAATGAAGCAGCAACCAACGAACAAGTCTACAAACAGCAACAACAACATGAAAATGGGGACAAAACCATTTAAAACATACAAACCAGACAAAAAAAAAAAAAAAACCACTCATACTAAACCAGCACAAACATCTACTATGCAGATAATCAGGACCATGGATATCAGTAGAGCTTACACAGTTCCATATAGTAGGAAACACACAACAGAGAGAGAGAGAGAGAGAGAGAGTTAAACGAGTCATCATGCCAAACACTGGAGGGGAAAAGGGCAGTTATCTTGTGTAATATCTGGTTAAACCAGACATGATCACCCATCAACCCTAACTGAGAATAAATCAACCTATGACCAAGGACTTCAGCAAGTTTTGAAGGGAGAGGGGGAAAAGTCATAAATCAAACCTCAATCTCAGTGTGTTAACTTGTATGATATATCAGTGAAAAGATACATGAGGAACTAAAGGAAGCCCTGTTGTGTCGTCAGTCATGAGAGTTTCAGAGATTGTGCAAGAGTTTGCCATGCCCAGGATTGATGAATGTTACATGAGGCAAAATAAAAGCGAAAGTTCAAATGTTTCAAGCTTTAAGTCACCTTTTAGAGGAAATTAAATGTCATTGTGAAGGCTTAGGCGAAAAAATAAAAAAAAAAGGTTCAACATGAAGGGTCTCCCCAGCAACCTTCCTCTCTGATAGTCCAAACCAGCCAGCATCATATTCAAACAAATGAAAGCATAAAAAAATCACTTACAATAAACAAGCACAGAACCATCACAGCCATACAAAACACAAAATCAGGGGAAGGCAACCACAAAAGCAACCAATTGATACTTATGAAATTAAAATGGGGTTTTTGACAGAATTAGTAAAGTAGATAACAATATTAAATTAAAATGGGGCTTTTGACATGGGATAAAAAAAATCACATGAAGGATAATAGCTCTTTGCATGTTCACAGCAACACAGGTGGACCTTTCAATCCTACTCTCTTTGAATTGTTTTGAAAGTTGGGTCATAGTTGAGTGGTTGTATTCTTTCTATTCAATATTGATTTGCCCCTCGAGAACCCATAAGATATAGAAAATGTTTGCTTCTGTGAAAATTAATACAACTCAAGCAGTAATATATAAAAATTTCTTCCTAAAATAATAATCAAATGAAACATATCACCAAACATTAACAGAAAATGCACCATTAATGTTGTTATTAATTATGAAAACGTTTTCACAGAGGAAATGGAAGCTATGGGCATAGTTCACTAAGCACCAAGGTCTCCGTAAAAACATTATTGTTGCAATTAATTGTTGGCTCGATAGAACAGAAAACTTCGTAGCAAAACTTTTCGTGCAATGAGTTCGAGCCGATATTAAAGAAGACAGCTCGAAAAAAGAAATTAAGAATGGAAGGAAAATTGGCGTTCTCACTTCTCAACAACCCAATGAAAACACAACAAAAGACATGGTTGGCATGATTTTAAGTAACTCAAAATGTAAAATATTGATTCTAAACCAATCCCTATAAATTCGACATGATTTTCGTTGTTGAACAGAAAAATGGATTCAAACGTTAGTTTGTCCCATTCGACCCAACCCCAAGATCAGAAAATGTAATTACGAAGTCAAAAGCCTCGAGGGCTCACCTTATACGCGATGAGGCGAGGTCGACGATTTGACGCGAATAGGCGCGAAGGAGAGCACGAGATGGCGCGGACGATGGCGAAGGAGAGGGAGTATACGCACGCGAAGGCTGGGAAAAGAGATCCAGATCCAGGGGTATCGGGTGTCTCAATTGCACAAAACTCAAATACCGTGTGCCTATTTCACATTCTCTCTCATCTACCGCTTTTAACTTTTTTTTAAAGCTCCTAATTGTAGCTTCCAAAAAAAGGAGAATTTTGGGCTTTTTTCTTATTTTTTCTTTTTTTTTTTTTAAGTTTCCATCCAAACACATAGAATGACAAAAAAACACTTTTTTGTTGGGAAAAAAGGACTTTTTTAAGAAAAAAGGCCATCCAAACAACCTCTAAATCTTAGACACAGCTTTATCTTGTTAAATTACTTTTGTATCAAGACAGTGTAGATTTAATATTGTAAAATTAGATTGGACATATCAAAAAGTTGATTTTCAAGCATAGTGGCAATTTTAAGTAATTCGTGAAATTTTTTAATATCGCATCGATCAAAAGTGAGTGTACGTAACACTGAATAAGATTACACAGAAAACAATAATCAATAAAATCATTCGGCACTATTTCTTTCTTGTTTATAGAAGTGCACTCTAAGATAAATATGCTATTTTATTTTATATTATTTTTTGCCAACTATTTTATATTTCTAATTCTATTAAATTATATTTGTGATATTATGCAATTTTAAATAATTCATGAAATTTTTTAATATCGCATCGATCAAAAGTGTGCGTACGCAATACTGAATCGGATTACACAGAAAAAAATAATCAATAAAATATATCGACGTCGGCCGGATAATTTGGCACTATTTCTTTTTTGTTTATAGAAGTGCACTGTATGATAAATATGCTATTTTATATTTCTGATTCTATTAAATTATATTTGTCATATTAATGAACTTATAAACCTGTAAATAATTCATTTTTAAGAATAAGTATTAAATATCATATATAATTTTTTAAATAAAATTGTAGATTTGGTTTTATAATTATTAATCAAAGTAATTTGGCTTCCATAAATGACGTTTATCATAAAAATGCATTTCCCCATAAGAAGTATCTTATACTGTTACAATTGTTTTCCCATTATTTGTATCTTATGTAAGATGTCATGACATTTTCATGGCTAAATTTAATTTCGAACCTTTTCAAAGTCGTCACAGACAAATTTTTATATGCTTAAGGTGAAAAATTTAGTTTAACGATAATGTTCTGGTACATATTTAAGCCTAAACCATTGTTGAAATCAACAATGGAGGGTTTGAACTCACAACAACATGCTAAATAAAGCCTTGAGGGCCATTTGATACGAGGAGTTTGAAGGGGGAAGGGGGAATTTTATGAGTTGGATTTAAAAACAAATTAGAGAAATGGGGTTATAAAATTTTAATAAAGAGAATGTGTAAAATATAAAAGAGTAACAAAAATTAATTAAAAATATTTAAACCCACTTCTCTATTTTTTTTTTTTTTCAAAATTCAGATCAAAAAAAGTTTTCCTCCTCTTCGCTCCCCTCTTACCAAACAGCCCCTTAAGGGAAGTTCTTGGTGTCAATTGATCAGTTACAAAGCCCCGCCAAGAAGTGTTAGATTCACCACTTAATAATGCACCCTGAAAGTATTTGGTTCAATTTTTAAATAGCATTGAACTGTTAATCGTAAAAAATAGTTACCACTAAACACAAAAATCAAATGTTAAATTTGTAATTTGCAATTTTTCTTTAAAAATAAAATTTAATCACAATCACACGCTAATTAATTTGTGATGACGATAGCACTCCATGTGATGTACTACGTCAGAGACGCGTTCCATGTGAGAAATCTTCGACTGCTCATTTAACTCCAACATTATATATACATAATTCTCAACCATGTCATTACCATAAGTTGTGCACTTTCTGGTTCGCTCTAATTAATTGAAAATTTGTGAGTCATTCATTTTCCGAAACATGGCTTTGACTTTAAGCTTTCTGAGAGAAACAAACCAGGTATCATTTTCTTCCTGTGAAATTCTTTTTTTTTTTTTTTTTTGATAAACTTCTAAATATGTTGTTTCTATTTTCCCTTTTTACATTTACATACCATACATGCTATTTTCCCATTTTTTTTTTGATAAACCCGTATATTTCTATAAAACCTGAAATAGCAATGTTTTTATAGCTTATAAATAGCAGTGTAGCTTTTTTTTTTTTTTTTTTTTTTTATTTTTTATTGAAAAAGTTTAGGTGAGTTGGGTTCCGGGTGCTCATCAAGGCCAGTGCATGCCTTCAAGCTTAGAGAGTGGTTAGAGAAGTGGTACTTACAAATCACCCCAACAAAGTTCTTATATTGACAGCGGGATTTGAATTCAAGACCTTATGAGTTATGATTCAACTACTTGCTCACTGGTCCAACCTCTATTGGCAATAGCAATATAATGTAGCTTTAACAAGCGCCTTTTATCACTCTCTTGCCCCCAACGCTTTTTGGAAACTAGATTATATGGGTAGCAAGCTTTAGATTATATATGCCCTCGTCCATTTACTGTTACACCAATTGGTTGCCAGGCCAGTCTTTACACAAAAAAGACTTGAGACTTGGTCCCTTCTTAGAGGGCCCCCCCGTAATACCCAAAATTTCTTGTTGGTCTTAAATACAATATTTTGATAAATAGAGTCTATTTAATAGGTGAATATGTGGTCTCAAATTTTGAGACATGTTTATTTTATTTTCTAGGCAATTTTTCCCCTAGAAATTGGAGTAGCCAATAGGTTAATAAATTATATTTGGCATCATAAAATACCATAAATGAAATAAACACTATATCTAAATTATGATTCATATGGAGATGAAAATACTTAGACAAATTTAGAGAAAACAATGTCCATTAAATTAACAACTAAACCTTCACTAAATTAAGAAAATTGTCCAAGGTTTCATAATTGATTAAAGAGCCTTAAATACCTATTCTCATAATTTATTGAGAGATTAAACTTTCTAACACCTTATAATTAATAAATAGCTCATGTCTAATTTATAAAAGACCATAAAAAAATTACCAAAACACTTGAAACAATTAAGGGCAATTTTTAATAATTAATGAGCAATTAAAACTACCCTAATGGAATATTTAGGTAATTATTCAGCAATTTATATTAAAATAGCCATTGATTAAAGGTGTATTAGCCTAATCAAATGTCAAGAGCTAATAAGGGAGTAAGATTTAGCATTAAATGAATTGTTAGCAATCATAAAACACTTCTTGAACCAATAATATAACAATCAAGAGATGATTAAGCTTATAATTAAGTTGTTAATCAAGAATTAATCAAGAGTTGAAAAAGTCAACAATTGCAACAAGATCTAAAGGTCAAGAATTAATTTCATAAAGATTATCTAAAGGCCCTAATTAATTCTTATAAAGCCTAATCCATGTAACTAGGCAAACAACCAATTAGATAACCCCCACATGCAATCAATTAGAGCATAAAAATGCAACTAAAACTGAACAAAGGGGAGGGGCGGTCTGTTTTGGCACTTGGGAGAGAGAGAAAAAGTGTTGCAAAATTCAACTTGCCCACTTGCTTGAAGGGATAAAGTGGTGAGATGAAATATCAAGAGGAAATATCCAACCATTAGCCAATGAGGTGTTTACACATAGGATAATTAGGATAATCAATGGGATTAATTCAAGATTTAATCAAAGGGAAATCTATACAAAATAAATTGTATCTTGAAATCCACTAACCATCAATCAAAGATAAGAAGTGATTATTAACAAGCAAAATTCAAGCTTCAATTTGACTATAACCAAAGCTATTTTCTCAACTTTTAAGAATTTTCCAATTGAGAAAATGAGAGATTGAGGTCTCTAATTAAAGCCAAAAATCTCAAGAGTTCAAAACCAAAAAGAAAATTTGAATCAAACTTCATTAAGGTCCCCAAATGAATTTTTATCTAGTTATTCTATCTAGTGGAATGGAAGAGGTAGGAAATTCTAACTTAAAAAGGAAGTCAAGAAGTTGTCACAATTTAAACTTCATTTGGAATCCACCAATGAAAGCTAGCAAGACAATTACACAAATGCCATAGCCTTTTGCTATAAATAGGGGGCTTTGCTCTTCATATTTTCTCACCAATTCACAAAGCTTACAAGCTGAAACATAGAGAGAAAGTGAGAGTGAGAGCCTTGAAGAAAGAAGGAGCAAAGTTCTTGGTAAGTTTTCTAGTTCTAGCTTTAAGTTCTTTAAGTTTTAGTTCTTAAATTCTTAGATAGAAGTAGCTTAGATCTTAAATATGCTAGGATAATTTTATTTAGATGTTTTTATGGTTAAAATTGGCTTTATTTCGAAAAATTGATAAAGAAGAAGTTATAGCAAAATTTCTGGGAGAGATCATGAAAGTAACGAAGTTCGCGAAATTTCATCGGTTTCGAAATTCTGAAGTCAGCCATGAAAACGCCAGGATTTCATGTTGAAATGATGATCCCAGAATGCTGAGAAAATTCATGGTTAAAGTAGACATATAGGGCTTTTTAAATATGTCAAGAACATGTCAAAATGATTTTTTTTACAGAGAGTTAAAATTCCTCAAAGTTAGGCTACGAAATTCTGGAGAAATTCTGGGCAGAGGTTCAACACTTTAAACCTGGGAATGATCCGTGTGATCTGGGTAGAAGTGGTTATTTTTAAATGAAACTAGACATCCTAAGGATTCCAAGGAATTTTACGGATCCTCGTTTCGATTTTTGTAGAATTAATTATGATTTTTCAAAGTTAGACAAAATGCTGCCCAGATTTATACCAGCGTTGTTGTACGAATTTTGAGGGAATAAAGTGAAAGATAAAAGTTGTAAGGGCAAAATGGTCATTAAGGGCCAAAATATCTCTTAGGATATTACTTACAAATTAATAAATACGGTATTACCATTATAGGATCAACGCGATCACGCTTCGACGTCAAATGTACCGCCAACGCCGACGAAGGTACGGACGCGTACTGTAACACTAACTCTGATGTTCATTGTATACCTATATGTGATGAGATGTGTTTTTGAACTGAGATTCTGTTGTCAAAAGTTATTGACTGTGCACATACAGCTTTATACGGGTTATAGTCATGATAACGCCGTTAAGTTTTCCTAGCGCGAGGACACGACCGTACATCGTGGCACCGGTGAATAGTGCATCGTAGTAACATTCATATGCAGGTGTATATGGTGTGTTATTACTTGGTATATGTGGATTTTACTGTGGTATCATGAATATCTGTCATACATAATTGTACTTGAACATGAGGTTAACCACTACCCGAGGTTCAATGGGTATTGAACCTCAGCTCTTACCATAGCTCCAGGATCCGGAGTAAACAGGACCGGAGACAAGGGTAAGCAGCAGATCTAGGAGCCGGCTGGAGATAGACCTTTTGTTTGTACTTATGATATTTGAAATTTTTGTACCCGCCATTAAGGCTGATCACATACATTACAGTGGATTTATCAGTTACTTTTTAAATACTATTTACTTCCGATGCTTTACTCTGATCATGATACCGTGGAAACGCTTTCAAAAATTGGGATGTTACACCCGCGCCGGGGGTGTTGCGGAGATAAAAGCACCCTCTTGAGTCTCTAATATAAGATTTAGAGAAAGAGTTTATTTTAGTCTTAAATAAAATATAAGATCTCAATTCACTTTGTCTCCTAAATTTATAATTTTTTTTTTTTCCAGAATATCCTTATTGATTGCATATATTAAGGGAATTTCTATCAAGTGGTGGTTCCAATACACATAATTAAAAGTGGTATTTTAGCGAAAACCAACACCTGTTTATTACTAAAAACTAATTTTATTAACTTCCATAAATTATTTATCATTCTCTTATATTAAGGATAGGAGGTACTACTTTTTTTGATCTTAAATTTAGGAGCTAGTTAATTAATTCACACATATTGAGAAAATTAATTAAGAAAGTTAGTCATCTATAAGAAAATGTGTGCTTGTTTTTTTGTTTTCCCTCTAAAATGTACCCATTTTAATCATTTATATTGGAATACTCTCAACATAGCTTATATATAGGACACAAATCTAATTGTAGGAATAGTTTGAGAATTGAGAAAAAATACCACCTCAGATCCATTTTGTAGTCTTATATTAAGGACCGAGGTAGTAATAAATACAGGGAATCAACAACATGCCCCTACTTTAACATTTTCATTTCTTGCATTTGTGATATGAAGAGACTATTGAGCAAGAGACAATTTATATTTTTAAGAGATATATCAATTATCTTAATTTTTTTGAAACATTTTGTAATTTTTACTCCTCCATTATTGTCTTTTATAAATACTAGAATAGGCAAATAAGATGTTTATCTCATTTTCTAGAGGTTGAATAATAATTGATACATATTTTATGTGGTGTAGGTACTTTTTGCGGGAAATTCTTGTGTGAAGGAAGTGATACTAAACAGGCCTCAAAAGCTGAACAGTCTCAATCACGAAATGGTTGGTCGAGTTTGCTTCTGTTAGCTAACTCTCATATATTTTCTCTTCACATTTTCTCTCTATTTTTGCAGATAAATCAGATGAAGGAGAGATTGACGTTATATGAGAACATTACTTCAATAAAACTGATAATTTTAAAGGTAAATAAGCATTTGAAGATTTAATTTAAATAAATTTCTGATGCTGGTGTAATTGAAGAATTAGAAAAATAGAGTATGAGCATATGTAATCCTGCAAGTGGGTTTTATGAGTCCATGACATTTACATACTTAATTAAATTATATTCTTAATATCGTACTGATATATGTGTGTGTGCGCCTCATATCTATATTAAAAGATGTAATTATACGCAAACAATTTCTGTTCTTTTCTTATTTAATACAGGCTAATGGCAAAGCTTTCTGTGCTGGTGGTGATGTCAAAGCAGTAATTACTTCTTCAATAGCAGGTAGCTACGATGTTTAAGTTCAACATATATTTTTGTGTCTGAGGGTGATTAATCTTCAAACTTCAAAGATGTTCATGTTTAAAATAATGGTGATTGGGTTTATCAAAAAAAAAAAAAAAAAAAAAAAAAATGGTGATTGGAAATAGGACACTGGACTTATCCCGCAAGCTTTTACAAGAGACTACTTACTTTGGACCATTTGATAGCAACCTACAAAAAGCCAGTGGTGAGCTTGCTAGTACCGCATTATATATTTTAATTTCTAAATTCTAATCATATGAAATAAGAATTTAATTGTTTAACAAATAACATGAAGGTGTCTCTCATTAATGGAGTGGTCATGGGAGGAGGCGCTGGCCTATCTATGAACACAAATTTTAGAGTTGTCACTGAAACAACTGTACGTATAATCTTTTCTTCTTCTCTCATACTCCCTTCAATCTTATATATTATATATGTTTTAAGAATTACCACTCTGGTCCTATTTATAAGTCCATTTTGACCAAAAATTTGGTCCTATTTATAAGTCCAATTTCAAGTAATAAATCAGATTGTGATAATTTTACCCCTATTAATTGCACCCATGAAGATGGAGAGAGAAGAAACAGTTAAAAAAATACCCAATAATAAATTAAGGCAAAGTTGAAAATTTATCCCATAATCATTGTGTCAACTAACTTTTCTTGATATGTAAGATTTGGTCAAAATGGACTTATAAATAGGACCAGAGTGGTATGTCATAACTCTTAATATATGTTATTTTATCCTCTATTCTCGTTTTATTCCAGTACTTTAATGAGTTATTTTTTAAATACCTTCTTACCATATTGCAATGTATTCTGATACTATTTAGCGATAATAATTGTGAAAATCAAATTAAAAAGATGATTCAATTTTAAGACAGTTTTATTGTTTTGAGTAACTTATGCTGATTCCAGTTTAATAGTTAAAAGTGATAGACTTAGTGGCTATTTAGATTAGCAGTGAATACATGCGATTTCAGGTAATTGTCATTTTTATAAGCGATATTAATTAAAAGTGACGTTTTAGATATTGTTATATATAAGTGGCTTTGAGAAATGTGATTATGTTTAGATTTCATTTATTGAAATTACTCACAGATACATAATTACCAAGAAGCTGGTTTGAATTTTATAAAGATGTTCATATTTCAAAAATTATATCTAATAATAATTATTTGTAAATATAATTTAATAAATGACATGAATATTTATTATTATTAAAAATAGTTTAAGAATTTATTTGAAGTACAAATTTTAAATAAAATACATCATATATTAAATAAAAAATAAATGAAAATGAAGGGAGGATGAGGCCAGGTGGGTAGGAGAAATTATCGCTGCTGAAGTTTCACTCATGCGAAAGGTGCCGCATGGAATTGAAATCACGATTGATTGAGGTTTCAGAAAAACTAGTCAAATGGTGTAAATGGGCTTCATAATTTCTTTTGAATTGTACACAACATCGATTAGCTATTTGTACATATCAGTAATTAATAACTAGTAACTAGTAACTAGTTATAGTAAATGGGTATTTATATTGTGGTCATTAGACTAATGCTGTATCATTCATTTAATAAAGGTGTTTGCCATGCCAGAAGCATTAATTGGACTTTTTCCAGATGTGGGTGCTTCATACTTTCTCTCGAGGCTTCATGGCTATTTTGGTAATATTCTAATATATTACATAATCATCATTTAATTTGGACAATTCCATATATATGAAAAAATATTCTAATAACAACGATACAAGCAAATATACATTATATTGTCATTCTTATTCTCTACAACATTTATTATTCACCCACCATTTACAATATCAAGTTTAACTGATATTCTCCTCCTGTCCTTTATACCAAGCTATTTGGGAAATGGGAATTGCTTAGTTTTTGTTCTTCTTTCTCTAAGATATCTTTTTCCTTCATGGTGTTGACTGTCAATTACTACATTAAAAAACAAAAATTAATTATTTTTGTTTGATAACCAAAATTGATTTCAAAATCTGTGCAATTTAATATTAGAATTAAAAAAGTCTTACATTGTTTAATATTGGACTACGAAGATGTTTACTCCTATCAAATAGCTAAAGCTATTTTAATATAAAGACAACCCAAATTAACACAATTTATTTTACTCGCGATACTTATTTTGATTCTCTAATAATTGGCATGCATGTATAGGGGAGTACCTAGGGTTAACAGGAAGACGTTTGAACGGAGAAGAAATGGTTAAATGTGGCCTAGCGACTCATTTTGTCCCTTCCAAGGTGCGTATACATATATAACATTAATTGTGACATTATAAGATATTAACAAGTAAAATTCACATCACTTTTAATTCCTCCGAGCAACAGAAGCTAAATTTGCTGGAAAATGCCCTACGGTCTGTGACAACTTCTGATATCTCAACAATTAATGCTGTGATTGATAAATTTAGTGAAATAGCTTATCTTAAGGAAGACAGCCCCTTGAAGAGGTAATTTTGTGGTTATTCTGTTTCTTAACTGAGGAATACTTGCCATGAATGAATTCATATCTTTTTGCCCCCCGAGAAAAAAAAGCTGATAAATTCTTGTTAGTTTAGTATATCCAATATGCATGTTACATATACTCATAAGACACAATCATCACAGTCTTAAAAGGAAAAATTCTTCTGACAAATTGAACAGACTGGACAGAATCAACAAATGCTTCTCAAAAGGAACTGTTGAGGAAATTGTTCTATCCTTGGTACGCATAGCAGAATTTGATGTTCATTTCTCAATCCTAGAAATAAAAATAGAAATCGGGAATTCTGAGACAAGAATAAAATATTGTTTGAGTATGATAATAATTTTGGTAGGAAAAGGAAATGGAAGTTGAAGGAGGAGAAAAGTGGATTGGAGATGCAATAAATTACATGCGTGCATCTTGTCCTACAAGCCTCAAGATATGGCTTAGATCAGTAAGCATATATGCCAATATGTTTGTATATTATTAGAAATTACATTCAAAATTACAAGTTAATGGAGTGAGTTAAATTGAATTAATGTGATGAATTAGGTGAGAGAAGGAAGAGTGCAAAGCATTGAACAATGCCTTTCTCGGGATTACAATATTGCCTCCCATTTCTTACGAAGAACTGTCAGCAACGATTTCTACGAGGTCAGCCCTGGAACAAATTATATATATAGCTAGCTTTGATTTTCTTGTTCTTGGTTTATAAGATTTTGTGGTTTTGCACTTCACAGGGTTCAAGGGCTAAGCTATTTGATAAAGACAACAAGGCTATGGTATGACATCTGATCTCTCTCTCTCTCTCTCTCTCTCTCTGTCTCAATATGACATCACTAATTTTGTCCGTTGATTAGTGGGATCCTCCAAAGTTAGAGTTGGTTACCGAAGAAATGGTAAATCAATTCTTCGCAAAGGTTGAGGATGAGAACTGGGAGTGTCTGAAACTTCCTCACAGATCAAACATATTCGGCAGCAAGCTGTAGAATGGAGCACATCCAAATCAAGAGGTTTTTATCTGTAAAAAAAAAAAAAAAAAAAAAAAAGAAAAGAAAGATATTAGTGAATTATAATAAAATGAAATAATTTAAACCATGTTAGTAATTTGGGATATTTAGTTCTTTAGTCATTGGGGTGCATGTTGTCGTCCCGCAGGAATATTTCAGTATCTTTATGGTCTGGTTGTATTAAGATTTACGTAAGTATCATTTAATAGAACCCGTTCGAAATCGCTTACTTCATTGTCAAGATTGTTTGGTTTATTAGCTTAGTCAATTATGGCAGCATTGTTAACCATTATGTCAAATTTCTATTACAGCAGTTTCAGCATCGGATTAATTCTACTTTGTGACATTGCAGTGTACGTACGAAGCTATATATGTATATATAAGTTGTGAACATATGAAATAGTATATGAAAATCTTCCTATCTCAAATAGATATATGTAGAGACACCAACACTTCAAAAAAAAAAAAAAGGAAAAAAAAAAAGATAGTTCTAATTATTGGAGATTGAAATTTGGAACTATCTTAGAGGAATCTTAAATCGATGCAGTAATTGCCGGGTCAACCCTTGGGATCAACTTTCCTCATCACATGGAGGGGTAAGGACAAGTTGATTGTTTGATCAGGACTCTCGCAATGATATTCACATGGTTCATCGTTTGTGTTTTTGGGTTTGTTCTAAGGAATATATCGATTGCTAGAAATTAATGGTCGACCATGTCATGGTTCACATGCCTTGTTGTATTTTAAGATCAGTACAACACATGTCCTCCTTTTTGTCTTTTCAATACAGTAAACCAAATTCGTGACTAATCCCTCGAGTCTTATATAGAAGCAACAAATTTGCTTTGTCTAAAAATTTAATGCACTAATGTGGGAAAAAAAAAAAAAAAAGTAATGCACTATATTTATTTTTTCCTTAATAATTACATGTATCTTTCATCTCTTTTGCTCCATCATTTTCTCTCGCACTCACCATCTTCAGAAATAAAGCTCTATTTTAAAAAACCAGCCACATCTCCTGCACATTTATTACTTTTAAATAATTTAAACCAACATTTTGTTTCCTGGGATGTAGGTTGTTGTTGCTTTGAATTTATTTAACGTGGCTCAAGTACAGTTGCACGTTGCCCATGTTCATCTCCTCTAACAAATTAATGAAAGTTGTATCCTTTAGCATTTTATGTCTACATATATATTGAAGGAAGTTCCCTTTTTTAAATAAACTTTATATGTTTGCACTTTGTTACAATTGAGAATTATTTGTCGATCATTTGCTGCACTATGGCTATGAGACTGAAGTTTGTTAGAGAAATAAACCAATACTACTACAGATTTACGCATTTATAACGCTTAATATATAACGGTTATAACTAATAAACGTCATGTATGTTGAGGCACAAGTCACGTAAGGATACATAACACTTAAAAGTAATGGTTAATTATGCACATTGTCATGTATTGTGAGGTCGAATTCGTGAAATAAAACAAAAAAATAACGGCTATCATTAATAACTGTAATTAATTTAGTGACAAAATTGACAGTTCTTTTGAAACAACCACCACGTAACACTACAAGTGATTCAATTTCCAACCATACATCAACAAAAATACAAAAATAACAGTTATATTAAATGACCGTAAAGTATGAATGATAAAAATGATCTTTCGTAAGAAACAACCGTCATTTAAAGAATAACTCTTTAAAGAACCACAGCCTCCTTCTCCAACAATGTATTCTTTACCTATTTGCCAACTACTGTTATTTTAATTACCTTTTTATAAATATCTAGTTAATTCTCACCTATTTAAACCCTAGGGATTGGAGCTCTTCCTTCACAAGCTCTTCCTCCTCCATAGTCATGATATTCTCACTAGTTGTGAATGGAATTTGTGATGATTGGATATGTGAAAATTATGATTACAAGTTTCACATATCCAGTCATCATGAATTCCATGGACAAATATTTACAGGACATACACGTTCAGCTAAAAAACATACCTATTTCGTTCTCTCTCTTGAACAAGAAGGTTGTCAAATTAACTGGAGAATGAAAAATCTAATAATGCATAAGTTCCTTCATCTCCATAACTCTTTATTTTTTTTTTATTTTCTTTTTTACATTATCTTTTCATTTTTTTAATGATTTTCTATAATATTTTGGTTGATTATGCAATTAACAAGGTAAAAACCTAATAAATTTTAAAAAAATCAAATACATAATTGTTAACATATAAAAGCTATCACTTATTAGAATATCATTTTAAATTTTTAACGGTAATTAAGAATTAATTGTTTCTATTTATAAAACATAATGATCTTTAATACTAAAAGATATGATGGCTCAATAATCCATGAAACCCTTCCTATATAAACGTCCAAAAACTAAATTCCAGTACTTCTCTACTTTAATTTCAACTTCTCAAAGACAACTTCTAATTCACCAAAAAATCATGCACAAAAGAAAGTTAACTTCTAATTCATCATCTTAGCAAAAATATGAAAGATGAACTCCCTCCGCCAACAAGCATTGAAAGTCTTGTCTACGCAACCTTTGAGCTCCATCATATGGTCCAGGTTTGCTTGCAAGAGCAAGGACATATGGACTAGTGCTTGAAGGAACTTACCTCTCTCGTACGCTCTTTGAACAAGAAGGTGGATAAGTTACTAGAGAAGGAAGAATTTGATGCGTCATCAGATTCTTAAAACATCTCCATAACTTTTTATTTTTAGTTTGTTTGTTTACTTTGTCTTTTTTTTTTTTTTTTTTTGTAAAATGGTGCCACCAAACCTTTTTTTTTTTTTTTAAATAAAAATAAAATAAAGAGCAAAATACCATGCAAATACCTAAAGCATGTTCCGTGTCTTCGGTAGAATTTGCTCTCT
The DNA here is from genome assembly GCA_019022655.1 of Acacia acuminata. Classification (NCBI taxonomy): domain Eukaryota; kingdom Viridiplantae; phylum Streptophyta; class Magnoliopsida; order Fabales; family Fabaceae; genus Acacia; species Acacia acuminata. The sequence continues at coordinate 1,091,275 of JAFJYI010000179.1, read as the reverse complement.
CTTTAATTTCTTAATTCATAATTTGCATGCGAGTCATTTTCTGATTACAAAAGCTCTGTCGTTTATCCTTTGACTGACAGAAATATACCAGGCGTGGCATGGGCTCATATATATATATATATATATATATATAGACACACACACACACACATATAAACTAGGAATGATATTCTTATTTAAAATGTAAGCTGTTTTAGAAAGGTGCGAAGACGGTTCATTTGTTTACGTTTAAAAAATCTACCAAAACCTAACTCAAACTACCCGGTTTATTTGTTTAGCTAGTGCTGATGATGTTTTTGCCAGTTGTGGTTATTTAGTGCTAAATTAACGTCATTGGATATTATCTTAATAACCTTATTAACCATTGGTGGAAACATATTAATGATTTTTTAGAGCCGACAACAGTTTTCATTACTTCAACTAAGCAACATGGGATAATGTTTTTTTCCCCTATATAGAGCCAATAAGGGAAATTCCAACTGAAGGGTTTTTTTTTTCCCCATTTAGCGAACGAAAGTTATCATCACTAAAATTTATTACACACAAACATTAAAACACAAATGCACACTGACATAGAAAACTGAAAATGATATCCCAAAACAGCTTGTTCTTGAAAGCAAACAAACATTGATCCCAAATAGGGCTAACAGATCGATGATACCAAATAGCACTATTTCGGTCTTGAAAACAAGCCAAAAATTGGATTAATAGTAGTAAAGCCCCCCATCAATGACTAGATTATGCCCACTTATGTACTTGGATTCATCACTAGCCATGAACAACACAGCTTGAGCAACCTCTTCTTCTCGCAGATATATCCCTTCAAGATTCGAATAAACCCTAGAGCAACCATCGTCATCTAGTTTGAAAAACTCTCTTGAAAGTTCGTTCGCAACAAAATATGGAGACACACAGTTCACTCGGATCCCATATTTCCCAAGTTCAGCAGCCACGTTCTTGGTGAGACCCACCAACCCATGCTTAGAAGTAACCTTGAATTATTTTAATGTTTTAAATAACAAATTTTGCACGAACCCCCTGATGAGTCTGGGGACTCAACTTATCTAAACTTTCTTTTATAAAAAATAATAATAATTTTTTTTATGCATTTTCAAACCCCTCATTTTAAATCTCACGTCTGGCAAATTAACAAGTTAAAAGTTTATAAAATGACAAGTTGAGTTAGAATTTTATCAACTCTATTTTATAGGATTGGGAGGTATGAAAACTCATAGGATTCCTACCTCATCTTGTTATTTCACTAACAGTAAAATTGTCAATTTACAAAGGATTGAGTTCATGAATTTTCAAGCCTTCCAATTGGCAACAGACCCTAATAGATTAACAAGTAAAAGTTAATAAATTAACAAGTTGTGTTAGGGATTTATCAAGTCCACTTCATATTCTAAGAAACTAAGGGTCAAGTATTTTGGAAAGTTAGTTGATTGTTTTTTTTTTTTTTTTTTTTGCACTACTAAATTTTTTGACTACTAGATTCTGCTTGCCTAATTATAGTAAATTTTCACTGTGTAACTATTAAATCTTCTCTGCAGAAATAACATAATATGTTTCTAAAAGAGTTCGGGAATCTGAATCTGTCATGAAAATTCAATGGTATTTGACTAATAAATTTTCTGTCTATACTAAAATGTTCAAGGTATGACTATTAAATGGTCTCGGTCTTTTATTTGCTCGGGGATATTCTAGCCATTTCAATATTTCTTTATTTGTAAAGAAGACCTCGTCTTACAGAATAATCTCAGAAATATGAAATCCTTCTTAATAATCAACTTATCGATTTGGTCCTAAGGTTTAATTCTCCAAAGGGATTTATTCATGAAATGATTTTAAAAAACGGTATTGTAAAACAGTAAAACAATTGACCAGAACTGTGTCAAAAAACTTTTTGCTGGATATGTGCAAACTAAAAGTTGAAATACATATAACAAAAGAGGAAAAATATCTTTTTAAACAGATCCATATACAGAAAATTCATGTGCGCGCGCGCGCGTGTACCTTGTTGCCTCGAGAGCGAGCTGAGGAAGACTTGCCATATCTACAAGAAATTACAGACGAAGTGTTTATAGCTAGCTCCAAAATGACTCTCTGTAGTGTGTAATCTTGAAAGATGAAAGTATATATGAAAACCTCCCTAACGTTAATACATATTTATACACAACCGTCTTGAGATGAAATTTAGGCATTATCTTAATCTTTCTCATTTATTCTTGTCACTTGTGGTTGTTTAGAGATAAATTGTTTGGGTTTGAAGAATCTTTACTGTTTCTTAATTTGAATTTGTCAGAAATTTTCAGAATAATAAATGGAACACCGAGTCTTTATTATTGGATTTCAAAATAAACATATATAGTACATTGAGTTTGTATTCATTTTAATTTACTTTAATTTATTGTCTTAATCCATCGGCTCTTTTATTGACTGATTAAATTTGGCTCATCTTTATAAGTAACTCTTATGGTTGTCCACCTGTGTTGTCCACATCTTATGCATAGGTGTGAATTATTCCCCGCATAATCCCTTAAGTCTTATTTATAAGTTACTTTCAATGTATTGGAATCAAGAAAAACCTTAAAATCTCATTAACTCTACTCTAAAAGTCAATAACTTTCAAACTGTACTCCTATTTAATATATATTAGATCATTATACCCCCATGATAACAAAATTTACACAATAAGTGAAGGGCAAAATTTTACATTCACATGGAAATTTAATGATGCAACTTTTAAATAAGATAAAAAAATTTATGCTATCTCTTTCTTATAAATTAGACCAGATGAGTAATATTAAATTAAACACGTCTAATTTCGGATAATAAGGCTGTCCATGAAACATTGTGAGGTACAAAACTCAACCTGCTAGATTGGTTGGTTAGAATAATGAACTGGTGAACCAATCTCCTAACTCGTTAGGTCAATTAGTTTTGGACAGGTCAATCATGTTGAATTACACACACACAGATATTCCTTTATTGAACTTGAAATACCAGATATTCCTTTATTGAACTTGAAACACCATTCTGAGTTAAGAAAAATAAAAGTCCACCAAATTTGTATTTTAGTACTCCCTCATCCCTAAATATAAACTTCAAACTTAAGAATATGTTTGTATGCTTCATTTTAAGTTTGTCAAAGCATTTATTGCACTTTTTCCAACTCTACCCTTTGACTTTATTTGTTACATTTATTGTCTTTCACTTATCCTCTTTACAAATTTGGCATAGTTGAGGGGAAAAAAGTACATATTTAATACTCTTAACTAGTTTTAATAATTTTCTTGATAACCGCAAATGACTATTTGAAGCTTACATTTAGTGAATGGAGGGAGTAACATGTTTTATTGAATCGTACGTAGTTTATACATGAATATCCTATTTACTAGTTTGGTTTTCAATACCCTGTAGAAATTTCAGCTCGGTGCTTTAAAACTTAAACGAAACGAAAATGACGCCTCAATCAATTCTGTGTCGTTTATAGAAGTCCTAGGTGCATTGTATGATAATTATGGGATTTTATTTTATATTTTTATTTCTATTAAATTATATTTGTGATATTAATTAAATATTTATCACAATGTTCCATGTGATTTACGTCAGAGACGTGGTTACTTCCCTTCACAAGTTAATTAATGTAAAGTACAAGTAATATAATTTTAACATCATATATAGATACCAACCATGTTATTACTTGTAAAGGTAGAGTTCTTAACTCTCTCGTTCAATGTTAATTGAGAATTTCCGAGTCATTCATTTTCTGAAATATGGCGTTGACTTTAAGATTTGTGAGAGAAACAAATCATATTGTTAAGATCACTACAGACTTAATATACAAAAAATAAAAAAAAAAGAGTCTATTTTAGAAATTGAAAAAAGTCTATTACAGAAATTATACTATATCATAGATAAAAGTATTTGAAATACAATACAAACATAATATACAAAAAATTGAAAAAAGTTTATTACAGAAATTAAGATCACTTTACTTGACTTTTGCTTTACGTATTTTCATATTGTTAAACTCATATATATTTGAATTCATGCTAAAACTCAAAATAATTTCTTTTTCAATATATGTAATCAAAGAATCATCAAGAAATTGGTCCTTCATTCTATTTCGAAGCTTGTTCTTGATTATCTTTATAGTAGAGAAAGATCTTTTAGTAGTTGTTGTAACAACTGAAAGAGTAAGTACAAGTCTAGTAACTTTAATAATAAGAGGGTAAATAATGGACTTTCCAGTTCTTACCAGTCCTTGACATAACTCATATGTAATTGATAAATTAATCAAATCTGGATGTTTAGGAATATTATGCTCAAAATATGTTGTAACTCCATGAAATACAATTTTTCCTATTATGCGAAATCTCTGAAATAAAATTTAAAAAATTTAAAGGGCATTCCAGTTTTTAGCAGGAAAGATAATCGAAATCGACCAATAATGTGTGGGCCTGAGGGCATTATTTGAGCATGCCCAGTTAGGGGAAATATAATCCCCAACTAATTCACCTCAAATCCAACGTAATTTTACCCCCGTTGAGAGCATGACTTTGAAGTTTAAAATATAATGTCCAGTTTACACCACCACCAAATTATGTTGGATATATATATATATATTATAAAAAAATTTAGGGTCCTCCCTATGCTCCTGAAAGTATTTGGTTCAATTTTTAAATAGCATTGAACTGTTAATCGTAAAAAATAGTTACCACTAAACACAAAAGTCATATGTTAAATTTTGTCTTTTTTCTTAAAAAAATAAAATTTAATCACAATGACATGCTAATTAATTTGTGATGATGACAGCGTTCCATGTGACGTACTACGTCAGAGACGCGTTCCATGTGAGAAACCTTCAACTGCTCATTTAACTTAAACATTATATATACATAATTTCCAACCATGTCATTACTTGAGAATTCGTATCAGCTGCGCACTTTCTCGTTCGCTTTAATTAATTGAAAATTTGTGAGTCATTCATTTTCCGAAGCATGGTTTTGACTTTAAGCTTTCTGAGAGAAACAAACCAGGTATCATTTTTTTAATACCCTAAAAATCATGTTTAGCATAACCACTATATTTTAGTAAATGATACCTATTAAAATAGATGAATATGTGGGTTCAAAATTTAGTAGCTTATTTAATTTAATTTAGGGAATTTTCTCTTAGAATTAAATAACCAAAGACCCAAATTTTCTAACTTTCATTTGGGGATCATAAAATACCCTAAAATTGTCATATTACAACATAGTTTATATTTAATCATAAAGAGCCATAAAATGTTATAAAAATACCTAAATCAATTAAAGGAAATTACCAACAATTAAAGGAAAGCTAAATTTACAATAATTAATTGTATTAATTTGCAAAATTAATTAAAAGGCATATTAAAAGTAATCAATTAGGGATATATTAATTTAATGAAAGATCAAGAACCAATAAGGGTTCAATATTAGCATAAGGTGAATTATTAATGATCATAATTAATTTAAGAACCTATCATACTTTGACAATTACAGTAAAACCCTAAAAATCTTTATTTGTAGTGAATGCTATATTTTGATAAATTATGCATGTTAAATAAAGGAGAATATGTTGTCTCTAAATTTTGCAGATTATTAATTAGATTTTAGACAACTTTCCTTAGAATTTAATAAACCAAAGATTAAATTTAAGACCACATCTAAGGATCATAAAATACAAAATAATCATCATATTAAACCATGGTTCTTAAAAGAAGCAAGATAATGTTATAAAAATACTTAAACAAATTAAGGGAAATTAATAAAGATAAATGAACAATTAAGTTTTCACTAATTAAATGATTGTGTAAATCTTCATAATTAATCAAGGGGCAAATTAAGAAGCAAAAATTAGGGAATGTCTTAATTAAAAATCAAAGATCAATTAAAAGACAAATAGAAATAAGTAAAGACTAAGGTGCACAAAGCTTGACTTAATTAAGCACTAGTTTCCATGGTTAGCTAGCAAATGAAATTAAGAGTTAATTAAACTTTGCTAATGACACTTAAGCTTTGATTATGTCATCAAAGTGACATCACAAGGATGATATCACAAGAGCTCATGCTTTATAGTGAAGGGCCAAGATTTAATTTAAAACAAACACAAGTGGAATCCAATGGTCCTAATTAATTCTATAATTAACCTTAATCCTTGTGAAATTGAATTAGCCAATGGAAAATCAAAGAAATAAGCTTAATCCTTGTGAAAAAGAAAATAGACCAATGGGAGAGGAAAGAAGTGTTAGATTGCACATGGGAGAGAGAAAGAGGGGGAGAGAGAGAGATTAAAATATAATTTTTTTCAAGAGCACATGTTGAATTAAAAATAGGAAATTATAATAATTAGCTAAATCCTATGTAACTAGTATGGACCAATGAGAATCCTTTGCTCACATTTTGTGCCATGGAAGCACAAATTATCATGAGCCATTGATAAGAAAAGATGATCCAAGGGATGTAATTCTTGGACTTTTACTATAAATAGGGGCCTTGCCCTTCACAATTTTTCACACCAAATCAACCACCAAGTGGTGATTTTTAAGAAGCAAGAAGGAGAAACAAGAGTCTTCAAGAGGTAAGCTTGTCTTTAGTTTTTAGTTTCTAGTCTTTAGTTCTTATAAGTTCTTAGTAGCTTTAGTAGAATTGTTAGTTTTAATCTAGGAAATAGGCAAAGTAATTTCCCATAATTGTTTTCAATCCTTATTGCATCGAAAGATGCCTGACAAGGTGGAAACATGTTGGGAAGTGACTTCTAGGATTAATAAAACAAGTTAGAGTAAGATGGGAATTGTGGGGTGTTGCTGGGCAATGGGAGTCTGCAGTTAGATAGTGATATTTTATATGCAAAATCATCTTCATAAATTCTGGAATAATTCATGAGTGTAGTAGACATGTATAGATTTCTATTGATATAAAATATGAATCAATTAGAGGTCTGTAGAGGGAGATAAAAAGTCTAGAAATAAGGCTACATTTTTCTGGAAAAATTCTGGGCAGTGGTTGAAGATCATTAAACTGGGAATGAATCACAAATTCTCGGTAAAGACCAATATTTTTCCTCAAAACTAGACATGCTAAGGTTTCCATGAAATTTTACGGAACCTCATTTCAATTTTTTTGGATTTAATTATGAATTTTTAAAGTTATCAAAAAATCTGCCCAGAAATGCTGGAACAGCATTTTTTACGAAAATTGAGGTATATAATTGGAATAATAAATCCACCAGGGGTAAAAAGGTCGGTAGTGGCTAAAATATCTCCTAAGATATTATTTACGAGGTAGTAATGTGATAATACTATTATAGGATATCTGAAAAAATCGGAGACGTCTCGACCGGCAAGCGTCCGCCATCCAAACGGACTAAGGTACGGCGCGTCGTAACACTAACTCTGATGCTCATTGTATATTTATATGTGATAGATACTTTCATAAAGACATGGACGAGACTCTGTCTCGGGTCATGCACCGTGACTAAGTTTATGGGGCTTAGATCACTACTTATACATTCAGCTTTATATACTGGTTATAGTCTTGATAATGCCGTAAGATTGTTTTCCTAGCGTTGAGGACAGATGGGCCGTCGTGGCACTGGTTAGTGCAATCGTGGGTAACTTTACATGTACTGTGTGCTATGTACTGTTGATATGTTAATCTTGCATCTACTGTGTGCTTATGTATTGATTATCTTCTTTGTAGTGTCATGAATATCTCATCCATATACCGTATTATTTGAGCATGAGGTTAACCGTTACCAGAGGTCCAATGGGTATTGGACCTCAGCTCTTACCATAGCTTCAGGGTCCGGGGAACCAAGGACCGAAGACAAGAGCAAGCAAAGTAAATAGCACGCGTAAAGACCCGACTGAAGATGCCTATTTTTAGACTTGTAACAATATGACATTACTCGGCTAAATGTACTGTACATTATAAACAGACGGATACGCCACGCTAATGATATATCGCTTACTCACTCTTTTACTTGCTCCGATGCTCTACTCGATGAAAAAAAAAAAAATTATTCCGCTTTTGAAAAATGGGGTGTTGCAATTTTCTTCCTGTGAAGTTCTTTTTTTTGATGAACTTCTAAATATGTTGTTTCTATGTTCTCTTTTTGCATTTACATACAATACATGCTATTTCCCCCTTTTTTGTTGTTGTTGATAAACCCGTCTATTTGTATAAAACCTGAAATAGCAATGTTTTTATAGCTTATAAATAGCAGTGTGGCTTTTTTTTTTTTTTTTGGAAAAAGTTTAGGTGAGTTAGGTCTCGGGCTCATTAAGGCCAAGGCATGCCTTCGAGCTTAGAGAGTGCTTATAGATGTGGTTACTTACAAATCAGCCCCACCAAAATTCTTATATCGACAGGGAGATTTAAACTCAAGACCTGATGAGTTATGATTCAACTGCTTGTTGACTGGTCTAACTTTTATTGGCAATAGCAATGTAGCTTTACCAAGCGCCTTTTATCACTCTCTAAGCTTTAGATCATATATGCCCTCGTCCATTTACTCTTACACCCATTGGTTGCCAGGCCAGTCCTTGCACAAAGAGATTTGAGAGGCAAAAGACTTGAGACTTGGTCCCTTCTTAGAGAAAAAAAGGGGGGGGGGTTTTGCGGAGATAAAAGCACCCTCTTCGGTCTCTAGTCTCTAATATAAGATTTTAGAGAAAGAGTTTATTATAGTCTTAAATAAAATATAAGATCCCAATTCATTTTGTCTCCTAAATTTATAATTTTTGTTTAAGAATATCCCTACTGATTGCACATATTAAGGGAATTTCTATCAAGGGGTAGTTCCAATACACATAATTAAAAATGGTATTTTAGCAAAACCAACACTTGTTTATTATGAAAAACTAATTTAACTAATTTTATTAACTTCCATAAATTATTTGTCATTATCTTATATTAAGGATAGGAGGTACTACTTTTTATTATTATCTTAAATATAGGAGCTAGTTAATTAATTCACATATTGAGAAAATTAAGAAAGTCATCTATAAGGAAATGTGTGCTAGTTTTTTCTAAAATGTACCCCATTTAATAATTTATATTGGAATACTATCAACATAGCTTATATATCGTACACAAATCTAATTCTAGGAATAGTTTGAGAATTGAGAAAAAGAAAAAATACTACCTCAGATCCATTTGTAATATTATATTAAGGACTGAGGTAGTAATAAATACAGGGAATCAACAACATGCACCTACTTTAACATTTTTATTTCCTTCATTTGTGATATGAAGAGACTATTGAGCAAGAGACAATTTTATATTTTTAAGAGATATATCAATTATCTTAAATTTTTTTTGAAACATTTTGTAATTTTTACTCCTCCACTATTGTCTTTTATAAATACCAGAATAGGCAAATAAGATGTTGATCTCATATTTCCTAGAGGTTGAATAATAATTGCTACATATTTTATGTGGTGTAGGTACTTTTTGCGGGGTTTATGAGTCCATGACATTTACAGACGTTTCTTAATTAAATCATATTCTTAATATCGTACTGATATATGTGTGTATGTGTGTGCCTCATATCTATATTAAAAGATGGAATTATACGGAAACAATTTCTGTTCTTATTTAATACAGGCTAATGGAAAAGCTTTCTGTGCTGGTGGTGATGTCATATCAGTAATTACTTCTTCAATTGCAGGTAGCTATGATGCTTAAGTTCAACATATATTTTTGTGTCTGAGTGTGACTAATCTTCAAACTTTAAACATATTCATGTTGAAAATAATGGTGATTGGAGATAGGACACTGGACTTATCCCGCAAGCTTTTACAAGAGACAACTTACATTGGACCATTGTTATCAAAAACTTACATTGGACCATTTGATAGCAACCTACAAAAAGCCAGTGATGGTGAGCTTGCTAGTACAACATTATATATTTTAATTTCTAAATTCTAATCACATGAAAGAGAAATTTAATTGTTTAATTAATACTATGAAGGTGTCTCTCATTAATGGAGTGGTCATGGGAGGAGGCGCTGGCCTATCTATGAACACAAATTTTGGAGTTGTCACTGAAACAACTGTATGTATAATCTTTTCTTCTTCTCTCATACTCCCTTCAATCTTATATATTAGATATGTTTTAAGAATTAGGGAAAATCCCATATAAAACTGTTTAAAATAAAGAAATTCAAAATTAGGTTGTTAAACCCAACAAATCCCTAATTAAGTTATAGACTCAATTTGGGATTTTAAAAGATAGGTAAATTGACTTTATTACACTCTCCTAATCTTCTCTTACCTCTTTCCTTTTGAAAGAATTTAATTTCTCTTTAACTTAGTTTTTTAATAAGTGTGAATATATATTAAAATTAATATATAATAAAATAAAATATGATTCATTTAAACCAAATGAGTTTTTGTGTTTAGGAAGAATGATTAAGAATGTTTTGAGGAAAAAAAAAATGCATAAACGTTTTTATTAAGATTTTGAATAAAATTTTATTTTTGAAAGAACTCAAATTAGTTTTTTGTCAATAAAAAAATCAATCTTCATTAATCATGCAATTTTACTTATGCGATATGTATGTTGTTTTTTTTTAACGTTAATAAATATATTTTATTTTAAAAAATCATTAGTAAAAATATTTGATATGCACTTTGCTATATCAAACAAGTTATTTTTTATATTAACATTTTTTTCTCATCGAACAAAAAATTAAGTAAAAAATATTTTTTTTATTCTCAATGTTCAACTAGAAATCATTTAATTAATATTGGGGTTGACACTTTTTTTTTTTTTTTTTTTTTTTTTTTTTTTTTTTTTTTTTTTTTTTTTTTTTTGGAATTATTCCTGATCATTCTTCCACAAAACATAAAATTTCTTTGATATAAGTTAATCATATTTTATTTTATTATATATTAATGTTTATATACATTTACAATTATTGAAAAAATAAGTTAAAAGGCATTGAAGCACTTTTAAGATGAGAAAGGAAATTATGAGAGGGCAGGGCAGTAACGTCGTTTAATCTAAATTTTGAAATTCTAAATTAGGTCGATAACTTGATTAGGGATTTATTGAATTTACTAACTTAATTTAGAATTTCCTTATTTCAAGCAGCTTTATATGGGATTTTCCTTAAGAATTATGTCATAACTCTTAATATATGTTATTTTATCCTCTATCATCGTTTTATTGCAGTATTTTAATGAGTTATTTTTTAAATACCTTCTAACCATATTGCAAGGTATTATGATACTATTCAGCGATAATAATTGTGAGAATGAACTATAAAAAGATGATTCAATTTTAAGACAGTTTTATTGTTTTAAGTAACTTATGCTGATTCCAGTTAAATAGTTAAAAGTGATAGATCTAGTGGCTATTTAGATTAGCAGTGAATACATGAGATTTCAGGTAATTGTCATTTTTATAAGCGATATTAATTAAAAGTGACGTTTTGGATATTTTTTGTATAAGTGGCTTTGAGAAATGTGATTATCTTTGGATTTCATTTATTTAAATTGCTCACAGATATTACCAAGAAGATGGTTTGAATTCTATAAAGATGTTCATATTTCAAAAATTATATTTAATAATAATTATATTTAAATATAATTTAATAAATGACATGAATATTTATTATTATTAGAAATAGTTTAAGAATTTATTTGAAGTACAAATTTTAAATATTTGATAAAATATGAGGAACAAGTCTTTTTTGTCTGAAATTTTAAATTAGTTTTTTTTTTTTTTTTTTTTCATTTATACCCTCATTAAATATATGTTCCTCATACTCATTTATATTCTTTCTAATCAAGGTTATAATTGAAAGTAAAGGTACAAAAGTTACACAGTTATTATTTTTAACTGACATTCCGTGTTTTTAGTGGTTGTTCGGAGGGAGTATTGTATACTAATATTGCTGATAAATCTTCAACTAGCTTTAATTTTATTGTTCTTCATTTATAAGACCTGTGCTTCTGCGTACTAATTATCAGGTTTCAAGGGCTAAGCTATTTGGCAAGGACAACAAACCTATGCCATACGATCATCTCATCTCTCTCTCTCTTAATATGGCATCACAAATTCTGTGATTTATTAATTATTTGTGTCCGTTGATTAGTGGGATCCTGCGAGGGTAGAGCTGGTTACCGAAGAAATGGTAAATCAATACTTCGGAGAGATTAAGGATGAGAATTGGGAGTGTCTGCCAACTTCCTCACAGATCAAACATACCCAGCAAGCTGTAGACTGAAGCATGCATTTATCTGAAAAATATTGAATTGTAATGTAATGAAATAAACCATGTTGGTAACTTGGTTGAGTTGTGTAAGAGCTGCCATATCTACAAAATTACTGGTCCTTAGCTTTCTGGGAAAAAGTATTAAAATAATGAAGTCCAAAGAAAAAAAAAAAAAAAGGAAAAGAAAAACAATCAAAAGCTTAAACTCGGATCGGAGGCCGGGAACTGTAGTTTTCTCCAAAGTCCAGAAGAAGATCTAGATCCTCTCCTTGTCCTCCTGTCATTTTTCATATTAATTTCTTTATCCTCCTCGTCAAATAAATAAACGGTTAAAATTTAATATATCATAAATCATATCATAATTTTAAATAAATTAAAACGAAGAAAGATGGTTAAATTTAGTACAAATACATCACGTTTCTGCCTCCTACTCCCTTTTTATAAGAGAGCAACCCGGCCCTCACTCTAAATCTTGTCGATGGGGGACTTGATGACAGAAGTACATCAAAATCCAAGAGCGGAATTGAGCTATTCAACCCAGAAACTGAGCCAAATAGTACGTTAATGCCTTTCATTACTTTAATTGTGAACAAATTAAACATTGAACAATTCAGATTACAACATTTTTTATCAATTTTTTTGCAAATAATTGTGAGCAAGTTGTGGCTATTTATTGCTAAATTAACGTCACTGGATCTTAATGATATTTTTTTGACCTAACAACAGTCACTTCTTTACTTTAATTGATCAACATGGGATAATTAATGTTTCTCTTTTATATAGAGCCAAAAAGGGAAATTCAAAATGAGGATTTTTATATCGTAAAGGAAAATGATCATCACTGAAATTTAATACACAGACACAAAAACACAAATGCACAATGATATATAAAACTGAGAAGGTGAACCAAAAACAGCTACTTTGATCTGGAAAACAAACCAAAACTTGGATTGATAGTAGTAAACCCTCCATCTAAAGCCAGATTGTGACCACTTATGTACTTGGATTCATCACTAGCCAAGAACAACACAGCTTGAGCAACATCTTCTTCTCGCAAATATATCCCTTCAAGATTCGAATAAACCCTAGAGCAACCCTCATCATCTAGTTTAAAAAAATCTCTTGCAAATTCGTTAGCAACAAAATATGGAGACACAGTTCACTCGGATCCCATATTGGTCAAGTTCAGCAGCCACGTTCTTGGTGAGACCCACCAAGCCATGCTTAGAACTTGTACATGCATGTGTTGTAACCCCTCCTACACTTGAACAAACACTTCCCACATTTATAATACTTCCCTTTCTTTCAGGAATCATAACTTTAGCAGCATGCTTAGAGCCCAAGAAAGGACCCGTTAGGTTCACACTAAGAACCCGTTCAAATTCGCTCACTTCATTGTCGATAATGCTTGGCTTAGCTTCATCTATTAAGACAGCATTGTTGATCATTATGTCAAGATTTTGATGCTTAGAAATTGCAGTTTTAACCGCAGTTTCAACATCGGATTCTTTGGTAACATCGCAGTGCACATATGAAGCATATTCCGATCCAATATCATTGCATAATGCTTGCCCTATTTCGTCTCGAATGTATGCGACTATCACCTTTGCGCCATGTCTAGTGAAGAGCCTTGCCATGCTTGCTCCTATTCCTCTAGCACCATCTGTGATCAATGCTACTTTCCCTTGTAACCTGCACATATATCCACGGTGTCAAAAGTAATCTTGAATTATATTCATGTTTTACATCTCACCTCTCACAAATTAACACGTTAAAGTCTATAAAATGACAAGTTGAGTTAGAATTTTAACAAGTCTATTTTTATATTATAAATTGGGAGGTTTGAAAATTCATAGGATTCCTACCTCAACTTGTTATTTCACTAACACTTAATTGTCAATTTACAAAGGAGAGCTTATTAAATTCATGAACTTTCAAACCTCCCAATTTGCAACAGGCCCTAGTAGATAAACAAGTAAAACTTAATTAATAAATTTACTAGTTGAGTTAGGGATTTATCAAGTCCACTTTATATTCTAACAAACTAACAATATCAAGTGTTTTGGAAACTTAGTTTATTACATATATAATTTTAGCACTGTATTACTAAATTTCTTTGGTATCTTGGTGGTTATAAAACTTTAATGAGCCAAGAGCTCATGGATTCAATTTCCCCTTGCGATCTTATATATAGGGACAAAGCAATCCCCTAACTACCTCCTTTATTTAGAATTGGAGGGAGTGTGATGAATCAGAACAGAAAATAGATAAACAATAAAAATACATCGGAGCCATATGATGAGCTGTGTGTATGTGTGAGGGGTACCTTGTTGCCTCCGGAGCGAGCTGTGGAAGATTTGCCATATCTACAAGAAGTATAGATGGCTTCAAAGGAATTTTAAAATCAGTATTGAAAGATGAAACTTTATATGAAAACTTCCCTAACGTTAATACATATTTATACTCGACAATTTAGGCATTGTCTTCGAGGAATCTTACTAGTTAAAAGAATATTCGCTGCTTCATTGACTTTTCTAAATGATGGCAAACTCGTATCTTTATTGGATTTTAAAATCAATATAGCACATGTACATCATATGGCGCTTCGACTTTGGTATTTTTTTATTTTTAATTTTTTTAGCATTGGACGAAATTAGTGAATTTAATTTTTTTTTTGGTATTTTTTGTTTATAAATTGTCAGTATAAACTTTTATTGTTGAATCTTGAAACATTTTGTTTAAATAGTTTAACGTGTACTGTTTAGTTTTTGGTAAAATAATTTAAATATCAAATATATTTTGAAAAAAGAATTCATGTATATCACACATCATTTGGTCAATAAATTTTTATTTACATGTTTTTAATTTATAAAAAAATTATACGACATGTAAATTGATACTTTATCCTAGGGTTAAGATGTTAGTTTGTCCTAGAAGTTTTTCACCGAGGAGTTTTCCGTATATTAAAATAGGACAATGTTGCCCCTTATCATTAAAAAGATAATAATCAACATTAATTTTTTAATGGTCATTAGTTTTTTAACGGTACTTGCCACGCTAGAAACTATCGGGGCAACATTGCTTCTTGATGAAAAACTTTCGTGACAAATTTACACATTAACCCCTTTATTATGTATTATGTTTTGGTAATATAATATGTTACTTCATGTATAATTATACCTTCATTAAAGGAAGTAAAATGTTATGATTTTTTCATTAATTACAAGTCTACGTTATAGTTGTATCATTGTTCGACTCTATATAAACTCATCAATTTAACCAGCTTATTCATACGGATGAACGAACTTAGTTTGGGTTAGATATTGTTTCCATTGATTATTTAAAGTTAATCTTAGTTTGAGTAACTCAATCTGTCGTTTTATTAAGTTGGCATTTAGCTTTAGGGCATCTTGACAAAGTTCTAAATGGATTTTAGCTAAACTGTGATTGGATTTCAATTCAACTTGCTATTATTGTTAGGATAGATATATACGTAAGAGTTTCATTAAAAATTGCAACTAGTGATTTAATCTGATTAATTTCTCGTAAAAACACTGCATATGGGCGGCCAATTAGCTCTTCCTTAACATATGTCTTCCCTTTTTAATTAATCCGTACATAAGATTTTTTTTGTTTTAAGTACTGGCCTAGGGCAACACTATTATATCAAAGACACAGCTTTATCTTGTTAAATTACTTTTGTATCAAGAAAGTGTAGATTTAATATTTTAAGATTATAATGGACATATCATAAAATAGATTTTCAAGTATAGTGGCAATTTTAAACCATTCGTGAAATTTTTTTAATATCGCATCAATCAAAAGTGTGCGTACGTAACACTGAATCAGATAACACCGAAAATAATAATCAATAAAATATGTAGACGGGGCCGGATCATTTGGTACTATTTCTTTCTTGTTTATAGATAAATATGCTATTTTATTTGATTTATTTTATTCTTTTTCCAACTATTTTATATTTTTAATTGTATTAAATTATATTTTTGATATTAATGAACTTATAAAACCTGTAAATCATTTATTTTTAAAAATAAGTATTAAATATCATATATAAATTTTTAAAAATGAAATTGTAGATTGGTTTTATAATTATTAGTCATAGTAATTTGGCTTCCTTAAATGACGTTTATCATAAAAATTCATTTTTCAACATAAGAAATATCTATATACTGTTCCAATTGTTTTCCCATTATTTGTATCTTGTGTAATATGTCATGACATTTTGATCGCTAAATTTAATTTCGAACTTTTTCAAAGTCATCGCAGCCAAATTTTTATATGCTTATATATCATACTGTTCCATGTGATGACGATAGCGTTCCATGTGATGTACTACGTCAGCGGCGCGTTCCATGTGAGAAATCTTCAACTGCTCATTTAACTTCAACATTATATATACATAATTCCCAACCATGTCATTACTTGAGAATTTGTATAAGTTGTGCACTTTCTCCTTCGCTCTAATTAATTGAAAATTTGTGAGTCATTCACTTTCCGAAGCATGGCTTTGACTTTAAGCTTTATGAGAGAGACAAACCAGGTATCATTTTCTTCCTGTGAAGTTCTTTTTTTTTTTTTTTCTATTATATAAAATCCTAATATTTTCCCTTTTTTGTACATTTACATATCATACATGCTATTTTTTTTTTTTTTATTATTGAAAAAGTTTAGATGAGTTGGGTCCCATGTGCTCATCAAGGCCAGAGCATGCCTCCGAGCTTAAAGAGTTCTTACAGAGGTGGTAATTAATTAAATCGCCCCAAACAAAGTTTTTATATGGGTAGTGGGATTTGAACTCACAATCTTATGAGTTATGATTCAACTACTTGTTCACTGGTCTAACCTTTATTGGCAATAGGAATGTAGCTTTAACAAGCGCCTTTTATCACTCTCTTGCCCCAAAGCTTTTTGGAAACTACTCGTAGATTACATGGGTAGCAAGCTTTAGATTATATATGCCGTCGTCCATTTACTCTTACACCCATTGGTTGCCGGGCCAGCCTTTGCACAAAAAGATTTGGGAGGCAAGAGGCTTGAGGCTTGGTCCCTTATTAGAGATCTGCCGTGGCCGGGGTGGGCCCTGGGGGGGGGATGAGGAGATAAAAGCACCCTCTTTGGTCTCTAATATAAGATTTAGAGAAATAGTTTATGTTAGTCTTAAATAAAATATAAGATCCTAATTCACTTTGTCTTCTAAATTTTATAATTTTTGTTTCAGCATATCTCTATTACTTACATATATTAAGGGAATTTCTATAAAAGGGTGGTTCCAATACACCTAATTAAAAATGGTCTTTTAACGAAACCAACACCTGTTTAATATAAAAAAAAACTAATTTAACTAATTTTCTTAACATCCATAAATTATTCATTCTCTTATTCTCTTATATTAAAGATAGGAGGTACTACTTTATTTGATCTTAAATATAGGAGCTAGTTAATTAATTCACACATGTTAAGAAAATTAAGAAAATTAGTCATATGTAAGAAAATGTGTGCTAGTTTTTCTAAAACGTACCCCTTTTTAATCATTTACATCGGAATACTATCAACGTAGCTTATATATCGTACACAAATCTAATTATATGAATAGTTTGAGAAGTAAGAAAAAATACTACCTCAGATCCATTTGTAATCTTGTATCAAGAACCGAGGTAGTAAGAAACACAGGGAATCAACAACATGCACCTACTTTGACGTTTTCATTTCCTTCATTTGTGATATGAAGAGACTATTGAGCAAGAAACAATTTTATATTTTTAAGAGATATATATATCAATTATCTTAATTTTTTGAAACATTTTGTAATTTTTACTCCTCCATTATTGTCTTTTATAAATACCAGAATAGGCAAAAAAGATGTTTATCTCATATTTCCTAGAGGTTGAATAATAATTGATACATATTTTATGTGGTGTAGGTACTTTTTGCAGGAAATTCTTGTGTGAAGGAAGTGATACTAAACAGGCCTCAAAAGCTAAACAGTCTCAATCACGAAATGGTTAGTCGAGTTTACTTCTGTTAGCTAACTGTCATCTATTTTTTCTTAATGCTTTCTCTCTATTTTTGCAGATAAATCAGATGAAGAAGAGATTGACGTTATATGAGAATGACCCTTCAATAAAACTCATAATTTTAAAGGTAAATTGGAAGATTTAATTTAAATAAATTTCTGATGCTGGTGTAATTGAAGAATTAGAAAAATAGAAGTACGAGCATATATAATCCTGCAAGTGGGGTTTATGAGTCCATGACATTTACAGACGTTTCTTAATTAAATTATATTCTTAATATCGTACTGATATATGTGTGTGCGCGCCTCATATCTATATTAAAAGATGTAATTATACGCAAACAATTTCTGTTCTTATTTAATACAGGCTAATGGAAAAGCTTTCTGTGCTGGTGGTGATGTCATATCAGTAATTACTTCTTCAATTGCAGGTAGCTACGATGCTTAAGTTCAACATATATTTTTGTGTCTGAGTGTGACTAATCTTCAAACTTTAAACATATTAATGTTTAAAATAATGGTGATTGGAAATAGGACACTGGACTTATCCCGCAAGCTTTTACAAGAGACAACTTACATTGGACCATTTGATAGCAACCTACAAAAAGCCAGTGGTGAGCTTGCTAGTACCACATTATATATTTTAATTTCTAAATTCTAATCAGATGAAAGAGAAATTTAATTGTTTAATAAATAATATGAAGGTGTCTCTCATTAATGGAGTGGTCATGGGAGGAGGCGCTGGCCTATCTATGAACACAAATTTTAGAGTTGTCACTGAAACAACTGTATGTATAATCTTTTCTTCTTTTCTCATACTCCCTTCAATCTTATATATTAGATATGTTTTAAGAATTATGTCATAACTCTTAATATATGTTATTTTATCATCTATTATAATTAGTTATCTTTTAAATACCTTCTTACCATATTGCAATGTATTATGATACTATTTAGCGATAATAATTGTGAGAATTAAATATAAAAAGATGATTCAATTTTAAGACAGTTTTATTGTTTTAAGTAACTTATGCTGATTCCAGTTAAGTAGTTAATAGTGATAGACCTAGTGGCTATTTAGATTAGCAGTGAATACAGATTTCAGGTAATTGTCATTTTTATAAGCGATATTAATTAAAAGTGACGTTTTAGATTTTGTGTGTGTGTGTGTGTGTGTGTGTGTGTGTGTGTGTGTGTGTGTGTGTGTGTGTGTGTGGGGTGTAAGTGGCTTTGAAAAATGTGATTATCTTTGGATTTCATTTATTGAAATTTCTCACAGATATATACAGTAATTACCAAGAAGCTGGTTTGAATTTTATAAAGATCATATTTCAAAAATTATATTTAATAATAATTATATTTAAATATAATTTAATAAATGACATGAATATTTATTATATTAAAAATAGTTTAAGAATTTATTTGAAGTACAAATTTTAAATAAAATACATCATATAATAAATAAAAAATAAATGAAAATGAAGGGAGCATGAGGCCAGGTAGGTAGGAGAAATTATCGCTGCTGAAGTTTCACTTATGCTAAAAGTGCCGCATGGAATTGAAATCACGATTGATTGAGGTTTCAGAAAAATTAGTCAGATGGTGTAACTGGGCTTCATAATTTCCTTTGAATTGTACATATCAATAATGAATAACTAGTACTACCTCGATCTTAATTATAAGAGCTAGTTGACTTTTTTTAGATTAAGGAAGCTAAATAAGTTACTAAATCATTTCATATGTTGTGTATCTTTAGATTATATATTAGTTTATTAGTCAAATTAATGATAGGGCAAAACTTTTATTTTAAATTGAAACCCACTAATAATGCATCTAGATGATATCCCTTAAAATCTTAATAAAATCTCTTTAATTTAGCATTGATGACTTCCTAAATATATCAAAATATATCTCAAATCAATTAAAAAAAATAGGAAGTCATCAATTAATTAGTTTGAATAAAAATTTAAAAATAAAAATACTCGTAGTAATTTAATTAGCTTCCTTAATATCTCCAAAAAAGTCAACTAACTCTTATAATTAGGACCGGAGGGAGTAACTAGTTATAGTAAATGGATATTTATATTGTGGTCTTTAGACTAATGCTGTATCATTCATTTAATCAAAAGGTGTTTGCAATGCCAGAAGCATCAATTGGACTTTTTCCAGATGTGGGTACTTCATACTTTCTCTCGAGGGTTCATGGCTATTTTGGTAATATTCTAATATATTACATAATCATCATTTAATTTGGACAATTCCATATATAAAAATATTCTAATAACAACTATACAAGCAAATATACATTATATTGTCATTCTTATTCTCTACAGCATTAATTATTCACCCACCATTTACAATATCAAGTTTAACTGACATTCTCCTCCTGTCATTTATAGCAAGCTATTTGGGAATTGCTTAGTTTTTGTTCTTCTTTCTCTAAGATCTTTTTCCTTCATGATGTTGGTTGTCTATTACTATATTAAAAAGCAAAAATTAATTATTTTTGTTTGATAACCCAATTTGATTTCAAAAACTGTGCAATTTAATATTAGAATAAAAAGATGTCTCACACTGTTTAATATTGGACTATGAAGAAGTCTCCTCCTATCAAATAGCTAAAGCTATTTTAATATAAACACAACCCAAATTAACGCAATTTATTTTACTCGAGATACTTATTTTGATTCTCTAATAATTGACATGCATGTATAGGGGAGTACCTAGGGTTAACAGGAAGACGTTTGAACGGAGAAGAAATGGTTAAATGTGGCCTAGCGACTCATTTTGTCCCTTCCAAGGTACGTATACATATATAACATTAATTGTGACATTATAAGATATTAACAAGTAAAATTCACATCACTTTTAATTCCTCCGAGCAACAGGAGCTAAATTTGCTGGAAAATGCCCTACGGTGTTTGACAACTTCTGATATCTCAACAATTAATGCATTGATTGATAAATTTAGTGAAATGGCTCATCTTAAGGAAGACAGCCCCTTGAAGAGGTAATTTTGTGGTTATTCTGTTTCTTAACTGATGAATACTTGCCATGAATGAATTCATATGTTTTTTGCCCCCCCCCCCCCCCCAACACCACAAAAGAAAAAAAAAGATCTGATAAATTCTTGGTAGTTTACTATATCCAATGTGCATGGTACATATAGTCATAAGACACATTCATCACAGTCTTAAAAGGACAAATTCTTCTGACAAATTGAACAGACTGGACAAAATCAACAAATGCTTCTCTAAAGGAACTGTTGAGGAAATTGTTCTATCATTGGTACGCATGGCAGAATTTGATTTTCATTTCTCAATCCTTGAAAGATAATAATTTTTGTAGGAAAAGGAAATGGAAGTTGAAGGACGAGAAAAGTGGATTGGAGATGCGTTAAATTACATGCGTGCATCTTGTCCTACAAGCCTTAAGATATGGCTTAGATCAGTAAGCATATATGCCAATATGTTTGTATATTATTAGAAATTACATTCAACATTACAAGTTAATGGAGTGACTTATTGAATTAATGTGATGAATTAGGTGAGAGAAGGAAGAGTGCAAAGCATTGAACAATACCTTTCTCGGGATTACAATATTGCCTCCCATTTCTTCCGAAGAACTGTCAGCAACGATTTCTACGAGGTCAGCCCTGGAACAAATTATATATATAGCTAGCTTTGATTTTCTTGTTCTTGGTTTATAAGATTTTGTGGTTTTGCTCTTAACAGGGTTCAAGGGCTAAGCTATTTGATAAAGACAACAAGGCTATGGTATGACATCTGATCTCTCTCTCTCTCTCTCTCTCTGTCTCAATATGACATCACTAACTGTGTCTATTATTTGTGTTTGTTGATTAGTGGGATCCTCCAAACTTAGAGTTGGTTACCGAAGAAATGGTAAATCAATCCTTCGCAAAGGTTGAGGATGAGAATTGGGAGTGTCTGAAACTTCCTCACAGATCAAACATACTCGGCAGCAAGCTGTAGAATGGAGCACATCCAAATCAAGAGCTTTTTATCTGTAAAAAACCGATATTAGTGAATTATAATCAAATGAAATAATTTAAATCATGTTTGTTTATCCATACACAGTTAAACCATGTTAGTAATTTGGGATATTTAGTTCTTAAGTCATCGGGGTGCATGTTGTTGTATTAAGATTTACGTAAGTATCATTTAATAGAACCCGTTCGAATTTGCTACTTCATTGTTAAGATTGTTTGGTTTATTAGCTTACTCAATTATGGCAGCATTGTTAACCATTATGTCAAATTTCTATTACAGCAGTTTCAGTATCGGATTAATTCTATTCTGTGACATGGCAGTGTACGTACGAAGCTATATATATATATATATATATATAAGTTGTGAACATATGAAATGGTATATGAAAATCTTCCTATCTCGAATAGATATATGTAGAGACACCAACATTTTAAAAAAAGAAAAACAAAAAGATAGTTCTAATTTTTGGAGATTGAAATTTGGAAGTATCTTAGAGGAATCTTAGATCGATGCTATAATCGCCGGGTCAAACTATGTGGTCAACTTTCCTCATCACATGGAGGGTTAGGGACAAATTTGATTGTTTAATTAGGACTCTCGCAATGACATTCACATGGTTCATCGTATGTGTTTTTGGGTTTGTTCTAATTAAGGAATTATATCGATTGTAAGAAATTAATGGTCGACCATGTCATGGTTCACATGCCTTGTTGTATTCTAAATTCAGTGCAACACTATCAACACATGTCCTCCTTTTTGTCTTTTCAATACAGTAAACCAAATTCGTGATTACTCCTCGAGTCCTATATATAAGCAACAAATTTGCTCTGTCTAAAAATTTAAAGCACTATTAATGGCAGATAATAATAATAATAATAATGCACTATTTTTATTTTTTTTCCTCAATTAATTACATGCATCTTTCATCTCTTTTGCTCCACTCATTTTCTCTCACACTCACCATCTTCATAAATAAAGGTATATTTTAAAAAACCAGCTACATCTCCATAACTCTTTATTTTTTTGGTTTGCTTTTTTACATTATCTTTTTATTTTATTTTTAATGTTTTTATGTTATATTATGGTTGATTATGCAATTAACAATAGAAACCAAAGGAATTAAAAAAAATTATCAAATACATAATGGTTAACACATAAAAGCTATCACTTATTACAATACGATTTCAAATTCCCAACGGTAATTAAGAATTAATTGTTACCATTTAGAAAACATAATAATCTTTGATACTAAAAGATGTTATGACTCGATAATCTATGAAGCCCTCTCTATATAAACATCGAAAAATTGAACTTTAGTACTTCTCTACTTCCATTTCAACTTCTCAAAGCCAACTTCTGATTCACCTAAAAATCATGCACAAATGGAAGTTACTTCTAATTCATCATCTAGCGAAATCTGAAAGATGAACTGCCTCCACCAACAAGCAGTGAAAGCCTTGTCCATGCAACCTTTGAGCTCCATCATATTATTTAGGTTTACCTGCAAGAGCAAGGACACATGGACTAGTGCTTGAAGGGACTTGCCTCTTTTGTATGCTCTTTGAACAAGAAGGTGGACAAGCACTGCTAAAAAAACTGTGTTTTACGGCGGACGGTTTCCGTCGCAAAACACGCCTAATCCGTCGCAAAAACGTTTTGCGGCGGATTTTGCGGTGGAAAATGATCTGTCGCAAAAACGGTCGACGCTAGCACATTTTTGCGGCGGAATTTCAAATTTCCGCCGCAAATTAAAAATTGCGGTGGAATAACTATCTGCCGACAAATTTCAAAATTTGCGGCGGACATTAACTCCGCCGCAAATTTTGAACATTTGCGGCGGAGTAATAATCCGCCGCAAAAATCCCAGAATTTGTGGCGGACATTTGTTCCGCTGCAAAAAATTTAAAAATATTGCGGCAGGTTCTATCCGCCACAAGTTGTAAAAATTTGCCGCAGATGATTTGTTCCGCCGCAAAATTAAGTTTTTTAAAAAAAAAAATGAAAAAAATATCTGAAAAATTACAATATATTTTAGTCATATCGTAAACATATATATTGTAATATTCCGCCACAAAATTCATTTTAACTTAAAAGAAATTAAAAATCCAAAAAAAATAGGAAAAATTATATAAAAAAATTACGAAATAGGAAAGACATATCATAAAATATTGTATTAATCACTACAAAGAAAAAACAAAATATAAATAATAATGTTGCGATCAAAAGGAAAAAAAGAAAAAAGAGTCTAAACAAATAGCCGGTCATCATCACCACCAAGATCATCACCACCACCAGCGCGAGCATCACTATCACCAGTATGATCACCACCACCCTTGCCTTGCAATAGGGTCTGGAGTAGTGCTTGCATCTCCGTAATCATCGCTCGTTGCTCATTCAGTTGATTTGCTTGCTGATTGACCACCTGTTCTAAGGCCTTCACCCTCTTATCATCTACAAAACCAACATTAATTATGAAGTCAGTTTTGTATTTGTACTTCATTTAAATGGATGAGAAAATAAAATGTATGTAACAACTGATAACAAAAGTACCTGTAGAAACACCTCCAACCTGGCTAGATGAACGCTTCGCAGTCGCCTTCAATCTACTGGCAGATGCACCCATCCCGAAGACTCTCCCTTTTTTGTCAAATCCGCCTGCAGCCTCAATGAAGATACTCGTGTTGTCAGATTGAGAGGATGTCGGGTCGTTCTCAATCTGCGAGTCTCTCTGCTGCGACAGCTGCTGAAAGCTTTCATACAAGTACAAAAATACATGACAAATAATATATGTAAAATGAAATAAATATTTTACCGTATGAAACA
This sequence comes from Acacia acuminata, assembly GCA_019022655.1. NCBI lineage: Eukaryota > Viridiplantae > Streptophyta > Magnoliopsida > Fabales > Fabaceae > Acacia > Acacia acuminata. The sequence goes on along the minus strand of JAFJYI010000179.1, from coordinate 1,066,149 downwards.
AATAATAAATGTAATTAGTGCCTCACCGCGAATTCTGGGACTTGGCGTTAATCCAACGCCTCCCACCTTCGCCTTCTGGAATGAGTCCTCTCAAAGGCAGCCCAATCAATAGATGCTTTGTAGGAACTTCCTCGGACGCGACGCAAAGACAAATGATGATCGTTAATTACTTACCTCAAAATTTCAAAATATTGAATGCTTTGAAATAGGAAATAACGTATACTTACAATTTTCCTAACATGCTCGCTATATGGAATGGAGCCGCCGAGATATGACGGTCCTTGCATCTTGGACCCGTTTAATTTATTTTGCTCGCTTGCCTTTTTAAATTTCGGCCCAAGTGGCCCATCTTTCAAACAATTGTGTTGCCGCTTCATGTTGAATCCAAGTTTTCTTGCCACTACCATGTCTCAATTTATAGCACCTATCAATCAACCACTTGCTTCCCTTGAAGTTATAAGCTTTTTTTAAATTTTCCTTATGCTCAGGCAACCACCTAAACTTTGTCCGAAAATCGGTGATAAAATATTAGTGCTCCAACTAGAAATAAATAACCATAAATCATATAACTTGCCAAGAAATCATTAAACCAAGCGTTCCGATATTCCAGAGGAATCTTTGTCCATTTGGCCCAAGGCTGAGTGAAATTACGGAATATTTGATCCGAGATGAAATTGGCCACCTTAATATAAGGAACAAACCTGAACACATAGGAAATGTTGTAAACATTTTCATACAAACTAAAGGTAAAACATAATAACATTACGAGTAACATCACAAGACATACTCAGTGGTGCCGACAGGACGGATCCACATCAGTCCAGTCTCAGGATCAATCGTTCCCCAGACCGGTGCATCCGAGGAACTAGCATCCCCGACCTGACTCTGAGGTGACATAGTGTGCTTAAGGCAAAAGTATTGAATATGTTAGTACATAAATGCTTAAAGAAAACAAAATATATGTAAATCAATCATAAATCGTAAACTAAACCCGCTTTGCCTCGGTGTGGATAAGTCGGGTGACAGCACACCTGTACCGCCCAAAACGAGTTGCTAGTAGACGGTGAACCCGACAAATTTAGTGGTGGCAGCTCTGGGGAAGAGCAAAGCCCTCTGTCTTTAGTGGGGGCAGATGATGTCGCCCTACCCCCTCTGATTGGACGAGGCTGAGCTTTACCACCACCACTACCACTACCTGAAGGCCCTGTGGACTGCTTCATCTCTAAACACTTAGAAACATTATGTCAAATTATATATTCAAATAAGAAATATACTTAATCAATCAATAGTGAAATAGCAGAGTATCTAGTATAATAAATTGACGTAAACAATAAAACTAACACAAATGAATCGGACGATTCTTGTTCTTTGATATGTTCTTGCCCCCTTTCATCTAATGTCTCATAGTCGTCGAATTCAGATTCACTATTAGAGTAAATCTCTTCTGGCTCATCGCCTGATTCCTCATTGTCCTCAATATGGATAGGAATCAATTCTAACTCCGTAGTGGAATCAAAGAGATTGCTTGGCAGATCGTCCTCAGCCACACTGACGTCAAGTACATGTTCCACACCACCTTGGAACGGTTCAGGTATATCGTCATCTTTGTCTGACTCTTTCGACTTGGGTATAATATTCCGTGCTTTGGTTTTGATAAATCCCATCCACCCTTGGCGGGATGAGAGGTATGATGTATAATAAACTTGTTCCGCCTGTTGAGCAAGAATGAAGGGGTCATAACTAACTGTATATCTCCTTGACGAGTTGATCTCAACATTTCCATATTTGTCCACTTTAGTCCCACGCGGAGTGTTATTAAACCACTCACATTTAAATAGAGTCACCGACTTGTCCCACTGGTAATACAACTGAATTATGTCAACTATTTGACCGTAGTAGTCGCCCTCGACCCCGTCAACTTGGCCACCTCGACAACATACACCATAATTGCAACACAATGTATTTGTGTTCGCTTCAACAGTTGAAAACCGATACCCATTGATTATATATTTTTTGCACCGGGTAACATTAATTGAAGCTCCATAAGATAAACTCCATGCAACTTTGTTGGGATTTGATGGATTTTTCACGAAATAGGATCGAAACCAATTAGGAAACTCATCTTTCATGAATTGCTCAACATCAGAATCTGACATCAAAGGATTTGTTGATCGGACACAATTAGAGAAGTGACTCGTAAAAAAATGAAATTAATACTTTAATACTTATCGTAATAATAACAAAAGAGGAAATCTTACTTTAAATATCGGGTGGCCTCTTCACGGTTGTTTAGAATATACCACTCCGCAACTTTCTTATCCCTTCCTTCAAGAGTTGAACTCCAATGTTTCCTCATGACTCGGCCAGGATAATTAAATATTGATATATGACCACTCGGTTCACCTCCATCATCGTTACGAGGTACCCCTCTCCATCTTGATATAACTTCAGAGGGATAGTAGTAAACGGAAAATTTAGTGGGCCTCTTCGATTAGATACGCTTCAGCAATAGATCCTTCAACGTACCTTGGGTTTTTCATCTTCTTCTTAAGTGTGTAAAAACCTACAATGGACAATCACATGGTATTTATAAACAATAGGACAATGTGTTTCTATTAATTACAGACAGAAGAAATGTCTACATTACCTTTCAAACAGATACATCCACCTATATTGTTGCGGACCGCCTACCCTTGCTTCGTAGGCCAAGTGAACAGGCAAATGTTCCATGGAGTCAAAGAAACTAGGAGGAAACACCATCTCTAATTTACATAGCATTATCGGTACGCTCTCCTCCAAATGTTGTAACTTATCAACATTAAGCTCAGAAGCACAAATTTCTCTAAAGAACAAGGAAAATTCCGTCAGAATAGTCCATTAATGCTTAGGTAGTGCTTTGAAGGCCCACGGCAACAATCTCTGAAAGAAAACATGGCAATCATGACTCTTCATCCCAACAAACTTCCCCTCGTGAAGATCAACACATCTTGAGAAGTTTGATGCATAACCGTCCGGGAGTTTCACATCTTTAACCCATCGCAACAATTGTAATTTCTGCTCTTTGTTTAATGTGTAAGGCGCTTTAGGTTTAGAAGTCCAGCCCGCGACATTCTTCACCAAATGCAAAGCAGGCCTATTGCAAATTTGTTCTATGTCACGTCTTGCGTTGATCGTATCCTTCGTCTTGCCCTTGGTGTCCATTACGGTGTGCGAGAATATTGCAAAACACATTCCTCTCAATATGCATGACATCGAGGTTGTGTCTTAACAAGTGATCTTTCCAATATGGCAGTTCCCAAAAGATGCTACGTTTGTTCCAATGATGCTCAACGCCATATCCCTCAGGTGAGCTAGATGCAACTCCCTCTTCTACACTTCGAATGTCCTTCACCCTCTCCCATATTTCTTGGCCACTTAAACGAAGAGGTTTCTCTGACCGTTCAACCTTATTCCGCTTAAAATCTTTTTTATTATTCCTAAGCGGATGATCGATAAGCAAGAATCGCTGGTGCTTGTCAAACCAACAGACCTTATGACTGTATTGCAGGGTAAAACCCACGTTCTGTTCGAGACATACCGGATATGCAAGCTTCCCCGACGTTTGCCAGCCACTCAACATCCCATAGGCAGGGAAATCATTTATCATCCACATTAAGGCAGCCCGCATGGTGAAATTCTAGCTCAATGATACATCTTACATTAAAACCCCTTCGCTCCACAACATGTTCAACTCGTCTATCAAAGGCCTGAGATATACATCTATTTTCTTTTTTGGGTTGGATGGCCCAGGGATTAACGCATTGAGGAACAAAAACTCTCTTCTCATGCACATGGAAGGTGGGAGATTGTACGGCGTCACAATCATAGGCCAACAAGAATAATTCCCGCCTGTCTAGTTGAAAGGAGCGAACCCATCCGAACATAAACCAAGACGGACATTACGAGCATCCATAGCAAACAAATGATTTGTCTCGTCAAATTTACGCCAAGCTTCGGCATCAGATGGATGCGTCACATATTTTTCATCCCTACGATGCTCCCGATGCCATCTCATGTGATGAGCTGTTTGTGGTGATGAATACAATCTCTGAAGTCTGGGCACAAGAGGAAAGTACCACATCTTGCTGAATGCTTGAAAGGTCATTTTCTTTCCATTCCTCACAGTTTTGTACCTGTCATATCCACAGAATTTACATGTAGTCCGCTCAGCATCATCCTTGTAATAGAGCATACATCCTCTGGGGCAGCAATGGATTTTTTCACATCCAAGTCCAAGCTCTTTCACCTTTTTCTTTGCTTGGTAAAAATCTTTGGGCAAATTATTGTCATTGGGAACAACCTTACTCATGATCTGCATCATTTCATTGTAATTCCTCTGACTCATATTGTGATCAGTCTTCAAACTTAGTGTTGCTAGGGTAGCGGCAAGCGATGAATATCACTACTTTCAATGTGTTCGCAACCTTCCCATAATGGACGCTGTGCATCTTGAAGCATTTTATAGAACCTGTCGGCTTCCGGATTAGGATCCTCTCCCATGTATAATGGTTGAGTATGTGCACTGGTGTCCTCTCCCACGTATGACGGTTCAACATGAGTAACAGGATCAAAATATTGACCGATTGACGGTCCCGCGGCATCCATAACCAACTGTTCATATTGATTAAGGTTGTCTCGATGCCTAGTGTCCCCGTAATAACCGCTCGGTGTCTGTCGGACTTCCCCATGATATTCCCAACATTCATAATTTGTCATAAATCCTTTTTTACACAAATGAATTTTGACCGTGCTCACATCTTGAAATTGCAAACACCGACATTTCATACACGGACAACTGATCGAGGTACTTGAATTAGGTGAGTTCTCCAAAGCAAATTGGATAAACTCCTCCAAACCGTTTAAGAATACTCGAGTTAGACGATTTTTTTGAGTTAGACGGTTGTACATCCAACTCCTATCACGATCACCTTCCATACTTCCACGACCCAACTCTACACAAAGACTTTTGGAACAAACAAACATAGTAATACTAATTAATTTAACTACTAGCTTTAAGTGGCCAAATACAACTGGCCTCTTATACCAACCAATTGCCACTTAATCAAGAAAGTGGCAAACAAACACATGCAGTGAACAAATTAAATCCCAGCACGCAACCAGAGAATGAGGATAGTACACTAGAAGATGGGGACATGCTTGTGGAAGGGCAAAGAAACAATGATAAAGTACACAAGAAAAGGGGACATATTACAAAATAATGGGGACAACATATGTACTATTATTTTATCACAATACAAACACACAATTACATCGGGGTTGTAGATTGTTACCTCAATTCCAAGAACCGATCAAGCAGGAAAAAAACAATAAAATCACATATTTGACGTTTGTGATTCAAGATTCAATAGTTAAAAAAGGCTTAACTTGGTTATACTGATTATAAAAAAAAAAAACCTTTTAATTTATCATTATGACAAATTGTATTTCTAGATTTATTCTTTTTTTTTTAACATGACTTATAGGTTTGAAAAAAGAAATAATTAATATAATATGTTTACACAAATGCAACAAACAAGACTAAATCATGGAGAAATGAAACTAAGTGAACTGAAAAACTAGGATATGAGAGACCCAACATAGATTGAATTCACAAGCATTAGGCAAATCTATAATAGGAGAGGAAGAGAGGGGACGTTACCCGGCCGTAAAAATGTGACGTGGAGGTGAAGGACCGGAGATCTTGAGGAGGAGGAGGAAGGCCGATGAACCAAGGAGGAAAGGAGAAAGAGGCGCAGCGGTGACTTGAGAAGAGAGATGACGTTACTGGCGCTTAAAAACCCAACATAGGTATTTTTGTACCCAAAAAATTTTATGGATATTTTACACAACGGGTATAAGTTCATTAGTATTTTTATACCTTAAACCATTAAAATATATAGGTTATGTTTGTTTCTATTTCCAATTTTTGTTTTCCAAAAAATTTTCTAAAATTGTTTTTTTAAAAAAAAAAAAAAAAATGTTCTGCAATTAAAAGAATATGTTGAGATAATGTTTTTAAGGAATTAGATTTGAAAGTAAACATACTGAGTCTGGAGGGTAAAGCTTTGATAACTCAAGTCTTCAAATGGAGAAAAAACTATTGAGTGGCGAAGAAATGATTTCCCAATATTTTTAAATAAGAAATACAAGAATACAATAAAAAATCTACAAATTGATTTGGTTATTTAGTTTTTAAAAAACATGTGTATGTTTTTTTAAGTTACCTAACTAAAAACTAAATACCAATCAATTTTTTCCTTTAAAAAACATGGTTATTTAGTTTTTAAAAAACTCATTTACTTCTCGCTTGGGAAACCGTAAACTCGTAGTAATAACAAAACAAAAGAAAATGAATGGAAGGAGAAGTTAGGCAAATTACCTTGGAGTAACCATTGGGCATGGAAATGACAATGAAAACAAATCCAACCAGGTTGTTCAGACTAAATATTGATCCATATCCAACTTAAATCGGATATCAATAAATTTCCCGGATTACGAAAATGAAAAATAGGATTGACAGTTCCTTAACAATCAAAGAACGACTGAATCAATAAATTAACGGCAAAGAGGAATTTCAAAAATAAATATTTAGAAAGAAGGTTCATATGCTTCTATCAAGGAAATCAAGCATTGAATTAGGAAGGCTGCAAAGAAATTTAAAATGGAAGCCAATATCCACAGGCATATAAAAGCAAGAAGGAAATGTGAAATCAGAATAAGAAAGGCAATTATGAATGAGATAATGACTTTCCTAATTAATATGTTGTAACGAGTTTATAGAACTAAAGAAGGATTGGAATGGGAGAACTACTTATTTTTAGAAGTTAAAGCGAGAAAAATACCAAGATTTTGAGAACAAATTAAGTTTGAAGAGCATCAAATACAATTTGACTATTGTCCATCGTTGTTTAATTTGTAAAGAGAAACAAATCAATGAAAGTCTCACTAAGTATCTAAGAATTATTAGACACATGAATTAAAGGAGATAGGCTGAATTTAAGAGAAGCACTCAAATATCATAATATTTTTATAAAAATATATAATAGATATGCTGCAACAGGCGGCAATGAAGGCTTAGTTAAAAGTGTGAGACAAAGACAAAGAATGGACCAAAAGCATGTAAATTTAAAGTCATACCTAAAATAGTACTCGATTTGTTTGACAATCTTAAGACGTAATTCAATTTCTAGAACAGCCGAAAAGTTGCCATGCCCATAAGGTGGTGGCATATAATTAGGAACAGGACCAGGATGCCAAAGAGGCGACCAAGCCAATTCTGAAAATGTATGTATAGTATACACATCAGCAACTAACAAATGGCATGATTATTGATCATCACATGAAATCGACGCTTTCTGTTTAAGAAACTCCTCATAATGCTGAGGTAAACAAGAATTGAAGTTTTACAATCGAAATCAACGCTGTTGCAGATAATCGTATGGATGCAGAAACGTTACCTTTATTGCAGGTGGTGACTGGAGAAGAAAGGGCCGCCGGTGATCGCAGAAGGAAGGGGCGGCGGTTATTGGGAAAATGACGAGCAGTGGCTACCGGAACTGGGGAGGATGCAGTGAATCGAGCGAGGACGATGAGTCGACGGACCGAAGGGGGAAGAGCACCGTTCACGGACCAAGGGGGTGAGGGGCGACGTCCACGGACCAAGGGGGTGACGGCGACCGGACCGACTAAGGCGGGGAGACCGGAGTGTGGGAGGCGGCGATGAGGGAAGATCTAAAATCCAAGAAGAGACGCCGTGTCTCGGACCGCGAAAAGGGGTGGAAAGGGTTATGAGTCCCGATTTTGCGGCGGACTAAATAATCCGTCGCAAAAATACTTAATATTGCGGCGGAAAAAATAATCCGCCGCAAAAATACTACAATTTGCGGCGGATAAGGAGATCCGCTGCAAAATGGAGCCAAAAAGGGCGTCGTTCGGGCGCCCATTTGCGGTGGACGAAATAATCCACCCCAAACATACTCCATTTTGCGGCAGATTAAGCGGTCCGCCGCAAAATGGAGCCAAAATAACCAGTCAATCCCACCATTTTGTGGCGGAACATTGCCTACGCCGCAAAACAGGGTCCACGTGGCGGCTTAGGGCAACCAATTTGCGGCAGATATATCGGTCCGCCGCAAATAACCTCAATTTCGCGGCGGAAGTTTTAATTCCGCCGCAAATTTTTACATTTTGCTTCGGATTGGTTTTTTCCGCCGCAATTTGCGGTGGATTTTTTTCCCGCTGCAATTTCCGCCGCAAATTTGCTATTTTTTAGTAGTGAAGCTACCAGAGAAGGAAGAATATGATGATGAATCAAATTCTTAAAACATCACCGTAACTTTTTATTTTTAGTTTGTTTAGTTACTTTGTCTTTTTTTTTTCTTGGTAAACTAGTGGTTGCATAATCAACCACCAATTTTTTTTTTTTTTAAAAGTAAAATACCATGCAAATACCTAAAGCATGTTCTGTGTCTTTGGAAGAATTTGCTCTCTTTAATTTCTTAATTCATAATTTGCATGCGAGTCATTTTCTGATAACAAAAGCTCTGTCGGTTATCCTTTGACTGACAGAAACATACCAGGCATGGGCTCATACGTACACATAAACTAGGGATGATATTCTTATTTAAAATGTAGACAGTTTTAAAAAGGTTTGAAGACGGTTTATTTGTTTAGGTTTCAAAAATCTACCAAAACCTAACTCATACTACCCGGTTTACTAGTTTAGCTAGTGCTGATGATGTGTTTTTTTTTTTTTTTTTGCAAGTTGTGGTTATTTAATGCTAAATTAACGTCATTGACCATTATCTTAATAACCTTATTAGCCGTTCGTGGAAACATATTAATGATTTTTTTTTAGAGCCGACCACAGTCATTTCATTACTTTAACTAAGCAACTTGGGATAGTGTTTCTTTCTATATAGAGCCAATAAGGGAAACTCACTGATTTTTTTTTTTTTTTTTTTTTTTCCCCATTTAGCAAACAATAGTTATCTTCATTAAAATATATTACACACAAACATTAAAACACAAAAGCACACTGACATATAAAACTGAAAATGAGATCCCAAAACAGCTACCTTGTTCTTAAAAGCAAACCAAACATTGATCCCAAATAGGGATAACAGATGGATGATCCCAAATAGCACTATTTTGGTCTTGAAAACAAACCAAAAATTGGATTAATACTAGTAAAGCCCCCATCAATGGCTAGATTATGCCCACTTATGTACTTGGATTCATCACTAGCCAAGAACAACACAGCTTGAGCGACTTCTTCTTCTCGCAGATATATCCCTTCAAGATTCGAATAAACCCTAGAGCAACCATCATCATCTAGTTTGAAAAACTCTCTCGCAAGTTCGTTCGCAACAAAATATGGAGACACACAGTTCACTCGGATCCCATATTTCCCAAGTTCAGCAGCCACGTTCTTGGTAAGACCCACCAAGCCATGCTTGGAACTTGTATATGCATGTGTTGTAACCCCTCCTACACTTGAACAAACACTTCCAACATTTATAATACTTCCCTTTCTTTCAGGAATCATAACTTTAGCAGCATGCTTGGAGCCCAAGAAAGGACCCGTTAGGTTCACACTAAGAACCCGTTCAAATTCGCTCACTTCATTGTCGATAATGCTTGGCTTAGCTTCATCTATTAAGACAGCATTGTTGATCATTATGTCAAGATTTTGATGCTTAGAAATCGCAGTTTTAACCGCAGTTTCAACATCGGATTCTTTGGTAACATCGCAGTGCACATATGAAGCATATTCCAATCCAATATCATTGCATAATGCTTGCCCTAGTTCGTCTCGAATGTCCGCGACTATCACCTTTGCGCCATGTCTAGCGAAGAGCCTTGCCATGCTTGCTCCTATTCCCCTAGCACCACCAGTGATCAATGCTACTTTACCTTGTAATCTGCACAGATAACCATGCTGTCAAACGTAACCTTGAATTATATTAATGGTTTAAATAACAAATTTTGCCCGAACCCGATGAGCTCGGGACTCAACTTATCTAAACTTTCTTGTATAAAAAGAAATAATTTTTTTAATGCATTTTCAAACCCCTCATTTTAAATCTCACATCTGACAAATTAACAGGTTAAAATTTTATAAAATGACAATTTGAGTTAGAATTTTAACACCTCTAATTTATAGGATTGGGAGGTTTAAAAATTCATAGGATTCCTACCTCAACTTGTTATTTCACTAACATTAAATTGTCAATTTAGGGAGGAGAACTTTTGAATTCATGAATTTTCAAGCCTTCCAATTTGCAACAGACCCTAATAGATTAACAAGTAAAAGTTAATAAATTAACAAGTTGAGTTAGGGATTTATCAAGTTCGCTTTATATTCTAACAAACTAACGGTCAAGTATTTTGGAAGGTTAGTTTATTACATTTTTTCTGCACTACTAAATTTTTTGGGTACCTTGGTGGTTATAAACTTTTTGATAAGCCAAGAGCTTATGGATTCGTCGGTCAAGTTGCCGGCAACGGGGTTTGGCGGCTTTTGACAACAATATATGGAGGGGGTAGACTCTTATTTTCAAAAAAATCAAAAAGGGGTATTTTCATCAATTTGCATGTAAACTTATATTTTAATTTTACTCCTTAATTAGAGCCTGTACTACTGTATTATCAGAATCATTTGAGCCCTAATTGATAGATGAAGTTTTACAAAATTCCTTGACTGAAATTCTTATTTCTAAATTTTACATGAAAATTCAATAAAATTTGAGTACTAGATTCGGCTTGCCTAATTATAGTAATTTTTCACTGTGTAACTATTAAATCTTTTCTGCAGAAATAACATAATATGTTTGTAAAAGAGTTCGGGAATCTGAATCTGTCATGAAAATTCAATGATATTTGACTACTAAATTTTCTCTGTCTATACTAAAATGTCCAAGGTATGACTATTAAATGGTCTCGGTCTTTTATTTGCTCGGGGATATTCTAGCATTTCAAGATTTCTTTATTTGTAGAGAAGACCTCACCTTACCGAATAATGTCAGAAATATGAAATCCTTCTTAATAATCAACTTATCAATTTGGTCCTAAGGTTTAATTCTCCAAAAGGATTTATTCATGACATGATTTTAAAAACATTATTGTAAAACAGTAAAACAATTGACCAGAACTCTGTCAAAAAAACTTTGTGCTGGATATGTGCAAACTAAAAAGTTGAAATACATTAATAAATAACAAGAGAGGAAAAATATCTTTTTAAAAAGATCCATTTACAGAAAATTCATGCGCATGCACGCGCGCGCGTGTACCTTGTTGCCTCGAGAGCGAGCTGAGGAAGACTTGCCATATCTACAAGAAATTACAGACGAAGTGTTTATAGCTAGCTACAAAGTGACTCTCTGTAGTGTGTAATCTTGAAAGATGAAAGTATATATGAAAACCTCCCTAACTTTAGTACATATTTATACACAACCGTCTTGAGATGAAATTTAGGCATTATCTTAATCTTTCTCATTTATTCTCGTCACTTGTGGTTGCTTAGAGATAAATTGTTTGGGTTTGAAGAATCTTTACTGTTTCTTAATTTGAATTTGTCAGAAATTTTCAGAATAATGAATGGAACACTCGGGTCTTTATTATTGGATTTTAAAATAAACATATATAGTACAGGTGTTATATATGGAACTTTGAGTTTGTATTCATTTTACTTTACTTTAATTTATTGTCTTAATCCATCGCCTCTTTTATTGACTGTTTAAATTTGGCTCATCTTTATAAATAACTCTTATGGCTTATCCACCTGTGTTGTCCACATCTTATGCGGTGTGAATTATTCCCCGCATAATCCTTAAATATTACTACCTCCGGTCTTAATTATAAGACATAGTTGACTTTTTTGGAGAAATTAAGGAAGCTAAATAAGATACCTAATCATTTTATATGTTGTGTATCCTTAGATTATATATTAGTTTATTAGTCAAACTAATTAGCTTGATGAAAAAAATAAAAATACTCTAAAGTAATTTAATTAGCTTCTTTAATCTCTTCAAAAAAAAAAAGTCAACTAGATCTTATAATTAGAACCGAAGGGAGTATTTATAAGTTACTTTCAATTCATCAGATTCAAGAAAAACCTTGAAATCTCACTAACTTTACTTTAAAATTCAACAACTTTCAAACTTTATTCCTATTTAATATACATGAGGTCATTATACCCCTATGAAAACAAAATTTACACAATAATTAGTTAATGGCAAAAGTTTACATTCACATAAAAATTTAATAATGCAACTTTTAAATAAGATAAAAAATTTATTCTATCTCTTTCTTGTATTTTGGACCAAATGAGTAATATTAAGAGAAACGTGTCTAATTTATGATAATAACGCTGTCCATGAAACATTATGTGGTACGAAACTCAACCTGGGTTGGCAGCTGGTTAGAATAATGAACTGGTGAACCAATCCCCTGACGGTTAGGTTAATAGTTTTGGACAGGTCAATCATGTTGAATTAGACACACACATTCATTATTGAACTTGAAACATCATTCTGAGTTAAGAAAAATAAAAGTCCACCAAATTTGTATTTTAGTACTTACTCTGTCTCTAAATATAAGCTTCAAACTTACGAATATATTTGTCTTAGAATATAAGCTTCATTTTAAATTTGTCAAAGCATTTATTTCACTCTTTCCAACTTTACCTTTTGACTTTATTCGTTTTTATTTGTTGCATTTATTGTCTCTCATACTTATCCTCTTTACAAATAAGGGCATAGTTGAGGGGCAAAAATACATATTTAATACTTTTAACTAATTTTCTCTTGATAACCCCAAATTGGCTATTTGAAGCTTACATTTAGGCATGGAGGGAGTAATATGTTGTGTTGAATTATACGTAGTTTATACATTAATATCCTACTTACTAGTTTGATTTTCAATACCCTGTAGAAATTTCAACTCGGTGCTTTAAAACTTGAACAAAAGGATAATGACGCCACAATGATGACGTAAGAAGATTGAACGTGGAGACACATGGGTGGCAATTTGGTCTTCCTCAAATTATATTTCTTCTTTTTTAATTCATTACTCATACGTAAGAAGCAGGGATTGTTTTTTTAACACTTTCCTGGATCAATTCTTTGTTGTTTATAGAAGTCCTACGTGCATTGTATGATGATTATGGGATTTTATTTTATATTTTATTTGTATTAATTAAAAATTTATCACAATGACGTGCTACGGTGTTCCATGTGATTTACAGGAGACACGTGGTTACTTTCCTTCACAAGCTATTTAATGTAAAGTATAAGTAATATAATTTAGAGTTAAGGTGCAAAAATACATATATGTTTTTTTTTCTGAGGAGCGCTCAGTAGTAAATGCCTTTTTTGGTGCAAAAGTGATTATGTGGTTACAAATTAAGTATAAAAATACCGTTAACCGTTAAGTTTGACTTTGACCTTTACGTTTGATTTTTTTTTTTTTTTTGGACGACGATGACGTGGCATTTCAAAGGTGTAAAAATACACATGTGGTTTGTCAATACGCGCGTCGAACACCAAATTCTTTTTTTAATTTAATAATTTTATTTTAATTATTACCGGGTACTAAAAAGATATTCAAGATATTGACCTGTGACTTAAAAATTACTTCATGATCTTGAAAAATTATTTTAAGAAAAAAAAATATTTTAGGGTATTATTTGCTACTAAAAAGATACTTTGAGAATATTGCCTGGTATAGAAAAAAATTTGATGATCTTGAAAAATTATTTTTTAGAATCTTAAAAAAAATATCTTTGAAGTATATTTTTAGTACCCGGTAATACCCGAAATATTTTTTCAAGATCTTAATATAATTTTTTAAGATCATGAAGTATTTTTCAGTACCAGTTAGTATCCTTTTAGTACCAGTCAATAGCTTGAAATATTTTTCAAGATCCTAAAATAATTTTTCAAGATTATGAAGTATTTTTTCTTACCGGTCGGATCCCGAAAGTACTTTTTAGTACCAGGTCAGTACCCTGAAATATTTTTTTTAGTATCCTTTTAGTACCGGTCAATACCTGAAATATTTTTTCAAGATCCTAAAATAATTTTAATTGAAGTAAAATTATTAAATTAAAAAAAATAATAATTTGGTGTTGGGCGCTCTTATTGACAAACCACATGTGCATTTTTACACTTTTGAAATGCCATGTCATCGTCCAGTCAGCAAAAAAAGTCAAACATAACGGCCAAATAGTATTTTTGCACCTAATTTGTAACCACGTGTGCACTTTTGCATCTAAAAAAAGCACTTGCTACTGGGCGCTCTTCGGAGAAAAGCACATGTATATTTTTGCACCTTAATTCTATGATTTAACATTATATATATAGAACTTTGAGTTTGTATTCATGTTACTTTACTTTAATTTCGGGAGAATTAGAATGAAGGACCTAGACAAGTGATATTTATGTGGAAGGACCATAAAAACTCTAATTATTTTTAAGGACCAAAAAATTAAAATATAAATTTAAAAATACCATATTGTCCCTGTCAAACCACCTGGATCTTCTCTTTGATCTAGATCTGGCAGAATATTATTGGCTCCAATTAGCGTTGGGCTACATAGATTTGCACCTCAATCCCATGGTCTGTAGTCTATGAGATTGGGACTTGGCTAAGGAAGGCCATCATATGAGATATGATTTTACAAGGTGATGGGCATCGAAGTCTGTGATGGTTCGACTTCAGCCATGAAAGCCACTATCGACTTCACTACCCCTCGTCATTTGCAACAATGATTTCATCTCTCTTCTGTGATTTCCCATCTCCCTCGCCTTCTCACATTTTCAAAGGCTCTTAAAATTTGCTGAATATTGTTTGATTTTTCTATTCATCATTTGTTGTTAGAATTTAGTTGATTATTGTGATATGATTCTACATTTCAATGTCAAAATCTTTGAAAATAAAAATGGCTGGGTTGTGGTGGGAGAGTTGGTGAACGGGAGAGAGAAAGAAATCAGAAGGTGTGGAAGTGGAAGATGATAAGGGCATTTTGGTATTTTTAATTTAGGTATTTGGTCCTTTTAAATAAATACACTTTTTAAGGTCTTTTATAATAAATATTGTTTTCTTTTGGTCCTTTATTCTAATTCTCCCTTTAATTTATGGTCTTAATCCATCGCCACCTTTATTGACTGTTTAAATTTGGCTCATCTTTATAAATCACTCTTATGGCTTATACACCAGAGTCCACATGTTATGCATAGGTGTGAATATTCCCCACATAATCCCTTAAGTCTTTTTTATAAGTTACTTCCAATTCATCAGAATCAAGAAAAATCTTGAAATCTCATTAACTTTACTTCAAAATTCAACAACTTTCAAACTTTATTCATATTTAATGTACATCAGGTCATTATACCCCTATGAAAACAAAATTTACACAAGAATTAGTGAAGGGCAAAATTTTACATTCACATAAAAATTTAATAATGCAACTTTTAAATAAGATGAAAAAATTTATTTTATCTCTTTCTTGTAAGTTGGACCAAATGAGTAATATTAAAAGAAACGTGTCTAATTTCTGATAATAACGCCGTCCATGAAACATTATGTGGTACGAAACTCAACCTGGGTTGGCAGCTGGTTAGAATAATTCTCCTACAACATAAGAAGTGTATTTCCCATATATATATATATATAGTTTAATTTATTAAATTTAATTATTAGGAACTAACTAAATGAAAAAACGGTCAGATTTCTTCTCTTAATTAACTATCGAAATTCTAGACTATATACTAGGAAATAGCTATAAATATGAGATAAAATTGCAATCGCCATATAATCCTGAAGATTTTATTCTAATGGTAAGTAGTACTAATTTTTTGCAAAATAAAATTAAATGGCCTTACAAAATAAAATAAATGGTATCTAATATACAACGATTGTTTTTATTAAAACAGTTGTTGTATCAAAACATTTAACGTTCTTTTTAAAAAATGCAGAGACATTAAAAGTAAGCGAGAAAATTGCAATAGTGTCACCGCCTACGTTTTAACGTCCATTTTGTGTGAAACAGTTGATCGTTGAATATTCTCGCCAAGATTTCAAAAATGTCATCACCACGTTTTCTATGTCTGTTTTCATTTAATCGGTCGTTATATGGGAATCGTTAAATCTACTTTTTTGTAGTAATGTTTAAAACTTAAACAAAAGGAAAATGACGCCACAATGGTGACGTAAGAAGATTGAACGTGGAGACACATGGGCGGCAATTTGGTCTTCCTTAAATTATTTCTTCTTTTTTAATTCATGACTCATACGTAAGAAGCATGGATTGTTCTTTTAACACTTTCCTGAGTCAATTCTTCGTTGTTTATAGAAGTCCTACGTCCTACGTGCATTGTATGATGATTATGGGATTTTATTTTATATTTTTATTTGTATTAATAAAAAATTTATCCCAATGACGTCCTACGGCGTTCCATGTGATTTACGCCAGACACGTGGTTACTTTTCTTCACAAGCTATTTAATGTAAATTACAAGTAATATAATTTTAACATTATATATAGAGAACTTTGAGTTTGTATTCATTTTACTTTACTTTAATTTATTGTCTTAATCCATCGTCCTTTTATTGACTGTTTAAATTTGGCTCATCTTTATAAATCACTCTTTTGGCTTATCCACCTGTGTTATCCACATGTTATGCATAGGTGTGAATTATTCCCGCATAATCCCTTAAGTCTTATTTTTAAGTTACTTTCAATTCATTTGAATCAAGAAAAACCTTATCTCATTAACTGTGATTTAAAATTCAACAATTTTCAAACTTTACTCCTATTTAATATATATAAAGTCATTATAACCCCATGAAAACAAAATTTACACAATAATAAGTGAAGGGAAAAATTTTACATTCACATAAAATTTAAAGATGCAACTTTTAAATAAGATAAAAAATTGATTCTATCTCTTTCATATAAATTTGACCAAATGAGTAGTATTAAAAGAAGCATGTCTAATTTATGATGATAACGCCGTTCATGAAACATTGTGTGGTACAAAACTCAACCTGGGTTGGTTGGTTAGAATAATGAACTGGTGAACCAATCTCCTAACTGGTTTTTTTTTTTTTTTTTGGCTCGAAATCTCCTAACTGGTTAGATCAATAGTTTTAGGCAGGTCAATCATGTTGCATTACACACACACACAGATATTCCTTTATTGAACTTGAAACACCATTCTGAGTTAAGAAAAATAAAAGTTCACCAAATTTGTATTTTAGTACTCCCTTCATCACTAAATATAAGCTTCAAATTTAAGAATATGTTTGTTTCAAAATATAAGCTTCATTTTAAGTTTGGAAAAGCAGTTATTGCACTTTTCCTAACTTTACCCCTTGACTTTATTCGTTGCATTTATTGTCTCTCTCACTTATCCTCTATGCAAATAAGGGCATAGTTGAGGGGAAAAATATACATATTTTATACTCTTAACTAATTTTAATTATTATCTTGATAACCACAAATTGACTATTTGAAGCTTACATTTAGGGATGGAGGGACTAACATGTTTTGTTGAATTATATTGTACATAGTTTATACATGAATATCCTATTTTCTACTACGGTCCTAATTATAGGAACATTTGTGTAGTGTAATTTATACTACAAAAGTATTCCTATAATTAGGACCAAAGGGAGTATTTCAATACCCTGTAGAAATTTCAGCTCGGTGCTTTAAAACTTAAACAAAAGGAAAATGACGCCCCAATGGTGACATAAGAAGATTGAACGTCCAGAAACATGGGCGGCAATTTGGGCTCCTTAAATTATTTCGTCTTTTTTAATTCACTACTGATACGTAAGAAGCATGAATTGTGTTTTTATAACACTTGCCTCAATCAATTCTGTGTTGTTTATAGAAGTCGTAGGTGCATTGTATGATAATTATGGGATTTTATTTTATATTTTTATTTCTATTAAATTATATTTGTGATATTAATTAAAAATTTATCACAATGACACGCTACGGTGTTCCATTTGATTTACGTCAGAGACGTGGTTACTTTCCTTCACAAGGTAATTAATGTAAAGTACAAGTAATATAATTTTAACATTATATTATATAGATACCAACCATGTTATTACTTGTAAAAATAGAGTGCTTAACTCTCTCGTTCCATGTTAATTGAGAATTTGCGAGTCATTCATTTTCTGAAATATGGCGTTGACTTAAAGATTTGTGAGAGAAACAAACCAGGTATCAATTCCTTCCTTTATTTTTTTTAAAGATAAACTTCTAATATGTTAGTCTTTAATTAGCACAAGAGATTTGAGGGAGAGAGGGAGCGACCTTGTGAGAACATATATAAGTGCTATTTAATTAATTCACACAAATTGAGAAAATCGGGTAAGCTAGCTATTTGTTAAGAAAAAATAGGTGCTTGTCTTTCTAAAAGATCCCTCCTTTTAACCTAATTTTATGTTGATATATAGTTTTGTGTGTGAAGGAAATGATACTAAACAGGCCTCATAAGCTGAATAGTCACAATATGAAAACAGGCCTCATAAGCTGAATAGTCACAATATGAAATAGCTAGTGCCCGTTTGGTATCACTGGAAACAAGATTTTGCATTTAATGAGACAAAACTTCTCATATATATTTATCTTTTATAGCAAAAAATTACTTCTTCTTTTTTTTTTTTTTTTAAAGCTAATTCGAACAAGCACTTAAGTCGAGTTTGCTTCTGTTAGCTACCTCCCATCCATTTTCACTCAACACTTTATCTATTTTTTCAGATAAGACAGATGAAGGAGAGATTGGTGTTGTATGAGAATGACCCGTCAGTAAAACTTATAATTAAGAAATAAAAACAGAATTAAAGAATAAATAATATAAATATATGTTTAATTTAAAAGTTAAGAAGAATATTAAAATAATTCATAAAAATGATGTTAAAATAAAATTATTATAATAATTTATTATTTATAGAATTTCAGTATTTATAAAATAATATTGTATTTTATATTTATAGATAATAATTAAAAAAACTACAGGGAGATGATTAAAAATCATATGAAAAATATAAGGACCTGAAAAAAAGTAAAAAAACTATAGGAACCGAATTAATAATTGGTTAAAACTATAAGAAATTGCAGATTAATTATCACAATAAAATATATAATGTGGGACTAGCAAGGTCAGCATTGGCTTTTTGTAAGTTGCTAGCAAATGGTCCAATGTAAGTTGTTTCTTGTAAAAGCTTGCCGGATAAGTCCAGTGTCCTATTTCCATTCATCATCATTTTAAACATGAATATCTTTCAAGTTTGAAGATTAATCACACTCAAACGCAGAAAACATGTTGAATTGAAACATTGTGAAGGACCTGGCTATTACCTAAGAGGGGGTGAGTTGGGTGTCGGATAAAACTTTAGGAACTTTGAAAATCTTTTCTCAACTTCTAAATCGACAGTTAGATATTCAAATAAGCAGATACTGAAAATGTAAAAGATAAGAGAAGAGAATATGCAAACTGTGATTTATACTGGTTCGGCCCAATCCTTGACCTACGTCCAGTCCCCAAGCTCCACTTGAGATTTTCAATCTACTGTCTCCTTGTTTAACCGGGCACAAGAGAAAAGCCTTTACAACCTCACAAGTTTAGTCGGACACTTGTACAGCCTTTACAATCTCTTACCGAGATACTTCCCCTTACACACTGTAAGGATACAATCGGTTTCCCACTAAAGATCACCCAATCTTGAGTAACCCTCGGATAGAATGTTTACAGATAAATCTTCTCTCTCAGAAGTGTATGAATAAACACTGAAGTACATAATCGTTCATCTTACTCTATACTATAAACTATATGAATATTGAGAAATAGAGAGTGTGAACTATTGGCAGTGAAGTAGTAAAATCGTTTCGCTGGCTTCGTCGATTTATTCATCAATCGTCGTCACTCCTTCTAGTTTGAAGACTTCACAATTTATAGGTTATTGTGTTTCGACTGTTGGAGATCAGTTGGATGTAGTTGTTGAAGCTTTTATTGCTTTTTGCCTGTTGAGCTCTAATCCAACTTTAATCATAAAATGTTTATCGTTGACTTTGTTTAATGCTTCGTCCATCTTGAGTGTTGTAATAATAGCCATTGTAAAGATTCAAACTATCCGTTAGACACAGAGGCTTTCATCTGTTTTCTGACGTAGCATTTAATGCTTTTAACACAAATTGCTTTATGCCAATTTGTTGTTAATCCATGATAAAATCATCTGAAACTCATTAGCAAATTGATTAAAAGCAATTAGAAAGAGTAATGAGTAATGATATGTAGAAATGAAATCACAATCGATGATTTAGGATTTTACGAAGTCGGAGATTCCAAAGCGGAGGTGATCTTGCTCGAGCATGGACAGATAATGTGCTCGGGCAAGCTACTTCGAAGATTAATCACTTTCGTCAATGCTCGGGCGACGCACATAGGTATGCTCGGGCAACCAAGGTGTAAGTATGTTGTAGATGGAAATCATCGTCTTATGCTCGGGCAACAAACCAATCTTGCTCGGGCAAGCTTCTCCTAGTGTGCTTTAAGAAAATGGTTTCTATCGCTGATGCTCGAGCAAGCTATAGGAGGGTGCTCGGGCAAGGGTCAGGCAGAGGCGAGAAGATTAGTTTAATCGATGTTGCTCGAGCATGGTTCTTCCTCTCGCTCGAGTCACTACAAAAAAACTGGTCATTTGTAGCGGTTAAAAATACACATTAGTAGCGGTTTTAAACGTGACAAATGAAATTTGTCGCGGTTACTAAAACCGCCACAAAAAACGACCGAAAACAAGAACATTTGTAGCGGTTCAAAAAAACCGCTACTCAACGCACAAAACCGCCACTATATAAGGCTAAGCCGACAACTAATGAACACATTAGTCGCAATCAAAAAACCGCTACAAATTTTTCCCGCCATTAAATTTGTCGCTATTAAGGTCGCGGATCAAAAAACCGCTACAAAACATTCGGCCATCACATTTGTCGCGGTCATTAAACCGTGACAAATTTGTTTAAATAATTTTTTGTCGCGGTTATACAACCGTGACCATTTTCAAAAAATTTTGCCGCTTTTTTTATTTGTAGCGGTTTTTAAAACCGTGACAAAGGTGTCAAAACAATTTTTTGTCGCGGTGATATCACCGTGACCAAATTCCCGCCCTAATTTTTAAATTTCAGATGTCCCTCGTTATTTTCGTTTTTGTAGCGGTGTCATAACCGCGACAAAAAAGATGAAATTAAAAAAAAAAATTTACAAAAATTTTTTTGTGATTATAAAATGTTGAATTAATAAACATTTATATTTTTACTAATTATAAATGGATATTAACATTTGATAGAAAACTGTATAAGATGTCTTTAAATGTGTAAAAAGAATGAGAATCAACAATTTATGAGTTAGTTAAATAAAATGAATTTTAAAAAACAAAAATGTGGGAAAGTTGATCAAAGAATAAGTAGGTGAAAGTAGAAAGAAAGTTGAGAATTGACAAAATATACCCGTAAAATAAGATAAAATAATATCATCGGGTAGAAGAAAAAACAAATATTTCGAGAATGGCTAGATTTGATGAAGTTTAGAGACACTTACCCCATCCAAACACTTTGCCTCGTTCGAAAACGTGAAAATATAAGAGAGAAAACGTGAAAATATAAGAGAAGACAGATTTAAAACATATAATTATAGCGGTTGGTGGCGAGGTATTTATTTTGATCTCGGCGCAACATTTTGTAGCGGTTGTTGTGTCGGTTTTTGTAGCGGTTAGCTTAGTAGCGGTTTTATCTAAGTAGTAGTAGTTATTAACCGCTACAAATCAAATTTTGGTAGCGGTTATTTTTATTCTTGTAGCGGTCATGAACCGCTACAAAATAATTTTTTTACATTTTTTTAAAAAATAAAATAAAAGGAAGAGAAGGGATAATTTTTCGTCTCAATCAAGTCGGCATCCCTACAAAAAAAGTTTGTATAAAAAGTTATGTTTGAGTTGAATTTAGAATAAGACATATATAAAACTTTTGTGAAATCAAAATTTTTATATTTCATATTGCGTCTATTTAAAAACGTAGAACTATAGGTAAAGTGTCATCGCCGTCTGCGGGAAGAATTTTTCAAAACTGCGGGTGGAGCGGCTCACAATCGTAGGCGACGTTCTCACCATCGCCCATGTCATAAAGGTCCCGAGGCTTTAGGTGAACCACCATATTCCAATCCTCAGTGCCTCTCATCGGCGACATAATAAACCCGATGGGCCTCGAGGCGAGAATATACGGCTCGTCATCTTCAGACTGACCAGTGTGAATAGGCTGGGAGAAATTCACTGATGTGATGCCCAAAGTCATCAATCGTGAGTCCCCGGGACGTTGTCGTATTCGCCCACAAACACTTGAACAACGTCACAGAGAAAAGGCCTTGGTAAGTTATCCTGACCACATCAAGCAGCTTTCCATAATACGGGACGTCACCAAACTGCATGTTCCCGTCACTGCTGCTCGCATAACTCCTCGTCCCAAACGTGCCATATACACCCGAGTTTTGGGTGAGCAATCCCTGATCTCGTGAAACCGTGCAAAACCCGAAGCCATTCACATTGTATGCCGTAAATCTTTGGGCGTGGTCAAGCGGGCCGAGTGCGAGAGCTCGAATTCCCGCTGAGTGGGGGTTGTGGTCATTCATTATTCTCCTCCTAAACCAACCCCGGAATTCTCTCGTGGACCTTTCTATCAATTTCGGAGGATGTCGTGAACGGATCCTCAACGACGCTTCACATGACTCCCGAATTCCCTACAATTTAAACATGCGATGACGAGCAATAAATGTGCCTATAAAATGTCGGGAAACATATAGGATAACAAATATATCTGTGTGCAATCCTTGCGAAGGTACGGTTCAACTTGAGTGCAATTGATCAAGACATGTCTATGTGCTTGAAACTTCTCAAGTGCCGTGAGTTTGAAGTTCTCACATCCGCCAACCGGTTTACCAACACGAGGGAATAACAACTCAAGCCGCTGCTCTGGGTCCGCTCGGACAATCGTCCACACGAGGCGGCGGTTGAATGACGTCTCAATGTCATCAAGGTACCTGGAACAAAAATATAAGACCTCATCCCCAATATAACCTTCGCTATTGAACCTTCGGCCACGCCTTATTCCTCACGTAAGATTTCGGTTTCCCAAGGAACCTATAAAGTAATGAGGAAAAATGTCGATACATCAATGGTTAAACATGCGACTAGGAAGTAATATAATGCTGAAGTAATTAATTTTAAAAGAGTACCTCTCAATAGGATACATCCATCGGTAGTGAACCGGGCCGTAAAGCTTTGTTTCGTGAACAAGGTGTACTTGTCGGTGAACCATGACCGTGAAAAATGAAGGAGGAAAGATCATCTCCAAATGGCACAAAGTAAGAATGATTTCTTGTTGCAACCGGTCGAGCTCCTCCACGATCAACACCTTGGAACACAACTTCCGAAAGAAAGTACAAAGCTCGACCAAAACGATCGACACATCGAGAGGCGTGTATTTTTTATGGCCGGCGGAAGTAAGCTGCTGCATAAGCACATGTGAGTCATGACTCTTCACCCGAACCTTCCGAGCTCGCACGTCCACACATCGTGAAATGTTGCTTGAATACCCATCGGGAACTTTTATTTTCTTCAAAATGGCGAGGAAGATTTCCTTATTCGGTTTTGTCGGGTGAATTTTGCCGGTTGAAATCTGTCATGCTCATCCGGCCACGCGTCCGCACGAACCCCCATCTCCCATAAATCTTTCCTCGCTTGAAGATGATCTTTTGACTTGCCTGGTTCATTCATAATCGTGTACAACACATTGTCGCACACATTCTTTTCAATGTGCATGACATCCGGACTATGTCGGAGCAAATTATCTTTCCAATACGGAAGAGTGAAGAAGACGCTTATCTTCCGCCATTGCTGGGTCCCGGAACCAGAAGCCCTGACCGTCTTTGTCCCGGCCTTTGCTGGATCGTCTTTCTTCCCATACTCAAAATCAACATCCACAATCTGCTCTATGATCTCTGCACCGGATAATATGCGAGGAGGTCCTCTTTTTTCCTGTTGCCCATTGAAACGGTTGCGTTGCAACCTAAACCTGTGCGTACCATCGAGAAACCTCCGGTGACCCATGAAGCACCACTTACGACTGTGGGGAAGGCGCACGAGTCGAGTCAAAATTGCAAGCCTGGACACGCAAGGCCGGTATGCACATTCCACCGGATAATGTTCCCGGTCCGGGAAGTCACCGATAGTCCACATCAACGCCGCACGCAAGTTGAAGAGTGTCTTCTCGTGCGCGTCATACGTCTCGACGCCTACGTTCCACAACTCCACCAACTCCTTGATAAGCGGTTGTAGATACACATCGATGTCATTTCCGGTGCCTTTTTGCCTGGAATGATCATGGACATAATGAAGGAGCTCTGTTTCATACACATCCAAGGGGGCAAGTTGTAAGGTATCAAAACAACTGGCCATATACTATAACTTGTGCTAAGATTACCAAACGGATTAAAACCATCGGTGGCCAAAGCAAGACGAACATTTCTAGAGTCCGCGCGAAATCGGAAAGTTTGAGTCGAACGCTTTCCACGCTTCACCATCACGTGGATGTCCGAGTTTACCATCTTCGTTCTTGTCGGCTTCATGCCACCTCATATGCTCACTGTCTTGGACGACATAAATAATCTTTGTAATCGAGGTTTTAAAGGAAAGTACACGAGAATCTTTGCGGGTTTCTTCTTCTCGCTTTTTTCCCTTCGAACTCGTCTCCTGAACCTCGAAGTGTGACACTTCTTACAAGTCTCCCTCCGAGCGTCCTCCCCGCAATAAAGCATGCAGTCGTTGGGGCAGGCATCAATTTTTTCGTAGTTCAATCCCAATTTGTTGATTATCTTCTTGGCCTCGTAGAAGGTTGTGGGAATGTCCACGTCAGGGAAAGCATCTCGTAGTAATTCCAACAACATCGACATCGCCTTATCGGTGATGCCACACATGCACTTGATATGGTACAATTTGATCGAAAGGATAATTTTGAATATTTCGACAACCTTGATACGAGGACGATCGCTCTCATCCATGAGGCTGAAAAATTCCCGAGCTTCATTCGTGAAGAAAACTGGTTCAGGACCCTTCACTTCTGTCGTGAAGTTGTCGTCTTGAACACCAAAAGCGTCGCGAACAGCTTCATTAACCGGATCATCTTGATTTATTTGATTTCCTACTTGTGAGGTTTGAGGAAGATGATCCCCATATCCCATACCACGTTTCTCACCATGAACATCCCGAATGTATATGCTTCGGAAAAGGCTTCATAAGCGATGTTCCATAGCACCTTCTCGTGTTTGCCACTTCTTAAACTTGCATCTACAACAAGGACACACGATCTTGCCATTAATGCTAGCGTGAGAGAAGGCGAAATCTATGAAATTTTTCAATCCCGCTAAATATACGGAGAACTGCGCGGCATCTTGATCCATGACTTATCCATCTGTAGTAAACAAAGCTAGGAAAGCATACAAATGTGGAGACAATGTTTAATTACTATCATCTCAGAACTGGAGATGTTTAAATGCAACAGGGGCAAATTTGTAGCGGTTACAAAACCGCGACATCCACCGCAACGAAATTTACATTTGTCGCGGTTTCTTAACCGCGACAAATTGAATAAAAAATCCGCCTTTACCTAGTAGCGGTTTTATAACCGCTACGAATTCGATACCAAATGATGACCGTTATTACATTTTGGCGGTTTTTTCCTTTGAAATTCAAAATTTGTCGCGGTTATGGAACCGCTACAAATGTGAATCAAATTTGTGGCGGTTCTTCATTGAAACCGCGACTAATATATTTTGTGGCGGTGAATCTCTAAAACCGCTACTAATGTATTAAAATTTAAAAATTTTTAAAATGTAAATTTTTAATAAAAATCATATTTTAATAAAATTTAAATTTTCATAACATTCGAAAAAAAAGATAACAAATGTTTAAATTGTAAAAATCTACGAAAAAAAGAAAACAAGTAATTACATTTAATAAAATTGTCATCAAACATCCGGGGCATACAAAAGAAGAACTAACTATCGAGTCCGATGATCGATCCCCCGTCTCGGGGGTCTCTCTCGGGGGCGGCGCGAGCTCGACTGCAGGTAACATCGTCCTCCTCCTCACCAAAAAGATGTTCGGAGGGGGGCGGGGGAGGCGGGGAGCCGAAGGGGAATCCTCGAAGATGAACGGAGGGGAGGCTCGGGAGACGGAAACGTCTGTCGGGCGGCAAAGAATCGTCAAGGCCCCGGCAATTGACGCCGCTTTGCTTCTGAGTAGCGAACCAACTGTTGAGGCTCTCCTGCATGCGCCTAGTCTTGGCCTCATTCCTCGCAGTAACTGCGGCAACCTGCTCGGCAACTGCGGCAACTTTCTCGGCAATCATCGCATCAACCGCCTCGGTTGTTGCACTCGCTTCGAGCCGGAGGTCCCGGCGCCCGGAGGAGGAGGCCTTGCCGTACACCATGCTAGGCTCCGGCGCCTAGCCCAAAGCCCCTAACACGGCCCGGATGCTCGACGGGGCCCACACCAGCTTTCAAAGTGGCCGTAGGATCAATAGAACCCCGTGACTCCGGGCCGCGACGCCGTATCTCTTGGCGGCTCGCTCAATCCGGCTCGCGCACATATTTCATAAAACATTAATCAAACAATTAAATTAAATTAAGATAAATTAATATTTTTTTTTTAACTTACTATTATCTCCTCTCGCTTCGCAGAGATCGGCGTCCCATCACGGTGTCTATGTGTGCGTGTCCACAACTCCCCATAGTCCGTCTCGACGGTTCTCCTCCCGAGCCTTCTCTTGCTAAAAGAATATAAACTTTGTTATTTCTAAAACGAAACAATAATCATTTAACATACGATGAATTTAGCTTTTAATATACCATCTCACCGTAGTCACACAAGCGTCTTGGATCCCGACGTGTGATTGACCCTTTGAGCCGCCCGGATCTCGTGTTCTTCTCCGCGATAGAGCCTCGCAAAATAAATGAGTTGTTTGTGCAATTTAGGTACAATAGAAGTGTAGTCAATGTATTTTACTCTAATTAAACCAAATCTATATTTTACTCTATATTTAAATTTTTAAACTACATTCAAACAAAATTAATTAGAACAAATTTTCAACTACATTCAAAACTAAACTATATTAATTAAAAAACGTACCTGTCCCGCTGGACTCCTCCTATATTGGACAAAAGCTGCCCATTCATTTGGCTCCACGCCGTCTGGGACGTTTGCCATCAGTTGTTGCACAGGCATAGTCCCATCTCCATTCTGCTGGTCGTACAGACGACCCCTCCGGCTTTTCCACGCTTCTCCCATCTTCATCTTGACATACCTCTTCGCGTTGGCTCGCAGCTTAAACTTTTTCTACATTATAAAATAATTAGTAATTAGTAATTAATTAATAATTATTTAAGAAATATATAACGAAATGAGCCACAATTTATACACCTTAAAACTATTAACATGTAAAATTTAATTACACAACATAACTTACCCGCACAATGTCCTCGAACGCCCTATCCTTGTTTTCCTTCGGACCTTTTTCCAAATCGTGGAAATAGATTGGGAACCATGCCCAATTCCCACCTAACCGTGATGTATCGGTTTAACAGTGGCCACCGTCCCCGATCGGCCGGTCCGTGTCCGTGTTCCGGGGGACTATCACGCGATAGTTGTCCCCCTCCCCGACTCGACTCAGCGTATGAAGATCCGTCCTCCCGCCGACGTTCCCATGTGGATCTGCATAATTATAACAAAATTGTTATATTGTATTTAAATTTAAATTTTATTTATTTCCAATAAATTACTTATACTTACCTTCGACATCCACCGCATATCCGGTGGAACGAGAAGACGACGGTCGGGGGTTCCCTTGCTCCCGCTCGTTCTCCTCATCGAGAAACCGCTCTGCTTCATTTAAGGGAAACTCAATGTCGATGTCCGGATTTTCCTCATTGAGGATGTCCTCAATCGATAGAGTTACGCCTCGACTTCCACCTACGGTCTCATGTAGGGTCGCCGGGCTTGGGATTGGGCCGATTTACAAAGAGCTCATCAAACTCATTCCCAACCCGAGGGGGAAGAGGGTTATCCGGGCCGAGGGGGGGATATTTACTCTAGGAGGCCGAATGGTGATATTTAGAATCCCACGACCTCTCCTACGGCCCCCGCACTACTACTACCACCGCTGATAAACTTTTTCGGTGGTTCAACTACCTTCCCTTTTCCTTTATTGGGAGAAACCATGATGTTGAAAGGTAAAAGCGAAAAGAAAGAAGTGAAAAAAGAGAGGGAACAAGATGCGCGTGAATTTCAAAGGTGAGAAGGTATAATAACCGCTACAATTAGTCGCGGTTATAGCCAAATAACCGTTACAAAATTAATAACCGCGTGATTTGTGTAGCGGTTTTATCTAAGACCGCCACTAAAGCCGCGACAAATGTGCCTCGTTCGGGTGACAATTTGTAGCGATTCTGTAAACCGTTACAAAATTAATACGCGTCATATTTGTAGCGGTTATGCAAAGACCGCTACGTCCGCCGCGACAAATGTTCCTCGTTCTATGTGAATATTTGTAGCGGTTATACAAACCGCTACAAAAGTTAACTTCGCAACGTTATTACCAAAACCGCTCTGAGATCTTAATATATTTTTTTTAAAAAATTTCCAAACTAATTAGTTTGATTTATCAAAAATCAAACTAATTAGTTTGGATTTTTTTTTTTTATTATAATCAAAGCATTCTCAATTATTTTCTTTAATTTCGTTATAAAATTAGAAATGACAAGTCTATTGAAAATTGTCCAACATGCCCGTGAATATTCGGATTCGATAGCCACCGATCTCCCAGAAAAACTCACGACTCATTTTGATCGAGATATTTGCCGAGACAAAGGTGGCTAGTATTGAACCCAATATTCGATGGCGTGTTAGACATATTTAGAGGAGTAGAAGTCTTCGTGTCAATGAATATCTGAATCGATTGTCATCGAAGGAACCTTCTCGGCTTGAACGATGAGAAGACAGACAAATATCTCCAAAGACTCATCTCCCGAGATCGGTCTTTGAGATATATGCCCGTCTTATGTTTCGAGAACAAAGCCAAGAATGCTCTTTCAGCGACAAAGCTAGATTTAGAATATTTTTAAACATTATAATTGTTGTACGGATGGAATGGGCTATTTATAGAATAAATTTTGTAGCGGTTATTGTGAGAACCGCTACCAAATTTGAATTTTTGACGCGGTCAACGTGTCGCTTTCTTCTAACCGTGACAAAGGTGTGTCGTTTCGTGATTTGGTAGCGGTTATTTTGACATAACCGCTACGAAACAACCGCGACGGACTTCGCGCCATAACGCGCCAAGGCTGGCGCCATATTTGTAGCAGTTGGGTTTTGTTAACCGTGACAAAAGCGAAGCAACCGGTCAGCATTTTGGCGGCAATGCTTCCGTTACTAATTTGTGGCGGTTGGGGTTTAAACCGCTACTAATTTGTTCATTTGTAGCGGTTTCTCTTGACCGCTACAAGATTACCGCGACAAACGTTACGTTTTTTTGTAGTGAGTACTACTCGCTCGGGCATGCTTCGACTAAGACATCGTGCTCGGGTAACCTTTTTCTTCTGCTCGAGCATGGTGCTCGAGTAAGTCTTCGTCTCTGTTCGGGCAAGAGTCTTCAACTTTGCAAATTTGTTGCTTGTCATGCTGATGCTCGAACAAGCCATTTCCTCTGCTCGAGCATAGGTCATCCAGAGGCTAAGAATGTGAAGAGAATTGGTGCTGCTCGAGCACACTTTTACTTTTGCTCGGGCATGATGCTCGAGCATGCCTTTTACGTTGCTCGGGCATGACTTTTTAACACTGCAAATTCCATGTTTAGCTCGATGATGCTCGGGCACTCCAGAATGTCTACTCGAGCATGACTCATCCATTTCCACTTCTTTGCTTTGAGTCCGATATAATTGGGCATACCAAATTCTCTGTTCAAGCAAGCTTTCTGCCTTCGTCTAACTCGAAGCACAAAGCATATGAACTTGAGGCAGAATCTCTTCTTAATTTTCTCTCAGCTTCTTCTTGACTTGAGGCAATAATTCAACTCAACATGAATTGTTCTTTGCTCGAGTAGACTGCCTTTGAATGTCAAACTCCTGGCTGACATATATTATGTTCTTGTGCAAAAATTAGATTTTCAAGGACAGTACAAGAAGCAATTTCCAGCGAGCATATAATGTCTTTGGTATAAATCCAAATTTAGCAAATCATCCCATTTCAGAAAGCTTCTTCAAATATTCTTTCCATTTCAATAAGAATCAGCTCCAAGCTAGTTGTAGTTCGTCCATTAACATCGATGAATGGAGGTTGTTCTTGATCAGCATTTTTGCAACATTCTGACCTGATCGTCAAATTCAAAACATCATATCTCCTTCAAATGATCTTTTTGTTTCATGTTCTTAATGTTTTTGGAAAGGTATTTGAGTCTAGTTTCCAATGGCACCATTTTCAGCTCATTTAGATTTGTCCTTTGTGAGATATACTCAAAATACCGAAGCTGGGTCCTAATTGTGACGGTGATTTTTGTGGCAACTTGTAAAATTCATAGCTCTCTCATCTGAACTACTTTGGGTATTAAGTTTATATCAAAATGATGCATTGGGAGTCTAGTTTCATATTCCACTAATTTCACATCAATCCGATTCCTAGTTTGGGAGATATCGTCGAATTACCGGAGGTCGCTTGAAACAGAGCTAAACAGAGTATGCTGAAATACAACCTTGCTCGAGCATCAGATTTTCTCTGCTAGAGCATGCTGCTCGAGCAAGCATTTTTTATGCTCAAGCATGACTTTGTGGTGCTTGAGCATGACTTCAGGAATGCAATTGTAGCTTATTTTAACTCCGAATTGACCCATTCCAACTTCCATATCATCGTGGAGACTTCTAGAATCAATCTAAGAACTTGAATAATCATATTCTCATTCCATTTAGCAAGTTCTTCTTTCTTCAATATCCATTCTTGATCATTCTTCATTGTATAACATGAACTCATCATTCTCTGCAACTTGTACATTCTTCAATATTTCTTCTTCTTCTTGAACTTAACATTTTCTTCAATTTCTGCTTTCTGAAATCTCTTATCTCCTTCTTGTTCTATAATTCAACTTGGACTAATCTACATTAATTATAGTAGTTAGTCAACGTAGGAGATAAATATATTATACAAACTTTTTGCTTTTAAGAATGACATCTATATAAGACATCATCAAAACTAATCATATTCAACACATTGTCGTACGTAGCTATAGCTTTTACAAGAAACAACTTACATTTGTGTGTTTTCTAGGGTTTTCTCCAAATCGATCGAATGACTCGGCCGTAAGTCATTTCTTCGATGTGCTTGTGATTTTAGCCACGGATCATTTGTGTGTGAAATTTCCGTCTCCAATAAGCAAAACCGACGGACTCGACACGTAAATCTTTTGTTGATAATTTGCCACGCCTTTCCGTGGAAAATTCCGTCTGTGAATTTTGCCACGAAATTTCCGTGGCAAATGCGTCCCAAACTACCCATGGAATTTATTCCGTGGGTAATTCCGTGGCAATTCCGCTGCTTTTTTGTGGTAGCTACCTGCAATAGAAGAAGTAATTACCGATATCACATCACCGCCAGAACAGAAATGATTTTCATCTAGAGGGCTATGAGGGTTCTGATCGGTAACCGGTAGGAGGCCGATTCAATCTCAAAGGGGTTGGTAATGTTAATTACAAGTCCCACAATGGGAAGTCTCACTAGTGTTAGTGTGGTGTGATTTAACACTGTAATTTGTTATACTTGATATTATTCTCCTACTTATAAGTCTCTTTTGACCAATTTTTTTTGTCTTATCTATAAAATCCCCTATCAAGTTAATAAATCAGATTCTGACAATTTTGCCTATATTAGTTGTACTAATGAAAGTTGAGAGAGAAGAAAAAGTTAAAAGATATTCATTCATAGATGAGAGTAAAGTTAAAAAATTTACCTCATAATCATTAAGCTAACTACCTGTCCTTAGTGTATCTGATTTGGTAAAAAAAAAACTTATAAAGTTTTGATTCTCCAATATTTATATGACATGCATATATAGGGGAGTACCTAGGATTAACAGGAAGGCGTTTGGATGGAGCAGAAATGATTAAATGTAGCCTAGAAACTCATTTTGTCCCATCCAAGGTACACTGGCATTATTACATATTAACTAATCAACTTCCTCCGCGTAAACAGAAGCTAAATTTGCTGGATAATGCCCTACGGTCAGTGACAACTTCTGATATTTACTTCATTATATAAAAAACTTATTTTATCGTTACAACTGCTTCCCCATTATTTATATCTTACGCAATATGTCATGAGTTTTGATGGTTAAATTTAATTTCCAACTTTGTCAAAGTCATCACAATCAACTGTTTACATACTTATTAACTCTTGGCGTAATTAAATAATACTCTATAACATACGTGTATTAATAATTCCAACAAGCAACAATGGAAAAACTTAGTTTAACGGTTATGTTATTGTCAGAAAGATATTTAAAAAGTATGAAAGCATATAAGCCAAAACCTTGTTTGTTGGCAACAACAATTGAGGTAAATGTTTAATTAAATAAAGATATTTATCTTACGTTGTTTATGTGACGTACGATCAGAAACGTGTTCAGATTCCTCAACAAGTAGTTAAAGAAAGTAATTGGCAAAATAAAAAAGTTAATTTGAAAGTTAGCATCATATATATAGATCTCAAGCCAATTCTTACTTGTAGTATTAGACTTCATCACTTTCTTTTTCACTTTTAATTGAGAACTTGAGTCACAAATTTTCTGAAATATGGCTTTGACTCTAAGCTTTGTGAGAGAAACAAACCAGGTATCAATTTCTTCCTTTTAATCATGTTTGGTTGATAAACTTTTAATAAATACTACCTCATGTCCTTAATATATGTTGGTAGTATAAATTACACTATGAATGAGGCCTATTATTAAGGATAGGAGGCAGTATGTAGGTTCCATTTTCCCTTCGTTTTACATACATCCTTTAACTATAAATTAAACCCGTATATTTGTATGAAATCTAAAATACTTTGCATTATTTGTAGCTTATAATAATTAGTATAGCTTCTACGTTGGCAAAAAAAGAAAAGAAAGAAAGTATAGCTTCTACAACAAGCCTTTTATGACTCCCCCTGCCCAAGGATCTTTGAAAACTAGATTACATGACTAGCAAGCATTGGATTTTATATATGCCCTCAGCCATTTGATTTTGTACCCACTGGTTCTCAGTCTTTCAACAAAATATTTGACACAAAGGGGGAGAACTTGAGACTTTACCACTTAGAGACTAGAGGGAGGGACAAATAGATGGAGAGGAAAATGTAATCCCTCTTGTCCAAAATATAAGACGTTAGTTAACTAATGCTTACGAACCAATGACTGTTTGTCAAGTCAATTAATGTGTCTTAAATTGATAATGTTTATCTATTTTACCCTTATTTAAGAATTTTATTCTCAAATATGCATTTATTATATGTCACCTCTCTATTCCCTGCAAGGAGTAATAGTGGAAAACAATAATTAATTAACCTAATAACAACCTCTTATATTTTGAACCAAAATTTCCTTCTAGAATCCTTCTTTTTTATTTTGGACAGGAGGCCAAGAATACTTCATTTGTTCCTAAATAAAAGATTTAGTTACTTAATTCACATGGATTAAGAAAATTGAGTATAAATTTGTTATTTGTCAAAAATATGCACTGAATTTTCGAGAAAATCTCTTTTTAATCATTTACTTTGGAGTATTATCTACATAACTTATATAATATCATACTGCAATTTAATTGCAGGAATAGTAGTTTAGGAAAAAATTAATAAATATAAGAAACAAAGATGATTAAGATCATATATTTAAAACCAAAACAAATCTATTTTTTGTATCCCAGATCACCCTCCATCTTTTCAAAGAGGTGAAAGTTGATGAAGGAATCTAAGTTTTTTTTTTTTTTTTTTTTTGTTATGTTTGTACACTCTTTTGAGTCAATGGTTATGAGAATCTCTTTTTCTCAGATTTCACTGTTAATAGAAGTTGAAATACCGTCGCCGCCTTAGTAACGCAGTGGCATGAGAGCTTGGCTCCCCTTCCCCATGTCCAGGGTTCGAACCCTGCCCCCTCCCCTACTATGTGTATAAAAAAAAAAAAAGTTGAAATATTGTAGGGGAGAGGAAGGGAGGAGTCTGGGATTAGGTTTTGATTTTTTTTTTTAATTTAAAAAAGGATGAACTTATTATTTATTTTTTACTAGTATATTTTTTGATAAAACTTTTTTAAATTTTTACTCCTCCATTGCGTTTTTAAAATACTAGAATAGGCTAGATAAGATGCGGATCTCATATATTTCCTAGAGTTTGAACAAGCAGCCAAACATATTATGAATTTGGCTTGTGAGATTCCTTATAATTTACCCGGATATTGATATTTGTTTTGATGTGTAGGTACTTTTCGCAGGAAATTCTTGTGTGAAGGAAGTGATACTAAACAGGCCTCAAAAGCTGAATAGTCTCAATCACGAAATGGTTAGTCAAGTTTGCTTCTGCTAGCTATCTCTTGTCTATGTTCTCTAAACACATTATTTTCTATTTTTGAATAAAAAATTGCTTAATAATTCGAAGTCAAAGTCCTCGATGTGATCATAACGTTAAATTTTTTTTTTTTTTTTTTTTTAATGCTTAAAAAAAGAGTTCTCTTTCAATTTTTGCAGATAAGTCTGATGAAGGAGAAATTGACGTTGTATGAGAATGACCCTTTAGTAAAACTCATAATTTTAAAGGTAAATGAGCAGTTGAATATTTATCCATCCTAATAATCTTTCATTATTTAACTTTCTTTCGGATGCTGGTGTAATACATACAAGAGTTAAGAAAAATTCAATGTATGAGCATATATAATTCTTTTTTTGATACATTGAGCATATATAATTCATCAAGTGGGGTCTATAAGTCAATAACATATACAGACTTTTCTTCTTTAAATTATGTTTTTAATATCGAACTGATGTCTCATGTGTATATCAAAAGTTGTAATTATATGCAAAGTACTTATATTCTATTTTAATACAGGCCAATGGAAAAGCTTTTGTGCTGGTGGTGATGTGATATCAGTAATTACTTCTTCAGTTGCAGGTAGCTACAATGTTTAAATTCAAAATGTTTTTTCCCCATTCTGCGTGAATGTTAACATAGATGTTACTATTATGATTTATTAAATAGTGTGACGTCATATATGCTTTGTCATATGTTTTGTATGGTAATGAAAAATAAAAATAACCATTTTAATATTCTTATATTGCGTGCCTGTGTGTGTGAATAATCTTCAAACTTCAAAGATATATTCATGTTTAAAATAATGGTGATTGGAAGTAGGACACTGGACTTATCCGGCAAGCTTTTACAAGAAACAACTTACATTGGACCATCTGATAGCAACCTACAAAAAGCCAGTGGTGAGCTTGCTAGCTTAGTCCCAAATTATATATTTTAATTTCTAAGTTCTAATCATACATGGAAGAGGAATTTAATTGTTTAATTAATAATAAATATGAAGGTGTCTCTCATTCATGGGGTGGTCATGGGAGGAGGTGTTGGTCTATCCATGAACACAACTTTTAGGGTTGTCACTGAAAGAACTGTATGCACTCTCATCTTTTTTGTCAATCATATATAATTCAATTTTCATTGTTTTTTTTTTTTTTTTGCAGACTTAATTAGTTATTTTGGAAATTTCTGCTTAATTTCAATGTACCATGAAAGTACTTAACAATAATGTTCGCTAGTGACGGGCAAATATAAAATATTATTCAATTTTAAGAATTTTATTATATAAACTAACTTACATTGATTTTGCTGAATTAATTAGAAGTAACGTATAGATAAAATGATGGAAAGTACCAACTAAATTTCAAGTTTTCACCAAAACTTGTTACACTATTCATTATTTCTTTTGAATATCACACAACTTTTAATTTTTAGCTATTATAAATACTAGTAATTAATAATTAGTAGCCAGTTATAGTAATATGGATATTTCGGTTGAGTACAATTTATTATGGTCATTAGACTAATTTTGTATCATTAATTTAATTAATAGGTGCTTGCCATGCCAGAGGCGTCTATAGGACTCTTTCCTGATGTGGGTGCTTCATATTTTCTCTCGAGACTTCCTGGCTATTTTGGTAATATTCTAATGATCTCTTTCTGTCCTCTATTACATTATCAATATTTAATTTTGACGTAATAAAAATATTTTCTTTTGACAATTCCATATAGAAAAATATTCCAATAACAACTATACAAAATATATAGGGGAGTACCTAGGGTTAACAGGAAGGCGTTTGGATGGAGCAGAAATGGTTAAATGTGGCCTAGCAACTCATTTGGTCCCATCCAAGGTACACTGTAGCATTATTACATATTAACTAGTAAATTAAATTCACATAGATAGACAGATAACATTGCATTATTACATATTAACTTGTAAATTAAATTCACATCACTTTCCTCCGCGTAAACAGAAGCTAAATTTGCTGGAAAATGCCCTACGGTCTGTGACAACTTCTGATATTTCAACAATTAGAGCATTAATTGATAAATTTAGCGAAATAGCTGATCTTAAGGAAGACAGCTCCTTGAAGAGGTAATTTGTGGTTATTCTGTTTGTCATTAATTGATTTTTTTTTTTTTTTTACTTAATTCTTTTCCGAGTGGTTTATAAGATACCATGATCACAATTCACAACAGTAAAAATTCTTTTGACAAATTAAACAGACTGGACACAATCAATAAATGCTTCTCAAAAGGAACTGTTGAGGAAATTGTTCGATCACTGGTACGCATAGTTCAATTTGATGTTCATTTTTTCAAATCGAAATGGGGCTTTCTTAGAAATTTGAATGTCATAATTTTGGCAGGAAAAGGAAATAGAAGCTGGCGGAGCAGAAAAGTGGATTTCTGATGCATTGAATTACATGAGTGCGTCTTGTCCTACAAGCCTCAAGATATGGCTCAGATCAGTAAGCACATATGCCAAGATGTTAATATATATTACTCCCTTCCCTTTTCTATCCTTTTTATAAAGGGAAAATGATAGTCAGCCTCAAGGAACATACAAAATATCAAAAAAGTTCTAATTCAAAATCATATATATTTTTGATATTATTTGTATTGAAAGAAAATCCAAGTGTTTAATTTTTGTTGTCAATATAATACTTCTTGTTGTGAATATAATTTTTCTGTTGTGAATGATCAGATTTAAATTTTGTTGTGAATATAACACTTCTTGTTGTGAATCTAGCTTTTTCTATTGTGAATGATCTCTATATGTTTAGGAATCTGAGTTTAAAACAAAATCAAAATGTTTAAATTTTGTTGTGAATATAGCAATTTCTATTGTAAATATAGCTTTTTCATTGTGAATTACCAGGTTTTTAAATTTTGTTGTGAATATAGTACTTCCTGTTGTCAATACAAATAATATTATTTTGTATATTCCTTGGGACCTGGCTGTGATTTTCCCTTTTATAAAAGCTTAAAATTTGAATTACATTGTTCCTTTTTCTAAGAGCCCAACAAGAATTGTCTCAATATTTAATGAGTTTTTTTATTTTTATTTTTGTCCATCACTAATTATATATATTGCATTAATCAAAAGGTTAGTGATACTTTATATTTACTCTATTTTATTTACCCCTTATTTTGGGTATACCTAGAAAAAAAAATATTTCTGACACATTTATTATCTTTAACAACTTTATTAAACCACGTAATTTGGTTATTGAGTTCTTATAAATAGTACCGGAGGAGTGTTAAAAATAATTACATTTCAAAATTACAAATTAATGGAATGAGTTAATTTGAATTAATGTGATTAATTAGGTGAGAGAAGGCAGAGGACAAAGCATTGAAGAATGCCTTTCTCGGGATTACAATATTGCCTCCCATTTCTTCCGGAGATCTATCAGCAACGATTTCTACGAGGTCATCACTGGAAAAATTATTTTACTAAACAGGGTTCAATTAGCTTTAACTTTCTTGCTCTTTATTATTTATATGACTTGTAATTGTGCACTAAACAGGGTTCAAGAGCTAAGCTATTTGATAAAGACAACAAGCCGATGGTACGACATCTATCTCTCTCTCGCAATATGGAATCACAAATTCTGTGTTTTATTAATTATTTGTGTCTGTTGATAAGTGGGATCCTGCGAAGCTAGAGCTGATTACCAAAGAAATGGTAAATCAATATTTCGGAGAGGTTGAGGATGAGAATTGGGAGTGTCTGCAACTTCCTCACAGATCAAAAGTACCCAGCAAGCTGTAAACTGGAGCTCATTGCAATACTATTGTGGCATCCAAATCAAGAGCTTTTCATTTGAAAAAACAAGAAATTTTTTATTGCCGAGCACTATTAGGGAATTGTAATGTACTTAATCTTTGCCAGTTGACTTATTTAGAGATATTAAAGGAGCTAAATAAATAAATTAATTATAGCATATTGAATGACCATGTCAGCTAGTGTCTTGTTAACTTCTTCAAAATTAAACCAAGGATTGTGATATAGGATGCAATCTTGAATCGTCTCTTTATGAGCCTTTTATTAATTTCCTGGCAACTAAATGTGATAATTGGCATAAAACAAGTTAAAAAAGGATTTTGAGCTTTTTATCTAACAACTAAATTACAATTAAACCAAAATGCTTTAATATATATATATATATATATATTTGGATTTTTGAAATAAAAGTGGATTGTGAATTGGTTTTGAAAATTATGATGAAACCTCCTAGATCAATGGATTTCATCTATCCTTTACTTCAAAAATATTTTCCCCAAAAAACCCTTTAAGCTAGCTTGAGTTAGGTGAATTAAATCTCCCACACCCTGCCCAAGACTTAATACCTCTAATCAAAACTCGATTTAAACCCTAACAATTTGAATCAATGAAATGCAATGACACAAATAACCAAGAATCCTTACATTACAAGCACACCAGCTAGTGAAGTGGTGTCAAGAGTGGTGTTAACACTGTTGACGCCATCATAAGGCGTTAATAATTGACGCTTTAGGGCGTCAATTGATGTCATTTTTTTTTTTTATAAATATAATTTTATAATTATATTTAAAATTATAAATAATAATTCTACTTAATTATAAATAATAAAATTAATAATTAATAATTAAGGAAATTAAAATTTATTATAGAATATGTAATTTAATAAGCTCCTTAAGTTTGCTTTTAGCTAGCTACTTAGATTTTTTTTTTAAAATTTAATTTAAAGATCGTTTCTTCTAAATTATGTACAAAGTATCGGAAATAATTATAGCGTCCTTTTGGATGCCAAATCAAAACTATTTTACCCAACTTAATCGGATTAGTGAATGTGTAAAATGGTTCTTTATTTGGCATCCGTAAGGACGCTATAATTATTCCGACACTCACATAATTCGGAAGGACAATCTTTATTTATTTATTTATTTTTTTAAAAAATCTGAGTAGCTAGCTAAAAGCAAATTTAAGGGGATTATTAAATTACATATTTTATAATAAATTTTAATTTCATTAATTATTAATTAAAATCATGATTTATTAATTTATTATTTATAATTAAGTAGAATTATTATTTATATTTTTAAATATAATTATAAAATTATATTTTTTTAAAAATAAAAATAAAAAAATGACGCCTCGCGTCTATTAATTGACGCCTTTAACGCCATTGGTGGCGTCAACACCTGCTGACACAACTTCACAGTGGCGTTAGTCAAACAAAGTGGATTTGACTGTCTTATTTTGAAAAAAATATTTTTCAAAGTGCTGTAATCTAGTACAGTTTTTTAAAAATATTCTTATTTTAGTAAATTTCCCGCCATTTCTCTTTCTCTGAAGTGCAACAAACTCCTCATTCAATGCCTTTTTCCAGTGCAAGGAGGCAAGGGCATCCCCTATATTCATCAGTTCGGCTAGCTTGGCCAGCGAGAGTGGATCCTCAGGCTTTAGTAGACCAACAAACGGATATCTAGGTTTCACAATACCTAATTTTGACCTGGTTATCATCTGATGTATGTTTATCAGGTAAGCCACACTTGGGCAGGGTACCATATCTTCATTGGTCCTTT
Source organism: Acacia acuminata (assembly GCA_019022655.1). Taxonomy (NCBI): domain Eukaryota; kingdom Viridiplantae; phylum Streptophyta; class Magnoliopsida; order Fabales; family Fabaceae; genus Acacia; species Acacia acuminata. The sequence continues at coordinate 1,025,820 of JAFJYI010000179.1, read as the reverse complement.
TATTACTTTGATCTGTGTTAGATGGCACAGCTATTGGTGGACTGGATTCAGGTGAAGGAGCTTGATCATCATTAATATACTAAGAAAGTGAAGTTGAAGTTGTATTCTCCTGCTCAGATAACCTTTCAACTCTTTCAGGTATTTTGTGATTTGTATCAATAATCATCGGAAAGAATGCCTCTGAGTTTGTAGATGAAGATGATGATTTTCGATTTAAGAATCCTGCAACAAAACGAAACGTCGCTGCATCAAACACAGCATGACTAGAAATGTATATTCAACCAGTTGGACTTAAACACTTGTATCCTTTGTGGTGAGGAGCTGGGCCATGATATACACATTTCTGGCTGTGAAAATCAAACTTATGATCATTGGACGGCTTCAGACATGGGTAACAAGCACATCCAAAAGGCTGGATTTCTTTATAGTTGGATTCTGTTTTGAACAATCGAAACAGGGGCGTCGAGTTATCAAGCACAGGTGTCGGCAATCTATTAATGAGGAACACAGCAACATGAAAAGCATCAACCCAATAAGGCAGGGGTATTCTATCACGAGCAAGCAAAGTCAAACCCATTTATACAATATGCCGATGTTTTCTTTCGGCTCTCCCGTTCTGCTCAGACGTATATGGGCATGTGTATCTCATAATAATTCCTGCTTCTTGAGTAATAGCGATGAAAGCTTTAAATTCTGTACCATTATCGCACTCAATCATTTTGATCTTAGAATCGAATAGATTCTCAACATGTTTGCAGAAAACACAAAAGGCGTGGACTGCTTCGTCATTATGTTTCAGTGGATAAATCCAGGTATAACGTCTAAAATCATCAACAAAGTGTATATAATATCTATTCCCCCCTGTTTATTGAATCGGAGAAGGACCCCGAGGTCTGTATGTATGAGTTCTAATGGAGCAGTGGCATGGGACATATAATCTGAAAATGGTAAACGTTTAGATTTGCCCAACTGACAAAATTCACAAACATAATACTCATTAAACTGAAGCTTTTCATTACAATGAGTTAGCACTTGCTTTAACACTCAATTGCTAGGATGTCCTAATTAACATTATTGGAAACAAAAGACACAGCAGCAGCTTAGACTTCGGCCTGTCCTCGTTCTTCATCCATGGGATACATCCCTCGACTTACTCTCCCTCGCATCAGCGTTTGACCGGTCATTTTGTCCTTCATAACACATTTATGATCAGTAAATTGAATATCATCATAATTATCCTCAGCTAACTTATTCACACTGAGTAAAATTTTAGTTGCAGTTGGTACCACAAGAACATCATTAAGTTTAAGTCGAGAATTAGAGAAGGATTTTGAACCTACACCATGACTCCTTGCCTTTTCACCAGTGCATGCAGTTAAGAAGGACTTACTGATGACTTCCCTTATTTTAATTAGTGTGTTATATTATGATGCATTTGGGACACATTAATGCTAAATTGAAGGGATATATTAGAGATTTTGATAAGGTGTCAATTTGCTACATTGTTTAGGGGATTTTATTGGAAATATCATAATTTTTAGAATAAATAAATATTAATATTTCAAAGGAAAAAAGGAGTTTAGGCTGTTGTTGTTGTTATTATTATTGCTACTCATTTTGTCCCTTCCAAGGTGTATATATATAACACTGTAAAACTCAAATCACTTTCCTACGTGCAACAGAAGCTAAATTTGCTGGAAAATGCCCTACGGTCTGTGACAACTTCTGTTATTTTAACAATTAGACATTAATTGATAAATTTAGTGAAATAGATGATCTTAAGGAAGAAAGCCCCTTGAAGAGGTAATTTTGTGGTTATTCTGTTTGTTATTAATTGATAAATTTTTGTTAGTTTACTTGAATCTTTTCCTAGTGTTTTATAAGACACAATGACGATGACGGTAAAATGTTTTTGCAACAGACTGGACACAATCAACTAATGCTTCTCAAAAGGAACTATTCAGGAAATTGTTCTATCCTTGGCACGCATATATAGTTCAATTTGATGTTCATTTTTTATTCTTAGGAAACATAAGAATAAAAATGGGGAATTCTTAGACAAGAATATAAAATTGTTAAAATGTCCTGATAATTTTGGTAGGATAAGGAAATGGAAGTTGAAGGAGCAGAAAAGTGGATTTCAGATGCATGTTACATGGGCATCGATCTTGTCCTACAAGCCTCAATATATGGCTGAGATCAGTAAGTGTATATACTCTATGTGCCAAGATGTATATATTGTTTGAAACAATTACGTTAAAAATTATTAGAGATTAATGAAATGAATTAAATTGAATTAATGTGATTAATTAGGTGAGAGTAGGTAGAGCACAAAGCATTGAACAATGCCTTTGTCAGGATTACAATATCATCTCCCATTTGTTGCGTAGAACTGTCAGCAATGATTTCTACGAGTCAGCCCTGGAACAAATATATATTACTCACTGTATAATTTTGACTGATAAACATATTTTGCTCCTGTACTTTTTATAAGAATATTCTTTTTCATAAGGGTGGTCTTTAATATAAGAAATCAATATTTTTTAATCTGAAATTTTAAACTAATTTTTTTCATTTGTACCCTCATCATCTCTCATGTATATTCTTTCTAAACAAGGTTATAATTGAAAGTAAAGCATAAAAGTGACACATTTATTATTTTTAACTAATATTTTAAACCACGTGGTTTTAGTAGTAGTGTCTTATAAAACCGACACGATCGAGGGAGTATTTTACTAAACTTGCTGATAAATCTTCAACTAGCTTTAATTTTCTTGTTCTTCATTTATAAGACCTGTGCTTCTGCGTACTAAACAGGGTTCAGTGGCTAAGCTATTTGACAAAGACAACAAACCTATGCTATAACATCTCATATATATATATATATATATATATATCTCATAATATGGCATCACAAATTCTGTGATTTATTAATTTTTTGTGTCTGTTGATTAGTGGGATCCTGCGAGGCTAGAGCTGGTTACCGAAGAAATGGTAAATCAATACTTCGGAGAGATTAAGGATGAGAATGGGGAGTGTCTGCAACTTCCTCACAGATCAAACATACCCAGGAAGCTGTAGACTGAAGCATGCACGCATTTATCTGAAAAAAGGGATATTAGTGAGTTGTAATGTAATGAAATAAACCATGTTAGTAACTTGGTTGCGTTGTGGAAGAGCTTCCATATCTACAAAATTACTGGTCCTTTTTGGAAAAAAATATTAAAATAATGAAGTCGAAAGAAAGAAAATAAGGAAAAGAAAAACAATCAAAAGCTTAAACTCGGATCGGAGGCCGGGAACTGTAGTTTTCTCCAAAGTCCAGATGAAGATCTAGATCCGCTCCCTGTCCTTCTGTCATTTTTCATCCCATCATTCATCATTAATTTCTTTATCCTCCTTGTCAAGTAAATAAACGGTTAAAATTTAATATATCATAAATCATATCATAATTTAAAATAAATTAAAACGAAGAAAGATGGTTAAATTTAGTACAAATACATCACGTTTCTGCCTCATACTCCCTTTTTATAAGAGAGCAACCCGGCCCTCCCCTCTAAATCTTGTCGATGGGGGACTTGATGACAGAAGTACATCAAAATCCAAGAGCGGAATTGAGCTATTCAACCCAGAAACTGAGCCAAATAGTACGTTAATGCCTTTCATTACTTTAATTGTGAACAAATTAAACATTGAACAATTCGGATTACAACATTTTTTATCAATTTTTTTGAAAATAATTGTGAGCAAGTTGTGCCTATTTATTGCTAAATTAACGTCACTGGATCTTAGTGATTTTTTTTTGAGCTAACAACAGTCACTTCTTTACTTTATTTGATCAACATGGGATAATTAATGTTTCTCTTTTATATAGAGCCAAAAAGGGAAATTCAAATTGAGGATTTTTTTATCGTAAAGGAAAATGATCATCACTGAAATTTAATACACAGACACAAAAATACGAATGCACAAGGATATATAAAACAGAGAAGGTGAACCAAAAACAGCTACTTTGATCTGGAAAACAAACCAAAACTTGGATTGATAGTAGTAAACCCTCCATCTAAAGCCAGATTGTGACCACTTATGTACTTGGATTCATCACTAGCCAAGAACAACACAGCTTGAGCAACATCTTCTTCTCGCAAATATATCCCTTCAAGATTCGAATAAACCCTAGAGCAACCCTCATCATCTAGTTTAAAAAAATCTCTTGCAAGTTCGTTAGCAACAAAATATGGAGACACACAGTTCACTCGGACCCCATATTGGCCAAGTTCAGCACCCACGTTCTTGGTGAGACCCACCAAGCCATGCTTAGAACTTGTATATGCATGTGTTGTAACCCCTCCTACACTTGAACAAACACTTCCCACATTTATAATACTTCCCCTTCTTTCAGGAATCATAACTTTAGCAGCATGTTTGGTGCCCAAGAAAGGACCCGTTAGGTTCACACTAACTACATGTTCAATGTAATGAACCAGGTGGACTTGGACTTGGGCTGATAATATTGGGCTTAGGGTACAAAAGTGAAGATATATATAGACACAGAGAAGACTAGGAAGGGTGTGGAATTTGTTATTGGACATTTCTCTCTCTCGTTGGCTCTCTTCTCCCTTCTGAAGCATCTCTTGCTTTTCTGTGGTCCCCCTCTTTTCTGCTATTCTGTTACTGTTTCTTCCTTCAGTGTTATTCTATTTCTGTATTCCCGTATATTGCAGAGTTTATTACTGTAAAAGCTGATTCATATCTAATAGCAATTACATATATATTTCCTTATCATTGAATTGTCTGTGAAGTCATAACATTGGTGAGTCGAACCTTCCGCCATGGCCAACGAATTTGATGAAGCTGAACTGGAGCGACTTGAGGCAAGTATGAAGAAGGCGAATAAATTTTTTGAGGATTCCAAATGCCGATTTGATCGCCTCGAAGGATTGATGGAAGCTATTCTCCAATCGCTCGACAAGCTAGATCGAAAGATGTCATCGTCAGGCACAGGGTTTACGGTTGGGTCATCCTCCTATGAGATTCCAATGGTATATAATCAACGTTCAGGATTAGTTGATGAGCCTCCATCTTCGATGACTTCAAACTCGACCGTATCTCACCCATTCTCTTCACAGTCAGATATTGAGATTTTGCGGCATACTCTTTCGCCGACCTCTATTACTTCTTCATGTTCTCTCTGTGCGAACAGTTTTGTGAATGACGAGACAGAGCAAGGATCAGATCTGTCACCACCAGCTGTTGACAAGCGGGATTTCTTTGCTTTAACTAAGGCAGCAATAGGTGATGATGCTGGTGATCCTCTCAAAGTCGAGGTTGAACCCACCCAGTCACCTACAGAGGATGCTTGTTATGCTGTGACTCTAATGCGAGAAGCCAAATTTCCTCCACTCTTCCTTTTACAGTGAGTTGTTAACTCTCTTTTTTCCCCCACTCTTCCTTGCTGAGTTTCCAGAAATCACTATAGATCTTCTGTTCGAGGCACCACCAGCGATATGTTCCTTCACGCCTTGCTTTGTTCCACTTTCGTATTTTACAACTGATTTTCAAGTTGGGAAGTCTATTTATGACACGCCTACAATGCACGTTATCTGTTTCTCCAATTGTTTCATCCGACTTCATGTCTCATTTGCTGGATTTCCATCACTGATGATGTTCTGTATTTATGTGTTCGATCCAGGAGTTGCTAAGTTTGTTTGGGGTTTATGTTTTGTTAATGATCTCCTTTACTTTTTGGCCATAGCTACTGCTATTAGAATTGACCTGATGCAACACTTTTCTGATCTTATGGCAACAAATTGGTGTTTGATTTTCATTGATAAACTCATGTAGCATACTTTATCTTTGAAGGTCCAAGATTCTGTGCGGTTTTGTTGTGCATATGTTATATTTTTGAAGGTTGCACTTATAGTTATTATACCCGGAGGAGTTGTGTCAATGTTGGAACTCGGCCTCGCTATTCCCGTGCACAATGTCGTGGATGATAGGATAGAAAAAATTGACAGGATTGATCCACCAATTGATCCTGTGTCCAGTGAAGAGTATGGTTTCAATCTTAGTATCATTTATAAATTTCACTGCCTGCCACATGTTGGGTGCATTGATTGGCTATATTGTTGTTTGACACATGGCTCCAATTGCTCATTTGAAGTGCCAGGAAATCATTTGGGTCAAGTGATTAAAGGTTGCATTGGTTATATTAATTGGACTACACCTCACATATCCAAGATTTGGTATAACAATATGCCTCAATCAAAGCTCGTTGAGTACAAGAAAGACCGACATTGGGTAGTGAAGTATGGGGAATATTTTGTCTTTCCAGGAGGTGGCACTCACTTTACAGATAGGGTTAATCATTATATTGACTACATACAGAGGACCCTACCAGAAATTGAATGGGAAAAAAACATCAGGGTTGTCTTAGATGTTGGATGTCGAGTTGCTAGCTTTGGTGGCTTTCTGCTTGGTATCCACCTTGGTGTCAAGAGAAGGTTCAAGACTTCTCTGCCCTGTTTGTACTAGCCCAACTTCATTACTGCTTTATATGGGTTTTGTCCTACTATCATTACTCAATCTCCTTAATTGGTTGGTCTCTCTATCTGGTCTTTGTTGAAGGCAAAAGGAGACTAGAATTTTAGAATCATATATGCATCTGCAACACTTGCTTCATTGTTTTTTTTTCTCCAAATTTTGACCTTGAGGACAAGGTCAATTTCCCAGGAGGGAGTAATGTAATGAACCAGGTGGACTTGGACTTGGGCTGATAATATTGGGCTTAGGGTACAAAAGTGAAGATATATATAGACACAGAGAAGACTAGGAAGGGTGTGGAATTTGTTATTGGACATTTCTCTCTCTCGTTGGCTCTCTTCTCCCTTCTGAAGCATCTCTTGCTTTTCTGTGGTCCCCCTCTTTTCTGCTATTCTGTTACTATTTCTTCCTTCAGTGTTATTCTATTTCTGTATTCCCGTATATTGCAGAGTTTATTACTGTAAAAGCTGATTCATATCTAATAGCAATTACATATATATTTCCTTATCATTGAATTGTCTGTGAAGTCATAACATTCAAATTCGCTCACTTCATTGTCGATAATGCTTGGCTTAGCTTCATCTATTAAGACAGCATTGTTGATCATTATGTCAAGATTTTGATGCTTAGAAATTGCAGTTTTAACCGCAGTTTCAACATCGGATTCTTTGGTAACATCGCAGTGCACATATGAAGCATATTCCAATCCAATATCATTGCATAATGCTTGCCCTAGTTCGTCTCGAATGTCCGCAACTATCACCTTTGCGCCATGTCTAGTGAAGAGCCTTGCCATGCTTGCTCCTATTCCTCTAACACCACCTGTGATCAATGCTACTTTCCCTTGTAACCTGCACATATATCCCATGGTGTCAAAAGTAATCTTGAATTACATTCATGTTTTCTCACAAATTAACACGTTAAAGTCTATAAAATGACAAGTTGAGTTAGAAATTTTTTTGATAACAAGTTGAGTAAGAATTTTAACAAGTCTATTTTTATATTATAAATTGGGAGGTTTGAAAATTCATAGGATTCCTACCTCAACTTGTTATTTCATTAACACTTAATTGTCAATTTACAAAGGAGAGCTTATTAAATTCATGAACTTTCAAACCTCCCAATTTGCAACAGGCCATAGTAGATAAACAAGTAAAAGTAAGTTAATAAATTTACTAGTTGAGTTAGGGATTTATCAAGTCCACTTTATATTCTAACAGACTAACAATATCAAGTGTTTTGGAAACTTAGTTTATTACACATATAATTTTAGCACTGTATTACTAAATTTCTTTGGTAACTTGGTGGTTATAAAACTTTTAATGAGCCAAGAGCTCATGGATTCAAATTCCCTTGCGATCTTATATATAGGGACAAAGCAATCCCCTAACTAGCTCCTTTATTTAGGATTGGAGGGAGTGTGATGAATCAGAACCGAAAATAGATAAACAATAAAGATAGATCGGAGCCATATGATTAGCTGTGTGTATGTGTGAGGGGTACCTTGTTGCCTCCGGAGCGAGCTGTGGAAGATTCGAGGAATCTTACTGGTTCAAAGAATCTTCGCTGCTTCATTGACTTTTCTAAATGATGGCAAACTCGTATCTTTATTGGATTTTAAAACCACTATAGCACATGTACATCATATGGCGCTTCGACTTTTGTTTTTTTGTTTTTAGCATTGGACGAAATTAGTGAATTTAATTTTTTTCATTAGTATTTTTTGCTTATAAATTGTCAGTATAAACTTTTATTGTTGAATCTTGGAACATTTTGTTTAAATAGTTTAACGTTTACTGTTTAGTTTTTGGTAAAATAATTTAAATATCAAATATATTTTGAAAAAAGAATTCATGTATATCACACATCATTTGGTCGATAAATTTTTATTTACATATTTTTAATTTATTAAAAAATTATAAAACATGTAAATTGATACTTTATTCTAGGGTTAAGATGTTAGTTTGTCCCGGAAGTTTTTCACCGGGAGCAATGTTGCTCGAAGTATTAAAATAGGACAATGTTGCCCTTTATCATTAAAAAGATAATAATCAACATTAATTTTTTAATGGTCAAAGTTAGTTTTTTAACGGTATGGGGCAACATTGCCACGTTTTGAAACTATCGGGGTAACATTGCTTCTTGATGAAAAACTTTCAGGACAAATTTGCCCGTTAACCCCTTTGTTATGTATTATGTTTTGGTAATATAATATGTTACTTCATGTATAATTATACCTTCATTAAAGGAAGTAAAATGTTATGATTTTACATTAATTACAAGTCTACATTATAGTTGTATATATCATTGTTCGACTCTATATAAACTCGTCAATTTAACCAGCTTATTCATACGGATGAACGAACTTAGTTTGGGTTAGATATTGTTTCCATTGATTATTTAAAATTAATCTTAGTTTGACTTACTCAATCTGACGTTTTATTAAGTTGGAATTTAGCTTTAGGGCATTTTGGCAAAGTCCTAAATGGATTTTAGCTAAACTGTGATTGGATTTCAATTCAACTTGCTATTATTATTAGGATAGATATATACGTAAGAGTTTCATTAAAAATTGCAACTAGTGATTTAATCTGATTAATTTCTAGCAAAAACACTGCATATGGGCGGTCAACTAGCTCTTCCTCAACATATGTCTTCCCTTTTTAATTAATTCGTACATAAGATGATTTTTTTAAAAAATACTGGCCTAAGGCAACACTATTATATCATAGACACAGCTTTATCTTGTTAAATTACTTTTGTATCAAGAAAGTGTAGATTTAATATATTGTAAGATTATAATGGACATATCATAAAATAGATTTTCAAGTATAGTGGCAATTTTAAACCATTCGTGAATTTTTTTAATATCGCATCAATCAAAAGTGTGCGTAGTACGTAACACTGAATCAGATGACACCGAAAATAATAATCAATAAAATATTTAGACGTCGGCCGGATCATTTGGTATACTATTTCTTTCTTGTTTTACAAGTGCAATATAAGATAAATATGCTATTTTCTTTGATTTATTCTATTCTTTTTCCAACTATTTTATATTCCTAATTCTATTAAATTATATTTTTGATATTAATGAACTTATAAAACCTGTAAATAATTTATTTTTAAAAATAATTATTAAATATCATATATAAATTTTTAAATGAAATTGTAGATTTGGTTTTAAAATTAGTAATCATAGTAATTTGGCTTCCTTAAATGACGTTTATCATAAAAATACATTTGTCACCATAAGAAATATCTATATATACTGTTACAATTATTTTCCCATTATTTTTATTTTGTGTAAGAAGTCATGACATTTTGATCTCTAAATTTAATTTCTAACTTTTTGAAAGTCATCGCAGACAAATTTTATATGCTTAAAGTGAAAGTTTAGTTTAACGATAATGTTCCGGTACATATATGCAAAAACCTTGATTGTTAAAATCAACAATGGAGGGTTTGAACTCACAACAATATGCTAAACAAAGCCGTAGGGGCTGTTTGATATGAGGAACTTGAAGGGGGAAGGGGGAATTTTATGACCTGGATTTAAAAAAACAAAAATTAGAAAAGTGTAGTTATAAAATTTTAATAAAGAGAAGGTGTAAAATATAAAAGAGTAACAAAAATTAATTAAAAACATTTAACCCCACTTCTCTATTTTCTTAAAAAATCCAAATAAAAAAAATCTCCCCTCCCCTCATGCCAAACAGCCCCTTAACCTTGGTGTCAATTGATCAGTTACGAGCCCTCTCCCCACAACAACATGCTAAACAAAGCCGTAGGGGCTGTTTGATATGAGGAACTTGAAGGGGGAATTTTATGAGCTGGATTTTAAAAAAAGAAAAAAAAAATTAGAAAAGTGTAGTTATAAAATTTTAATAAAGAGAAGGTGTAAAATATAAAAGAGTAACAAAAATTAATTAAAAACATTTAACCCCACTTCTCTATTTTCTTAAAAAATCCAAATTAAAAAAAAAAAAAAAAAAAAAAAAAAAACTCCCCTCCTCTCCCCTCCCCTCATACCAAACAGCCCCTTATGCTGATTCCAGTTAAATAGTTATTAGTGATAGACCTAGTGGCTATTTAGATTAGCAGTGAATATATGAGATTTCAGGTAATTGTCATTTTTATAAGCGATATTAATTAAAAGTGACGTTTTAGATATTTTTTGTATAAGTGGCTTTGAGAAATGTGATTATCTTTGGATTTCATTTGTTGAAATTTCTCACAGATATATAATTACCAAGAAGCTGGTTTGAATTTTATAAAGATATTCATATATCAAAAATTATATTTAATAATATTTATTTTTAAATATAATTTAGTAAATGACATGAATATTTATTATTATTAAAAATAGTTTAAGAATTTATTTGAAGTACAAATTTTAAATAAAATACATCATATATTAAATAAAACATAAATGAAAATGAAGGGAGCATGAAGCCAGGTAGGTAGGAGAAATTATCGCTGCTGAAGTTTGCCGCATGGAATTGAAATCACGATTGATTGAGGTTTCAGAAAAACTAGTCAAATGGTGTAACTGGGCTTCATAATTTCTTTTGAATTGTACACAACTTGGATTAGCTATTTGTACATATCAGTAATTAATAACTAGTAACTATATAGTAAATGGATAATTATATTGTGGTCATTAGACTAATGCTGTATCATTCGTTTAATCAAAAGGTGTTTGCAATGCCAGAAGCATCAATTGGACTTTTTTCCAGATGTGGGTACTTCATACTTTCTCTCGAGGCTTCATGTCTATTTTGGTAATATTCTAATATATTACATAATCATCATTTAATTTGGAAAAATTCCATATATAAAAATATTCTAATAACAACTATACAAGGAAATATACATTATATTGTCATTCTTATTCTCTACAACATTAATTATTCACCCACTATTTACAATATCAAGTTTAACTGACATTCTCCTCCTGTCCTTTATACCAAGCTATTTGGGAATTGCTTAGTTTGTGTTCTTCTTTCTCTAGGATCTTTTTCCTTCATGGTGTTGATTGTCTATTGCTATATTAAAAAACAAAAATTAATTATTTTTGTTTGATAACCCAATTTGATTTCAAAAACTGTGCAATTTAATATTAGAATAAAAAGAAGTCTCACATTGTTTAATATTGGACTATGAAGAAGTCTCCTCCTATCAAATAGCTAAAGCTATTTTAATATAAAGACAACCCATATTAACACAATTTATTTTACTCGCGATGCTTATTTTGATTCTCTAATAATTGACATGCATCTATAGGGGAGTACCTAGGGTTAACAGGAAGACGTTTGAATGGAGAAGAAATGGTTAAATGTGGCCTAGCGACTCATTTTGTCCCTTCCAAGGTACGTATACATATATAACATTCATTGTGACATTATAAGATATTATTAACAAGTAAAATTCACATCACTTTTAATTCCTCCGAGCAACAGGAGCTAAATTTGCTGGAAAATGCCCTACGGTGTTTGACAACTTCTGATATCTCAACAATTAATGCATTGATTGATAAATTTAGTGAAATGGCTCATCTTAAGGAAGACAGCCCCTTGAAGAGGTAATTTTGTGGTTATTCTGTTTCTTAACTGATGAATACTTGCCATGAATGAATTCATATGTTTTTTGCCCCCCCCCCCCCCCACACACACACACACACACAAAAGCTGATAAATTCTTGTTAGTTTACTATATACAATGTGCATGGTGCATATCTACTCATAAGACACATTCATCACAGTCTTAAAGGAAAAATTCTTCTGACAAATTGAACAGACTGGACAAAATCAACAAATGCTTCTCAAAAGGAACTGTTGAGGAAATTGTTCTATCCTTGGTACGCATGGCAGAATTTGATGTTCATTTCTCAATCCTAGAAATAAAAATAGTGAGACAAGAATAAAATATTGTTTGAATATGATAGTAATTTTTTTAGGAAAAGGAAATGGAAGATGAAGGACGAGAAAATTGGATTGGAGATGCGTTAAATTACATGCTTGCATCTTGTCCTACAAGACTTAAGTTATGGCTTAGATCAGTAAGCATATATGCCAATATGTTTGTATATTATTAGAAATTACATTCAAAATTACAAGTTAATGGAGTGACTTAAATTGAATTAATGTGATGAATTAGGTGAGAGAAGGAAGAGTGCAAAGCATTGAACAATGCCTTTATCGGGATTACAATATTGCCTCCCATTTCTTCCGAAGAACTGTCAGCAACGATTTCTACGAGGTCAGCCCTGGAACAAATTATATATATAGCTAGCTTTGATTTTCTTGTTCTTGGTTTATAAGATTTTGTGGTTTTGCTCTTAACAGGGTTCAAGGGCTAAGCTATTTGATAAAGACAACAAGGCTATGGTATGACATCTGATCTCTCTCTCTCTCTCTCTCTCTCTGTGTGTCTCAATATGACATCACTAACTGTGTCTATTATTTGTGTTTGTTGATTAGTGGGATCCTCCAAAGTTAGAGTTGGTTACCGAAGAAATGGTAAATCAATTCTTCGCAAAGGTTGAGGATGAGAATTGGGAGTGTCTGAAACTTCCTCACAGATCAAACATACTCGGCAGCAAGCTGTAGAATGGAGCACATCCAAATCAAGAGCTTTTTATCTGTAAAAAAACGATATTAGTGAATTATAATCAAATGAAATAATTTAAATCATGTTTGTTTATCCATACACAGTTAAACCATGTTAGTAATTTGGGATATTTAGTTCTTAAGTGATTAAGATTTACGTAAGTATCATTTAATAGAACCCGTTCGAATTTGCTACTTCATTGTCAAGATTGTTTGGTTTATTAGCTTACTCAATTATGGCAGCATTGTTAACCATTATGTCAAATTTCTATTACAGCAGTTTCAGCATCGGATTAATTCTATTTTGTGACATGGCAGTGTAGGTACGAAGCTATATATATATATATATATATATATAAGTTGTGAACATATGAAATGGTATATGAAAATCTTCCTATCTCGAATAGATATATGTAGAGACACCAACATTTAAAAAAAAAAAAAGAAAAACAAAAAGATAGTTCTAATTATTGGAGATTGAAATTTGGAAGTATCTTAGAGGAATCTTAGATCGATGCTATAATCGCCGGGTCAAACTATGCGGTCAACTTTCCTCATCACATGGAGGGTTAGGGACAATTTGATTGTTTAATTAGGAGTCTCGCAATGACATTCACGTGGTTCATCGTATGTGCTTTGGATTTGTTCTAATGAAGGAATTATATCGATGCTAGAAATTAATGGTCGACCATGTCATGGTTCACATGCCTTGTTGTATTTTAAAATCAGTACAACACTATCAACACATGTCCTCCTTTTTGTCTTTTCAATACAGTAAACCAAATTCGTGATTACTCCTCGTGTCCTATATATAAGCAACAAATTTGCTCTGTCTAAAAATTTAAAGCACTATTAATGGCAAAAATAAAAAAATTAATGCACTGTTTTTATTTTTTCCTCAATTAATTACATGTATCTTTCATCTCTTTTGCTCCACTCATTTGCTCTCACACTCACCATCTTCATAAATAAAGGTATATTTTAAAAAACCAGCTACATCTCCATAACTCCTTATTATTATTATTTTTTTGTCTTTTTTACATTATCTTTTTATTTTATTTTTAATGCTTTTATGTCATATTATGGTTGATTATGCAATTAACAGTAGAAACCAAAGGAATTAAAAAAATTATCAAATACATAATGGTTAACACATAAAACCTATCACTTATTACAATACGATTTCAAATTCTCAACGGTAATTAAGAATTAACTGTTACCATTTAGAAAACATATTAATCTTCGATACTAAAAGATATTATGGCTCGATAATCTAAGAAACCCTCTCTATATAAACATTGAAAAACTGAACTTCAGTACTTCTCTACTTCCATTCCAACTTCTCAAAGCCAACTTCTGATTCACCTAAAAATCATGCACAAACGGAAGATACTTCTAATTCATCATCTAGCAAAAATCTGAAAGATGAGCTGCCTCCACCAACAAGCATTGAAAGCCTTGTCCATGCAACCTTTGAGCTCCATCATATTATTCAGGTTTACCTGCAAGAGCAAGGACACATGGGCTAGTGCTTGAAGGAACTTGCCTTTCTTGTATGCTCTTTGAACAAGAAGGTGGACAAGCTACCAGAGAAGGGAGAATATGATGATGAATCAAATTCTTAAAACATCACCGTAACTTTTTATTCTTAGTTTGTTTAATTACTTTGTCTTTTGTTTGTTTGTTTTTTTTTTTTTTTGGGTAAACCAGTGGTTGCATAATCAACCACCAATTTTTTATTTTTTATTTTATTTTTTTAAGTAAAATATCATGCAAATACCTAAAGCATGTTCTGTGTCTTTGGAAGAATTTGCTCTCTTTAATTTCTTAATCCATAATTTGCATGCGAGTCATTTTCTGATAACAAAAGCTCTGTCGATTATCCTTTGACTGACAGAAACATACCAGGCATGGGCTCATACGTACATATAAACTAGGGATGATATTCTTATTTAAAATGTAGGCAGTTTTAAAAAGGTTTGAAGACGGTTTATTTGTTTATTTGCTTAGGTTTCAAAAATCTACCAAAACCTAACTCATACTACCCGGTTTACTAGTTTAGCTAGTGCTGATGATTTTTTTTTTTTTTTTTTTTGGCAAGTTGTGGTTATTTAATGCTAAATTAACGTCATTGGCCATTATCTTAATAACCTTATTAGACGTTCATGGAAACATATTAATGATTTTTTTAAAAGCCGACAACAGTCATTTCGTTACTTTAATTTAACTAAGCAACTTGGGATAGTGTTTCTTTCTATATAGAGCCAATAAGGGAAACTCACTGATTTTATTTTATTTTTCCATTTAGCAAACAATAGTCATCATCATTAAAATATATTACACACAAACATTAAAACAAAAATGCACACTGACATATAAAACTGAAAATGAGATCCCAAAACAGCTACCTTGTTCTTAAAAGCAAACCAAACTTGGATCCCAAATAGGGGTAACAGATGGCTGATCCCAAATAGCACTATTTTGGTCTTGAAAACAAACCAAAAATTGGATTAATAGTAGTAAAGCCCCCATCAATGGCTAGATTGTGCCCACTTATGTACTTGGATTCATCACTAGCCAAGAACAACACAGCTTGAGCGACTTCTTCTTCTCGCAGATATATCCCTTCAAGATTCGAATAAACCCTAGAGCAACCGTCATCATCTAGTTTGAAAAACTCTCTTGCAAGTTCGTTCGCAACAAAATATGGAGACACACAGTTCACTCGGATCCCATATTGGCCAAGTTCAGCAGCCACGTTCTTGGTGAGACCCACCAAGCCATGCTTGGAACTTGTATATGCATGTGTTGTAACCCCTCCTACACTTGAACAAACACTTCCAACATTTATAATACTTCCCTTTCTATCAGGAATCATAACTTTAGCAGCATGCTTGGAGCCCAAGAAAGGACCCGTTAGGTTCACACTAAGAACCCGTTCAAATTCGCTCACTTCATTGTCGATAATGCTTGGCTTAGCTTCATCTATTAAGACAGCATTGTTGATCATTATGTCAAGATTTTGATGCTTAGAAATCGCAGTTTTAACCGCAGTTTCAACATCGAATTCTTTGGTAACATCGCAGTGCACATATGAAGCATATTCCAATCCAATATCATTGCATAATGCTTGCCCTAGTTCGTCTCGAATGTCTGCGACTATCACCTTTGCGCCATGTCTAGCGAAGAGCCTTGCTATGCTTGCTCCTATTCCCCTAGCACCACCTGTGATCAATGCTACTTTCCCTTGTAATCTGCACAGATAACCATGCTGTCAAAAGTAACCTTGAATTATATTAATGGTTTAAATAACAAATTTTGCCCAAACCCTGATGAGCCCGGGGACTCAACTTATCTAAACTTTCTTGTATACAAAGAAATAAAATTTTTTTTTAATGCATTTTCAAACCCCTCATTTTAAATCTCAATCTGACAAATTAACAGGTAAAATTTTATAAAATGACAATTTGAGTTAGAATTTTAACAACTCTAAATTATAGGATTGGGAGGTTTGAAAATTCATAGGATTCCCACCTCAACTTCCAATTTGCAACAGACCCTAATAGATTAACAAGTAAAAGTTATAAAATTAACAAGTTGAGTTAGGGATATATCAAGTCCACTTTATATTCTAACAAACTAACGGTCAAGTATTTTGGAAAGTTAGTTTATTATATTTTTTTCTGCACTAATAAATTTTTTGGGTACCTTGGTGGTTATAAACCTTTTGATAAGCCAAGAACTTATGGATTCATCGGTCAAGTTGCCGGCAACGGGGTTTGGTGGCTTTTGACAACAATATATGGAGGGGTAGCTAGACTCTTATTTTCAAAAAATCAAAAAGGGGTATTTTCATCAATTTGCATGTAAACTTATATTTTAATTTTACTCCTTAATTAGAGCCTGTACTACTGTATTATCAGAATCATTTGAGCCCTAATTGATAAATGAAGTTTTATAAAATTCCTTTACTGAAATTCTTATTTCTAAATTTTACATGAAAATTCAATAAAATTTGAGTACTAGATTCGGCTTGCCTAATTATAGTAATTTTTCAATGTGTAACTACTAAATCTTTTCTGCAGAAATAACATAATATGTTTGTAAAAGAGTTCGGCAATCTGAATCTGTCATGAAAATTCAATGATATTTGACTACTAAACTTTCTTTGTCTATACTAAACTGTCCAAGGTATGACTATTAAATGGTCTCGGTCTTTTATTTGCTCGGCGATATTCTAGGATTTCAAGATTTCTTTTTTTTTTTTTTTTTTTTTTTTTTTGTAGAGAAGACCTCATCTTACAGAATAATGTCAGAAATATGAAATCCTTCTTAATAATCAACTTATCAACTTGGTCCTAAGGTTTAATTCTCCAAAAGGATTTATTTATGACATGATTTTAAAAACAGTATTGTAAAACAGTAAAACAATTGACCAGAACTCTGTCAAAAAAACTTTGTGCTGGATATGTGCAAACTAAAAAGTTGAAATACATCAATAAATAACAAGAGAGGAAAAATATCTTTTCAAAAAGATCCATTTACAGAAAATTCATGCGCGCGCGCGCGTGTACCTTGTTGCCTCGAGAGCGAGCTGAGGAAGACTTGCCATATCTACAAGAAATTACAGACGAAGTGTTTATAGCTAGCTACAAATTAAGTGACTCTCTGTAGTGTATAATCTTGAAAGATGAAAGTATATATGAAAACCTCCCTAACTTTAATACATATTTATACACAACCGTCTTCAGATGAAATCTAGGCATTATCTTAATCTTTCTCATTTATTCTCGTCACTTGTGGTTGCTTAGAGATAAATTGTTTGGGTTTGAAGAATCTTTACTGTTTCTTAATTTGAATTTGTCAGAAATTTTCAGAATAATGAATGGAACACTCGGTTTTTTATTATTGGATTTTAAAATAAACATATATAGTACAGGTGTTATATATGGAACTTCGAGTTTGTATTCATTTTACTTTACCGTAATTTATTGTCTTAATCCATCGCCTCTTTTATTGACTGTTTAAATTTGGCTCATCCTTATAAAGAACTCTTATGGCTTATCCACCTGTGTTGTCCACATCTTATGCATAGGTGTGAATTATTCCCCGTACAATCCCTTAAATCTTATTTATAAGTTACTTTCAATTTATCGGAATCAAGAAAAACCTTAAAATCTCATTATCTCTACTTTAAAAGTCAATAACTTTCAAACTTTACTCCTATTTAATATACATTAGGTCATTATACCCCTATGAAAACAAAATTTCTGATAATATACATTAGGTCATTATACAATAATAAGTGAAGGGAAAAATTTTACATTCACATAAAAATTTAATAATGCAACTTTTAAATAAGATAAAAAATTTATTCGATCTCTTTCTTGTAAATTGGACCAAATGAGTAATATTAAAAGAAATGTGTCTAATTTCTGATAATAACGCTGTCGATGAAACGTTGTGTGGTACAAAACTCAACTTGGGTTGGTTGGTTAGAATAATAAACTGGTGAACCAAGGTCCTGACTAGTTAGATCAATAGTTTTGGACTAGTCAATCATGTTGAATTACACACACACAGATATTCCTTTATTGAACTTGAAACACCATTCTGAGTTAAGAAAAATAAAAGTTCACCAAATTTGTATTTTAGTACTCCCTCCATCTCTAAACATAAGCTTCAAATTTAAGAATATGTTTGTTCCAAAATATAAGCTTCATTTTAAGTTTTCCAAAGCATTTATTTCACTTTTCCAACTTTACCCCTTGACTATATTTGTTGCATTTATTATCTCTCTCTCTTATCCTTTTTACAAATAAAGGCATAGTTGAGGGAAAATACATATTTAATACTCTTAACTAATTTTAATTGTTTTCTTGATAACCACAAATTGGCTAAACTTACATTTAGGGATGGAGGGAGTAACATGTTTTGTTGAATTATATGTAGTTTATACATTAATTTCCTATTTACTAGATTGGTTTTCAATACCCTGTAGATTTTTTTTTTTTTTTCGCCCAATACCCTGCAGAAATTTCAAGTCGTTGCTTTAAAACTTAAACAAAAGGAAAATGACGCCCCATTGGTGACATAAGAAGATTGAACGTCCAGAAACATGAGCGGCAATTTGGGCTCCTTAAATTATTATTATTATTATTTTAATTCACTACTCATACGTAAGAAGCATGAATTGTTTTTATAACACTTGCCTCAATCAATTCTGTGTGGTTTATAGAAGTCCTGGTGCATTGTATGATAATTATGGGATTTTATTTTATATTTTTATTTCTATTAAATTATATTTGTGATATTAATTAAAAATTTATCACAATGACACGCCACGGTGTTCCATGTGATTTACGAAGTCCTAGGTGCATTGTATGATAATTATGGGATTTTATTTTATATTTTTATTTCTATTAAACTATATTTGTGATATTAATTAAAAATTTATCACAATGACACGGTACGGTGTTCCATGTGATTTACGTCAGAGACGTGGTTACTTTCCTTCACAAGCTAATTAATGTAAAGTACAAGTAATATAATTTTAACATTATATTATATAGATACCAACCATGTTATTACTTGTAAAAGTAGAGTTCTTAACTCTCTCGTTCAATGTTAATTGAGAATTTGCGAGTCATTCATTTTCTGAAATATGGCGTTGACTGAAAGATTTGTGAGAGAAACAAACCAGGTATCAATTCCTTCCCTTATTTTTTGAAAGATAAACTTCTAATATGTTAGTCTTTAATTAATTCACACAAATTGAGAAAATCGGGTAAGCTAGCTATTTGTTAAGAAAAAATAGGTGCTTGTTTTTCTAAAATATCCCTCCTTTTAACCTAATTTTATGCTGATATATAGTTTTTTGTGTGGTGTAGCTACTTTTCGCAGGAAATTCTTGTGCGAAGGAAATGATACTAAACAGGCCTCATAAGCTGAATAGTCACAATATGAAATGGTTAGTGCCCGTTTGGTTTCACTGGAAATAAGTTTTTCCATTTAATGAGACAAAACTTCTCATATATATTTATCTTTTATAGCAAAAAATTACTTCTTCTTCTTTTTTTCTTTAGCTTTTTTAAAAAAAAAAAAAAAAAAAAAAAAAAAAAAAAAAAAAGCTAATTCGAACAAGCACTTAAGTCGAGTTTGCTTCTGTTAGCTACCTCCCATCCATTTTCTCTCGACACTTTATCTATTTTTGCAGATAAGACAGATGAAGGAGAGATTGACGTTGTATGAGAATGACCCATCAGTAAAACTTATAATTAAGAAATAAAAACAGAAATAAAAATAAATAATATAAATATATTTTTAATTTAAAAGTTAAGAAGAATATTAAAATAATTCATAAAAATAATGTTAAAATAAAATTATTTTAATAACTTATTATTTATAGAATTTCAGTATTTATAAAATAATATGTATTTTATATTTATAGATAACAATTAAAAAACTACAGGGAGATGATTAAAAATCATATGAAAAATATAAGGACCTGAAATTTTTTTTTTTTTTAAAAAAACTATAGGAACCCAATCAATAATTGGTTAAAACTATAAGAAATTGCAGATTAACTATCACAATAAAATATATAATGTGGGACTAGCAAGGTCACCACTGGCTTTTTGTAAGTTGCTAGCAAATGGTCCAATGTAAGTTGTTTCTTGTAAAAGCTTGCCGGATAAGTCCAGTGTCCTATTTCCATTCATCATCATTTTAAACATGAATATCTTTCAAGTTTGAAGATTAATCACACTCAAACGCAGAAAACATGTTGAATTGAAACATTGTCGTACGTAGCGACCTGCAATAGAAGAAGTAATTACCGATATCACATCACCGCCAGAACAGAAATGATTTTCATCTAGACGGCTATGAGGGTTCTGATCGGTAACCGGTAGGAGGCCGAGTCAATCTCAAAGGGGTTGGTAATGTTAATTACAAGTCCCACAATGGGAAGTCTCACTAGTGTTAGTGTGGTGTGATTTAACACTGTAATTTGTTATACTTGATATTACTCTCTTATTTATAAATCTCTTTTGATCAAAAAAATTTGTCTTATCTATAAATCCCCTATCAAGTTGATAAATCAGATTCTGACAATTTTACCTATATTAATTGTACTAATGAAAGTTGAGAGAGAAGAAAAAGTTAAAAAATACTCATTCATTATATCTGATTTAGTAAAAAAAACTTATAAATAAGACCAAAATATTACTTGTTTTGATTCTCCAATATTTATATGACATGCATATATAGGGGAGTACCTAGGATTAACAGGAAGGCGTTTGGATGGAGCAGAAATGATTAAATGTAGCCTAGCAACTCATTTTGTCCCATCCAAGGTACACTGTGGCATTATTACATATTAACTAGTCACCTTCCTCCGCGTAAACAGAAGCTAAATTTGCTGGATAATGCCCTACGTTCTGTGACAACTTCTGATATTTACTTCATTATATAAAAAACTTATTTTATCGTTACAACTGCTTCC
Organism: Acacia acuminata; assembly: GCA_019022655.1. Classification (NCBI taxonomy): domain Eukaryota; kingdom Viridiplantae; phylum Streptophyta; class Magnoliopsida; order Fabales; family Fabaceae; genus Acacia; species Acacia acuminata. The sequence goes on along the minus strand of JAFJYI010000179.1, from coordinate 1,004,160 downwards.
CCATTATTTATATCTTAGGAAGATGTCATGAGTTTTTGATGGTTAAATTTAATTTCCAACTTTGTCAAAGTCATCACAATCAACTATTTACATACTTATTAACTCTTGGCGTAATTAAATAATACTCTATAACTTACGTGTATTAATAATTCCAACATGCAGCAATGGAAAAACTTAGTTTAACGGTTATGTTATTGTCAGAAAGATATTTTAAAAGTATGAAAGCATATAAGCCAAAACCTTGTTTGTTGGCAACAACAATTGAGGTAAATGTTTAATTAAATAAAGATATTTATCTTACGTTGTTTATGTGACGTAGGATCAGAAACGTGTTTAGATTCCTCAACAAGTAGTTAAAGAAAGTAATTGGCAAAATAAAAAGTTAATTTGAAAGTTAGCATCATATATATAGATCTCAAGCCAATTCTTACTTGTAGTGTTAGACTTCATCACTTTCTTCTTCACTTTTAATTTAGAACTTGAGTCACAAATTTTCTGAAATATGGCTTTGACTCTAAGCTTTGTGAGAGAAACAAACCAGGTATCAATTTCTTCCTTTTAATCATGTTTGGTTGATAAAATTTTAATAAATACTACCTCATGTCCTTAATATATGTTCGTAGTATAAATTACACTATGAATGAGGCCTATTATTAAGGATAGGAGGCAGTATGTAGGTTCCATTTTCCCTTCGTTTTACATACATCCTTTAACTATAAATTAAACCCGTATATTTGTATGAAATCTAAAATACGTTGCATTATTTGTAGCTTATAATAATTAGTATAGCTTCTAGGTTGGCAAAAAAAGAAAAAAAAAAAAGAAAAGAAAAGAAAGAAAGTATAGCTTGTACAACAAGCCTTTTATGACTCCCCCTGCCCAAGGATCTTTGAAAACTAGATTACATGACTAGCAAGCATTGGATTTTATATATGCCCTCAGCCATTTGATTTTGCACCCACTGGTTCCCAGTCTTTCAAGAAAATATTTGACACGGGGGGAGAACTTGAGACTTGACCACTTAGAGACTAGAGGGAGGGACAAATAGATGGAGAGAAAAATGTAATCTCTCTTGTCCAAAATATAAGACGTTAGTTAACTAATTCTTATGAACCAATGACTGTTTGTCAAGTCAATTAACGTGTCTTAAATTGATAATGTTGCTCTATTTTACCCTTATTTAAGAATTTTATTCTCAAATATGCATTTATTATATGTCACCTCTCTTTCCCTGCAAAGTGTAATAGTGGAAAACAATAATTAATTAACCTAATAACAACCTCTTATATTTTGAACCAAAATTTCCTTCTAGAATCCTTTTTTTTTTTTTGGTATATTAGAATCCTCCTTTTTATTTTGGACAGAAGACCAAGAATACTTCATTTAATTTGTTCCTAAATATAAGATTTAGTTAATTAATTCACATGGATTAAGAAAATTGAGTATAAATTTGTTATTTGTCAAAAATATGCGCTGAATTTTCAAGAAAATCTCTTTTAAATCATTTACTTCGGAGTATTATCTACATAACTTATATAATATCATACTGCAATTTAATTGCAGGAATAGTAGTTTAGGAAAAAATTAATAAATATAAGAAACAAAGAAGACTAAGATCATATATTTAAAACCAAAACAAATCTAATTTTTGTATCCCAGATCACCCTCCATCTCTTCAAAGAGGTGAAAGTTGATGAAGGAATCTAAGTTTTTTTTTTTGGTTTTTGTTATGTTTGTACACTCTTTTGAGTCAATGGTTATGAGAATCTCTTTTTCTCGGATTTCACCGTTAATAGAAGTTGAAATATTGTATGGGAGAGGAAGGGGGGAGTCTGGGATTAGGTTTTGTTTTGTTTTTTGTTTTTTAATTTAAAAAAAGGATAAAATTATTATTTATTTTTTACTAGTATATTTTTTGATAAAACTTTTTTTAAATTTTTACTCCTCCATTGCGTTTTTAAAATACTAGAATAGGCTAGATAAGATGCGGATCTCATATATTTCCTAGAGTTTGAACAAGCAGCCAAACATATTATGAATTTGGCTTGTGAGAATTCCTTATAATTTACCCGGATATTGATATTTGTTTTGATGTGTAGGTACTTTTCGCAGGAAATTCTTCTGTGAAGGAAGTGATACTAAACAGGCCTCAAAAGCTGAATAGTCTCAATCACGAAATGGTTAGTCAAGTTTGCTTCTGCTAGCTATCTCTTGTTTATGTTCTCTAAACACATTATTTTCTATTTTTGAATAAAAAATTGCTTAATAATTCGAAGTCAAAGTCCTTGATGTGATCATAACGTTTTTTTTTTTAATACTTAAAAAAAGAGTTCTCTTTCAATTTTTGCAGATAAGTTTGACGAAGGAGAAATTGACGTTGTATGAGAATGACCCTTTAGTAAAACTCATAGTTTTAAAGGTAAATGAGCAGTTGAATATTTCTCCATCCTAATAATCTTTCATTATTTAACTTTCTTTCGGATGCTGGTGTAATACGTACAAGAGTTAAGAAAAATTCAAGTATGAGCATATATAATTCTTTTTTTGATACATTGAGCATATATAATTCATCAAGTGGGGTCTATAAGTCAATAACATATACAGACTTTTCTTCATTAAATTGTGTTTTTAATATCGAACTGATGTCTCATGTGTATATCAAAAGTTGAAATTATATGCAAAGTACTTATATGCTATTTTAATACAGGCTAATGGAAAAGCTTTTTGTGCTGGTGGTGATGTGATATCAGTAATTACTTCTTCAGTTGCAGGTAGCTACAATGTTTAAATTCAAAATGTTTTTTCCCCCATTCTGCGTGAATGTTAACATAGGTGTTACTATATATTATGATTTATTAAATAGTGTGACGTCATATATGCTTTGTCGTATGTTTTGTATGTGAATAAAAAATAAATATAACCATTTTTATATTCTTATATTGCGTGTTTGTGTGTGTGAATAATCTTCAAACTTCAAAGATACATTCATATTTAAAATAATGGTGATTGGAAGTAGGGCACTGGACTTATCCGGCAAGCTTTTACAAGAAACAACTTACATTGGACCATCTGATAGCAACCTACAAAAAGCCAGTGGTGAGCTTGCTAGCTTAGTCCCAAATTATATATTTTAATTTCTAAGTTCTAATCATACATGGAAGAGGAATTTAATTATTTAATTAATAATACATATGAAGGTGTCTCTCATTCATGGGGTGGTCATGGGAGGAGGTGCTGGTCTATCCATGAACACAACTTTTAGAGTTGTCACTGAAAGAACTGTATGTACTATCATCTTTTCGTCAATCATATATAATTCAATTTTCATTGTTTTGTTGTTGTTGTTGTTGTTGTTGTTGTTGTTGTTGTTGCAGTATTTAATTAGTTAGTTTGAAATTTCTTCTTAATTTCAATGTATGACCATGAAAGTACGACTTAACAATAATGTTCGCTATTGAGGGGCAAATATAAAATATGATTCAATTTTAAGAATTTTATTATTTCAACTAACTTACATCGATTTTAGTGAATTAATTAGAAGTAACTTATATATAAAATGATGGAAAGTACTAACTAAATTTCAAGTTTTCACCAAAACTTGTTACACTCAGGGATGGAGTTTGAGAAAAAAATTTGAGGGGGCCAAATTTATATTTATTAACTAATTAAAAAAATTGATGATCATATAACATTTTTAAAGAAGCCAGAGTAAAACTTAGGGGGCTAAGTATATACTCATTAACTATATAAAATTTTCTTTTTACATTATATTAAATTTTAAAAAGAAAACTTTAAACAAATTTTTTTTTGGGGGGGAGGGGGGGGGCATGGCCCCACCTTGTAACCATAAAGTAGGGGTGGGCATGGGCGGGCGAGACCCTCGCCCAATGCCCACCAAGAATGAACGGGTTGCATTTTGCGGCCGATGCCCGCCCGAGCCCGATAAGAGCCCCGATCATTTTCGGGTTTGAGCAAGAAATGGTAGGCGGGGAGGCTTTCCTTGCCCAAGTAGTGACATTTTGCCCCGTTCCTTGAAGATTTTAGTTCATAGTTCACGAATTTCAAAATTTTGGAGATAGGCAAGTATAATATAATACATTTATAATATATTTAGACATAATAATATAATATATTTTAAATAAAATAATATATGTAGAATAATATTTATTTAAATATGTTTAATTTTCGGGCGGGGCCAAATGGGGGGCGGATCCCCGCCCGATGCCCGGTCGGCTGACCAAAACCGCCCAAAGTTTTTTCGGGCCACTTTTTTTTAGGCGATTTGGACAATTTTTTGCCGAGCTTGGGCGGGTGTCTTGGGCATCCGGGCACCATGCTCACCCCTACCATAAAGCTCCGTCTCTAGTGACACTATTCATTATTTCTTTTGAATATCACAAAACTTTTAATTTTTAGCTATTATAAATACTAGTAATTAATAATTAGTAACTAGTTATAGTAATATGGATATTTCGGTTGAGTAAAATTTATTGTGGTCATTAGACTAATTTTTTATCATTAATTTAATTAATAGGTGCTTGCCATGCCAGAGGCGTCTATAGGACTCTTTCCTGATGTGGGTGCTTCATATTTTCTCTCGAGGCTTCCTGGCTATTTTGGTAATATTCTAATGATCTCTTTCTGTCCTCTATTACATTATCAATATTTAATTTTGACAATTCCATATAGAAAAATATTCTAATAACAACTATACAAAATATATAGGGGAGTACCTAGGGTTAACAGGAAGGCGTTTGGATGGAGCAGAAATGGTTAAATGTGGCCTAGCCACTCATTTGGTCCCATCCAAGGTACACTGCGGCATTATTACATATTAACTAGTAAATTAAATTCACATAGATAGATAGATAACACTGCGGCATTATTACATATTAACTATTAAATTAAATTCACATCACTTTCCTCCGCGTAAACAGAAGCTAAATTTGCTGGAAAATGCCCTACGGTCTGTGACAACTTCTGATATTTCAACGATTAGAGCATTAATTGATAAATTTAGTGAAATAGATGATCTTAAGGAAGACAGTTCCTTGAAGAGGTAATTTTGCGGTTATTCTGTTTGTTATTAATTGATAAATTTTTTTGTTACTTAATTCTTTTCCTAGTGGTTTATAAGATGCCATGATCACAATTCACAACAGTAATAATTCTTTTGACAAATTAAACAGACTGGGAACAATCAATAAATGCTTCTCAAAAGGAACTGTTGAGGAAATTGTTCGATCACTGGTACGCATAGTTCAATTTGATGTTCATTTTTCAAATCGAAATGGGGCTTTAATGTCATAATTTTGACAGGAAAAGGAAATAGAAGCTGGCGGAGCAGAAAAGTGGATTTCAGATGCATTGAATTACATTCGGGCGTCTTGTCCTACAAGCCTCAAGATATGGCTTAGATCAGTAAGCACATATATGCCAAGATGTTAATATATATTACTCCCTAAAAGGAGCTTAAAATTTGAATTACCTTGTTTCTTTTTCCAAGAGTCCAACAAGAATTGTCTTAATTTTTGATGAGTTCCCCCCCCCCCCCCCCCCAAATTTTTCTCCCTCATTAATTATATATATATATATATATATATATATATAGCATCAATTAAAAAGTTAGTGATACTTTATATTTACTCTATTTTATTTACCCCTTAGTTTGGGTATACGTAGAAAAAAAAAGGAAAAATGACAGCCAGGTCCCAAAGACCATAAGAAATTATAAAAAAATCCCAACAAAAATTCACATATAAAAAAGGGACTTTTTTTTAATATTATTTATATTGAAACAAAATCCAGGTTTTAAAATTTTGTTGTAAATATAGCATTTTCTGTTGTGAATATGACTTTTTCTGTTTTGAATGACTAGATTTAATTTTTTTTTTTGAATATAGCACTTCTTATTGTGAATCTAGCATTTTTATGTTGTAAATGACCTATATACGCTTAGGGACTTGAGTTTGAAACAAAATTCAGATGTTTAAATTTTGTTGTGAATATGACACTTCTTGTTGTAAATATAGTTTTGTTTTGTTGTGAATGACCATATTTTTAAATTTTGTTGTAAATATAGTACTTTACTATAAATATAAGCACTTTCATTTGTTAATAGAAATAATATCAAAAAAAGTCCCTAAGGACTTTTTTGATATGTGAATTCTTGTTGACTTTTTTGTGATTTTTTATGGTCCTTGGGACCTGGCTGTCATTGTCCCCCCAAAAAAAAATTATTTCTAACACACTTATTATTTTTAACTAATTTTAACAACTTTATTAAACTGCGTAATCTAGTTATTGAATTCTTATAAATAGTATTGAAGGAGTATTATAAATAATTATATTTCAAAATTACAAATCAATGAAATGAGTTAATTTGAATTAATGTGATTAATTAGGTGAAAGAAGGCAGAGGACAAAGCATTGAAGAATGCCTTTCTCGGGATTACAATATTGCCTCCCATTTCTTCCGGAGATCTATCAGCAATGATTTCTACGAGGTCATCACTGGAAATTTTTTTTACTCAACCTGCTGATAAAGCTTCAATTAGCTTTAATTTTCTTGCTCTTTATTATTTATATGACTTGTGCTTCTGAGCTAAACAGGGTTCAAGAGCTAAGCTATTTGATAAAGACAACAAGCCGATGGTACGACATATATATCTCTCTCGCAATATGGAATCACAAATTCTGTGTTTTATTAATTATTTGTGTCTGTTGATTAGTGGGATCCTGCGAAGCTAGAGCTGATTAGCAAAGAAATGGTAAATCAATATTTCGGAGAGGTTGAGGATGAGAATTGGGAGCGTCTGCAACTTCCTCACAGATCAAAAATACCCAGCAAGCTGTAAACTGGAGCTCTTTGCAATACTGTTGTGTCATCCAAATCAAGAGCTTTTATTTGAAAAAACAAGAAGAAATTTTTAATTGCCGAGCACTATTAGGGATTTGTAATGCACTTAATCCTTGCCAGTTGACTTATTTAGAGAGATTAAACGAGATAAATAAATAAATTAATTATAGCATATTGAATGAACATGCCAGCTAGTGTCTTGGTAACTTTTTTAAAATTAAACCAAAGATTGTGATATAGGGTGCAATATTGGATTGTCTCTTGATGAGCCTTTTATTAATTACCTAGCAACTAAATGTGATAATTGGCATAAAACAAGTTAAAAAATATTTTGACCTTTTTATCTAACAACTAAATTACAATTAAACCAAAATGCTTTTAAAAATATATATATATTGATTTTTGAAATAAAAATGGAATGTAAATTGGTTTTGAAAATTATGATAAAACCTCCTAGATCAATGGATTTCATCTATCCTTTACTTCAAAAATATTTTTAGGAGTGTGCTAGCTAGTATGACAAAAAAGCCCAAAAAAACCTTTAAGCTAGTTTGAATTAGGTGAATTAAATCTCCCATCTTGGCAAGACTTAATCCCTCTAATCAAAACTCAATTTAAACCCTAGCAATTTGAATCAATGAAACGCAATGACACAAATAACCAAGAATCCTTACTTTACAATCACAATTAAATATTCATAACAACTTCAAGCAAAAGTTATACCAAGTCAATTACATGAAATTGCTATTAATGAAGCATAAGGTGTCAAATATATATATAACATTAAAATCCAAATAAATCAAATCTCCCAAATTATATGAAACCTCAGTACAAAACATCAAACCATCATAACACTCAAACGTAAACCTAAAATTCAATTATTCAAATAGAAAGAGTAAGAAATTAGATAAACAACACACCCCTTTGAAACTCCAAGCTCAACGGTAAGCCCCTTGCTCTAGGAGAAGGGAATTAGCCACCATCAATGGTCAAAACTTCACCAAACAAGTTTAACATTCTAGATATTGAAGAATACCAATTAAGTAACCAATTAACACTGATTTGAAGAGAATTTGTGACTGGATATGAACCCAAAATTAGAGAATCCACGGCTGTAACATCCCATTTTCAAAAGCAGTATAAATTTTTTTTCCATCAGAGTAGAGCATCGGAGCGATTGAGTAACTGATATTTATATTCAAAATGCCGTAAGTCCGGCTGATTACGATGGCGGTACATTATACCGAGTGTTTTCAAAGTAAATAGCAAAAGAAAGTCTTCGGTGAGTCCCTATGCGTGCGCTTGCCTTTCTCCTCGATCCTCGGTCCTCCCGACCCCGACGCTATGTTAAGAGCCGAGGTTCAATGCCCAATGAACCTCGGGTAACGATTAACCTCATGCTTATGTGTGACAAAATATGTATGACAGATATTCATAACATTACAAAGATTAACCAATACATAGCACACACCGATGATGTAAGGTTACAACAATACATAAGCACACAAAGATGTAATGTCAATCACAACAACAAGACATAGCACACAAGACATGCACATCAACCATGTTTGCACTAACCGGTGCCACGACAGCTCCTCGTGTCCTCGGCGCTAGGAAAACTCAACGGCATTACCAAGACGTAACCCGTATAAATAAAGCTGAATGTATAAACAGTGAACTAAGACGAGTCTTAGACACGGTGCATGACCCAAGACCAAGTCCCGTCCATGACTCTATGAAATAATCTATCACATATAAGCATACAATAAGCATCGAGTTAGTGTTACGATGACGCGAACGTACCTTCGTTGACGGAAGTTCGATACGGCAATGCGACGGCGGTACAACAGCGGTAAGTGATTACGGATATCCTATAAGGATGATAACGTTTCTAATCAATGGTCAACATTATACCGGACATTCTAGTCCCAAATTACCATTTTACCCCGACTCCCCTAATCGGCGGAATTTCGCGAACTTCGTTACTTTAACTCAAATCTTCCAAAATTTTGACATATCTCTATCTCCAATAATAAATATCATATTTATCCCTAAAACATGATATCTAAACTAACTTGGAAGATTAAAGATTAATCTAGCATTTCTACTATAACTACCGAAGGAACTACCAAAGCTTAAGACCGGGGGCCGAAGAACTTACCCAAAGACTTCGCTACTCCTTTTCGAGCTCCTCCTTGCTCTCACTTCTCTCTAACCTCTCTCTAGGAATTGTGAATTGGTGAGGAATGAAGTGAAATGGGAAGACCTATTTATAGAAGATTTTGGTGCACTATTCATGCTTTATCATACCGAATCTCAACCGTTGGATCTAGCTTGGACACAAGGCATCATCTCCACCATACAACACATCTCCTTACCTCATCATGATGTCATCAAGGTGATGTCACCCATGTGCTTTATGAACTTCTACCGATAAAGTTCCTGTTCGGTGTAATTCCGCAAAATCTCAAAAATCCGGAACACGACCACGAAGCTCTATTCTTCCTCTTCGGAAATATTTGAGTTAACTAAATTTTTGATCCCATTAAGGGTATTCCGTTGTCGTTGAACATTTTCAGAATACGCCGTTGGTTCTGAGAAATTACTTCGGGTAACATCAACTTCGGGACAAAAATTCACCGATTCATAATATGTCCAGTTGTTTTCTACTTAGTTCAAGGATTTCAAGTTATGATTTATTTTCCATTGGTTCTCACTTTTCTTATCGCCCTTTGTTTACAAAATATCTTTTCATCGATCCCTTATTCGCCCGCCGTTACGGAAATGACTTCCGCTAACACCAGACTTACGGACAAAAATTCACTTGTTTGTAATTTGTCCCGACCTAAGAAACTTAGTTCATGGTTTTCTAGATAGGATTTAATTTCTATCGGTTCTCATTTATCCAACCTGGTTCTTCAACAAATATCTCTTTTATATTATTATAATAATACAAATATCATGATATTTATTATTTATTTTATTATTATTATTATTTTATTTTTTATTTTTATTATTATTTTTATTTTTATTTTTTCCTTCCTCTTTTTTTTATTTATTTTTTTTTATTTCGTTTTTTTTCTTTTTCCTCTTTTTTTTTTCCCTTTCTTTTTCTTGAAAATATCATTCCTCCCTTTTTTTTTTTTTACTTTAATTATCTTTAAAAATTCTCCCTATTGGTTCTTTTGTCCAAGCTTAGATAATTAGCCATTAATTACCTAACTAATCACTTTCTAATTGTTGATAATTTTCTTAATTAAGATTAATCATTATCTCACAACTATTTTACTTACATTGGTATTTTATGCTCCATGTAAAATATTAAAAATCATGGGCAATTTATGCTCCCCAAAATTATATTTAATTTTGCCTCATTATTTTTCAAGGAAAATAATCCCAAAAATTCCTAAAATTAGAGACAACATACTTTCTAATTTTCAATAAATATTTTATTGCCTCTTGGGATTTATCATAATATTTTTAGGGCATTTCATGGCCCATAATTGCATTTAGGGATTTTGACACTTTAATCCCTCTAATTTCATTATAAATTTCCTAGACAATAGAATAAATATCTTGCAAGGTTTTAAAACCACATATTCCCTATTTCCAAATAGGTATTATTTGCTAAAATATAGTATTCCGAGATAGATAATTATCCCAGGGTATTACATTTCTCCCCTCATTAATTAAAATTTCGCCCTCGAAATTTGAACATATACACTTGAAAGGTTATCTAGACTTCCAATCTATTCCTTCCCTATGCATGCTTACCTAGCACGCATCCTGCTATTCAAAAGTCTCATCTATCTTGTACCCAGGCATAGTACTCAATTACAAGACTCACTGGTCTATTCTCATAGTACTCGGTTACACGAGGCCACGCCCGATTTATTCACCTCTCGGCTTAACACATACTTGGCCTTTCGGCTCAACTGCTACCACAACACTGGAGATTCTAGCCTTACTACCTAGGAATTCATCCTCGGGCCTTAGGCATCTTGACTACTACCTCGTACAACGAATGTTTTGCTAGTCTTATGATGTATTTTAGACATAGTTAGTATGACAATTAGCATTTCATACGGCGCTAAGTATCACCGGGTTCTATGCTCTAGAGGCACCGCCTCGTGCACACTTGCACACTAAGTCTTATTGCCCGGGGCCTCTGCCTATTCTATTTCATCGAGCCTTTCCCATTCAAGCTCTTAGACTACTTTCACCATAGTGACAACTACTATCCGGCTTTAACCGGTTCGTATTCTAGACCTTTCCAATAGTTTCTCGTTCCTATATCAACTACACCGCTTTTCAACACCATAGCAATGACAAACACGTCATCGCTACCCAAAATCATTTTGTTGTCTTATTTTCAAATTTTCACACTTTGAAAATTTTCCGTGGTCTCGCATATTTCGCAATCCACGCTATACCAAAAAGTAATAGTGCTATCACATTTATAAACATAATTCTTTGCCAAAACAATTTCGTGAAAACATATTCACTCTTTGAATCGGTTTAAAAAAACTTTTACTACCGGTACATATTCTTGAGGGAGATGATTCATTTCACAAAATTTTTTAACAATTGAGAGCTCACGCCACCACTTCAACCACTTGGTACGGTGAGCGCCCTCTCCCAATCCCCAAATCCGGCCTCTGCGTCGCCATCTTAGTCAAACAATGTGGGAGAACCTCCGCCCCTCCCATAAGAGACCCGGTGTTCACACCGGCACATAAAGTAGCAACCCTATCTACCGAAACTCGGTCCGATACATAGACAGTCCTCCTACTAGACAAAACATACGCCCTAGGCGAAATGTTATGGATTTGGTGCGTTCACTTCGGTGCGATTTTCATTCTCTCAAACAAAATCCCTCAAAAACTCTTTGTTCAAAAAGAGCTTTTATCAAAGGTCAGCGATTTCAACCATTTTAAAACATCGGAAAGACCCAAAGAAACCGTGTACATCTACAACGGCTTCGGCCTCCCAATTGCATGCGACTTTACCACAACACGATGAAAACTTAGTTTCAAACTCGGGTTTTAACAAAACCCTTTTTATAAGACAACACCATTTCAAAATAACCATACTATGGTTTCAAATTCTATTGAAAACATTTCATTCGAAAACTCAGCTTCAAAATTCACAAGTTCGAAAGTCAACTCCGAAGAATTGAAATATAGCAGGTGTATTGGCAAGTTCAAAAATTCAATTTTTAAACCTTACTCAGGAACCAGACAACTAACCTTAGAAGGTCATCACTAACTAAACGCATTCGGACCTTTGTCCTTGGCTACTCAGGCCATTCGTAGAACGCTCAGTCTACTCTTCTTTAATTTTCTGGCTATTTCGGACATTACCCGCTATCCTCAGGTTTCACAAACTTTTCAGGACACTTCTCGTATTTGTCATCTAACAACTGTGGGCTTCTGCTAGCCTATATACACAATATATGATATACAACTCTGGAGCAACTCATGATGATATACTGGATTACGTAAACTTTTCTCTCTAGGGAACTGATTAGATATGGGACTCGCTAGATTGTACTTACCTTGAGAATCGATACACTGGTAGCTCTACTTTATGGTTCGTTGTGATGGCAACTTCCCTACACGGTTTGATGTCACGGTGGCTTCACTCTAAGGTACTTCACTCGGCGCTTCACTCAATCCCTCCGATTGGTCAGCACCTCCGGTCAGAACCCTCCGTAGGTAGCCCTTTTCGAACAGATCTCCCCATAAGTAGCCACCTCCGATCACAACTTCCCATAAGTAGTACTTTCTTCAGTTGACCGTCTCTGGATTATAACGAGAACTCAGATCTCTATCAGGTTACTAACCCTTTAGTGGTTTTGTAATTCTACTGTTTCTAGGTCTGCTACCCTATCCAGGGTCATTTTATTCATGGACTTTCTAACTCCAGTCAACAGCCTTATCCCAATTTCCCACTTCTTTGGGGATCTATTAGCTACTAACATCTTTAAGGTTATCGGTTCCACCTTGAAACCATAACCCGTGGTCACTCAGTTTTAGCTATCGCGGGGTTCCGTTAAGGAACTAACTCTCGTGTATTCAAACCTAAGGCAACCTCACTCACATTTTCTCGGGGTTCCTACTCTCGTGTACTGGAACCTAGGCAATGCTCGATCATACCTTGACCTAGGCAACGCTCTCGACTCAAGCCTATTATCACTCTATCTTTTCTCATAGTATCCCAAAGGATTACTATGTTTCATACCGCAAGGTATTCAGGCCTTTGTTTGAAGGATATCAAATTCTTATGCTATATCCCGGGGGTTAAGAATCCCGAGATTTCTCTCGCTTAAGCACGCTTAATTTCACAATGTCTATCGTATCCGGGTACTAATATCGGTACACATACCACTGCATACCGACCACTCTCATAGGTGCTAGTATAGCATAACTGCCTCCCCAGAAATACTAGGTACTTTCCCCTTTTTATCTAACGGTCACCACCATCAAGGACTTAGTCAAAAGACCTTCATCCCTGGAGCCATGCCCCGTTGCACGCATAGTGTCTGGTTTTTGCAAGGCAGGGATTTTCCTCTCAGGGTAACTTAGTAAGTTACTGTTTCTACAAGGAAGCTAAATCAATAGTCACCGTCTACGGAAAACCTAAGCGATGCAGACTTCTCCGTAACTATTACCTTGAAACACTGGGCGGGGATTTAACTCAGACTCCAATTTCTATATCAGAAGTCCTAGAGCTTAGCAACAGAACCCATATTCTATGTTATCTACTATATCTTTGAGTCTCATCCGGCGTGGCCCAGCTCCATATATCAGCTCTGGGTTAGAATGGAATTAATGCCCGGTACAAAACCGGAGATTATCGAATTATCGAATTATCGAATTATCAGAATTATCGGAATTATCAGAATTATCGGAGCCTAATATCGATGTAGGTACAGGCGATGGACACACCATCCCTGGTTTAGAGTAATGCACCGACAGAAGGTGGTACACTGGTTCAAGATGGTACACCGGTTCAGATTGGTATACCGAAGTAAGGTGGTGCTTCGACCTAGGCTTATATCAGTACTCATTTTCAAAACATGCTCTTTTATAAAGGCGTAGAGCCTAACTCCGTTACTCAAACCAAATGGCCAGGTAGGTGTCTATCATGGGAGCCTCACCGTGCTAGGGTGACCGATTGGCGATCCACATAGACTAGCCCCCTTCGGCACCAAAAGGTTTGGAATAACTTAGTCGATCTATGCCGGGACAACCGCTTCCGATACCAAAATTGTAACATCCCATTTTCAAAAGCCGTATATATATTTTTTTTCATCAGAGTAGAGCGTCGGAGCGATTGAGTAACGATATTTGTATTCAAAATGCCGTAAGTCCGGGCGATTACGTAGCGGTAAGTTATACCGAGTGTTTTCAAAATAAATAGCAAAAGAAAGTCTTCAGCTGAAAAAAAAGGAATCACAACTTGAGATTGTGGAAGGAGCTCGCCAGAAAAATGGAGTTCTTATGATGAAATGGTAGATAACCGGAAGTAGTAGTGGGTGTATAATCTCCGGCGAACCTCCGGCGCTTCTATCACTATTAAGCTCTGTGTTCTCTCTTAGCTTCACCAAGCTTGCCCTTCAAGCTTCTCTTACAACGCCTCTGTCTCTCTCAGCTCCACACCACGCTCACCACCACACTTGGAGCTTCTTTGTGTCTTTCCTCAACTCTATGTAATTTCCACCAAGAAAAAGCTCCGAGCCTTTGAGCCTCCCATGAGCTTCTCCCATGTTTATTCGTCTCTCTTTTTGGCCTCCACAAACTTCCTCTCTAAACTCACCTCGAGCTTCTGAGATGAACTTGTACTCTAATCGGCAGTGGAAAGGATGGTGAGGGTAAAGTGACAGTAGCCGTTGAGGATGGAGGGTGGCCGAAGTGGTTGGATGGGCAATGGAACTAGTGAAGGTGGAGGAAGGTGATGGTGACGAGAGGGAAGGTCAATGGTGTTAGTCCAGCGGCGCTCCAACTCTCCCTCGTCCAACTTCGTTTTTGGATCCGGTTTGGACGAGTAGGGAAAGCTCCTTCCTAACTTGGAGGGCATCGGGACCGTCCCGGATCTTTTTTTTAATTACTTTTTTTACAAACAATTATTTTAATGGGTAGAGAATATAAAACAAAGATAATATTTGAACTAACATTTTTTTATAAAATGATTTTTATAAAAAGTAAAAAATAAAACGAAATGACGGTCCCGATCGCCTAAAGGAGGAGCTCTCCCCTCTTGTCCTTTGGACGAGCACGGAAACCGGATCCCTTCGTTTCTGGTATTCATGAAGAAGAAGAAGCTGGGTCGGATCTCCAACTTAATCGGATCCCATGGTCAAAACGTGTGTTTTGACCAAGGGACTAAAATGATATATTTGAAAGTTTCATGGAGGGACTACAATACAAAATTAAAAATTTTGTCGGTAGACCTATAATTTTAAAACTTCTGGGCAATTTTATGTAAGTTTCTTTGTCCCTTTCTTCATCAATTTGCAGTTTCCATAAATTCTGGGTTCTTGTCGTAATTTTTCCCACACTGATTTGCAAAGAAAATAAACCCAAAATGTAATACCTTGTATTAAAAAAAAATCAATTAAAGTAAATCATAAAATATATGACTTTTTTGCCCTTTTTCAACCTTAATTTTATACAAACACCTTTAATCGCAAAAGAGGCATTTTAATCTCAATTATTATAACAAAAACCTCAATTAAAATATTAAAATTTATAATAAAAACATGGATTTGTCACATATGTTGCGCGTCACAAAATTATATATGAGGCCAATTAGTTTGGATAAAAAACAATAAACATAAATATTTTAAAGTAATTAATTTTCCTTCTCTAACCTCTCTAGAAAGAGTTATAACTGAGTCTTAGGACTGATGAAAGTAATGAAATAAATTAAACCATCGGGCAAGTTGTGAAAGAGCCGCCATATCGAGGAAGATGAAATTTAGAAGTATCTTAGGGGAATCTTAGATCAATGCTAAAATTGCCGGGTCAAACTATGCGGTCAACTATTTTCCTCGTCACATGTTATGGTTAGAGACCGATTGATTGTTTAATTAATTAGGACTCTCAGAGAATGATATTCACATGGTTCCATCGTATGTGCTTTGCGTTTGCTCTGATTAAGGAGTATCAACTGTTACAAATGGTCGACCATCATGGTTCACATGCCTTGTATTTTAAAATGAGTACGGCACAATGTCCTCCTTTTATTTATTTTTTAATACACCGGAAAAGTGATATTACTGATAATATATGAACTCAAACCAACGACCACTTTTGATCGTGTAGACAAACAATAATATAAAAATACATCATGCATATTCCACAATGAAGAGCGGCAGCGAAGACTTTAATTGAAATTTGATTGAACCATATTTTTACATGATTTTTGGTAATTAAATGGGGATTTTTGATAGACTTTGTCATAGTTATTGAGCCTAAAAAGTCATTCTTGTGATAAATTAAGATTAAGAGTTAATACATTAATTTAGGACTAAAAAGGGTAAAATTGTCCAAAAAAATGCAATTACTCTTAATTATTGATTTTTATGAGAATATTTAATGTTAGATTAATTGGTTTAAATTGTAGGAGGTTGAAAAGATTAAATCAAATTTGAAAATGAAAGTTTTAATTCAAGTTTTAAAAGTTGCAATTTAGTCCCTCTCTAGAACATTTTTTTAATTTGCAGTTAGGTCCCTGTGGTTAAAACACTTCGTTTTGAATTGTTGTGGATTAGGTCAATTGAAATGAATTAAAACCAAGTCCCGACAGTAGCTAAAAGAGGAGCTCCACATTGAAGACCGTGAGCTGGGGGAAATTAATGAAGAAAAAGGAGGCTGCAAGCTAAAAAAACGTGAACCTTGGGGGAGCAATGAAAAAACGCAGCTGGGGGAATTAATGGGCCGACATATTGAATAGGTCAACTGAGGGATGAATTGGATCAGCAACCCGTGGAGCAGCTGAGGGACCCGACAGAGTTAGGTTAGCAGCTGGGGGAAATTAAAATGAGAGAAACAGGGACGCCGAAAAAAAAAAAAAAAAAAGGGAAGGAGAAATAAATCGCGTTCACACACAGACCTCCACAGACGCACAAACCCATGACCTTCATCCTCCATGCTACTTCGATTCTTTTCACTCTTTCATTTCTTTACCAAAGCCACCAGAATCCACCTTCTTCCATAATCCCTTTGTTTTTATCTTACTCTTTTCCATGGATGCTACAACTTCAAGATTGGTGGTGACAGAGAGTTCAATGTGTGGCTGATTCTTTTCCTTCTTGGTGGTGGAGATTGACTTGAGTTCCAAAGCTTTAAGGGGAGTTAATTTGTTCTTACTATTAGTCTAGATTTATACATTTAGGTTGCCTAGTTTAGTAGTTTTAGGGATTATTGTGTAAAAATTCTGGAACTGAGATTAATGTTTATTGTCTTTGTTAGTTTGATAATTGTGATTGATATTGGATTTTGCAATGTAAAGATTATATTTGTTTTAATTTCTTGTGGTTGCAATGAAATTATATTAATTAGCATGTTATTGTCTAGTTAATGTGGTTGATTGGTGTCCTTTGAGGGACTGTTATATACTCAATTTTAAGAAGACTCATGTTGCATTATTCCAATTTTAATTGCACATTAAGTGGTTTTTAACAATTTCTCAAGAGGTAGTGGTTAGCTATGTTTGTAGGAGCTACTATTAATTGAGATAATTGGACTCAAGTGGTATCTTGAGGTTGTTCTTTAGACTTAATGCAATTTTAACTCCCATAATCTTTAATGAGCAAGGATAGTCATTTCTTCATTACCAAGATCATCCATAATTCATATT
The DNA here is from genome assembly GCA_019022655.1 of Acacia acuminata. Lineage (NCBI taxonomy): Eukaryota > Viridiplantae > Streptophyta > Magnoliopsida > Fabales > Fabaceae > Acacia > Acacia acuminata. Next base: position 986,435 of record JAFJYI010000179.1, on the reverse strand, counting down.
TCATTTTCATACTCCATTCCATTTTATTAAAAAAAAAAAAAATACCAAAAACAATAGTTAGCATTTAATTAATTGCATTTTTATTTTAGTTTATTAATTTAAAAATCCAAAACCTACTTTCTCCTTTGTTTTAATTGCATTTGCATGACATTTAGATTACTTAGGATTCAATAAAAAGCTCCTCGAAAAGAGAGAATGATCCCGGGTTTGCCTATACGCAATCCTTAGTTTATTTTTGATTGTGGACCCCAAGACTAAAGTCAAAAAGGCCCTCATCAAAATACCTCTAGCCATAGTGCTACCCTCAGGGAGCAATTATATATTTTTTATGTTACTAATCTAACTTGACCAATACTATTTACAGCCCTCCATCAAATCTCTATCTAAATCATGTACAGGATATAATCAAGAGATATTTTATCCAAAACATATTAAATTGATAATATTTAAAGCAATCCTAACATACGTAATAACTACATAATATCTAGAATATTTAATTTGATCAAAATAATAAACTAGTTGATCAAACCATATTTTTACATGATTTTTAGTAAATAAATTGGGATTTATAATGCATTTCACATTAGTTATTGAGCTTAAAATGATGTTCTTATGATAAATTGAGATTAAGAGTGAATACATTAATTTAGGGTTAAAAAGGGTAAAATTGTCTAAAAAAATGTAATTACTCTTAATTATTGATTTTTATGAGAATATTTGATGTTAGATTAATCGGTTTAAATTGTAGGTGGTTGAAGGAATTAAATAAAATTTGAAAATGAAAGTTTGAACAAAAATTATAAAAGTTTCAATTTAGTCCTGAGAACTTTGAAACTTTGCACTTAAATCCCTTGCTGAGGAACTTTTACTCTTTTCAATCAGATCCCTGCAGATTAAACGCCGTGTTTTGTTTAAATTAGGGTAACGATGCTTTTTCATTGAATTATTGCAGACCCGTGGAGCACACAGCAGACCCGTGAGCTGAAGGAAGGATCCGACAACATTAATGGAGATTAAATGCAATTGAATAGCGCTGCAAAGGGGGGGGGGGCTCACACTGTAGGCATCGACCAGACCCGAGGAGCTGAGAGAAGACCACGCCGAACCCGAATGGACCACGAGCCGGGAGAGAGGAGGAAAACGACGCATCGAAGACCGGGCGAGCTTGGAGGCGTTGAGCCGAGGGCCGATTCGAGGAAAACGACGGGTTGACACCGAGAAGCCGAGGGGAGGATTCATGGGAGCTGAAGGATGATTCACGCCAATCACTAGCCGAGGGCGCCGCGAGCTGGTTTTGAAAAAAAAACGCGTTCACACTTAAAGGGAAGGATCCATCATCACTCACACACTCCTTCATACACCCACAGACCATTTTTCCCCTTTAAATTCCAGATTTGTCTTTCACTCTACTTCTATGGATTTTCTTTGTCTGGATGAAGCTGTGACTGAACCTAAATCAATGAGTGGCTAAATCTTTGCTTCTTGGTGGTGGAGATTAATGGCTTGAGCAAGTTTGCTTCAAAGGGGAGTTATTTAATTTAATCTTTTGCTTAGGCTATTTATTTGATTTCCTTGTTTAGGATTATCATTATTTAGTTGTGAGACTTGGATGACTGTTATGTGTCCATGTGGATTGGATATTGTAGTTTTAATTGGATGATTATTTTGATGTTGAAATTTCTAAATTACTTAATATGCTTGATGAAATTGTGCTTGCTTGTCATGTTGGTGATTAGTAATCATAGTTGATTTTAGCTTGTGAATGGTTCGTTAGAACATTCAAATTGAGAAGAACAATTTACATCATCCCAATTTTAATTACACATTAAGTGGATTTTAACAATATCTCAAAAGGTAGTAGTTTGCTATGTTTGTAGGAGCTACTATTAATTGAGATTATTGGACTCAAGTGTTATTTTGAGGTTGTTCTTTAGACTTAATGAAAAAAATTAACTCCCATATATATTTTAAGCAATGATAGCCATCTTCTTCATTACCAAGAGCATCCATAATTAATCCCTTTTAATCCAAAGCATTTTTCACTATTTTCCAAAAATACCAAAAAGAATAGAATTAGTTTCTTTAATTTTTATGAATTTTAGTTTAGAGAAAATCAATTTCAAAACCCCTTTTCTAACCATGTTTTTAGCACTTAGTTTTACCTAGGGAATTCAAAATAAAAGGCTCCTTGATAAGAGAACGATCCCGAATTGTTTGCACTTTGTATTGCATTTTAATTAAATGAAAATTGTGATTTGACCCTCGGGCGACTAAGGTTTTTCTCAAATCACTAGTATATCCTTTACATTATCAATCAATATATCTAGATACAATCTGAAAAGATATAATTTTATCATATTAATGAAGGGGTTTAGACTTCTCATGTTGCATGAGAAGAAGAAGATTCCTACACACACATGAAATGGTGGGACCCACATCTTTTTTATTAAAAAAAAACAACTCAAGCACGGAAGTCGAAGTATCTATAACATGAGGATACATTTCTCCTGCAACATGAAAATGGTATTTCCCGTTAATGAAATATCTAACGTACTGTTTGTGACTATAAACTACTTCAAACAACAAGAATATTGTTCATCTTAATTCCTAATAATGGCAATTCCATGTGTTTCACGGGGCTCAAGTTGCACGTTGCTCGTGTTCATCTTCTCTAACGAATTAATCAATGTTGTGTCCTTTAGCATTTTATGTATGTGTTTGTGTGTATATATACATACCCAAGCTAGGTAAACTTTCTATGTTTGCACTTTCTTATAATTGAGAATTTGTGTATCGTCATTTCCTGCACTATGGCTATGAGATTAAACTTCGTCAGAGAAACAAACGAGGTATTTCCTTCTTCTAAATTTGTGTATGTATATATGCTATATATCTTAAATATGTACACGAAATAAATTAAACCACATTTCTAAAACCTATCTATCCTTTTTACTATATTGGATTCTGGCCCTAGTTAATAATTTAGAATATACGTCATGACTGTCTTTTAGGTACTTTTCGCCAGAAATCCGATTGTGAAGGAAGTGATACTAAATAGGCCATACAAGCTGAATACCCTTAATTACGAAATGGTGAGTTCAAATGTATTTATAAATATGTTCACACGCACACATATTTATATTCACGGATAACCAGTTATATTTGTTTACTTCTTATACCTTTTATTTTTTCCCCCCCCTCAGATTTGTCAAATGACACAGAACTTGACATCGTTTGAGAAAGTCCCATCAGTTAAACTGGTCATTTTGAAGGTAAATCAGCAGCAGAAAATCCAATTATTGCAATTATACAGTTGCTTTTTCCCATTTATTGTTGACTTCTTAATATTGTACTGACAGTGTCAATAAAAGTTGTAGTTATAAGCTTTGTTTGTTTCCCCAATATTGCAGGGTAATGGAAAAGCATTTTCTGCCGGTGGTAATCTAGTATCAGTTATTGCTTGTTCAATTGCAGGTGTATATATAAAACTAAAAAAATAAATAGAATATAAAAATTAAAGAAAAAAATCAGGAATATCAGTATCAGCGATCATTAAAAATGGCAAATAATATGTTGATATAGCCTAGTTCATTGATGATATATTCATGTAGAAATGCTAACAAAGAAATCCAATTCTCTAGCGCAAGTTTAATTTAATCTTCAATAAAATATATTCATTTAGAAATATTATCTAAGAGGGGTGAATTGGTGATGGTACAGAAATTAAGACTCAACTGAAACTGCTGAATAGTAAATAGTTGGCTTACAGTCAATATAATTACCGACCAGGTGAAAAATTGAAAATTTTCAACACACAGATAATCAATAATTAAAATTTCATTTTGACATCACTAAAAGTACTGAGACATTGGGGCTATTATGTGTATCTGCTGTTATGAATCAAACCTAATTTGTCGGGTTCCCATTTTGCTGAATCCAAAATTGAAGATCAAACCTAATTGCCAAAAACGCACAGCTTTATTAGAGGGACCTAAGTGAAAATGAAAAAGTTCTGGAGTAGGGACCAAACTGAAACTTTTAAAACTTGAGTTCAAACTTTCATTTTCAAATTTGATTTAGTCTTTTCAAGAATCTATAATCAAAATAATTAATCCAACATCAAATATTCTCATAAAAATCAATGATTAAGAGTAATTACAATTTTTTTTTGACAATTTTGCCCTTGTAAGTCTTAATTTAATGTTTTTACTCTTAATCACAATTTATCATAAGAAAGGCATTTCAAGCTCAATAACTATGACAAAATGCAGTAAAAATCCAAATTCAATTATTAAAAAATCATGTAAAAATATGGTTCGATCAGAGTGTCTACAACTTCCACACAGATCAAACATGCCCAGCAAGCTGTAGATAACTGAAGCCAATTAACTGGAAATATTGGAAAGGGCTTTTCTCTGAAACATAATATATGGTTATAATATTGTTGAGCGCAATTATTGAATTGTAATGAAGTTTCGTATAAATTAAATAATGATAGTAATTTAGTATTTGTAAATCTTCAACATAGTTCTTGGGGTGAAAAATTTTAATTTAATACATGAGAGGATTTAGGAAGTTTACATTACTCCCTAATCCTTGTTACTATTCTTTTGTGTGAGACAAATTTTATATCAAAGCAAATAAATAGAAACATAACTGATTCTGATCTTATTTCTATTTGTAAGTCATTTTCAACATATTTTACAAGGGGGAAAACTTTAAACCTCATCAATTCTATCTTATAATTTTATAAATTTTTTTAACTTTACCCTTATCTAATATATAAAATTTAAAAGAAAATAACATACTCTCTCTAGTCCTTAATTCAATATCTCCTTCAATGAAGATATTACACTATAAATTAAATCTTATATTAAGGACTGCATAGAGTATTAATGAAAAAGTTAGTAAAATTGTAGGTGTGAAAACTTTAATGATGTGACTTTAAGTAGGAAAAAAACACTCTACTTTATAAATAGGACTAAATAATTGTACAGTAGCATCCAAGATTATATGTATATGTGTGTGTGTAGGGTTTATCGTTTGTCATGTCACTTGACATAAGGGTATAGTAAGTCACCCCAAAAACTACGTCGTTTTGGGAGTTAGGAGAATTAATAAAAGGTGCTTTTGTATTTTTGTTTTTATAGTTATTATATAAATTTTACCAAAAGATCATTCATTAATTCCTCTAACCCCAAAACTACATCATTTTGAGAGTTCATTAATTCCTCAAATCCTAAAATGATGTAGTTTTGAGGTGACTTGACATAACCTTATGTTAAGTGACATGACAAACGATAAATCCATATATATACACACACACATATATATATATTACACAAACTTCATTCTTGATGTTTTGAGGAATAATTTGAGCTAAAATCTAGGGTTACATAGATTAGGTCATCAATGACCTTATCACATAAAGGGCAAGAACTAAATTTGTTGGTTTTAACTTTTGGTACAAGATAATTAATTACGACACAAAACTCAGGTGAATTTTATACATTGTAGGAATTTACAATCAGGTTTTTGAAATCTCATGACTTAATTACAATATTATTATAAATTGAAATTGATTAATATGCTCATTTGAAAAGTCAGTTGTATGGGTTCGTACAGGCACGTGATGCACGTTAGATGGGTTCACCTCTTCCTTTTTCAAAGTCGTATTCTTTAACATTATATAGACATCAAGCGTGTTTCATATTTGGTAGAATTTAGAATTTACATGCGAGTCATTTTCTGATAACTATGACCCTGTCTAGTCTTTGACTAACAGAAACATACAAATTCATTGAGAAATTAACAATTTACTTGTTTGCAAATTGACTCGCATACAAATTCTAAATTCTAAATTCTACCAAATATGAAACACGTGCGCGCGCGCACATATATAATTAGGGCTGATATTCTAATTTAAAATGTTTTTAACAGGTGTGAATACGATTCATTAGTTAAGGTTTCAAAAGCCTAAAACCAAAAAAACCTAATTCAAACTACTTGGTTTGGTGATGAGAAATTAACAATTTACTTGTTTGCTTGCCGGTATTATTTCACTGAAAAATAATATATTTATTATATTACAAAGGAAATATTTATATATAAGAATATACACCTGCATAGATATAGATATAGACATGGGGGAATTACAATGAGATCCCCGAAGGATGGGACCTAATTACGCATAAGTCCAAATGACAATTGAAGAGTATACAATAACAAGTTCCAGAAAAAGAAATGACAACACCTCACTTATGATTAGAATTTCTTGGTAATTAAGTTCCTTACTTGAGATCTCATTGTAATGCCCCTATAAAAACACACACACACACACACACACACACACACTTAATTAAAGGTTAATGATGAGATAAACATAAGTTCTAATCAAGTCCCACTAGTTTACAAAATGTTTGACAAATATTAAATAATAGCGACCTAAGTATAAAAGTTCTGAGGTAGGTATGATAAAAAAAAAAAAAAACTACAAAGTGATGAGGCGCTACATTTTAGAAATAATGAATTATCCTTATTTTTAGTTAGGTCATCAAGTGAGATATATTAATTATATTATTTTAATATATTTCTTATTCAAAGTTTTGTGTAATTTTTTTTTTTTTTTTTTTTTGCTTCTCAAGATGTAATTCATTGTTTTAAATATGGGAAAAGTTTGAGATTCTTTTTATTTTCAAACAAACTTAATAACTTAATCACATTCCCTTGTTTCCGTTTATGTAGAGAAAATGAAGGAAATTAAACTGGTTTTTAATTTTACATGAGGAGTAGAGTTTGAATTTTGAACTTCTACCTATACATCACCATATTTGTGAGCTAGCTTGGAGTGGCTAAAATTGATTGCTTTAATAGACTGAACGAAGAACATAACTAAAATTTATTCCATAGAGATTAGAACACAGATACATCACAATAACAAATAACTAGCAAGGCGATCCCAAATAACACTACTTTGATCTTGAAAACAAACCAAAAATTGGATTAATAGTAGTAAAGCCCCCATCAATGGCTAGATTATGCCCACTTATGTACTTGGATTCATCACTAGCCAAATATAGCGCAGCTCGAGCCACATCCTCTTCTTGCAGATAAACCCCTTCGAGATTCGAATAAACACGAGAACATCCATCTTCATCTAATTTGAAGAAATCTTTTGCAGCAACATTTGCAATGAAATATGGAGACACACAATTGACTCGGATCCCATATTGGCCAAGTTCAGCAGCCACGTTCTTGGTGAGACCCACCAAGCCATGCTTAGAACTTGTGTAAGCATGTGTTGCAACCCCTCCTATACTTGAACAAACACTTCCCACATTTACAATACTTCCATTTCTTTCAGGAATCATAACTTTAGCAGCATGCTTGGTGCCCAAGAAAGGACCAGTTAGATTCACACTAACAACATGTTCAAATTCGCTCACTTCATTGTCGATAATGCTTGGCTTAGCTTCATTTATATAGACAGCATTGTTGACCATAACATCAAGCTTTTGATGCTTAGAAATAGCAGTTTTAACCGCAGTTTTTACTTCCGATTCTTTCGTTACATCGCAGTGAATGTATGAAGCATATTCGGATCCAATCTCATTGCATACTGCTTGCCCTAATTCGTCTCGAATGTCTGCGACTATCACCTTTGCACCATGTCTAGTGAAGAGCCTAGCCATGCAAGCTCCAATTCCCCTGGCACCGCCAGTGATCAAAGCTACTTTCCCTTGTAATCTGTACATATATATCCAAGGCGTCAAATTAAAAGTAATCTTCAATTAATATTTCAAATAACAAATTTCCTGGTACATTTTTAAACCTCTTCTCATTTTGCATCTCGTCTCGCAAATGAACAAGTTATGGTTTTAATTACCAAGTCTATTTCATATTATAAAGTGGGATGTTTGAATATTCATTGAGATTCTATGTGAACATGTTATTTCACTAACAAGAATTTAATCGTCCATTTACAAATGAAAACTTGACAGACTACTATTGAAAGATTAATATGTTTAAAGTTAAAAGTGATAAGTTGAGTAAGGGTTTTAACAAGTTCTTACTTTTTGTTGTAATAATCAAGTGTTTTGAAAACACATTAAGCTTATGGGTGTGATTTTGTGGTGGTTTGCAAATGGTTTCATGCAAGATTACTAGATAGTGATTTATTTTGTGTTCTGCTTTTCTAGATATAATCCTTATTGTCATTCAATAATAAATAAACCGTCAAGAGTTAAAATACATGGGAGAATTATTATAGTTAATGCTATATAGTATGATGAATCAGAAAAAAAAAAATAGATAAACAAAAAAGATAGAAGAGCCATATGATTAGTTCTCTGTGAGTGTGTGGGTACCTTGTTGCCTCAAGAGCGAGCTGTGAAAGATTTGCCATATCTACAAGAAGTTACAGATGAAGTATTGATATCTTCTAAGGGACTTTTAAATCAATATTGAAAGATGAAACTATATATGAAAACCTCCTTAACTTTCATGCATATTTATACACAACCGTCTTTAGATGCAATTTGGCAGTATCGAGGAATCTTCCTCATTTATATTCTCCTCATCGGTTAGAGATTAAAAAACAAAACGGCCTCGTGCTTTAGTGGATTTGAAAGTCTACATATTGCACATGGTTTTGTGGCACATCGTCATTTGGCCTATAATATATTTATTGTGTTTTTTAGTAATATAAAAATTATACGTCATCTATATTGATTATTTACTTTATTCTATAAAATACTTATTTTATCGTTACAACTGCTTTCCCATTATTTCCATCTTACGTAAGATGTCATGAGTCATGACATTCTGATGGTTAAATTTAATTTCCAACTTTGTCAAAGTCATCACAATCAACTTTTTATATACTTATTAACTCTTGGCGTAATTAAATAATATAACATACGTGTATTAATTATGCCAACAAGCAACAACGAAAAAACTTAGTTTAGCGGTTAAGTTATTGTCAGAAAGATATTTAAAAATTATGGAAAGCATATAATATAAGCCAAAACCTTGTTTGTTGGCAACAACAATTGAGGCAAAAGCAAAAAAACAAAACGTGGGCCAAATAATTGAGACCAATAATGCCCCACGTGTTCAATTTTTAAATAGCATTGACCTGCTAATAGAAAAAAAAAAAAAAAAAAAAAAAGTGAACTTTAAACACATGTTCAATTTTTAAATAGCATTGACCTGCTAATAGTCAAAAAAAGTGAACTCTAAACACATATCATATGTTCAATTCGTAATTAAACAAATTTAACTTAAATCACAATCACATGCTAATCTGAAGACGTTGTTTTTGTGACGTACGATCAGAAACGTGTTCAAATTCCTCAACAAGTAGTTAAAGAAAGTAGGTGGCAAAATAGAAAAGTTAATTTGAAGTATTTGTGTTCCTTAACAAGTTAGCATTATATATATATAGATCTCAAGCCGTATTATTACTTGTAGAGTTAGAGTTCAGCACTTTGTTCTTCACTTTTAATTGAGAAATCGTGGGTCACAAATTTTCTGAAATATGGCTTTGACTCTAAGCTTTGTGAAAGAAACAAACCAGGTATCAATTTCTTCCTTTGAATCATGTTTGGTTGATCAACTTTTATAAATGCTACCTTATGTCCTTAATATATGTTCGAAGTATAAATTACACTATGAAGGAGACCTATTTATTAAGGACAGGAGGTACTATGTAGGTTCCATTTTCCCTTCGTTTTACATAAATCCTGTGACTATAAATTAAACCCGTATATTTGTATGAAATCTAAAATACGGTGCATTATTTGTAGCTTATAATAAAGAGTATAGCTTCTACGTTAGCAAGAAAAAAATAATATAGCTTCTTCAACAACGCCTTTTATGACTCCCCTGTCCAAGGATTTTTGAAAACTAGATTACAGGACTAGCAAGCATTGGATTATATATATGCCCTCATCCATTTGATTTTGCACCCACTGGTTCCTAAATTATATAATATCATACTACAATTTAATTGTAGGAATAGTTTAGGAAAAAAAATAACAAATATAAGAGATAAAGAAGATTAAGATCATATATTTGAAACCAAAACAAATCTAATTTCTGTATCCTAGATCACCCTCCCTCTCTTCAAAGAGGTGAAAGTTGATGAAGGAATCTAGGTTTTTTGTTTTTGTTTTGTTTGTACTCTTTTGAGTCAATGGTTAGGAGAACCTCTTTTCCTCTGATTTCACCGTTAATAGAAATTGAAATACTGTATGGGAGAGGAAGGGAGGAGGCAGGGATTAGGTTTTGATTTTTTTTTTTTTTTAAAGATAAAAGTATTACTTATTATTTATATTTTTTTATAGATTTTTTTTAAAAAAAAATTGTACTCCTCCATTGCGTTTTTAAAATACTAGAATAGGCTATATTGTAATCCTAGATTTTTTTTGATAAAAGTTGATGCGGATCTCATATATTTCCTAGGGTTTGAACAAGCAGCCAAACATATTATTGGTGGTTATATTGTGAGTTTGGCTTGCGAGATTCTTTATAATTTACTTGTATGTTGATATTTCTTAGTTGTGTAGGTACTTTTCGCAGGAAACTCTTGTGTGAAGGAAGTGAAACTAAACAGGCCTCAAAAGCTGAATAGTCTCAATCACGAAATGGTTAGTCAAGTTTTCTTCTGTTAGCTATCTCTTGTCTATGTTCTCTACACTCATTATTTTTCTATTTTTGAATAAAAAATTGCTTAATAATTCGAAGTCAAAGTCCTTGTTGTGATCATATCGTTAAAAGTTTTTTTTTTTTTTTTTTAAATTAAGAAAATAGTTCTCTTTCTATTTTTGCAGATAAGTCTGATGAAGGAGAAATTGACGTTGTATGAGAATGACCCTTTAGTAAAACTCATAATTTTAAAGGTAAATGAGCAGTTGAAGATTTCTCCATCCTAATAATCTTTCATTATTTAACTTTCTTTCGGATGCTGGTGTAATACATACAAGAGTTAAGAAAAATTCAAGTATGAGCATATACAATTCTTTTTTTTTTTTTTTTTTTTTTTTTTAATGCATTGAACATATATAATTCTTCAAGTGGGGTCTGCAAGTCAATAACATATACAGACTTTTCTTCACTAAATTATGTTTTTAATATCGAACTGATGTCTCATGTGCATCTTAAAAGTTGTAATTATGCGCAAAGTATTTATATGCTATTTTAATACAGGCTAATGGAAAAGCTTTTTGTGCTGGTGGGGATGTGATATCAGTTATTACTTCTTCAGTTGCAGGTAGCTACAATGTTTAAATTCAAAATGTTTTTTTTTTTTTTTTTTTTTTTCATGCTGCGTGAACGTTAACATTGGTGTTACTCTTATGATTTATAAAACAATGTTTTGTATGTGAATAAAAAATATAAATAACCATTTTTATATTCTTATATTGCGTGTCTGTGTGTGTGAATAATCTTCAAACTTCAAAGATATATTCATGTTTAAAATTATGGTGATTGGAAGTAGGACACTGGACTTATCCGGCAAGCTTTTACAAGAAACAACTTACATTGGACCATCTGATAGCAACCTACAAAAAGCCAGTGGTGAGCTTGCTTAGCTTAGTCCCAAATTACATATTTTAATTTCTAAGTTCTAATCATACATGGAAGAGGAATTTAATTGTTTAATTAATAATACATATTAAGGTGTCTCTCATTCATGGGGTGGTCATGGGAGGAGGTGCTGGTCTATCCATGAACACAACTTTTAGAGTTGTCACTGAAAGAACTGTACGTACTATCATCTTTTCTTTTATCATATATAAGTCATTTTTCATTGTTCTTTTGCAGTATTTAATTAGTAATTTTGGAAATTTCTTCTTACAACATTTCAATGTACCATGAAAGTATTTAACAATAACGTTCGCTGGTGAGGGGCAAATATAAAATTTGATTCAATTGTAAGAACTTTATTATTTCAACTTACATTGATTTTAGTGAATTAATTAGAAGTGATTTATATATAAAATGATGGCATGTACTAATTAAATTTCAAGTTTTCACCAAAACTTTTTTCAATACTCACTATTTCTTTTGAATATCACACTACTTTTAATTATTAGCTTTTATAAATAAAAGTAATTAATAATTAGTAACTAGTTATAGTATTATGGTTATTTCGGTTGAGTACAATTTATTATGGTCATTAGACTAATTTTGTATCATTAAATTAATTAATAGGTGTTTGCCATGCCCGAAGCGTCTATAGGACTCTTTCCTGATGTGGGTGCTTCATATTTTCTCTCGAGGCTTCCTGGCTATTTTGGTAATATTCTAATGATCTCTTTCTGTTCTCTATTACATTATCAATATTTAGTTTTACGATTCCATATGGAAAAATATTCTGTTAACAACTATACAAAATATATAGGGGAGTACCTAGGGTTAACTGGAAGACGTTTGAATGGAGCAGAAATGGTTGAATGTGGCCTTGCGACTCATTTTGTGCCTTCCAAGGTATACATATATATATATATATATATATATCTAACATTGTGACATGATATTTTACGTATATTAACTAGAAAAATCCAATTAACATCACTTTCCTCTGTGGAGCAGAAGCTAAATTTGCTAGAAAATGCGCTACGGTCTGTGACAACTTCAGATATTTCAACAATTAGTGCATTAATTGATAAATTTACAGAAATGATTTATATTAAGGAAGACAGCCCCTTAAAGAGGTAACTTGGTGGTTATTATGATTCTTAATATACAAATGCTTTTCTCTTAGTTTAAGACACTGCTAGCTGTTAAGGCCGGCGGATTGCATATAGCCCTATATAATAAATAAAGTTGCATTATCTGTGACTTAATTATGAATAGATAAACTTCCTATAAATATGGTCATCCGTTTGATTATCTTCTTTGGTTTATATATACATATTTCAAATGATTATAGTCAGATTCCTTGCCCAAAAACTTTTCATCAGTTCTTGTTAGTTTATTAGCCAATTTGCATGATACATTATAAATGTCATAAGACACAATGATTACAATAAAAATTCTTTTGAAAATCAAGCAGACTGAACACAATCAGCAAATTCTTCTCAAAAGGAACTGTTGAGGAAATTGTGCTATCCTTGGTACGCATAGTTCAATTTGATGCTCATTTTTATTTTTCATTCTTAGAATATGTGGTTTAAATGTCATAAAAATTTTGGTAGGAAAAGGAAATGGAAGTTGAAGGAGCAGCAAAATGGATTTCAGATGCATTAAATTACATGCGTACATCTTGTCCTACAAGCCTCAAGATATGGCTTAGATCAGTAAGTATCTATGCGAACATGTGTGTGTGTGTGTGTTATTAGAAATTAAATTCAAAAATAGCAAATTAATGTGATTAGGTGAGAGAAGGCAGAGTACAAAGCATTGAACAGTGCCTTAATCGGGATTACAAAATTAGCAGCCACTTCTTGCGAAGAACTGTCAACAATGATTTCTACGAGGTCAGAACTATTACAAGTATAATTCAATTGTTGAACTGTCCTCTTCACTGCTCATAATTATTGAAAGTGTGTGTGTATGTGGCTAGCTTTATTTGAAAATACCTTTAAAATGCTTGGAATTTTCTTGCAGGGTTCAAGAGCAAAGCTATTTGACAAGGACAACAAGGCTATGGTAAGGCAGAGAGAAAGATGGGGTTTAGCTTTCAATATTTCATCATCATCATCATCATTATATAGCATAACAAGTTTTTTTGTTGCTTTGATAGTGGGATCCTCCAAAGCTGGAGCTGGTCAGTGAAGAAATGGTAGATCAGTACTTCAGAGAAGTTGAAGATGAGAATTGGGAGTTTCTGCAACTTCCACACAGATCAAATACACTCAGCAAGCTGTAAACTGAGGCATGGAAATTGAAAGGCCTTTTATCTGAAAAAGGATATTTTTAATATTTGTAAAATATTTGAATGTGATTAAGATCTTGGATGTTTGCTATTTTAGTACTCTTATGTAGGTTAATTAATAATGTTGCACAAAATAGTATGGACTTCTTTTTTTGAATTAAAGGGTCAGACACAACAGCATGAGATTACAAGCTAGATCGAACCAGCCACTTTCCACTACAAGAGAGCCTTCATGTCACTAGGCTATAAGGACATTGGGTTAAGTTATTATTATCAGATAAGGAATCGTATAATTTGATTATTATGAGAAAATCCAAAATCTTTATAGACAGAACCAATCATTAGTTCCCAACCATAGGTCAAATGGAATCCTATACATAAATCAGTTAATACAAGAATAGAAAAAGCTTTTTATGGTGTTGCTTAAGTTATATAGGAATTCTTAAACCCAAGAGTTAAGAATAATAAGTTCTTGATTACCTAGAATAGAATAATTACTTAAAATAACAAAAAAATTGTATTTATCGTGAACTGCAAAATCGTATTCATCCGCATCCCAGATGAATTTTCTATAATTTCTTAAGGGTGAAACTGTTATAGAGCTTCTGGGCAAAGTCTGAGTAATTAAGCTCCCTGTTCTTTTCGTTTTCTTTTTTTTTTTCTTTTTCTTTTTTGGGCTTGTGGTGAAAGGTAATTAATTAGGCTCACTTTGTGTACTGTTTTAATTCCAAATCTTGATTTGTGCAAAACTGGTCGGCCCAGATTCTTGTTAGGCGGGCGACAACACTTGCCGGGCCCATATTCATTTTTTCCATATAATTTTTTTTTTTTTTTTTTAAAAAAAAGGGATAAATGATATTGAATTTGAAACATGATGAAAAAAACTTAATTATAATAAACATGATGAAAAGGTATTTTTATTTATCTTCCTATCTTTCTAATGGAAATTAGGGAAATGCTCATGTATTACTTGAAACATTAAATAAATAAGCCGTAGTATTTATGTTTTTTTTTTTTTTATATATTATCATCGTTAAAGAAGGAAAACTATTCTGTTTGAGGCTCGAATGGAAGGGACAAGGACCTCCCTTACAGAAGATTATAAAATTATGAGTTGTTTCTTCTAAGACTCTAAATCAAGCCTCAAAGAGATCTATAAGCGGAAGTTGGAAATTTGCCTTAAACCACTAGACCAACTCTATGTTTTTAAGCCATATTATTTATAACTAATGAATAACATTACTCTTTAAAATGTATTGGGAGGATTAAAAAGAAGAAGCAGAGATGTTAAAGGTTGGCTCACTCTGGAGTTTGAAAGGCCAGATATTTTAATTGAAGTATCCAGAATTAATCCAGATTTTATTTGTGCGAGAGATGCGTGTATTTGACATTTTAATTGTTAGATTTTATTTGACTGCATTAAATGAAATGTTAGGAAATTTAAATTAATTTTATATGTTCCTGCGCACGCACATGGGAATGGACAGTCTTCTCAGACAAATCTATCTCGACAACCATAATTCACTTTGACAAAAAGCAAAATTTAAATTGTTTACCTTGACAAAAAGCTTCTATATTCTTCAGTTGAAAAATCTCTATTGTTAACAAAAACATTTACAACATATACAAAACAAACTCGAATCAATATGTTTTGTTCCGGATCTTCCAATCAAAAATCTTTATGTAAACAAACAATACAATATGCAATTACACAACCTACACATAGTTAGTCTAGTAATGTAAGGCTTTACTAGATTTTTTGGGCCTCGAATTTGAGTCCCATAAGAGACACTTGAGGTGGGAGGGACAACCCCAAACCCTAAACCAAATATTAGATAATAGGATAAAAAAATCCAATTACTCCAATTACACACTCACAAATGGATCTGATGCTTATATATAGTAGGAAATGAAATGAAAAGTATATAAAGATCAAAAGCTCCAACAAAATTTCCTTTACCTCTATATGCAGAAGGAAGATCAGAGCTAGAGATCAGCCTAACAGTGGAACTGACATGAGAAAGAAGAGAGCCTAATATAGCCAAGAAAAAACTTGCCGGCAATATTGTTAAATATAAATGGCTGTTATATATATTATATGTATCTCCGGCAAGTCATTCTTGGCTGCATTACACTCTCCTCCTCTTCATGCAAGTCCCTTTTAGGCTATTTGCCACAATCTCACAGCTTGTGTAGTGTGTGTATATGTCTGTGTGTGACTATGTATATAGTTAGATTATAGAGAGAGAGGGGGGGGGAGGGAGAAGGAAGAGAATTAGGATCACAAGTTGATAGATATATAAAGGGAATGGAATCTCCAGCTAGATTAGTGATAATGTAAAATAAAGGTGGATTACAGAGATAGATATATATTCGCGAGGTGGGACTTGTTATGGGAAGTGGCCTTACTTGCCAACCAAAAGCCAGGGAGATTTATATGTGTGTATTTCACACCGCCTTAATTCCGGGGCCACATTTTGTGCTTACCAAACTGATGAGCAAAAATGTTCTCATCAGTACACCATTTGATTGATTTTGAACAGTTCAGATTTAATGTTATTTAATTTTTATAAAGACAATCTTATAACTGTTACTTTTCATAAAAGTGGAATTTATTATTTAGAAAATCACAAATTAAAATTTTTAAATTTAGATCATTGGAATTAAATTTAAATGATTGAGATCTCATAAAGTGATGACGAGAAATTGGGTGTGTAATATCCTGAATTTTGGACCTAGCAATTTGAGAATTAGCTTGTGACATAATTTTCATGTTAATTATTGTATGAAGCTAATTAATATTATATTATTGAGATACATGGAGATTTTCATTAAATCTAAGCCAAATGATATTTGTTTTCATCTAATTGGCTAAAAAGGGATAATTATTGTGAGAAGGCATAGAAGATAAGAGATAATTCAAGAACATGGACACATGGCAAGAAGGGAGATTATTAGCAACAAGCATTTATGCCTTTGAAAATGACATATACACATGACAAGATTAAAGTGGTTATTAGAGAAATATCTAGAATGAGTTCACATGGCCCCTTATTAATTAAAGGATTACTAGAAGGGACACATATGCCTAGCTAATTAATTATAGGGGATACCTAAGCTATCAAGTGTCCAAATAATATTTAAAGAAAAATTAATTGAGGAGACATGTGCACATATTGGATTAATTATAGGGGACACTTGTACACATTTGAATAATTAAAGGGGACACCTAAGCTACCAGGGTGTCAACATGATATCTAAAGAGGAATGGATAGGGACACTTGTGCATATTTTATTGATAATTTGTGCCACCTAACTATCTAATCTATTAAGCAAAATATTGATGATTATCCAAATGGCCAAGAGTCACACAAAGGAAAGAGCTAACAAGTTAAGTAGACACTTAAGCATTTCATGTATTAATATAAAGGGACACTTGGACACCTTATTTAATGAGTTTTGAAGATCAAAATTCTCCCTCCGTAAGCTATCAAATTCGTCCAAAATAAGGAGGAGGAGAGAAAGTCAACAAAACTTGCAAAATAAGCCAAGTTTAAGGGATATTTTGTAAGAGCGCTTTGGTCATTTGACTTGGGAGATTTTTAAGTGCATTCTTGACAAATTTAAGACATTCTTCACTCCGTTTTTGCATAAGTATTTCATTCAAAGAGGAGAACTCAAGAGAAGTCAAGAATTTTCTAGAAAAAGGAGAAAATTCAAGAGAAAGAAAGGATAAGACCAAGGGGTAAAATGGTAATTGGTCAAAGGAGATATTTTTGGTTGGCTCATGACCTCTATATAAGGACTCCTTCCCCTCATTTGTAAGGCACCAAGTTGCCATAAGAGAAAATAAAAGAGAGTAAAGGTTAGCTCAAGTGAAAGAAGAAAGAAGGAAGCAAGCAAAGTTGACAACTAAGGTAAGTTAGCTATGGTATTTTGTGAAATTTCCTTCTATCTTCATGAACATGTTGAAGGTCCTAATGAGCAACTAATGTATGGTATGTAGAAGCTTAAACTGAAATCAACAAGGAGTTTAAGGAATGAGAAGTTCAAGGAAAGCAAAGCTCAAAGTCAAGTAAGTACCTTCCTTAACACCCTTATGGTTTTATGACTTGGATTTAGCTTCTTTTCATGATATTTGATGGTTATGGGAATCAATATTTCTAAGGGGAGGTTCTGCTCAAGTTGGTATAAATGACTTAACATGAGTTTTAAACCAAGAATATGACTTAAGAAGGAAGATTAGGCAAGAACTATGAAAGATATGGACTTGAAATGATAATTTATTCGAAGTAATATTTGAATTATGGAGAATTGCAAAAGTGATGAGTATTATTTATAATCATAGGAAGTGCCATCGCCGGAAGCTTTTAAAAGAATTTGGAGAAAGTAATTGATAGTTTAAGTTTGCCAGGTAATAACCTTAATCCTCATATACTTTGTATGTCTCTGTATGTATGTTTTACCATGAATATTTATGCATTTGGTTGTTGATGTTTTGCCAAGCGCTTTGGTATCGGAACCCGCTGCGTGCGACCTGCTGCGTGCGACCTGCTGCGTGCGAATAGGGCATTGTTTGAGCCAATGAGGGAACTTCAACCATAGCATGAGGGCGCTTGGAAAAGCAATCCAACGGCTGAAAAGAGTCCATAAAAACGTCCAAGAGTGAATGTGGAGGATTGAAAGTTAAAAGGTGATGCCAAAGATCAATAGAGGAGAAGAAAGAAGAGATTTTGGATGACTTGGTTGTGGGACCCACAAGGGCTTGAAATGTGCCTATAACTAGAGAAGGCTCCCTCATCATTTCTTTACACCAAGAAAAGAAATCAAATCTGATTCTGTTGAGAAAGAGGGAGGCTAGGCGAAATCCATAGGAAGGAGAAGAAGGAGTAAGAGCTTCAAGATAAATTATTGGTCTTTAGCTTTTAGATTTTGATAGAATTTTGGTTTGATCTAGAAAAATGTGTAGTAAAATTGTTTTCATGTTTTTAAGGTCACAAATGGGTTTAGAATGAAAAACATGGTGGGAAATAACTTTTGGGAACCAAAGATCATTATAGTGAAATTTGCAAAAATTTCCGATGTTGGGTTTTTGGAATCAGTCACCTTGTGGCCATATTTTATATAGAAAATGATCTTTAAAAATCAAGAAATTTTCCAAAAATAAAGTTCACATCTAGGGCTTTCTTTTGATATAAAATTGGTGATTATTAGAGTTTTGTACAAAAAGATGTGAATTTTTGAAGTTAGACGTTGTTTCGAAGTTATAATCTGAACAAGGGTTAAAGATGTAAAACTGGGAATGATCCAGAGACTTTGAGCTTCTGGGATTATTTTTCCTTAAAATTAAACATGTCAAGGGTTATGTATATTTTTGAATCACATCAATTGGATTTTTGTACATCTAATTATGATGTTTCAAAGTTGCTGAAAAATCCTGCCACAAAATCTAGAATTTCGAAATTAAAGAAAAGTAGGGTAAAAATGGAATAACTTATCCACTAAGGGTAAAAATGTAAGAATAAGTGAAAATAGCCCTTTTGGATATTATCCTAAGTCATATGATATTTATTACAATATCATAT
The DNA here is from genome assembly GCA_019022655.1 of Acacia acuminata. Classification (NCBI taxonomy): domain Eukaryota; kingdom Viridiplantae; phylum Streptophyta; class Magnoliopsida; order Fabales; family Fabaceae; genus Acacia; species Acacia acuminata. Next base: position 966,968 of record JAFJYI010000179.1, on the reverse strand, counting down.
AAAATATGGGAAATGAAATAATCCGATGATAGTATTATAGGAAACCCAAGAAGTCCCAGGTCAGATTCGAGGGACGGGCATATTACATGGAGTACAGGTATGTTCGCATACTATAACTTTAACTCTCCGATGCCTTGTATGTCTTTATATGATTATTTCACTAGTGCAAAAAAGGCTTTTAAGACCGGACAAAAGAGGCATCGTAGGACCGGACCCGCAACCGGTCTTGTTCCAGCCGGTATTAAAAGTCTACATTTAAGACCGGACTACGACCGGCCTTAAAGAAAATATTTTAGACCGGACATTTAGAACATTGGGTATTAAAAGTCGTACTAAAATAAATCTGAAATACTTTTTGTTCGGTCCTAAAACTCAACTTTTAAGACCGGCTAATAATTAGGTTGCTCTTAAAAGATAGAATTTTAAGACCGAACAAAAATAAATACGGTCTTAAACTTAGCGGCTTCTAAGACCTGACTAATTATATGCGGTCTTAAAAGATTGACTTTCAAGACTGGATGATAAATAAATGCTGTCTTAAAAATTTTATTTTAGACCGCATGTATAAATTTACCGGTCTTAAAAATACCGACTTTTAAGACCGGCACTTATTATTAAATGTGTTACCCGACCTTTAAGACCGGACATATAAATACATCCGGTCTTAAAAACTCACCATTTAAGACCGCACATTTATTTGCGGTGTAAATTTTCCTGAATTTTTCCCTGTTCTGTTCTTCCTGATTGTATTACACACAAATCCACTGCCCAATCCAACACATAAAAGTCGATACTTTAAGTCAGTAAGCTATGAACAATTATTTGAATATATTGAATTGGAAAAAGAATACAAATATTATTCACCATGAGTTATTTGGCCTCTTAATTAATGATTATACTATGACTACAACACCCAAATTAATTCATACAATAAGATAACTTACTTACAAATACAATAAGTTATAAATACAACACACATGCCCAAAATAATATTCACCATGCCTTCATCTGATTCCCACCCAACAAAGTAACATCCTCTTTTATAACATGCCCCTTTGGATTGGATCCTGCCACAAAAATAAAACAAGAACAAACTTCATAGTCAGTGACATTGTTTATGAACATAGAAGGAATATAATATAGTTAAAACCTTAAAGTTTTCAAAGAAATCTGCATATGAATATTACCTTATGAATTGACTCTTTTATAAAGTGATATCTTCCCATATCCCTTCTTGATGATCACTTCTTATGCCGGGTTCATTATCCGCTTCATCTTCTTCGTTTATGTCCCAGGTAGACCCCTTGAAATAGGAGTACTCTCGGGAATACCATAATTCGAATTCATTTCCTCATCAATATCAATGACCCTCTTTCCTTCGAGAGCTACGAGACTACATTTTATTTTCTTGATCGGTGATATAGAACACTTGTTTTGCCCGGTCTCGCCATAATAAAAGGTTCATCTCCAAAACTTCTACCATGGACATCGACTAATGTAAATCCTAGCCGATCGATCCGAACACCATTATTGACATTGACCCACTTGCATTTGAAAATGAGAAATCTAATTTTCACATAGTCCACCTCCCAAATCTCTTCAATAACCCCATAATATGGCATGACCGCCAATAAAGGGCTCTTGTCTTTCGAACTCGGAGAAGTGCATAGATTCAGCCCCTAACATAACACCACCGTTCGACCGTGCTCGTATCATCTAGGGACTTTGTGTAAAATGTATAACCATTGATCACATATGAATTCTAACTTATGACATCGACCTCGGGACCACGTGCTAACCATTTGATTGTATCGAAACACATTCCTCTCCCTCGATCTTTTGTTTGAACCGGTTTGCAAAAGTTCTCATATGCTCCCTAATCAACCTTTGTTCACCATTCGATGATTTTCTTTCCTTACAACTTCTTTATGTTCAGCTATGGCTTGAACTTCATCAACATTATTCAAGATGTATAAGTGGACTTGTGACAATTCATCAGGATCCACACTCTTTACGGAAGCCCCTCGTCTACCCCCTTTAGCATGCTGACGTTTTAGAAGCCCAATATGTCTTACTTTGATCAAATAATTTTGACAAAATTCCATGGCTTCTTCAGAAACATATTTCTGAACAATCGATGCTTCTGGTCGGTATGCGTTCTTCACGTACCCTTTTAGGAATTTCATAGATATTTCAATTGGGTACATCCACTGTAAATGGATAGGGCCGCACATCTTTATCTCCCTCACTAGATGAACAATTAGATGAACCATGATGTCAAAAAATGTAGGAACAAAAAGCTTCTCAAGGTGGCACAAGATAAGATATCCTTCATTCTCCAATTCATCCAACTTTTCAATCTCGAAAACTTTACTACAAAGCGCATTGAAGAAGACACAACGTCTAGTCAAAACGACCCGAAGATCATATTCGGCGATGTCTCGAATAACTATTGGGAGTAGCTGTGGCATCAAGACATGACAATCATGAGACTTTTGGCCTACTAATTTCAAGTCTTTCATCGATACAAGCCTCTTCAAATTTGAAGAATACCCCGTGGGAACTTTTGTGCCATGTAAACACTCACAAAACTTCGTTTCTCATCCTTAGACAAAGTATGAGAAGCCGGGGGACAATAAGTTCTCTTCCCATCTGGCCTTGGATGTAACTCTTCGTGTATTCCCATTGCTATCGGATCCAATCTTGCCTTCACACCATCCTTGGAACCACCTTGTATGTTGAGAAGCGTGCCGACAATACTATCACATACGTTTTTCTCCACATGCATGACATCAATACTGTGTCTCACATCAAGATTGCACCAATATGGAAGATCGAAGAATACATATCTCTTTTTCCATATACTTGTTTCTTTTCTACTCTTTGCAGTTTTACTGAAGACGACATTGATATTTTTCACCTTTTCATAAACTTGCTCCCCAGTCAATGCCACCGGAGCATCTTCATACTCTTGGCCACCAAAAAAGGCTTTCTTTAATCGACGATATGGGTGGCCCTGTCTAAGAAATCTTCTATGTCCAAGATAAACTGTCTTTCTTCCATGTTGAAGTTGATGGTAGTGTGTGCCTTCTTCACAAACCGGACATGCTTTAAGGCCTTTTACACTATACCCTGACAAGTTCCCATATGCTGGGAAGTCGTTTATAGTACAAAAAATCATGGCTCGCATTTTAAACACCTCTTTCTTGAAAGAGTAAAAAACATCAACACCTTCTCGCCCACAACTCCTTCAAGTCTTCGATCAAGGGTCAAGGTAAACATCAATGTCATTTTCGGGTTGTTTCAGTCCCCGAATCAACATAGACAACATGATGTACTTTCGTTTCATGCATAACATTGGAGATAAGTTGTAAATAATCAGTAGTACAGGCCATGAACTATGTATGCTACTAAGGCTTCCATATGGATTCATGTCATCCATGCTAGAGGCAAGCCTAAGGTTCCTAGGTTCTTCGTTGAAGTTCGCAAATAATTGATCAATTTTCTTCCATTGAGAAGAATCAGCCGGATGTCGAAGCTTTCCATCAGAAATCCTCTCATCTGCATGCCACCTCAAATTTTTTACATCATTTTCATTCGCAAACAGCCGCTTGAACCTTGGTATGATTGGAAGATACCACAACACTTTTCACATATCGGACAATTCTGCTTCTCTTCAAACTCTTTTCTATACAATACGAAATCATTCGAGCATGCATGGATCTTTTTGTACTCCATCCCCAGTGGACAAATTATTTTCTTAGCATCATTGTATCGATGCGGCAACATATTAACATCCGGAAGCATGTCCTTAAAAGCCTCAAGCATTTCAGAAAAACTCTTGTCGCTCCATCCATGACGTGCCTTCAAGCTTACCAATTTCAATACAGGCGTTCAACAATTGGTATTTTTTACACCCACGGTATAGAGGGGTCTCGCATCACCGCACATATTACCATATGCATGTGATTGATGAAAAGCCTCTTCTCCTACATCACGGATAATGTCCTCTATGCGATCATCCATATCCGTGTCATTATCATCAAAGGCCACTTCCCCATGTTGAAACCCACTTGGTATTTTTTCACCATGCCATACCCATACTGTATAAGTCTTACAAAATCCTTCACAAATTAAATGTGTGTGTATAACTTCAACACTTAGTCACCTCTCATTCAGACATTTTACACAAGGGCAATAAAACTTCCCACTATCATCATGGGCATTTTTTTTAGCAAATTCAATAAAGTCCCTCACCCCATTCTGATATTCAACACTCGTCCGTAAAGCATTTATCCAACTATGGTCCATAGTATAATTCCTATAGACGGAAAGATTTAACATATACATAATCCGAAAAAGGCAGAGACTTGCATATAAAATAAGCCAACTCCAAATGCATATTTATGCTCAATGTTGGTTATGCATGTCTTTTTTTTTTTTTTTTTTTTTTGGTTTTACGGAGAAACTTGCTCATTAAATGCATAACGAAGATTCACTTTTGGTCATAAAATGTATCATAGTGAATCCAAGAAGCAAAATAAATACATGATGAGGAAATTAAATGTATCGCATGAAGGTCTTGTGGACTCACTTGTACCATATAAATTCAAATGCGTTTGCCGAGTCTTTCTTCTCCCGCCACGAACGTTGATGTTGCGATGCAGAAGAGTAACCTAAAAACATTTCTTGGTCAGTTGGGTAGGTCTAAAGTGCAAATATAATCTTCAAAATACAATATTCATCAACAACAGAAAACCCACAATAACATTTCATCGATTTCGTTCAACCCATGAAAAACCCGGAACCATTAGAAGGAAAATCATAAAGTTATATAACCAAAACACCTCATACAAATTGGTCTATAGACGTTTAGCTAAGGAACCAGAGAGTTAATCTCGAGAGAGGAATGCGAAAGCGAAATGACGACGCAACAACACACACGGAGACAAACACCGTGTAATCACTTTCGGCGCGACAAGAGAAGTTCGAGAGGAAAATTTAATTTTCTCCCCGACGAGACATGTCTTAATATTTTATATTTTATTAAGACCGATTAATTATATAGTATACAGTCCTAAAGATATAATTCTATTAATAAATTTTTAAGACCGGAGGTTAACAATACTGCGGTCCTAAATTTTAGTATTCATTAAATTTTAAGGCCGGAGATTTATAAAGCGTCCGGTCCTAAAAGTCAAATATTTATTAACTAATTTTTAAGACCAAATGGTTAAGAATACTCCGGTCCTAACTTTCGGTATTCATTTAATTTTAAGACCAGCGATTATAAGAACTATGGTCCTAAAAATATTTCGTTTATTAATTAACCAAAAAAAAGGAAGAGGTTTGCCTTTGGCGAGCGCAGTCGAAACTGAGTTAATAAAATAAATTAAAGGAAAACTGGAGAATATAAATATTAGAAAGACACAAGCTTAGTTTTACCGCTTCCATACATAACTAGAGAATATGCACGTACACAAGAAAATTAAGAGAGAAAAACAAGCGAAAATTATCAAAAACAAGAATCGACTAAACATCCTAAAGCTTATTATCCTCCAAAGCCTTGGTGATATCAAAGATGAACAAGATTAATTTCCCACCGGAGATCAGCAAGTTCTGTCTTACTCGCATCACCACAATGCTTCATTAGAGGAAAGAGGAGAGGGGTCGTAGTAGTCGTAGTGGGGCCAAGAGGTTGGAGAGGGGGAGCGGGAACCTTTTCATCATCCGAATAAATAATAATGGGTCTAATGACTCGAGACTCTTCTATCACAATAGGACAAACTCTCGATGGAGGAGGGGCACCGTATAACGATCGACGGAAGGCACGAGCATCACGAGTAAGAGCACCCCTACGAGCGATTCTCTTGTATCTAACTATGGTTTGAGCAAATTGGGGCGAGAGGTATGAGGAGTTAATTAATAAAGGCGTAGAGCTATTCTCGATAGCCACGTATGTAGTTTGGAGTTACGAGGTAGTGAGGAATTAATAAGGAGTTAAGGACAGAGAGGTATGAGGAGTTAATAAAGGCAGAGAGCCGGAGACGCAAGTGATAAATGGTCTACTTTTAAGAGCGGGATTTATAGGTACGCGGTATAAAATTCTATTATTTAATTTTTTTCAATTCCATTTATTTTAAGATCGACCTTTTATAATATGTCCGGTCCTAAAAGTCTATTTATTTTTAAAATCAATTCTATTACTTTTAAGACCGACCTTTCATCATTTACCCGACTAAAATTCATTCTTTTCAAATTCGGATGGCGGAGTACCCTTACACTCTGTTCAAATGAATGATTCAGAGTCTCTTCGGCTTCTAGATAAACTTTCCAACTAGGCGTCTCCTCGTATTCTGATGAACTATGCGTCTCCTCATTAAAGTTTCCGGCGTTTCACATTGTTCAGGATGGGTTCTCTATTTAAACCCGTTGTTACTATACTTTCTTCACATTCTTCTCCATCACTTCTACATAGCCTCCTCCACTTGCCTAGCCTCCACTGTAATGGCTGCTCCCCCAGGTCCTCCGTTTCCTCCTCCTCCTCTTCAACCTCAGCCCCCTCCGCCATTGCCTCCTCCAAATCCGATTGTGAAGCAGTTGGTGTAGTCATTGGTGGCCCGCGTCGATCAAATCGATCAACGCTTGGGCCAATTGGTTCAGCTTGTTCATACCGTGAACAACAAGCTGAACATGGTACTTCACGCCAATGACGTGGAGTACGATCCCACTGAAGACGACTCTGAATCCGATGACTCCGGCTCCCCCTCCCTCTCCTACTACGAAGAGGATTAGTTGTTTTTTTATAGTTGTTTTTTTGTTGCTTTTTTTGTTGCTTTTTTTTTTGTAATTGTTGCCCCATAGTGCAGCAATAAAAATTATTATATAAAATATTATGGACTCTTTTTGTTCTCGTGCGAGTTTAGTACTTTAATTAGTTAGTTTATCCATTATCTAAACCTGGAAAGCAATAAACAAGGCAACTATGAAAGATGGATAATGGCGAGACTCAAAAACTAAGATGAAAGAACGAAGACTTTTAGGACCGCTCACTTAGTAAATCGAGGGTCCTAAAAACACCGCCATTTTTTGTCGGCTTTGGTTTCCATATTCGATCGCCTTGTTGTTTGCCTTGCAAGTGTACGAGTTTCGCAAGTAATAAAGTGATAAATAAAGTATCGTTCCCACGAGGATTTGTTTAACAAATTGGTCAAGCAAGAGGCTTAGTGAATTTCATCAAGTTGAGCTAGAACAAAGTTTTGATTTGGAAAGAGAATTTTTAAAGACTATTTCTAAAACTTAAAATTGATAAAGGCAAATGACTTTTGACTTCAAGGATAAAAGAGCCTAGGATTCTTCTTCCCCTTTTGCATTTCATAAAACTTGGTCACATACCTCTCTAGTAGCATTTCAATACATACATGTGTTAGTCTAAGGTTCACAAATACTTGACCCGCTCTCTCAAGTCAAAATCAAGTTTCTCTCCTCATTAAAATGCACAATCTCTTGCTACAATTAATGAGAATCAATCTTTAAGCAACAACCCTAATGTGATAATGCAAGGTTAGTAAATATATCTCTATTTTACCAACAAACCATCCATTTATCAAGTAAACTTTAAGAAAAGCATGATTTCAATCAAGTTATACACTTAGATTAGCTCTCTCGAGTCAAAACCTATGTGAATAAATCATCTAAATGGAGGCCAATCACTTAGAAGCATTAAGCCAAGGTTGAAATCAACACATGTGTATATTTATCTACCAAAAGAGAGGAATATTCAAGTTTTAATCCATACAAAGGGTAAGAAGAACCCTAGAATGAATGGTTTAGCTACTCATATTCAAATACAAAGAGAGTCTAAGCAAAGAAACTGAATACATGAAGAAACTAGGAAGAAAAGAGAAGAAAAGAGGAAGAACCAAGGTGAAATCCCCAAAATCTGTCTTAGGTTGAGCACCCAAGCCTCCAAGATTGTCCAAATCTCTCTCCCAAGCTCTTCCCTTGTGTGCCCACTTGTTTCCTTAGGTCAAGAGTCTGTTTTTCGGCCTTTCCCTTTAGGCTAAATAGGGTTTTTCTGTTTCTGAAAATGAAAAACGTGCAACTGTACTTTCTGCACTTTTTCACGACCGGCATGCGGCCGGTTAATCGATCGTCATGACAAAGTGACACGTAGAGCTACTTGTCAGTGGCCGCTGTCAACTTGCCGTGGCTAGTGGTACAGTTCTTCTAATTTTGCACTTTCTTCACATCCTTTCTTTCTTCCCTTGTTTCTTGGTTCTTATAGAGCTTCAAAACTTATCTCCACCTTCCTACAAAAGAGGAAGGAATTATCAATTCTCAATTGAATCACAAATTCTATAGGATATAACAAGAATTTCTTTGATTTTTGCTTTATACTTTGATATGCACATTTTCCTCTATCGCTCCATTTCTATGCACACTTTGAACCAAAAATAGATAAAAAGAGAGAGAAAATGTCTTTGGAATGTTGTCAATTTCTAAGAGTTAACACTTGTCCTTTTCATTATCATCTTTCTTTTTCCGACAAAAAGGAAACAAACAAAACATTGTCCTCGTGTAAATCAACAATAGAAATTCGCAGAATACGGTTAAGAGTGCAACGGTTTAAGTGTGGGGGATGTTTGCTTTTGTCATTGTGATTATGTATATAGTATAGTTTCATTTCCAAAAAAAAAAAAAAAAAAACAAAAAGAAAAAGAAAAGAAAGAAAGAAAAGTAAAAAAAAAAAAAAAAAAAAAAGAAAGAGAAAGAAAGAAAATACATAGAAAGAAAGGAGATATATAAGTAAAATAAAAATTTTCTTACATAGAAAATGATTGTGTTAATTAGTGCTCTTTTTAATTTCTTTGGTACTTAGCCTCTCATTCCATACTATTACCTACCTTCACCCTAACCCCATTGCAACCTTTCATAACAAGCTCTCTTGATTTGTGCATGCATGTGTTATGAGTAGTAGAGACGTAGAAATTGAGCAAGCTTATGGTAGGAAAATTTTCTTGAGTAGAATTTGAGCGATACATTTATTTACCTTAAACACTTGAGAGATTGATTTATTGAGTGCATCATTTGAGAGACCATCTTTTGTGATTAGCATCATTGATTGAGATTACCATGAATTGTAATTTGAGATGAAGGGATTGTGGTCTTGATTGATTGATCTTTTGGAGATTTGTGTCCCTTGTTCAATTTTTGCATTGTTAGCAATTGTTAGAAAAGAAGAGTTTCTCCTTTAGGTCTTTTTCTTTGAATTTTGCTCGAGTGCAAAAAGATAAGTGTGGGGGAATTTGATAATTGAATATTTCATACACTACTTTTTGTCTCTTGATTTATAATTTAGGACTCTTTAGCTAATAAATAATGGCTTTTATACTTATTTGGGCCTTGGGCCTTTTATTATATTTTAGCCATTATTTAATAATAAATTCCAGTTTTACATTGCTTCACCATTTTTACCATAACTCTTGAACCAGACATCGGATTTGCCTCATATTTGTCTCATATTTCAGATGATTCAGAGAGCTACAATTGTTATGAAGACATAAAGAGCAAATTCAGACAAGAGGATGGTCTATTTTGGAGCCGAAATTGTATGTATTTTTGGGCTTGAATTTTGTAATTAAAGCCCATTTTATTTTATTTTCGTTCTGGGCCTGAATTGTGGATTGGAGCCCCATTTTATTTTTCCATTTTAGGTTAAGTGAGGCAGCAGCTACAAACACATTCTCATTCATGTTTTTAGATTTTAGTGGATCAAAATAAGAGTTTTCAAATTCTCTCGCAATGTTCTTCGTGTTCTTCGCGTTCTTCATCGCTTCTTCGTCTTTCTTAATTATGTTCGGCTAAATTTCTTTGATTAGCCCAACGATGAGGATTCCATCCACTATCCGAGGATTCGCGCTTAATCGGTAACCGTCTAACTCATTTCTGCATTCTTTAATCGGATTCGATTTTTGGATCTGGATTGGGTTTTTGATTAAAAACTCAGATCGACATTTCCCAAGGACGTAGTTCAAACTAGGTTAAAGTATTATTGTGTGATCGTACAGAGATACGCCACCGATTCGAATAAATTCTGGACGATTGTTCGGTTGAGGGAATTTCGGGCAAATGCGTAGATTTCGGTTTGCCCAGTCGATCACGAGTTCGGGTTATAAATCTTTTTTGTCGAGGAAGGGAAGTGGTGGAATCGAAATCCTGGGTTAATCCTTTAATCCTCTTTTTCTATTTAATCTGTGTTATTTCGTTTTGTTTATGCATATTTCCATTTTCAATCTCTTCTGAATCAAAAACCTCCGATTTTACTGTTTCTATTTTATTGCTGTTCAAATTAAACTGACTGCAAATTCATTGGGGAACGACCCAAGTTACATTATACTGCAAATCCTTTTCTAATCTGGTTATTTTGGGAGATTACGGCAAATCTCTGTCAAGTACCACTGGTCTTAAGACCTAGGGACAGGGCCTCGTGCATACTTGCACACATAGATTTCGAGCATCTCGCTTCCTATTTCATCCGAACCTTTCCCCCAAGCTCTAAGACTATATTAGAAACTCAATTATTCCTTAGGTCTCTAAGGTTTTTACTAGTTTCCCTGCCAACATAAGAATTATTGATTGTGTTAGCAAATCTTTTCCTAACCAAAGTAAACACTATGCCCAACTTCTTAACAAAAGATGAGGACTTAAATTCTCAACATTTTTATCAAGAGTGAGGAAAAGTCAACGTACTATTCTCAAAGTAATCGAAACATAGTTTCTATGATATCCAAAACAACTTTTAAGTACCCCTTTTAGTTCTTAAGAAATTCACATGATACTACAACTTCTACGTTCAATGCTCACTACAAGAGTATAATAGATGCAATTGTTATAAGAAAACAATATTCAATTCCAACTATTACAATATCAAACTAATTCGAATTCATGTTTTGTATATCTAAAATTTAATGGTGTGGACATAAATTTAGCACAAAGTATCTGTGTAGTGGTGCACTAAAGTAGGTTTTACGAAGTATCAACAGCAACAATACTAACTCCTAATTAATCCATATTTACTAGAGTGTACACTCAAAATCTCATTTTAGAGCTATATCATTTTTTTTTAACGTCCAGGGATCTAATCCCCATGGTTTCTATTTTTACCAAACGCAACGGATAACCTTCAAAAATTTTGAGTCAAAAAGTTCACATTTAACTTAAAGGCGTTCATCAAAATTTCAGAATGAAACAAGGGTATATAATGCATGGTTATTTTATTATGATTAAGTGATAAGAAACCTTAATTTCAATGGACCATAGTACGATGCAGCTCAAAGCAGGGTTTCAATATAATGCATGCCATGATATTCAACCAAATATCGTTTCAGTAGTTAAAACCGATTTACCAATTAGGTTTCACCTAATTCTAACATGCATTTTTTTTTGAAACTAATACTGTTTAACATACCAACTATTTAGCAATCAAGATTACAACCGAAGAGGTTATCAAAACAACATTAATAAAGGGTTAGGTATTTTTGAGAAAAATGATATCAACTTTAATCATTGGTCCAACTTTCACAAAGTGTGATAACGCAAAGTGAAAGGGTGGAAATGTATACTAGAACAAAACTTAAAATGGTATACTCCAAGTCACTTTCATAAATTTAATCCGTTAAAACTTTCTAGTACAATAAAGAAAAATTCCCGAACTCACCTTTTTCTAACATAATTAAATATGACAATATAACCATAATGTATAAATTTTATAGCATCATTTAGATATGCCACTCTTTTCTAGAATAGGTTAATACAAAAACACTTAGATAGTGACCTAGAAGAATTAAGTGCTATTTTCCAACATATGATTAGTTTTCACAAAAATTCTATGCAAGTGTCACGTTTTAGAGTTCTTACAGCTAGCTGGTTGGAACTAAAATAATTTTTATGCACAAGATTCCATGAAGTACCGCAACTATGCATATTTAACAATATTCAAACCTTTAATATAACAAATTCACAGAAGAATCACCTTTTAACATAGTTCCATACTTAGTTTGGAAAGTTCAAGTGAAACACTCAGGTTAGATTTTTAAGTGAACAAACAATTGGTCAACATGCTGTCTATGAGTTATGTTTGGTTGGAACAAGTGCTCAGACATATGTATACAGAGATTTTGGAGACATTTAAAAGCAAAAATTCATACAAGTTTAGAGTATACATACCCAATGTAAACTTTATTTTTCATACAACATATTCAAGAACCAAAGATTTGATCACAAAAGATTTTTCAATATCAAACTAGAGAACAGCAGATATAAATCTAATCACACAAATGGTCCAATGATAAGAGAGAGTTCATACAAGGCATTGCTTGATTTATTATAAATTTCATGATGATGCTTAAATTCTATTCAGTAAGACACATCTCTTTACAATGACATCAGGAAAGGGATTTTTTTAAGCATCAGTATGAATTTTGACGGGTTAAAAGAAACTAACTGTCTTCTAGACTTGTCTCCTATTCTTAGGCATTAGTTTACTAATACTTTTTCTTCCTTGAGTACATACTTCATAAAGAGTCTTTTAATACTAGCTAATTTGTCCCTCATCATTAAGATATCTCGTATTATCTATAAAGAAAAATTGGCCTAGAGGGGTAGAGCAAAAAGTTCTTTTTCTGTGGTAGTATAATTCTTTTTTGCACTATCCAAAGTTTTAGATGCATAAGCAATCACATGAGATAACTTGCTATGCTTTTGTCCTAGCATGACCCCCACAGCAGAATTGGAGGCATCGCATGCTAGTTCAAAAGGCAAAGTCCAATTTGGTGCATTCAAAATAGGAGGAGATATCAAGTGAGCTTTTAATTCATCAAATGCTTGTTTGCAAGAAGTATCAAAGACAAAATCAACATCTTTTTGCAATAGTTTGGATAAAGGTAGAGCCATCTTGCTAAAATCTTTTATGAATCTCCAGTAAAAACCCACATGCCCTAAGAAAGAACGAAGTGTTTTAATATTAGTGGGGTAGGGCAAAGAGGAAATCACCTCAATTTTAGCTCTATCAACCTCAATGCCCTTGCTAGATATCAAGTGACCAAGTACTGTTCCATGATCAACCATGAAATGGCACTTCTCATAATTCAAAACCAAATTTTTCTCAATGCATCTATCAAGAACATTGTCCAAACTATCTAAACAAGCATCAAATGAATTGCCATACATTGTAAAATCATCCATAAAAACTTCCATGCAATTTTCAAGAAAATCAAAGAACATTGACATCATGCAACGTTGGAAAGTACTAGGTGCATTGCACAATCTGAATGGCATTCTCCTATAGGCATAGGTACCAAATGGACAAGTAAAAGTGATTTTTTCTTGATCTTCAGGAGCTAGTGGAATTTGGAAATACCCTGAATAACCATCTAGGAAACAATAGTGACTCTTACCCGCCAACCTTTCAAGCATCTGATCTATCAAAGGTAAAGGAAAATGATCTTTTCTAGATGCTTCATTCAATTTCGTATAGTCTATGCACACTCTCCAAGCATTTTGCACCCTAGTAGGTATCAACTCATCATTTTCATTCTTTACCACATTTATCCCACTCTTCTTAGGCACTACGTGAACCGGACTAACCCACTCACTATCAGAAATTGGGTAGATAATACCCGCACTCAATAGCTTGGTTACTTCTTTCTTAACCACATCTAGAATAAGGGGGTTGAGTCTCCTTTGGGGTTGCCTAAGGGGTTTGGATTCCTCATGTAAAAGGATTCTATAGGTACAAATAGCTGGACTAATCCCAAGAATGTCAGCTAAAGTCCAACGAAGAGCCTTTCTATTTCTACTCAAAACATCAAGCAATCTCTTCTCCTCACTCACAGACAAAGAATTTGAAATAATAACGTGCAATTTTCCATCAGCGATAAGGAAAGCATATTTCAAATTAGACGGGAGAGGCTTAAGCTCTAAATCGGGAGGTTGGACAACGAGAGGGAATTAGTCTAGGAAGATCAAGGGTGATAGAAATACTCCCCTTTGCAAGCTTAGGAGGTGTATGGCTTGTGCTAAGATCCATAGACTCTACCACTTGTTTATTGGTCTTCCCAAGCGTTGAACCAACATTAGGTTGGCTTACAGTAGCAACAGGCTTGGGGAAAGTGAATGTGGAGCTTAATCACCAAGAGGGGGGTGAATTGGGGATTTTAAAAACTTTTTGAAACTGTTCTGTTTATGACAACAAAAACAGAGATGAACAAAGTGAAAGAGAGAAGAGCAAGACACACGAATTTATACTGGTTCGGTCCAACCTCTTGACCTACGTTCAATCCCCAGACTCTCTAGGATTTCCATTATATCAAATGATTACACACTCTGTACTCAAGAGTAATTCTCTCACTAGAACTTACTCCCCCTTACAAGTTGTAATCAATGAACCCAATCACCAAGTCCCCAGACTTGTGATTCTTCACAATAAATGATTTACAGATAAAAAGTCTCTCTAAGAGTGGATAAAGATAAACACTGAAGCTTTGTGTATCGAAAGATACAATACAAGTGAGAACTGAAAGTATAAGTGTAAGACTTGAATGCAATTCATTTTCAGTAGTTGTGTTAGTTGAAAAGACTTGAATGCTTCTCTATTTATGCCAAGAGAGCATTAAATGACCGTTGTAATCTTCAATATAACCGTTGCCTTTATTAAACAAAGTTCTGGTAAGTTTAGGTCTTCTTCTCTCACTAATCTTCTCTTAATCCAGCTATGCAAAAGTTTAGAGTTGACTCTCTGTAAATTAATCCGTTGGAATAGCAACTGCTAGATGTGGAAAATATTCTTTAATGCTTTGCAAACGTGTGCGAGATGGATTACCCAAAAGTATGCAACTTTCGGGTTTTGCATTTAATGTGCTTGACATCACTTTTTGCTTTTGCTTTAAACCTTCAATAGACATTCTTTAAAGTATCTCGAAACTCACTAACAAAGTGGTTAAACATAGCTAGGAATATATAAGAATGATTGTAGGAAGTATTGAAATCAAACATAAAGGTTTTACAAATTCGACAGATTTGAATTTCTGACCTCACGATGGAAACTCGAGTTTGTTCATCAAAACTCGAGTTTTCAACTGTGCACTTAAGGCAAAACTTGAGTTTCATTATCATGACTCCAATTTCCTCCATCCATAGAGGAAAGTCGTGATTTGAGCTCTGGAGCACATTTTTGAAAGAAACTCAAAACTCGAGTTTCCAAAACAAAACTCGAGCTTTGGACTTTTAATGAAAACAATGAGTTTAAGTCCAAAACATCAAAACTTGAGTTTTCATTCAAAACTTGAGTTTTCAAAACATTGAAAAATGTTCAAAGCTCTCGGGTAAACAAAACTCAAGTTTTCATTTAAGTATGAAAACATTGAGAGATCTCGAGCCAAATCAAAACTCGAGTTTCTAAAGGGAAACTTGAGTTTTAAAACCTTGAAAAGTGACATTGCTCTCGGCTTGGCCAAAACTCGAGTTTTGAAAGCAAAAATCGAGTTTTCATATAATTATGAAAACCTTGAGAGAGAGAAAAAAAAGTGCCGAGTCAAAAACTGGAGTTTTCTCGTGAAGACTCGAGTTTTCAAAATCTGAGTGAAAACTTGAAAACTCTTTGTCAAGTCAAAACTCGAGTTTTCTCTTAACTTAAAGAAAACTTATAAAACTCGAGCAAATCAAAATCCCGGAGTTTTAGCGCGAAAACCGAGTTTGTATATGTTCAAAAGTTTAATACTCTCTCGTCGGCCAAAACTCGAGTTTCCAAACCAAGACTCGAGTTTTGTCCTCATTTGAAAATAGTGTGAAATCTCTCGTGCGAGGCGAAACTTGAGTTTTCTGGTCAAAACTTGAGTTTGTCTTTAATTGAAAAACTGAGTGCTCTCTGTAAGTCCCAAAACTCGAGTTTTCATTTGAAAACTCAAGTTTTGCTTTGATCACTGAAAATGAGCAACTCTCTGGCAAGGCCAAAACTCGAGTTTTGTCTTGGCAGTAAGTTTTTCAACTTACCACAGATAAAACTATAACTTGTGTTTACAATTGTTAGTTATCATCAAAACACATAGAAAACTAACAAAAAGTAGTCTCTTTCATACCTACTTCACAAGGAGTGATTAGCTCATTTAAAAATCTCAATGTATGAGGAGTGATATTAGTTCTATGATTAAGCAATGAGTTAGAAGGTGGCCCTTTAACCGCATTGTGTTGAGGTCCAAAATGAGTCATATGAGAGGATGTCTTCGTCGGTGTGAGGGCTGTTCCCTTAGAGAACAAATCATCCAAGTCTTGGCTACCGACCTCAAACTCAGCTTCCTCCACTAGTTTGTGGCCTGAAACATTGAGAAAAACACCTTCCTCACAAGCATCATCACTGAATAATGAATCATTGGAAGAATTAAGCTCAAATGAACTAAGAGAAGTAAGATAAAAATCATCCATGAATCAAAATTATCAACAGAAATAATCAAAATTAAGCTCAACCATCGATGGGTTAAGGTTGGAAATCTCACTCCCAAGTGAATCAAAATTATCAACAGAAGGAGAGGGAAATTTATCATCACATGAATCCAATGAAATACCACATTCAAGATTACAATCATTGGTGTGCAAATTAAGCTCATATTCATCAACCAAGTCATCAATGGCAAAGTCAATTGAATTCACACCTAATAAAGAGTAATCTTCATAAGGATGCTTCATGGCTTCATAAATATTAAAACTCAGCTTATTGTTACCTACTTCCATAGTGATTGACCCATCTCTCATATCCATAAAGGTACTAGCTATTCTCATAAAGGGTCTACCTAAGATAAGGGTGCATTCACTAGACTCATGAGACATGTCCAACACATAGAAGTCAGCAAGGAAAACCAAGTCTTTGACTTTAACAAGCAAATCCTCAATGATGCCTAATGGGTGCCTAATGCTCCTAACCACACTAGTCCTCTTAAGCTCTTTGACACCAAGAGATTTAAAAATGGCACTAGGCATGACATTAATGGCTGCACCTAAATCTAACAAGGCTTGAGCTACATTCACATTACATATGGTACAAGGTATAGTGAATGAGCCGGGATCCTTGCACTTAACAGGGAGTTGGGGTTTGAAAAGGGTAGACACATTAGAGCTAATTTGCACTCTTTCATTAGGCCTAAACTTCCTCTTGTTAGTACAAAGCTCTTTCAATAATTTGCAATAACAAGGCATAGACTTGACCAATTGGAAGAAAGGAACATTGATATTTAGCTTGCTAAACAAATCATACTCTTTTTCATTTTGTTCCTTATGTATTTTCTTGCCTTGAAAGTAAGCCTTAGGAAAAGGGAGTTGAGAAACTTTTACCTCCTTACCATTGGTATTGGATAAGATGCCTTGCTCGCTTAACTCACATTTCTCAAAAGTGCTTTTTTCCTTGGAGCCAACCTCTTGCAGAAGTGATTGTTGTTCCACTTGAGGTTGCTCAACTGCTTTGCCATTCTTCTTCTCAAGGATAGCCTTCTCTTTGAAGCTTTCAGATTCAGGTAGCTTCATTGGGCTCAATGGTGGACTTTCAACCTCTACTTCTTCATCCACATCATTGTCAACCTCTTCAGGGAAACGTACCTTCTTACCACTCCTTAACTCAATAGCATTGAGTGACTTAGGATTGATGACTGTGTTTGAAGGAATAGAACCACTTGTCTTAGCATGCACATTACTTACGTAATTAGAGAGTTGAGTCAAGAGGATTGCACATTATTATTCTTCAACTCCAATTCTTCCAACTTCTTGCACACATAAGCCATTTGATTACTATCACTTGCCACATCGCTTTGTAGCTTTTGTAGGGTATTGGAAATAGAAGAGAATTGACTCTCATTCACTTTGCTTTATCTTCCATCATCCGGTTGTTCATACTAGTAAGTTGAGAAACCACACTCTTCAACAATTGATTGTTCTCATCACCCTTAGACTCTTGAATAGGTACCATTTGCCTACGATTTGACCCATATGGTTGGACTTGATATGATGACCCTTCTTGATTTCTCCAACCAAAATTAGATTTAGGTCTTCTACCTTCATTGCAGGTGATTGTGTTAGAATCTCACCTTTGTTGTTGTTGATTAGGCCTTCCCTGGTACATGGCATTCACTTCCTCATGGTGATTAAGGCATAAACTTGTAATGTGCATCATTGAACCACAACCATCACAACTAGGTGCAACAAGAGCTTGTGAAGTAGGGGAATGAGGTCCTCGTTGAATACTCAGATTATGAAGTTCAGATGTGATTAGAGAAAGTTGTGAAGTGACTATATCCATCTTAGACTTAAGTGAGACCATTCTTTGGTTGGAACCGATATCACAAACTCCTCTTATCTCTCTCACATTATATTGTTGAGTATTTCTAGCTCTTATTCTGATTTGAGCCCATGCCTCTTCTGCCGTGCAATCTTCCAAAGAACCTCCAACTGCAGCATCTATAATGCATTTCTCATTAGGCAGAAGACCTTCACGAAAGTATGTAATCAAGTGTTCATCAACAATTTGATGGTGTGGACACTTAGCTAAAATCTCCTGAAAGCGACTCCAATATTCATAGAAGGACACCAAAGGGTCTTGTTTGATTGAGTAAATCTCTTTTTTAAGCTCCCCAATCCTTGCATCAGGTAAGTACTTTTCCAAGAAGGCTTTCTTCAAATTGTACCAATCTTTAGCCTTCCCCTCCAAAGTAAAATAGAACACCTTTAACTGCACATCTTCTATGCGAGCACCAACAAGCTTCATATTTGAGCAAGCCACGTTCAAGGCATTGAGATGGCTGTGAGGGTCTTCTTTTTCAAGTCCATGGAAACGAGGTAATGAATTTAGCAAAGGACCCTTAAGCTCAAAAATAACCTCAAGGTTGGGGCATTCAAAGTTGAATGGATCATTAGTGACATCTGATCTTGTTACCTTATAGTTCTCCTCCTTGGTTGAGGATTGTTTTCACCTTCCATAGCTGAGCACAATCACTTAAGTCAATGAAAAAATCAAGATTAAAAGAATGATCAGATTCCCCCTCAAATAGGTCGACATATAAAGCTATCAAGCAAGCAATGAAACAATGTGGTATCAAAACTTCTTGCACACAAATTCAAAAAAGTTAATGTGTGAAGTGGAAGGAGTAGAAGTAGAAGTGTATGTGAGTATGTATGATGTGTAGGGACAAGTAAAAATGCTAGGGTGCAAATGCAAATGCAAAAAGAAAGAAAATCAAGATATTTGGTTGGTTTTCTCAAAAAGTTTGATGCAAGAAAACAAATTTTCAAAATTTTTGAAAATTATAAAAAAAAATGAAAGAAAACCTGTTAGGCTCACAAGGGCAAACCCCGGTCAATCTAAACCAATTGACACTTAGTAAACCAAGGGAGTCAAAATTGACTCCCCAGCAACGGCGCCATTGATTTGACGAAAACCTTAGTCGTCTCGAGTTAAATCACAATTTATCACAAATTAAAATGCAATATAGTGCAAACAACTTGGGACCGTTCTCTTATCAAGGAGCCTTTTATTTTGAAATCCTAGATTTGACTAAGTGCTAAAAACATGGTTAGAAAAATGGTTTTGAAATTGGTTTTCTTTAAACTAAAATTCATAAAATATATAAAGAAATTAATTCTATTCTTTTTGGTATTTTTGGAAAATAGTGAAGAATGCTTTGGATTAAAAGAGATTAATGATGGATGCTCTTGGTAGTGAAGAAGATGGCTATCATTGCTTAAAAAAATATATGGGAGTTACACTTTCATTAAGTCTAAAGAACAACCTTAAGATAACACTTGAGTCCAATAATTTCAATCAATAGAAGCTCCTACAAACATAGCAAATACTACCTTTTGAAATATTGTTAAAATCCACTTAATGTGTAATTAAAATTGGGATGATGTACATTGTTCTTCTCAATTAGAATGTTCTAGCGAACCATCCAAGAGCTAAAATCAACTATGATTACCACTCACAAACATGGCAGCCAGCATAATTTCATCAAGCATCGAAAGAAATATGAAAATATGAACATCAAGAAACATCATCCAATTAAAACTACAACAATCAATCCACATGAACACATAACAGCAATCCAAGTCTCACAACTACATAATGATAATCCTAAACAAGGAAATCAAATATATAATCTAAGCAAAAGATTGAATTAAGTCACTCCCCTATTCCCCATTGAAGCCCTAATGCTCAAGCCATTTATCTTCACCACCAAGAAGCAAGGGTTTAGCTACAGATAGCCATTAAATAGTCCAGGACATTCTGTAAAAATGATTCAGCCATGGAAACCAAGATCGCCGAAAAATACAAAAACTTCTCTAGAATCTGGTAAATCACGCTGGAAAAATCAAAGCTCGCTGGAATTGTTTTCAGGTTCAAGTTGCTGGTTCTGTTTTCTGGTTGTCTGCTAAGAGTGAAAAAGATGATGGTGTAGCATATAAAGAAGGTGAATGGAGCTTAATCACCATGGGTGTTAGTGGAGTGAAAGAAAGGATGATGATGAAGGACCAAGGCTCAGGGTGTGGTGATGATGGTCAACTGACGGTGAAGGCGTGGGAAGATGAATCGAAGAAGGTGATGGAGGAGTGAGAATCGCTGGAAGTGGTTGAGGGGGGATGGGGATCGAAGGTCTGTCGGCGTTGGTGTGTGTGGTCGACGCTCGTGGAGGGAGGTAGACGATGATGGAGGACATGATGATGTTCCCAGCTCAAGGTGTCTTCTTTTTGTGGCGCTATTCCCTTGTGAATTAAATATGTCGGGTCCTTTACTCGTAGCTCCACAGTCTGCAAAATGCTGAATCGAAAAACCTAACCTCAATGGTCAAAACGCATGGCTTTATAAGAGGGACCTAAGTGAAAAGAAAAAAACTATTGCTTGAGGGACTAAATTGAAACTTTTATATTTTGAGTTTAGACTTTAATTTTCAACTTTTATTTAATCTTTTCAAGCATCTACAGTGAAAAAAAATTAATCCAACATCAAATATTCTCATAAAAATCAATGATTAAGAGTGACTACATTTTTCTTGACAATTTTGCCCTTTTTAGCCCTAATTTAATGTATTTACTTTTAACATCAATGTATCATAAGAAAAGCATTTTAAGCTCAATAACTATGATAAAATGCATTATGAATCCCAATTTAATGATAAAAATCATATAAAAATATGGTTTGATCAATGTTGGTCCAATAGAAACATGACACGTGTCCACCATCATGACAAGTAAAAAGCAACTTTTGTTAGTCAAATGAAAATGTGACATGTGTCCCTTCATTATATATATACACTAGTGCAAAAAAAGGCTTTAAGACCGCCTCATTTAGAGCGGACAACGGACACCCCGGTCTTAAAGGAATGACCGTGGCGCCCGTAAATATAAAGAACTTCTTGCACCGGACCAATTTTTCACCGCTCTTAAAATCATTATTGAGACCGACTAAAATACCACCGGTCTTAAAAATTGAACTGAAATTTCAATTACTTTCTAAATATATCTCATATAGCCGTACTTATATTTTCTCATGCGGTAAAACATAATAAGGAAAAATTTAAATATAAAAAGTCTAAAGTTTTAAGACCGAACTTACCAACAAGACGGTCTTAAAAGTTTTCTTTCAAGACCGGACATATGATACTTGCGGTACGAAAAGTTCATTAATATTAAGACCGGCGTTTTAAAAGGAACGGTCTTAAAGGTTAAACTTTTAAGATCGGACGTTTAATATGACCGAGATTAATGTAAATATTAAGACCGTCTCTTTTTCATCCGGTCTTAAAAATCCAAGCAAGTTATACATTTCTTCGCGCGAAAGCTTTTGTTACTCGTGGAGAACCTCCGTTCGCGTTCCGAAACCCTTCCTATTGCATTACCTCTCTTCCTCGCCCACGTACCATCAGCCCCCGTTACTCTCTCATTTGCTCGGGCATTCCTCTCTTCCCGTCTCGAAAATGGACGGTGAAAACGAATCTATTCGTGTTCCGCAACGCCGCCTCCCGGTGTGATCAGGTGTGAGTGAGAACGAACCCTCTTCATCTCACAATGAGGCTCGTAATCGCCCGCACGCCGTGGTAGAAAAGGCACACGAATGATGGAAGTGACCCTAAGTCGGACTTCGGGTCAAAGCTCGAGATTCGCTTTGATGCAAGGTTGGAACCCGTCGGTCCTAATAAAAGCAAATATAATAGTTTTGTCGGCTGCCTAGCACGCAAAGAAGGTTAGCATCTTGATAGATGAGTGGAAAAGTGTGGACTATAAGAATGTAAAGGATCCTATTTGGGAGACTATCCGGGTTACATACACCGTCCCGATCAAGCGAAGTTGAAAGACAAGACATTGTCTTATTGTGCTGATCGGTGGAGGAAGTTTAAGACCTTTCTCGCTAACACGTATATTTTCTCCGATGTTCCGCCCGCCAAACATCCTTGGGAAGTTTACACATTTATTGATGAACGAATTTGGCGACAATTTGTTCTTCTCGCGGACCACTCCCGAAGCTCAAAGTGAGTATATATTTAGTTTTGTTTTCCCTTTTGTTTGCTTATTAACCTGTGCGGATATGTGAATGTTATTGTGTTCATCTAATCCCGTTAGTTATATAATAGTTCGGTGTGTGAATAGAAGTATACATTTCCCGCCTTTGTCTATGCAAGTCGATATGTCAACCCCGAAAAGGTAAATTACCGATGAGAAGGTATTAATTGTGTAATGGTTTGTCTTGCAAAGGAGGAAATGAATAGTCTTAAAAGGGGGAAACTTTATATACCCAATTGTTACTATCTAATGGGGATCTGCGATCCCACCGGATGCCTTAAAAAGGATCAAGTTTGTATTATTCTCGTAAGCCTTTGTCTATGCAAGTCTCGATATGTCAACCCCGAAAAGGTAAATTACCGATGAGAAGGTATTAATTGTGTAATGGTTTGTCTTATGCAAAGGAGGAAATGATCGAATAGTCTTAAAAGGGGGAAACTTTATATACCCAATTGTTACTATCTAATGGGGACGCTGATCCCACTCGGATGCCTTAAAAAGGATCAAGTTTGTATTATTCTCGTAAGCATAATTCTCTTTTGTTTCTTAACCTATCTATCTAGCTAGCACTACAAAACATAGCTCCAATTTCTTCTACAATTCTACATCTTCCTTAAATAAAATGTTGAAACTTGATGAAGTGAAGAATTTGACTACCGTTTGATTGACGTTCATATGAAGCGAAGTTCTCTAATTTCGTTAGTGACATGCATGGTGGAATTCATAATTAATAGATGTTTTCTATCCCGATTCACGAAAAGAAGGGAACAAGCACAGAGATAGGTAGAAAGAATGATTGCCCTCATAGGGCTTCTCGCGGCGGATATCAAAAGGCCGAAAAAGATTTGATGGCTGCCAAGCGAAAGAGATTGGATGATGAAGCAGAATCCAATCCTTCTGTGATACATGCTCCTCCATCTCCAATACGTCGCGAGGAGTTGTGGTTGCATATTCGGCAAAGCCAAGCGGCGCCTACACGAGTGAACAAACTCGTCTAGTTGCCGAAAGAATTGTAAGTATCGTTATTGTTATTTTTTAGTTACTAAACATGTTTCATTACTAAGCTTCTCGTTATCTGTATCTTACAGGAAGATCTTAAAAACAAAGAAGCAGAGGGATCTTTTGTGTCGGACGGGAGGAATGATGTTCTGACCGTTGCGACCGGAAAACCGGATCACCCGGGGCGTGTAAGGGGGATTGGAGGACGGGTAGGCATAAAGCAAGTCTTTGGTACATCCAAACGCCATAGACAAAGTATGGTTACTCGGGAGGAGATGGACCAGACGCTGGCTGCTAATAAAGCTTCAATGACTGCAATGTTTCAATCCGAGATGAGCCGATGAAGGAGGAACCGAGTCACCGAGGCTGCTTTTGAGCAATCGTCCGTAGACCAAATGTTCCTTCACACACTCACCTGCAACTGTGCAGCAGAGCACTAGAGGGAGCTGCATTGATGGAGAGTCAGAGCAACCTTGTGACCTTTATGTGGAGGATCCCGATCATCATGATGGACGATTATTGGTTGCAAAAGGGACTGTTCACAACTTGGGATCAACCGTACACCACCAACAAATGCCCGATGATGAAGTCGAGTGTCGCTTGAAAAGGTGATCATTGATGCACGCCTCCCTCTCCAAACCGATGAGCCGAAGGTTGTGAGTGATGTCAAGGGAACCTTCATCCCTTGGCCAAAATGAAGCTTGTACATGTCTCTACCGCTCCCGAAGCTTCAACCCCTCCTCCTCAAGTTCCATCCCCTCGTCGTGCTCCATCCCCTCCTCAAGCTCTATCCCCATCGCTAAGTTGGTCATCAGGAAAAATATCCGATCTAATGAAAAGTGGATATTTTAAGGATAAATCGTGGCCTGTCGATGAAGTAGTAGGTGTCCCTCATCCTATGCCCGTTCAAGTTGACACCGTTGATGTTGAGTCCTCGCGCTTCCTCGACAGAGCTTACGATGCGCTTGTTCAACTTTTTATGAAGTAAGTATCTTCTCGTCTATGAGTACATCATTTAAATGCATCGTTTAGACATACATACATATATATATTTCCCGATCGATGTCATTATGGTAGGTTCTTGCATCATGAATTGGTTCAAAGGTGCAGGATCAACGATTTTGGATTCTTGTGCCCCGTCTATTCAAGTCAAACAACCATGGAGCAGAGACAGAGTACATATCAAAGAGGTTGTGCTCGAAGTGATCGAAAGTTGTACTTTTTGCCATTCTTCCACAGTACATATCAAAAATCTTGTCCGCAATTCACTTAATTCTCGCTACATATATATATCACCGAGTATAGTTTATCGATGTGAATTTTCAGCCGCCACGGGCGCTTGGTCGTCATGTGCATGGAGGAGCATAAAGTTATCTTCTTATGCTCCACTCACACCGAGCCATTGGCTACGTTGGTGCAGCACCATCAACGAGTAAGCATGTCATTTTGATTCCCTTGTCCGACATCTCTCGCGTGAATTTTAAGTGAATCATTGATAAATTTGTGATTTTGATGATAGTGCCATGAGGACCTTCCAAAGACTAGAAAAGAAAAGGCGTGCTACTCAAGACAAAGACCCCATATGGTACAAACCAGAGGTTGGTACAATATTTAATTTGTAGCACACTGCCTTGTGAACTTGGTCACTGAGCTATATATATGCTCTTATATATATTTCTTGTTCTTTTTAGACCCGTCGGCAACCACCGGCGTCCAACTTATGTGGCCAAGACGTCATGAAACACATGTATGATATTACAAGGCGAGGGATACTAAATTAACTCGCAAAGGTAAATGTATTTGATGTTACATATTATGCAAGTTAATTCAGTTTCTCGGCTTATCGTTACAAATGAAATATGCACGCAAGTTAATTCAGCTTGTCTTTGTCTTTGATGTTACGTATGTTTCAATGCAAAACTCCCTTTCCCGATGATGAACTGGAGCACATACGCAATGTGTTTTGTGAATATCTCGTATGGTCTGATCTTAGAGTCACAAAAAGGACAATAATTAATGTCCTAAATTCATTTGTAACTATAATCTGTAGCAACAATAATCGATCTTCTCAGAAATTTGTTTATTTTTTTGAACAATTCATTTGTAAATATACATAGGCAATGTAAAATTCAATACATAAATGTAGTTAATTTTTCGAACAATTTTCTTGTGTCCATTTTGGGTTTCTTAATGTATTATTGGATGGTGGATATAGCTATTTAATTTAGTGTTTGAAATCTGAGACTTTTAGGACCGTTCATTAACATCATGTCCTATTCTTAAAGGTCCACAAAATCTTCTGGTCTTAAAGTATGAGACTTTTAGGACCGTATATTTCTCTAGTGTCCGCTCCTAAAAACTTAAAAAACTTCATGAACTTTTAGGTCCGGACGTATTATAGAAGATCGGTCTTAAAAGTCGCCCGCCTAACTTTTAGGACCGTACGTTTTTATTTATGCGATCTTAAAAGTCAATTTTAAATACATCTTTTCGACAAATTAAATGGATAAATTTGAAGACAACCGAGGTTCTCGCGATCTGCTCAAGCTAGGTCCTTCATTATCATCGTTGTTACCTCTCCATGTGTAGAGCAAAGATTATCGGTGTCCCTTTTATTTTGTCTTTTGTCTTTTTGTCGGAAAAAGAAGGAAGATAATGAAAAGGACACTTTGTTTCTAACATGGGGAGGTAAAACCGACGACAACGAAGGTCCAACCTTGAGACGAATAGTCACTTTTTTTGTTCTTATCCGAATAAGGTAAAAGCTCCTTTTTTTACGTATGTTCTTAACCGTATTCTGCGAATTTCGTTGTTGGATTTACACGAGGACAATGTTTTGTTTGTTTCCTTTTTGTCGGAAAAAGAAAGACGATAATGAAAAGGACAAGAGGCAATCGGATATGGAAACCAAAGCCGACAAAAATGGCGTTGTTTTTAGGACCGTCGATTTACTAACTAAAGTCTTCGTTCTTTTATTTTAGGTTTTTTAGTCTGCCATTATCCGTCCTTCATAGTTGCCTTGTTTATTGCTTTCCTGTGTTCGATAATGGGCTAAACTCGCACGAGAACAAAAATTAAAAATATTTTATTTACTAATTTTTTTACGCCGCCCTATAGGGGCAATCACAAAAAAAAAAAAGCAAAATAAAAAAGCAACAAAAAAAAAACTAATCCCTCTCGTAGTCGGAAAGGGAGGGGGCGTCGAGTCGTCGGAGTTGTCGGAGTTGTCGGAGTTGCCTCGGAGTTGTCGAGTCGTCTTCGGGATCGTAGTTCACGTCATTGGCGTGGAGTACCATGTTCAGCTTTGTTGTTCATGGTATGAGCAAGCTGAACCAATTGGCCCAAACGTCGATCGATTTGATCGACGCGGGCCACCAAGGATCGCACCAACCGCTTCACGCCGGATTTGGAGGAGGCGGTGGCGGAGTGGGCCGAGGTTGAAGAGGAGGAGGAGGAAACGGAGGACTGGGGGGAGCAGCCATTAGAGTGGGGGCCGAGGTTGAAGAGGAGGAGGATGAAACGAGGACCCGGGGGAGAAGAATGTGAAGAAAGTACAAGAACAACGGGTTTAAATAGAGAACCCGTCCCGAACAATGTGAAACGCCGGAAGCTTTAACGAGGAGACGCATTGTTCATCGTAATACGAGGAGACGCCTAGTTGGGAAGTTTATCTCGGAAGCCGAAGAGACTCGCATCATTCATTTGAACAAGGTAAGTACCGGTAAATGATAAAAGGTCGGTCTTAAAGGTAAGACTTTTAGGACCGGACTTACTATAAAAGATCGGTCTTAAAAAATTAAAAAATAGAATTTTATACCGCACACCTATAAGTACCGGGTTAATGATAAAAGGTCGGTCTTAAAATAAAATGAATTGCAAAAATATTAAATAATGGAATTTTATACCGCGTACCTATAACTCCTTATTAATTCCTCACTACCTCGTAACTCCAAACTACGTACGTGGCTATCTCGAGAACAGCTCTTCCGCCTCTATTAATTAACTCCTCATACCTCTCTCTAACCGCCAAACCATGGTTAGATACAAGAGAACCGCTCGTAGGGGTGCTCTTAGTCGTGATGCTCGTGCCTTCCGTCGATCGTTATACGGTGCGCCTCCTCCATCGAGAGTCCGTCCCTATTGTGACAAGAGTCTCGGGTCGTTGGACCCATTGTTATTTCTTCGGATGATGAAGAGATTGCGACACCCTCCATCCCCAACCCTCTCCAACCAGCTTGGCCCCAAAGATGCCTCCCGCCGACCCCTCTCCTCTTTCCTCTAATGATGCATTGTGGCCGATGCAACGAAGACAAACTTGCCGATCTCCCATGGGAAATTAATGCTTGTTCACGCCGAAATCGCCAAGGCTTTGGAGGATAATAAGCTTTAGGAGATGTTTAGTCGATTCTTGTTTTTGATAATTTTCTCGCTTGTTTTTGTTTTGTATTTTTTCTTGTGTACGTGCATATGCAAGTAATATATGTAATTAAAGAAACTCCAGTTTTCCTTTAATTTTTATTCATTCAATTCTTTGCCGCGCCGCCAAATCCTTTTTCGTAAATCAAAAAAGAATTTTAGGACCGAGTATTATAAAACGGCGGTCTTAAAAAGTTGTATATATAGAACCGTGTTCTTTTAATGAACCGGTTTAATTGTCTCAATTTAGGTCCGAGGATTATAAAAGTCCTGGTCTTAATAAAATCCCAAATATAAAACATGTCTCGCTCGTCGCGCGGAATATTAAATTTCCCTCTCTCGAACTTCTCTTGTCGCGCCTAAAGTGTAACTCAGGTTCTGTCGCCACTTCGTCGCTGGTTCGCGTTGTACCTCTCGACAATCACTTTCTGGTTCCTTAGCTAAACGTCTATAGACCAAGCTGTAAGAGGTGTTTCGGTTATATAACTTTATGATTTTCCCGCTCATCGTTCGGGTTTTTCCCGGGTTGAGCGAAATCGATCAAATGTTCTTGTGGGTTTCGTGTTGTTAATGGATATTGTATTTTGAAGATTATAATTGCATTTTAGACCTACCCAACTGACCAATAAATGTTTTTAGGGTACTCTTTCTCGTCCGCAACATCAACGTTCGTGGCGGGAGAAGAAAGACTAAGCAAACGCATTTGAATTTATATGATACAACAAAGTGAGTCCACAAGACCTTCACGCGATGCATTTAATTTCCTCGTCATGCATTTATTTTGGTTCTTGGATTCTCTCGCGATACATTTATGACCAAAAGTTATTCTTCGTTCTCGCATTTAATGAGCAAGTTTATCCGAAAAAAAAAAGGAAAAAAAAAAGACATAACCGACATTTGAGCATATATATGTATGTTAAATCTTTCCGTCTATATATATAGGAATTCTACTATGGATCACAAGCTTGGATAAATGCTAAACGGACAAGTGTTGAATATCGAATGGGGTGAGGGACTTTATAAAATTTGCTAAACAAAATGGCCATGCCGAGGGTGGGAAGTTTTATTGCCCTTGTGTAAAATGTTTGAATGAGAGGCGACTAAGTCCTGAAGTTATACACACACATTTAATTTGTGAAGGAATTTGTAAGACTTATACAAGATGGGTATGGCATGGTGAAAAAATACCAAGTGGGTCTCAACATAGGGAAGTGGCCTTTGATGATAATGACACGGATATGGATGATCACATAGAGGACATTATCCGTGATGTAGGAGAAGAGGCTTTTCATCAATCACATGCATATGGTAATATGTGCAAATGATGATGCAGACCCCTCTATACCGTGGGTGTAAAAAATACCAATTGTTGAATGCCGTATTGAAATTGGTAAGCTTGAAGGCACGTCATGGATGGAGCGACAAGAGTTTTTCGAAATGCTTGAGGCTTTTAAGGACATGCTTCCGGATGATAATGTGTTGCCGCATCGATACTATGATGCTAAGAAAATACTTTGTCCACTCGGGGATGGAGTACAAAAAGATCCATGCATGCCCGAATGATTGCGTGTTGTATAGAAAAGAGTTTGAAGAGGAGCAGAGTTGTCCGAAATGTGAAACCCCAAGGTACAAGTCAAATAAGGGGCCGGCAAAAGTGTTGTGGTATCTTCCAATCATACCAAGGTTCAAGCGGTTGTTTGCGAATGAAAATGATGCAAAAAATTTGAGGTGGCATGCAGATGAGAGGATTTCTGATGGAAAGCTTCGACATCCGGCCGATTCTTCTCAATGGAAGAAAATCGATCAATTATTTCCGAACTTCGGCGAAGAACCTAGGAACCTTAGGCTTGCCCTTAGCACGGATGGCATGAATCCATATGGAAGCCTTAGCAAAGATACATAGTTCATGGCCCGTACTACCGATTATTTACAACTTATCTCCAATGTTATGCATGAAACGAAAGTACATCATGTCGTCTATGTTGATTTCGGACCGAAACAACCAGGAAATGACATTGATGTTTACCTTCACCCTTGATCGAAGACTTGAAGGAGTTGTGGGCGAAGGTGTTGATGTTTTTGACTCTTTCAAGAAGGAGGTGTTTAAAATGCGAGCCATGATATTTTGTACTATAAACGACTTCCCAAAGATATGGGAACTTGTCGTGGTATAGTGTAAAAGGCCATAAAGCATGTCCGGTTTGTGAAGAAGGCACACGCTACCATCAACTTCAACATGGAAGAAAGACGGTTTATCTTGGACATAGGAGATTTCTTAGACGGGGCCACCCATATCGTCGATTGAAGAAAGCCTTTTTGGTGGCCAAGAGTATGAAGATGCTCCGATGGCATTGACTCGGGAGCAAGTTTATGAAAAGGTGAAAAATATCAATGTCGTATTCGGTAAGACTGCAAAGTGTAGAAAAGAAACAAATATATGGAAAAAGAGATCTATATTCTTCGATCTTCCATATTGGCGCAATCTTGATGTGAGACACAAAGATTGATGTCATGCATGTGGAGAAAAACGTATGTGATAGTATTGTCGGCACGCTTCTCAACATACAAGGTAGTTCCAAGGATGGTGTGAAGGCAAGATTGGATCTCGATAGCAATGGGAATACGCGAAGAGTTACATCCAAGGCCGATGGGAAGAGAACTTATTGTCCCCCTCGGCTTCTCATACTTTGTCTAAGGATGAGAAACGAAGTTTTTGTGAGTGTTTACATGGCACAAAAGTTCCCACGGGTATTCTTCAAATTTTAAGAGGCTTGTATCGATGAAGGACTTGAAATTAGTAGGCCAAAAGTCTCATGATTGTCATGTCTTGATGCAACAACTACTCCCAATAGCTATTCGAGGCATCGCCGAATATGATCTTCGGTCGCTTTTGACTAGACTTTGTGTCTTCTTCAATGCGCTTTGTCGTAAAGTTTTTGAGATTGAAAAGTTGGATGAATTGGAGAATGAAGGATATCTTATCTTGTGCCACCTTGAGAAGCTTTTTGTTCCTACATTTTTTGACATCATGGTTCATCTAATTGTTCATCTAGTGAGGGAGATAAAGATGTGCGGCCCTATCCATTTACGGTGGATGTACCCAATTGAAAGATCTATGAAATTCCTAAAAGGGTACGTGAAGAACGCATACCGGCCGAAGCATCGATTGTTCGTAAATATGTTTCTCAAGAAGCCATGGAATTTTGTCAAGATTATTTGGCCAAAGTAAGACATATTGGGCTTCCAAAACGTCGATGCTCAATGGGGGTAGACGAGGGGCTTCCGTAAAGAGTGTGGATCCCGATGAATTGTCACTAGTCCACTTGTACATCTTGAATAACGTCGATGAAGTTCAAGCCAAGATAGCTGCACATAAAGCAAATTTTAAGGAAAGAAAATCATCGAATGACCGAACAAAGGTTGATTAGGGAGCATAACGTAACTTTTGCAAACCGGTTCAAACAAAAGGTCGAGGGAGAGGAATGTGTTTCGATACAATCAAATGGTTAGCAGTGTGGTCCCGAGGTTGATGTCATAAGTTGGAATTCGTATGTGATCAATGGTTATACATTTTACACGAAGTCCCTAGATGATACGAGCACACCCGTAACAAAGGTGTTATGTTAGAGGCCGAATCTATGCACTTCTCCAGCTTCAAAAGACAAGAGCCCTTTATTGGCAATCATGCCATATTATGGGGTTATTGAAGAGATTTGGGAGGTGGACTATGTGAAAATTAGATTTCCCATTTTCAAATGCAAGTGGGTTAATGTCAATAATGGTGTTCGGATCGATCGGCTAGGATTTACATTAGTCGATGTCAATGGTAGAAGTTTTGGAGATGAACCTTTTATTATGGCGTACTGTGCAAAACAAGTGTTCTATATCACCGATCAAGAAAATAAAATGTGGTCTCGTAGCTCTCCAAGGAAAGAGGGTCATTGATATTGATGAGGAAATGAATTCAAATTATGGTATTCCCGAGAGTACTCCTTTTCAAGGGGTCTACCTGACATGAACGAAGAAGATGAAGCGATAATGAACCCTAAGATAAGAAGTGATCATCAAGAAGGGATATGGGAAGATATCACTTTATAAAAGAGTCAATTCATAAGGTAATATTCATATGCAGATTTCTTTGAAGACTTTAATTAAGGCTTTAACTATATATATTATATTCCTTCTATCTATGTTCATAGTTAATGTCACCGACTATGAATTTTGTTCTTGTTTTATTTTTGTGGCAGATCCGATCCAAATGGGCATGTTATATAAGAGGATATGTTACGTTGTTGGGTGGGGGAATCGATGAAGGCATGGTGAATATTATTTTGGGCGCATGTATGTTGTACTTGTAACTTATTGTATTTGTAAGTAAGTTATCTTATTGTATGAATTAATTTAGGTGTTGTAGTCATAGTAATCATTAATTAAGGGGCCAAATAGCTCATGGTGAATAATATTTGTATTCTTTTTCCAATTCAATTTATTCAAATAATTGTTCATAGTTTGTAGCTTAAAATATCGACTTTTATGTGCTGGATTGGGTGGTGGATTTATGTATATATATATATATATAATCGAAGAACAAATAGGGAAAAATTCGGAAAATTTAGACCGGAAATAATAAGCCGGTTTTAAATGTTCACTTGTTAAGACCGGATGTAATTATATGACCGGTCTTAAAGGTCGACACTTTTGAGTTTTGATATTAAACCCGGTCTTAAAAGTTGGTCTTTTAAGACCGGTATATTTAGAAGTCCGGTCTTAAATAAAAATCTTTAAGACCGGATGTATTTATCATCCACTCTTGAAAGTCGGTCTTTTAAGACCGTATGTGTCTTGTCCGGTCTTATAATTACGATCTTTTAAGAGCGGCCTATTGTTTGACCGGTCTTAAAAGTCGAGCTTTAGGACCGAACAAAAATTATTTCGGCTTCATTTAGTACAACTTTTTAAGACCTAAGTTTTTAAATGTCCGGTCTTAAAAGAGTTTCTTTAAGACCGGTTCGAGTCCGGTCTTAAATGGTAGACTTTTAATACCGGGCTGAACAAGACCGGCCGCATATCCGGTCTTACGACCCCCTTTTGTCCGGTCTTAAAAGCCTTTTTTCCACTAGTGATAGCTAGAGGAAAGAGAAAAAGTCTAGGGCCGATTTCACGTTCGATTTGGCGTTTTTAGCTCCCGAGGCCTTTGCCAACGTTGTTCCTCTTGGCGAGAGCAACCATTTCATGGTTTTATATTCTTTGCTATGAGGTCTACATGGTGAAGATGCTGTCGAATCTCCAAACTGATCACAGAATAAAGATAAGTAGGATTTGGATTCTTACTCTACTCCCTTCAATCTTCATAGACATACCTAAGATCTTGATGAATGATTCTTGTGTGGTGTTTTAAAGTCTAGACTAAAAATACAAGGGAGTTCAAAGAGGAAAGATTTCAAAGAAAAGCTAAGATCAAGGACAAGAAGTATCGTTATTCAAAGCTTTAAGGAATTTTAGGATTTGATTGTCAGTCTAAGAATTTACCAAGTAGTAACCTTAATTCTCATATGCTTTGTATGTCTTTGTATGTATGTTTTATCATGATTGTGTATGCATTCGGTGTTGTTATTATCCAAGCGCTTTGGAACCGAAATCCACTATGTGCGACCCGCTGTGTGCAACTAGGGCCTTGTTTTGTGCTGTGCCCTGCAATCTATGTTGTGTGCTATTAAGACTGCTTGTTCCGGATTAGGCTTTGTGCCTCACTATGTGTGATTTACTGAATGCTTATGGTTTGTGTTTATGGTTTTCTTACATACTTTGAATATACTTTGTGTATGAAATTAACAATTACTCTAGGATCCATCGAGATTCCAAACTCTGTTGCTACCTATATGTTGTATAGTTTATTGGATGTAGCTCTCAAGCGGATGTTAGCAGATGGAGGTGTTGGACCGGTTCTAGATTATTTGGAGAATTGTTGTAGAAATTTTATGTAATTGTATTTTGTAACCAAGATTTGTAATTTATCGCAAGTATACTATGCCCAAACCGTTTTACCACTACGCTGCGATATTGCTCGATCTCGTGATATATTAAAGAGGTGTGACAATTGCATTTAAATAGGTATCGCATTACCCACCACCTGAAATATGGTGAGGCCGGTAAGGGTGTAACAAATATGGAGTTGACTTTAGGCTTTGTGAGAGAAACAAACCAGGTATCAATTCCTTCCCTTATTTTTTTAAGATAAACTTCTAATATGTTAGTCTTTATTTTGCACAAGAGATATTTGAGGGAGAACTTGTGAAAACACATATAGGTGCTATAATATCCCCAATTTCCTTTACCAAAATTCCTTGTACAATGGATATATTCAAGATAATAAAATAGTGAATTTTGGGCCGAGTGTTGGATTTTTCCCCTAAACCTTGAATTTTGGGACATATGTTAATATAAGAATAAATTACATAAGATTAACATCCTTGTACAATGGATATATTCAGTAGAATAAAACAATGAATTTTGGCTGAGTGTTGGATTTTTTCCCGAAACCCTAAATTTTGGGACATATGTTAATATAAGAATAAATTACATAAGATTAACATCCAATTCACAATTTTGGACCATAATTTTGGCCAAAAGAAAATGAAAGAAGGTAAATGGATTTTTCATTAATACATATGCTTAAGGGTAAAAAAATGCCAACAATGACCTCTTCTTGCTTAAGTTGGTGCCACTTGTCATATTTGGCCATCAAGTGGAAATTGTTGTTGACCATGCGAATACACTTAAATGGTCAAGAAAATGTAAACCATAAACAAGAAGCCACATATAGCCTTATGATTTTCGGTCAACAAGGACAAGAGAGAAGGAGCATGAGATTACATGATTTTGAAGTGTAAATATCAAGCCATACACACACATGGTCCCATGATTTTCACGCCACCTCATTTATATTTCTATTCTTGTGCGGCAAGCACAAGAATTCTCTTTTCTTCAATGAAACGTTTGGTCATCAACACATGCACATGCCATGTGCCGCCACCTCATCTTTCCTATATTGGTTTGTTTGACAAGCTCAACTCCTTATTCTCTAATTAATCAAAGTCGGCCAGCAGACTAAGAATTCTCCACATCTTTATTTCGATTCCCATCTATTCATTTTCGGTAAAACAAGAGAGAGGGAGTGTAACGATAAAATAAGTATTTTATAAAATAAAGTAAATAATCAATATACATGACGTATAATTTTTAGGGGAAATTAAAACAAAAAACCTAGATGAAATAATATTTATTAACAAGAATCATAAAAATTTTAATTACATAGACCGAACATCATAAGATAAATTTAAAATTATTGAATTTCCCTTAATCAAATCTCCTATATTATCTCTTGTATTCTTAATTAAAAAAATAATTAAAACTAAAACTAAAACTTCCCATCATATATATTTGTTAAATTTTCAATATATTATTTAATTAACAATGGTTAAAATCATAATTTTTTAAAAAAAATTATTTTTCATCAATTTGTACCATCAAGTTTCTCGATTTATATTATCAACATTGATATCAGTTAAGCTCTTTTTGTAAAAATAAAAACTAAACTTATTTAATAATTTTTAGGATATAATAGGTTGATTAGAGTTTTAAATTTTATTAACATGACATGAATTTTTTAACCCATATAAATTGCTTCTAAAACAAAAATAAATCATGCAAACTTTCTTGGTTTAAGATATATGATAAATTATAAAAGACCTTGACTTTTATTAAAATTATATAATTCCATTTTTAATTAAATTTTTTTATTTTAAAAAATTATCAATTTTACAATTTGAAGAATCCATAATCTTTTTTCATAGATATATATTCAAGTTTTGAAAAATGAAAAGTGAGAAAACTATTGTTTAATTTAATGAAACTTAGAATTTTGTATTAGTTTTAAAAATAAAATGTGGAAGAGAATGTAGGAGGGAATGTAGAAGATTTTGTCAAAGGCGTTTTAGTACTTTTAATTTTATATTTGGTCTTTCTAAATAATTACAATTTTTATGGTCATTCTCCATAAAAATCTTTTTCTCTAGGTCTTTCATTCGAATTTATTAGTAAGAAACACAGAATAAATATTTTATAGGCCAAATGTCGATGTGCTACAAAACCAAGTGCAATATGTTGACTTTAATCCAGTAAAGCACGAGGCCGTTTTGTTTTTATCTCTAACGGATGACGAGAAAATAAATGAGGAAGATTCCTCGATGCTGCCTAATTGCATCTAAAGACGGTTGTGTATAAATATGCATTAAAGTTAGGGAGGTTTTCATATATAGTTTCATCTTTCAATATTGATTTAAAAGTCCCTTAGAAGATATCAGTAAGTATTTCATCTGTAACTTCTTGTAGATATGGCAAATCTTTCACAGCTCGCTCTTGAGGCAACAAGGTACCCACACACTCGCAGAGAACTAATCATATGGCTCTTCTATCTTTCTTTCTTTCTTTCTTTTTTTCTTTTTTTCTTTTTTTTATATTTATATTTTCCTGATTCATCATACTAAATAGCATTAACTACAACAATTCTCCCATGTATTTTAACTCTTGACGGTTTATTTATTAATGAATGACTACAAGGATTATATATAAAAAGGCAGAAGACAAAATAAATCTCTATTTAGTCATCTTGCATGAAACCATATGCCAACCACCACAAAATCACACCCATAAACTTAATTTGTTTTCAAAACACTTGATTGTTACAACA
This sequence comes from Acacia acuminata, assembly GCA_019022655.1. Lineage (NCBI taxonomy): Eukaryota > Viridiplantae > Streptophyta > Magnoliopsida > Fabales > Fabaceae > Acacia > Acacia acuminata. The sequence continues at coordinate 930,214 of JAFJYI010000179.1, read as the reverse complement.
AAAAGCAAGAACTTCTTAAAACCCTTACTCAACTTGTCACTTTTAACTTTAAACATATTAATCTTTCAATAGTAGTCTGTTAAGTTTTCCTTTTGTTAATTTGTAAATGGACGATTAAATTCATGTTAGTGAAATAACATGTTCACATAGAAACTCTATGAATGTTCAAACCTCCCAATTTATAATATGAAATAGACTTGGTAATTAAAAGCTTAACTTGTTCATTTGCGAGACGAGATGCGAAATGAGAAGAGGTTTAGAAATGTTCCAGGAAATTTGTTATTTAAAATATTAATTGAAGATTACTTTTAATTTGACGCCTTGGATATATGTACAGATTACAAGGGAAAGTAGCTTTGATCGCTGGCGGTGCAAGGGGAATTGGAGCTTGCATGGCTAGGCTCTTCACTAGACACGGTGCAAAGGTGATAGTTGCAGACATTCGAGACGAATTAGGGCAAGCAGTATGCAATGATATTGGATCCGAATATGCTTCATACATTCACTGCGATGTAACGAAAGAACCTGAAGTTAAAACTGCGGTTGAAACTGCGATTTCTAAGCATCAAAGGCTTGACGTAATGGTCAACAATGCTGGCTATATAAATGAAGCTAAGCTGAGCATTATCGACAATGAAGTGAACGAATTTGAACATGTTGTTAGTGTGAAGCTAACTGGTCCTTTCTTAGGCACCAAGCATGCTGCTAAAGTTATGATTCCTGGAAGAAATGGAAGTATTATAAATGTGGGAAGTGTTTGTTCAAGTATAGGAGGGGTTGCAACACATGCTTACACAAGTTCTAAGCATGGCTTGGTGGGTCTCACCAAGAACGTTGCTGCAGAACTTGGCCAATATGGGATCCGAGTCAATTGTGTGTCTCCATATTTCATTGCAAATGTTTCTGCAAAAGATTTCTTCAAATTAGATGAAGATGGATGTTCTCGTGTTTATTCGAATCTCGAAGGGGTTTATCTGCAAGAAGAGGATGTAGCTCGAGCTGCGCTATATTTGGCTAGTGATGAATCCAAGTACATAAGTGGGCATAATCTAGCCCTTGATGGGGGCTTTACTAATATTAATCCAATTTTTGGTTTGTTTTCAAGATCAAAGTAGTGTTATTTGGGATCGTCTTGCTAGTTATTTGTCATTGTGATGTATCAGTGTTCTAATCTCTATGGAATAAATTTTAGTTATGTATTTCGTTTAGTCTATTAAATGAATCAGTTTTAGCCACTTGAAGCTCGCTCACAAATATGGGAGAGGGTTTTCTCATAATCTCTTTTCTCCATTTCTCTCACATGCCCCATCTGGGCTGTTGATAAGGAAGAGGAGAGAGAAGTTAAAGTAGTATTGTGATTAATTGGACGGATATGATATAAAGATTATAAGGGATAATGAGAAAGAGATTAGGAGAGAAACCCAACCCCACAAATATGGTGATGTATAGGTAGAAGTTCAAAATTCAAACTCTAGTCCTCTTGTAAGAATAAAAATCAGTTTAATTTCCTTTATTTTCTCTACACGAAAGGAAACATGACCCTAATGATATTTGAACAAAAATAAATTTGTTATTTGAAGAGTTCCAAATACCTGAATCTATTTCGCCTATTCGTTCTGCTCTAATAAGGCACTTCCAACTATTTTACCAGAATCAAGGGAATGTGGTTAATTTATTAAATTTGTTTGAAAATAAAATGAATCTCAAACTTACCCAAATTTAAAACAATGAATTACATTTTAAGAAGAAAAAAAGGAACATTACACAGAACTTTTATACTTGGGTCGCTATTTAATAATTGTCAACATTTTGTAAACTAGTGGGCCTTGATTAGAACTTTCGTATATCTCATCATTACACTTTAATTAAGCGTGTGTGTGTGTTTGGCATTAAAATGAGGTCCCAAGTAAGGAACTTATTTACCAAGAAGTCATAATGACAAGTGAGTAGTTATCATTTCTTACTTTGGAACTTGTTATTACATGCTCTTCAGTTGTCATTTGGACTAATGGGTAATTAGGTCCCATCCTTAGGGGACCTCATTGTAATTCCCCCATGTCTATTGTTAGAAGTATAGGTGGTTAATTGATTAGTGAGTGAATTAGTTAGGGCCATAGTCTATATAAGGGGTATTAACTAATGTGATTAGTAAGTGTTGGATGTGGAGCCCTCACATTATGTTGAGAGGGAGTTAACATGGAGTTTACCCAAGAAGAGGGTTACTCATTGTTTAGAGTTTACCCAAGAGGAGGGTTACTCATTGTTTAGAGTTTATCCAAGAGGAGGGTTACGTTACTCATTGTAAAGGGATGTTCCTCTTTTGTTGTTAATATAAGAATCTTCATCTTCTCTATATTATTTCTCTATTTGCTTCTCTAATTACACTAGTTTACATCTATATCTATATCTATGTTCGCATATATTCATATATATAAATATTTTCTTTGTAATATATAATAAATGTATTATTTTTCAGTTAAATAATACCGGCAAGCAAACAAGTAAATTGTCAATATCACATAACCAAACCGGGTAGTTTGAATTAGGTTTTTTGGTTTTAGGCTTTTGAAACCTTAACTAATAAACCGTATTCACACCTGTTAAAAACATTTTAAATTAGAATACCAGCCCTCTATATATATATATATATATATATATTGTTACACCCCCTTATGGCTACCGCTCTATATCAGAGTTACTATGCAATAAAGTGTGGGGATCTAGTTTAGACGAATGAGTAATTGATAATATGCATAAAACATAGGGAAATACATTTCTCATGTTGCAGGAGAAGTGTATTCTCATGTCATAGATACAAAAAGATGTGGGTCCCACCATTTCCATGCTTGAATTTTTTTAATAAAAAAGATGTGGGTCCCACCATTTCATGTGTATAGGAATCTTCTTCTTTTCATGCAACATGAGAAGTGTAAACCCCTAAAACATAACTTGGTAGAATGTAAAACTTAATCTCTACCGAGATATTACGTTTACAATCATCCCAAGTGGTTTAGTCTTCTACTTGGGATCTAATCATGTGCTCAAAATCATTTTCCACACTCCCTCTCTCTTGTTTTACCGAAAATGAATAGATGGGAATCGAAATAAGGATGTGGAGAATTCTTAGTCTGCTGGCCGACTTTGATTAATTAGAGAGTAAGGAGTTGAGCTTGTCAAACAAACCAATATAGGAAAGATGAGGTGGCGGCACAGGGCATGTGCATGTGTTGATTACCAAACGTCTCATTGAAGAAAAGAGAATCCTTGTGCTTGCCGCACAAGAATGGAAATATAAATGAGGTGGCGTGAAAATCATGGGACCATGTGTGTGTATGGCTTGATATTTACACTTCAAAATCATGTAATCTCATGCTCCTTCTCTCATTCTTGTTGACAGAAAATCATAAGGCTATATGTGGCTTCTTGTTTACACTTCTTGGCTTATTGCATTGTGTTCACACTCATTCTCTTCTTCTTGGCCACTTGTCCAAAAATTAAGTGTGTATTTGGCTTCTTAAATACACTTCAACATGTGCAAAATTCCATTTGATTTCATGCTCTTCCTCATGTGTACAGTTGGCCAAAATCTAAGGCATGCATGAGAAACTGATGGATTACACCTCTTGACTTATTTACACATGTTCATACCATGTTTAATACCCTTTTTCCTTTCTCTATTTGGCCGAACAAGGGGCCTAAATGGAAGCTTATGGTTTACATTTTCTTGACCATTTAAGTGTATTCGCATGGTCAACAACAATTTCCACTTGTTGGCCAAATATGACAAGTGGCACCAACTTAAGCAAGAAGAGGTCATTGTTGGCATTTTTTACCCTTAAGCATATGTATTAATGAAAAATCCATTTACCTTCTTTCATTTTCTTTTGGCTAAAATTATGGTCCAAAATAGTGAATTAATTGGATGTTAACCCTATGTAATTTATTCTTATATTAACATATGTACCAAAATTTAGGGTTTCGGGAAAAATCCAACACTCAGCCAAAATTCACTGTTTTATTCTACTGAATATATCCATTGTACAAGGAATTTGGTAAAGGAAATTGGGGATATTACAAGTGCTATTTAATTAATTCACACAAATTGAGAAAATTGGGTAAGCTGGCTATTTGTAAAAAAAAAAAAAAAAAAAAAAAAAAGAGCTTGTTTTTTAAAAAATATCCCTCCTTTTAACCTAATTTTATGTTGATATATTTTTTTGTGGTATAGTTACTTTTCTCAGGAAATTCTTGTGTGAAGTAAATGATACTAAACATGCCTCGTAAGCTTAATAGTCTCAATTATGAAATGGTTAGTGCCCCCTTTTTTTTTTTTTTTTGGTTGTTGTTCAATGGTTAGTGCCCGTTTGGTTTCACTGGAAATAGGTTTTTGCATTTAATGAGACAAAACTTCTCTTACATATTTATCTTTTACACCACAGAATTACTTTTTTTTTTTTTTTTTTAAAGGCTAATTGAAACAAGCACATAGGTCGAGTTTGCTTCTGTTAGCTGCCTCCGATCTATTTTCTCTCAACACTTTCTCTATTTTGCCAGATAAGTTAGATGAAGGAGAGATTGGCGCTGTATGAGAATGACCCATCAATAAAAATTTTAATTAAGAAATAAATAATAAAAATATATGTTTAATTTAAAAGTTAAGAATAATATTAAAATAATTCATAAAAATTATGTTAAAATAAAATTATTATTATAATTTAGTATTTATAGAAATAATATTGTACTCCCTTCGGTTCTAATTATAGGACATATTTAACTAATTTTGAAGAGATTAAGGATAGTAGTTAAATTAGTTAATAATATTTGCTTTTCTAAAATGCCCGTTATATAAATTCAATTCCCAGTTAAGGAGTCACCGCCAACTAAACACAGGCCAACAACAATTTATACTAGTTTTCTACTTTTCCTTTCGCAATTCCACATGGAGGTGACGGAGGGAGCATAAAGATCACCATGTTGGATTGGGGGCCTAAATATAAAGTGCAATGATAAAAATTTTCTCAAAAGGCATAATAAAAAGATATTATTTTTTTATATTATTTTTTCAAATTAAAGAAATAATATAAATTGATAGCTATTTAAAAAGCACCACTCACTTTACATAATACATAGGCGCATTGTTGAGGAAGTATCAATGAGTGTATCATGGAAGAAATTGAGAAAAGTTAGAATTATGTCATATATTTAGGATCAAAGGCAAATCCCAAATGTTGTCCTATAATTAAGGTCGAGGGAGTACTATGTATATATATAGATCATAATTAAAATCCTACGAGGAGATGATTACAAAGCATATAAAACTATAACGACTTGATTATTTTTTTATTTTTTTTTGGGGGGGGGGGGGGGGGGGGCTACAGGGACCTAGGTAATAATTTGTTGAATTGGTTAAAACTATAAGGACCTACAGATTAATTATCTAATAAAATATATAATGTGGGACTAGCAAGTCACCACTGGCTTTTTGTAGGTTGCTATCAAATGGTATAATGTAAGTTGTTTCTTGTAAAAGCTTGCCGGATAAGTCCAGTGTCCTATTTCCATTCACCATCATTTTAAACATGAATATCTTTCAAGTTTGAAGATTAATTAATCACACTCAAACACAGAAAACATGTTGAATTTACATATGTACCTACCTGCAATAGAAGAAGTATTTACCGATATCACATCACTGCCAGCACAAAGCTTTTCCATTATCCTGTATTAAAATAGAACAGAAATTATTTGCATATGATTTCAACTTTTAATTATATAGATATGAGATATCGGTACCATATAAATAATATAATTATGCTCATATACTTCTATTTTTATTTACTCTTGTATTATACCAGCATCCGAAATTTATTAATAGTAAATTATATTTTAATATAATAAATAGAGACATTTATATCATTTAAAATTTATTAAATAAATAAAAATAGAATTAAATACTAAATAATATAAATATATGTTTAATTTATTGATATCATCAAGTTATAAATATATGGGACAAACTATAATTAATTAATTAAGAGTTACTAATTAATTATTGTTCTAATTATATACTCAGTAATTTAAATTTATCAATAGTAATTATATTTTAATATTATTTAATTTTAAATTTTCAATTAAATTAATAAATTAAAATAAACAAACTACAAGGATCTTATTAAATATCAGGTAAAACAATAAGAACCCGACAAAAAGAAAAACAAACTAAAGGACTTGATTAAAAACAAGTGAAAGTATAAGAACTTTGTGTGTGTGTGTGTGTGTGTTGGGGGGGGGGGGGACAACTATAAGGGCCTAAATAAAAATTGATTGAAACAATAAGGACTTGCATATTAATTATCCCTATTTTAATTTCAAAGTTCTAATTATATGAAAGAGAGATTATATTCAATTGTTTAATTAATAATATGAAGGTATCTCTCATTAATGGTGTGGTCATGGCCCATGGGAAGAGGTGCCGGTCTATCCATGAACACATATTTTATTCTCTCACACTTCCTTTTATCTCATATATTTAACATGGTTTAGAAAAAGATCAAGGTTATTAATATAAGTTATTTTCATTGTTTGTCTGGCAGTATTTAATGAGTAATTTTGGAAAATCTTACCACATTTCAAAGTATTATGATAGTATTTAACGATAATATTTGTGAAGGAAATATGAAAGATGATTCAATTTTTAAGACAATTTTATGGTTTCAAGGAACTTATATTGATTTCAGTTAAGTCGCTAAAAGTAATCGACTTATATATAATATTGGAGAGAGTATCTAAATTTCAAGTTTTCAACAAAATTATTACTAGTAATAATTTTTTTTTAGCAATACACAACTTCCATTAGCTATTATGTACATATTATTACTAGTTAATAATTAGTAACTACTTATAGCGATATGGATATATTTTGTATTGTGGTCATTAGACTAATGTTGTATCATTCATTTAATTAATAGGTGTTTGCCTCGCCAGAAGCATCTATAGGACTTTTCCCTGATGTTGGTGCTTCGTACTTTCTCTCGTGGCTTCCGGCTATTTTGGTAATATTCTAATATATTGCAATATAAACATTTAACTTTGACAATTCCATGTAGAAAAATATTCTAACTTTGTCATTCTTATTCATCCACCATTTATAATATCAAGTTTAACTAACATTCTCCTTCTCCCCTTTATACCAAACTATTTGCTCAGTTGTTCTTATTTCTTCTTCTTTTTTATAATGATGAAGTGCTCAGTTGTTCTTCTTCTTGTTCCTTTAAGAGCTTTTTCCTTAAAATGCCTAATTAAATGTCTCTTGCTTTATTCAAATATTCATGCTAGGAAACAACCATGAATCTATCATTTCTGATACATCTGTAGGGGAGGCTCCGACACATTGAGTGCATCCTATAAATTATTATAAATATTTAGTGAATGAGGCATTGGCTCTATTAATTTTTTAATATCAGCAATTTTTGATCTAGCAAACTTGTAAATGAATCATATATCTTAACACTAGGTTAGATGAATCAATAATTAACCAAAATTTTCCTAATCAGTCTACCTTTGGATCAATTAATAACAGAGGGTCAAGATACTTTGATTTCTTGACAGAAATTAATTAGTTTGGTTTAACGAACCAATTTAGTGTGATGAATGAGCCTGGACTTCATTATATTAAGGATTAAGACCATAAGCAAGGGATTATATTGTGTTCACGACATTGGTACTTTCATTTAGAGGCCAATGTTCATAGAGAGGGCTATCAGGATTCTGACCGATAAGAGGTCGAGTCAAACGAAGGGAGTAGTAATTGTTGGAATATTTAATTTAGTAATCAATATTCCGTTATTTTTATTTATGGCCCACATTATTGCTGGTTTTGTAACCGTCCATTAATACTGTAACGGCCCAATTAATACGCAATAAGTGCGTATTGAATGCGCCATTAATACAGAACGGCCCAATTAATACGCAATAAGTGCGTATTGAATGCGCCATTAATACCGTAACGGCCCAATTAATACGCACTTATTGCGTATTGAATGTGTTTCCTTTTTTAAGCTCGTGATGGCCGAGGGGAAACACACGGTGTAATTCTGTCCCGGTCCCCCGAACCTCGCTCGACCTTGAGAAAAGCACACCATCTGCAGATTCAGAGAGAAGGATCAGAAGGACAAAGACTCGGAGTTTGTTCCTGCTTGCTGGCTTGGATTCGTTCCTGTTTGGAGACTCGGAGTTCGTCCCTGCTTGCTTCTGGAGACAAATCAATGGCGGGAGGTATTTGTGATCTCTACTTCATTTTTCCGCATTGATCTTATGCTATTTAGTTGTTCAAGCATGATAAGATCGCCTATATTTCTAACATTTGGTATCGAGCCGATGTTCCTCTCCGCCTTGATTTTTGATCGACGAAATTTTATTTTCTTCAACTTGTTGGAGAGATTTGATGTATATATTTGATCTGGGGTTTTTTCTTTCCTGGATTTCTTTTGAATATATGCATGCTTTTTTCATTAAGAGAGAGGCGATCAATTTTGTTTTTCAATGATTGCCGACACTTTTCGTTGTCTCTCGTTCTTACTTCTTGAAGCTTTGAAATCCTTGTTTCGATCTTGATACATATTTTCAATCGATTTTCTCGAAATATTGTTCCGATATTTGTTCTCTGGAATCAATATATATGTTGACTGTTTTGATTTACAATTTTAAATCTGTTCGTTCTAAGAGTCAGGTGGTTCTAATTTTTGAAATTCTAGAGGACCCATATTAATCAGTAAAGCAAACCTATAATCTGGATGATGCTTGAAATTAATATATATTGCAATAGTCATATCTTGTTTTTGTATCATCCATGAAAGCTGCCGTCGAAAATTCAGAATTTTTCGATCAGTTGATTTGCTTTATTTCAGTTAAGATTAATATTGATTTTAATTATTGTATCGAGTATATTGTTCTCTGGATCGTTTTTCTGTGATTTTTGCTGTCAAAAACATTTTTTTTGTTTTTCTGATCATTCTGTGCGCCTGAAATTTCTGGGAATTTTCGGGTTGACGGGTCGGGTCGGGTCCTGAACCAGGTAAGGAAGATGATCTACAGTGTTTTTGATTTCTCATTTTTTTTTTTAAAAAAAAAACACAGAATGGTCTCTAGAGGTTTCGAACAGGGGACTAGCAAGCACTTGAGCACCTTAAAGGCTGGCCTTGCGCCAGATGGGCCATGTGCTCATATGTGATGATGTATGACCTATTAATAAATATAGTATTTATTATTCAGTTTAGAAAATTTTACTAAATGCCAAAATTGAGTTTCGAACCTAAGACCTGTATGAGCATGTAAGAGGCCAACGTTTTGCCAGTTGTGCCATGTGTTATTTTTGTGTTTGAGATATATACTTGATATATATTAAAATTGGTTTATTGATAAGCAAAATTTTCAGAAACTCAAAAATGGTCCAGAGGAGTTTCGAACTCGTAACTAGTGAGTGCCCAAAGATGCCTAAAGGTCAAGGTCACAACCGAGCTATGGACTCACATCTAAATTATGAACCATTAATAAATTTAAATGATTTATTTACTAAAAGTCAAATATTTCGAATTTTCAAAATTGGATTCGAACTCATATCCTGTCGGGCTATGGTCTTATTTTGAGTTATTAGACCATTCATTTAGTCTCAAGTACTGTTTGTTATGTGTATTAATTATTACTTTATATACACAAAGAATATTATGAGTTCATTAATATCCAAATTTTAGTTTAATATTGCTTATGGTATGATGCAATATTAAATATTAATTGATGTTAAGTGATCTATATAATTTTTTTTTAATTAATTAAAAATAGCCACAACATTTTTGATTGATTAGAATTATATATTCACATAATAACATTAGTTGTGATTGATCATATGTAATATAATAAATTTTATCTCACAGAATATTTTATTATATGTTTTGTATGATTAATTAGGATAGAATATCAAATTATATTCTTAACTTACCCACAGGAATTAAGAATAGGGAAATAATTTGATAGTTTTATCATACAGTTATGTATAAATCTAAGATGATTATTTAGTCACTTATGTTGATTAAATTAATCAATTAAATTCTCATTAAATATTTGTGCATATTTGGAATCTAACTTCACAGAGTTAATTTTGGTGATTGATTTTGGTAACATTAATTTAATCAAAGTGGGAGGGTTGAATTTAGTCACTTATGTTGATTAAATTAATTGGTTAAATCCTCTATAAAGTTGTGCATATACAGAATTTAAGTATAAAGTTTTCTTATGGCATGCATAACTAATCACATGTGGATTTTAGAATATCAATTTTTGAAGGTGAGTAAATATTTTTATTCACATTAATGATTTAGTTGATTAAATTAATTAATTAAGATTCCTGTAGACATTGTGTATGTGTATGGTATTTACATTATATTGTACATATTTGATATTAGTGATTAGCATACATATTTGTTTAAGGAATAGCTACAACATCTTTATGCACATACCGTATGCATGGTTAATCACGTAAGGTCATACTATATCAAAATTATGATCATATGTACATTAGTATACACAATGGTTGATGTCTTTGTGATGAACACGTAGAATTGAGAAGCAAATACCTCTCTAGGTACATACACTCTATTTTGTTCGATGCAACAAAATACATCACATAAAGGTTTAAAGACATCAATTGTAATTAAATGTGCGGTTGTAATTAATCTTTGCCCACAAAAGATAATTATAATCATAGTTTTAATTAGGGTGGAATGGAATGACATTATATTTTCTAAGTAGCCCACAGGTATTAGGGGATATAATTGCATTCTAGTTTCATCAATTCAAGATAAATTCATGCTATGCTAATGTCTTTGCCCACGTAGACTTTAGTGATACGAATTTATAATGTATGATTAATTGGAATAGAACATCAAATTATATTCTTAATTTACCTGCAAGAATTAAGAATAAGGAAATAATTTGATAGTTTTATGATAAAGGTATATATGGATCTAATTGAATTATAACTTTAGCCCACAGCAAGTTATATGTCAAGAGATTCATGTTTTTTAAGCATGATTTACATTGGTAAATCATGATATGATTTATTAGTCTTAAATTTTAGTTATAAGCATGTATGTTCAATACTTTGTAGTCATACAACCTGCGAATTTCTCTGATATGAAATGTAACATTCCCGATTTGAGGGGTGATAACTATAAAGTATCATACATTTGGGGTGGATAGACATTAGTTATGCTATTAGGAAAGACGAACCACCTTCTATCACTGAGACCAGCACTCCAGATGAGATTGATCTCGTATGCAAATGGGAGCGATCTAATCGCCTCTCAATTATGTTCATAAAGACCTCAATCTCTTTGCCGCATTCGTGGTCCCGTCGAACAAAGATAACAAGATTAGGCCACTTCAAGGCAATTGATGAACAATTTGTTACTTCGATAAAGCATTTGCCGGCACCCTAATTATGAAGTTTTCATCCCCAAGACTCATTATAGTAAAAGATGTGTGTAAGCACATCACATAGATAAGGGATATTGCAGCTCAACTGAAGTCACTTGAGGTTGACATGTCTGATTCTTTCCTTGTACACTATATTCTGAACACTCTCTCACAGCCATATAGACCCTTTAGGATATCCCGCAACACACATGAGGAGAAATGGTCAATCAATAAACTTTTGACCATGTGTGTTCAAGAGGAGGGAAGGCTGAAAATGCAAATGGGAGAATTTCTTGAATATGACTTGATTAGTGGGAGCGATCAATTCAGAAACTTGTTTCTGAAAATGATCATTTAGATAGTCAACTTTCCACTTCGAGTTTAAGGATTGGCCGTTAACAATATTCCTTCGGTTCAACCGAATATTGTACAATCAATCATTCAAGATTTACAACTGGCGATATTGATCCAAGAGATCAAGTTGTTGATGAGGAACAATAAGAAATTGTTGAGCAACTGGTTGAACAAGTTTCTCAAGAAGATAATGAAACAACATTAAGTAGATCTATTAGAACAATAAGATCAGCGATACCTAGTGAATATATTGTGTATCTACGAATCGACTATAATGTAGGAGCTGAAAATGATCCCGAACGTTTTCACAAGCCATGAACTCGTAGAGAATCAAACTCATGGTGTGATGCTATGAAGGCCGAGATGAATACCGAGGCATCTAACAGAGTCTGGGATCTTGTTAAGTTGCCTAATGGTGTAAAAGCCATTGAATTTAAATGGGTCATTAAAACAAAGAGAGACTCATTAGGCAACATTGAGAGATATAAAGCAAGACTCATTGCTATAGGATTCATTCAAAAGGAAGGAATCTAATACAAGGAGACCTTTTCTCCTGTATATAAGAAAGATTCTCTTCATAGCATTCTAGCATTGGTTGCACATTTTGAATTAAAGTTGCAACAAATGGATGTGAAAATGGCCTTTCTCAATAGAGATCTAGAGGAAGAGTTTTACATGAAACAAACAATCGGATTTTCTTCTAATAATGGTGATCATTTGGTGTGCAAACTCAAGAAGTCAGATATGGATTGAAACAAGCTTCCCATCAATGGTATTTAAAATTTCATGATGTCATCTCTTCATTTGGTTGTGTAGAGAACATTGTGGATGAATGTAAATACCAAGGTTAGTGGGAGCAAGACTTGTTTCCTTATTCTATATGTGGATGATATTCAATTGCAACCAATGATAATGGTTTACTATATGAGGTGAAATGATTTCTTTTTGAAAAACTTTGATTTGAGGGATATAGGAGATGCATCTTATGTCACTAGCATCAAGATACATAGAGACAAACATCAAGTATTCTAGGTTTGTCTCAAGAGACCTATATCAACAAAGCTCGGAAAGATTTCGATGAGGAATCGTTCACCAAGTATAGCTCCTATTGTGAAAGGTGATAGGTTCAATTTGAACCAATGCCCAAAGAATGACTTTGAGTAGGAACAAATGAAAAACATTCCTTGTGCTTTAATAGTAAGAAGCCTTATGTATACTCGGTCTCGCACAAGACCCGACATTGCATTTGCTATTGGAATGCTAAGGAAATATCGAGTAATCCAGGTATAAACCAATCGGAGAGCTACAAAGAAAGTATTGAGATACCCTTAAGAAACTAAAGAATACATGCTTAAGTACAAATGAATCGACAATTTGGAAGTGATTGGTTACTATGATTCAGATTATGCTGGCTACATGGACTTAAGGAAATCCACTTCATGATATATATTCATGCTAGCCGATAAAGCTGTATTCTTTAATTGCTACTTCCACTACGTAAGTTGAGTTTGTATCTTGTTTTGAGGCTAGCTCAAATGGTGTATGAATGAATAGTTTCATTTCTTGTCTTAGAATTATGGATCCAATTTCTAGGCCATTGAGGTTAAATTGTGACAATTCAGCTGTTGTTTTTATGGCTAAGAACAATAAAGGTGGTAGTCGAATTAAGTATATCGACATTGAGTGTTTAGCCATAAAAATGCATGTTAAAAATAAAACAAAGTGGTTGTTGAATACATGAGCACCGAGTTGATCATTCTGATCCTTTAACTAAAGGCATGCCTACATTGAAATTTCAGATCATGCGAAAGAATGGGACTTGGTTCCCTTATGTGATTTTCGTTGTAAGAACGATGTTATTTATGAAACTCTATTTGTGATATTTTCTCATTCAAGATTATTGCGCACATATTCATTTTGAGAAATATCACTAAAGTTTGGACCTAGAATAAACGTAGGGTTTATTCATTAAGTTACTTGGGCTTGGGAAACACGATGACCTTGTGATACATGGAAGATATTACTCACTTTAAGAGGACCTATCGCTATGATCCATGCATTTTGTTTTTCAAAGGTATATACTGAAGTATGTGGGCCAAGTGGGAGAATGTTGGAATATTTAATTTAGTAATCAATATTCCGTTATTTTTATTTATGGCCCACATTATTGCTGGTTTTGTAACCGTCCATTAATACTGTAACGGCCCAATTAATACGCAATAAGTGCGTATTGAATGCGCCATTAATACTGTAACGGCCCAATTAATACGCAATAAGTGCGTATTGAATGCGCCATTAATACTGTAACGGCCCAATTAATACGCACTTATTGCGTATTGAATGTGTTTCCTTTTTTAAGCTCTGTGATGGCCAGAGGGGAAACACACGGTGTAATTCTGTCTGGTCCCCTGAACCTGCTCTGACCTTGAGAAAAGCACACCATCTGCAGATTCAGAGAGAAGGATCAGAAGGACAAAGACTCGGAGTTTGTTCCTGCTTGGCTTGGATTCGTTCTCGTTTGGAGACTCGGAGTTCGTCCCAGCATTCCGGAGACAAATCAATGGCGGGAGGTATTTGTGATCTCTACTTCATTTTTCCGCATTGATCTTATGCTATTTAGTTGTTCAGCATGATAAGATCGCCTATATTTCTAACAGTAATGTTATAAGTCCCACATTGGGAGGTCTCACTAGTGTGGTGTGATTTAACACAGCAATTTTTTGTACTTGATACTTATTTCTATTCTCCAATATTTATATGACATGCATATATAGGAGAGTACCTACGGTTAACAGAAAGGCGTTTGGATGAAGCAGAAATGATTAAACGTGGCCTAGCAACTCATTTTGTCCCATCCAAGGTACACTGGCATTATTACATATTAACTAGTAAATTAAATTCACATAGATTGATAGATAGATAACACTGTGGCATTATTACACATTAACTAGTAAATTAAATTCACATAGATTCATAGATAGATAACACTGTGGCATTATTACCATGGTTATCAGAACCGGACCGAACCGGTCGGTTCTGAACGGGAACCGTCCAACCGGACCTGGGACCGGTCCAGTCCAGCTCAGAAACCGGGGTCAGCTTTTTTTTTTCTTTTAACGTTGATTGAAGCTCCCCTGTTCGACAGATCCGACATAGAAGAAGAAAGAGATAAACACAGATAGAGATGGACAAAACAGAGGAGCCGGCCGTGAAACCGATCCGATCAACCACAGAAACGGGAGTTAGTCTTTTTATTTTCTAAAGTCGATCGAAGAGTGAAGACTTATGGAGAGAGAAAGAGAGAGAGATGGGAAGATGAAGATATTAGGGAGGCGATGTCCTTGACAGACTTGCTTTTTCGGCTCCGACTCGGCGTCGAAGACGGCTTTGCGATCGACATGGACGGAATAGAGGGCGTGGTGGAGATGAAGCTTCGGGAAAGAGAAGCAACGGAGAGGTTAAGATGAGGATGAGTGAGTCTTGCTTCACGTTTCTCATCAAATTTATCAAAAGACGTGCACGCTAATAAATGAGAAGCAGGAGGAGCCGACTCTTCAGTATTTTTTTTGACTTTTTAGATCCAATTGCCATTAAATTTAAATGATGTGAAATTCTGATTTTGACGTGGGGTGAAAAGAGAAGGAAATAACTACTATATGATAAATTTTGGAGACTTAGCTATCCCGGTTTAACCCCGGTTTGACTCCGGTCTGACCCACTAACCCTTAACTCAGTACTTAAACCGGTTCAGTCACCGGTCCGGTTTTAATAACCTTGATTATTACATATTAACTAGTAAATTAAATTCACACCAATTTCCTCTGCGTAAACAGAAGCTAAATTTGCTGGAAAATGCCCTACGGCCTGTGATAACTTCTGATATTTACTTTGTTTGACAAAGTTGGAAATTAAATTTAACCATCAAAATGTCATAACTCATGACATCTTACGCAAGATAGAAATAATGGGAAAGTGCTTTTAACGATAAAATAAGTATCTTATAGTCAAAGTAATCGGAACCAACTTAGGTAAATGTTTAATTAAATAAAGATATTTATCTTACATTGTTTATGTGACGTAGGATCAGAAACGTGTTCAGATTATCCTCAACAATTGTAGTCAAAGAAAGTAGTTGGCAAAATAAAAAAAATGTTAATTTGCGAGTAATAGTGTTCCTTAACAAGTTAGCATTATATATATAGATCTCAAGCCATATTATTACTTGTATTGTTAGGGTTCAGCACTTTCTTCTTCACTTTTAATTGAGAACTTGTGAGGTCACAAATTTTCTGAAATATGGCTTTGACTCTAAGCTTTGTGAGAGAAACAAACCAGGTATTAGTTTCTTCCTTTGAATCATGTTTGGTTGATAAACTTTTAATAAATACTACCTCATGTCCTTAATACATGTTTGTAGTATAACTATTATTAAGGACAAGAGGTAGTATGTAGGTTCCACTTTCCCTTCGTTTTACATACATCCTGTGACTATAAATTAATCCGGTATATTTGTAGAAATCTAAAATACGTTGCATTATTTGTAGCTTATAATAAATAGTATAGCTTCGACGTTGGAAAAAAAAGAAAAAAAAAGTCTAGCTTCTACATAACAACGCCTTTTATGACTCCCCCTGCCCAAGGATTTTTTGAAAACTATAGATTACTTGACTATTAAGCATTACATTATACATATGCCGTCATCCATTTCATTTTGCACCCACTGGTTCTCAGTCATTGCACAAAATATTTGACAGAGAGAGGAGGAGAACTTGAGACTTGACCACCTGGAGACTAGAGGAAGGGAGAAATAGATAGAGAGGAAGGGAGGAGGCTGGGATTAGGTTTTGATTATTTTTTTTTAAAAGATAAAATTATTTTTTGATTAAACTTTTTTTAATTTTTATTCCTCCATCGCGTTCTTAAAATATTATAATAGGCTAGATAAGATGCGGATCTCATATATTTCCTAGAGTTTGAACAAGCAGCCAAACATATTATTGGTGGTTATATTATGAATTTGGCTTAAGTGATTCCTCATAATTTACTTGTATATTGATATTTTTTTGTTTTATAGGTACTTTTCGCAGGAAATTCTTGTGTGAAGGAAGTGATACTAAACAGGCCTCAAAAGCTGAATAGTCTCAATCACGAAATGGTTAGTCAAGTTTGCTTCTGTTAGCTATCTCTCGTCTATGTTCTCTAAACACATTAGTTTCTATTTTTGAATAAAAAATTTCTTAATAATTAGAAGTAAAAGTCCTTGATGTGCTCATATCTAATCCTTAGTTAAGAGTTTTTTTTTTTTTTTTTTTATTTTTATTTTTAAACGACTTTTCTTTCTATTTTTGCAGATAAGTCAGATGAAGGAGAAATTGACGTTGTATGAGAATGACACTTTAGTAAAACTCATAATTTTAAAGGTAAATGAGCAGTTGAAGATTTCTCCATCCTAATAATCTTTCATTATTTAACTTTCTTTCGGATGCTGGTGTAATACTTACAAGAGTTAAGAAAAATTCAAGTATGAGCATATACAATTCTTTTTTTGATACATTGAATATATATAATTCTTCAAGTGGGGTCTATAAGTCAATAACATATACAGAATTTTCTTCATTAAATTATGTTTTTAATATCGAAACCGATGACTCATGTATATATTAAAAGTTGTAATTATATGCAAAGTATTTTATATGCTATTTTAATACAGGCTAATGGAAAAGCTTTTTTTGTGCTGGTGGTGATGTGATATCAGTAATTACTTCTTCAGTTGCAGGTAGCTACAATGTTTAAACTCAAAATGTTGTCGTTTTTTTTTTTTTTTTTTTTTTTTTTTTTTTTTCTAATGCTGCGTCAACGTTAACATAGGTGTTACTATTATGATTTATAAAACAGTGTGACATCATATAAGTTTTATCATATGTTTTCTATGTGAATAAAAAATAAAAATAAAAAACCATTTTTTATATTCTTATATTTCGTGTCTGTGTGTGTGAATAATCTTCAAACTTCAAAGATATATTCATGTTTAAAATAATGGTGATTGGAGGTAGGACACTGGACTTATCCGGAAAGCTTTTACAAGAAACAACTTACATTGGACCATCTGATAGCAACCTACAAAAAGCCAGTGGTGAGCTTGCTAGCTTAGTCCCAAATTATATATTTTAATTTCTAAGTTCTAATCATACATGGAAGAGGAATTTAATTGTTTAATTATTAATACATATTAAGGTGTCTCTCATTCATGGAGTGGTCATGGGAGGAGGTGCTGGTCTATCCATGAATACAACTTTTAGAGTTGTCACTGAAAGAACTGTATGTACTATCATCTTTTCTTCTATCATATATAAGTCATTTTTCTTTTTCTTTTTTTTTGCACTATTTAATTAATTATTTTGAAAATTTCTTCTTACGACATTTGAATGTTGGTACCATGAAAATATTTAGCAATAATGTTCTCCAGTGAGGGGCAAATATAAAATATGATTCAATTTTTAAAAATTTATTATTTTAACTAACTTACATTAATTTTAGTGAATTAATTAGAAGTAACTTATATATAAAATGATGGAAAGTACTAATTAAATTTCAAGTTTTCACCAAAACTTGTTACACTATTCATTATTTCTTTCGAATATCAAACAATTTTTAATTATTAGCTATTTTAAATACTAGTAATTAATAATTAGTAACTACCTATAGTAATATGGATATTTCGGTTGAGTACAATTTATTATGGTCATTAGACTAATATTGTATCATTAATTTAATTAATAGGTGTTTGCCATGCCAGAGGCGTCTATAGGACTCTTTCCTGATGTGGGTGCTTCATATTTTCTCTCGAGGCTTCCTGGCTATTTTGGTAATATTCTAATGATCTCTTTCTGTCATCTATTACATTATCAATATTAATTTTGACGTAATAAAAAATATTTAATTTTCACAATTCCATATAGAAAAATTTTCTGATAACTATACAAAATATATAGGGGAGTACCTAGGGTTAACTGGAAGAAGTTTGAATGGAGCAGAAATGGTTGAATGTGGCCTAGCGACTCATTTTGTGCCTTCCAAGGTAAGGTATACATATATATATCTAACATTGTGACATTATATTTTACGTATATTAACTATAAAAATATAATTAACATCACTTTCCTCTCTGCAACAGAAGCTAAATTTGCTAGAAAATGCCCTACGGTCTGTGACAACTTCAGATATTTCAACAATTAAAGCATTAATTGATAAATTCACAGAAATGATTTATATTAAGGAAGACAGCCCCTTAAAGAGGTAATTTGGTGGTTATTATGATTCTTAATATACACATGCTTTTCTCTTAGTTTAAGACACGGCTAGATGATAAGGCCGGCGGATTGCAAATAGCCCTATATAATAAATAAAGTTGCATTGTATGTGACTTAATTATGAATAGATAAACTTCTTATAAATATGGTCATCCGTTTGATTTTCTTCTTTGGTTTATATATATATATATATATATAGGATTTACATTTCTCATGTTGCTTGAGAAGAAGAAAATTCCTATACACATGAAATGATGGGACCCACATCTTTTAAAAAAATAAAAAATAAAAAACTCAAACACGGAAATCGAAATAACTATAGCATGAGGATACACTTCTCCTAAAACAACATGAGAAGTATATTTCCCTATATATATATATATATATATCTATATGTATATATATATAGATATATATATAGATCAAATGCTTATAGTCAGATTCAATTCCTTGCCCAACAACTTTTCATCAATTCTTGTAAGTTTTTATTAGCCAATTTGCATGATACATGTTATAAATGTCATAAGACACAATGATTACAATAAAAATTCTTTTGAAAATCAAGCAGACTGGACACAATCAGCAAATTCTTCTCAAAAGGAACTGTTGAGGAAATTGTGCTATCCTTGGTACGCATAGTTCAATTTGATGCTCATTTTTATTTTTCATTCTTAGAAATAAACAAAAAAGGGGGGATTTCATAGACAAGAACACTACAAAAAAATCAGTTTTTTTTGCGACGGAAAAAAAATCCGTCGCAAAAAGGGTATTCCGTCGCAAAAACGTATTTGTGACGGAATTAGCGGCGACGCCCGTCCCTCGCAAAAAAATATCGTCACAATTGCGACGGAAAACGAAATTCCTTCGCAATTTGCGCGGATACAACATTCCATCGCAAATTTGCGATGGATATTTTTCCGTCGCAAATATATCCGTCACAAATTGGAAATTTGCCATGGAATAGTATTCCGTCGCAAATTTCAAATTTGCGATGGATATATTTCCGTAGCAAATCGTTATTTTTAATTTTATTTTATATTTTCGGTTTTTTTATATTAGCGACGGATTTTTAATTCCGTCGCTAATTTTCATTTTTTTATAAAATAATTATTTTTATTTTTTTAAATGTTTATTCCCATTGCAAATTTTGTTTTTAATATTTTTTTTGAAAAAATAATTAAAAACATTTAAAAATGGCATTTAAAATTTAAAAATATAATAGTAAAACTATATATGATTAAAATAACAATCGAAATAGTTTACATAGATAAAATAAAATATAAATAATATTATTTAAAACAAAAATCTACTAAAGTATAGTCTAAACAGCAGCATCATCGTCGTCATCACCATCACCACAATCAGGAGCTGGCTCCGTACCCTTGTCTTTCATTAGGGACTTAAGTTGAAGCTGCATATGGTTCATCATCTCCGTTTGTTGACTCATCCGCTGCATCATCATCTCCCGTTCCTGGAGCATCTGGCGCCTCATCATCTCCTCGCTTCTGGAGCATCTGGGCCGCTTGATCATCTCCTGCTCGAGTCATCTGCTTCTTCATCATCTCCGTTCCCTGAGTCATCTGCACCATCATCTCCCGTTCTGAGTCATTTTATCGTCAGTGTCTGGTTAAGCTCCTCCACCAATGCCTTCATCTTCTTTAACTCATTTGCAAAAAATATTACGAAATACATTTATTTTTTGAACATCATTTAAATGGACAAATGAATGAAAATGTAACAATTAGTAGCAAATGCATAACGTTTACCTACGAAACACCTTCATCGCGGATAAGGAGCGCTTCGTTTGCTTGATCGGCTAGCGAGGCACCTACCCCGAAGACTCTCCCTTTCTTGTCAAATCCTCCTGCAGCCTGAAAGAAGAGATTCTCGTTGTCGGACTGAGACGATGCGGGGTCGGCCCCACTCTGCGAGTCTCTATCCTGCGACAGCTTTTGAAAGGTTTCCTACAAGCACAAAAATACAGGAGAAATAAGGCATGTGAAATGAAATAAATATGGTGTTGCATGAAACAAATAATATGCAATAAATGTCTCACCGCTACTTGCTTCGCCTTGTTGTTAATCCAGTGCCTCTCACTCCCTTCGAGGCTTTGGGAATGGGTTCGCTCAAAGGTAGCCCAATCAAGTGACTTTGCGGGAACTTCCCGGACTCTTCCCCGCAAATACAAATGATGACCTACAAAATATTGAATACTTAAATAGAAAATAATGTCTACTCACAATTTTGCGTCGATGCTCACTAAATGGAATGGATCCGCCAACATATGACGGTCCTTCCATTTTGGCCCTATTTTGCTTATTTTTCTCACTTTTGTTGAGAAACTTCGGATCGTTGGTCCATTGTTGAATTAATTCCTCTGCGGTGTCCTAGGTTGAATCCAATTTTGCTTGCCTCTTTGCCTTCTCAACTTATAACACCTCTCGATCAACCACCAGCCTCCTTTGTAGTTATAAGCTTTTTTTTCGATCTTCACGATGTTTAGGCAACGTGCTATCTCTTTTGATTCCCGCAAATCAATAATGAACAATTAGTGCTCTAAATTTTAAAACGCTTGATGATAAAACACACAACTTACCAAGAACTCTTCGAACCAACGTTCCGATTCGCCTTAGGGATCTGTGTCCAACTGCCCCAAGGCCGATTGAAATTACGGAATATTTGACGCGAGATCCAATCCGCAACCTCATTATAAGGGTAAAATCGAAGACGGAGGATGAGATGCAAATATTAGCATGCATACAAATCAAGGTAGAAAATCGTAACATAAGCTGGTAACTTTACATTACTTACTCGTGCTCGCCTCCCGGACAGGACCCAAAGCTTCCCATCGCGGGATCTACCGTTCCCCGGATGGGTGTATCGGAGGAACTACCTTCTTCCCCAACGTGGCTCGAGGCGACCCGTGGGCTAAATGAACGAATGTGAACTATTGAAGATATTTGTACATAGATGGTTCAAGAAAACTAAACATATGTAAATTAATCAGAAATCATAAAGTAAAACCTGTTGTTGCCCTTGCTGTGGATCAGAGGCGGTAGACGGTGACGATGACATATGAACCGACGGTGAAGATGACAAATAAACCGACGGTGGAGATGACAGATGATCAAGTGGCGGCAACTCTGGGGAACCCCCGAGCCCTCTGCCTACAGAAGGGGCGGCGGAGATGGCGTGGCCCTACCCCTCTAATAGGACATGGGCGGGAGCGACCACTACTACGTCCACTACCCGAACGCCCTCTTGTATGCTCCATCTCAAACACTCATAAACATTATATCAAAATGTTTATAAATTTAAGAAATTTAATTAATATCACATTGGCAAATTAGGATATATCTAGTATAATATATCGTCATAAACAAAGAACTAACACAAATCAATCGGACAATTCCTCTTCTTCAGCCTCAACCTCCGTACCTTCCTCTGAAGTCTCATAATCGTCGAACTCAGATTCACTATCAAAATAAATCTCGTTTGCCTCTTCGTCTGATTCCTCATCGTCAATTTGGATAGGAATCAACTCTAACTCCGCACAGAATTGAACAGTTGCTTGGTACATCGTCGTCGACAATGTATATGGGCTGTAAATGTTCCGCATCGGCTTGGAACGGTTCCGTCATACCGTTATTTGTTTCCGACTCTTTGGACTTGGGTATAATATTTCGTGCTTTGGTTTTGATAACTCCCTCCACCCTTGACGTGATGTGGGGTATAATGTATAGTACACTTGTTCCGCTTTGTTGAGCAAGGATAAATGGGTCATAACCAACCGTATATCTCCTTGTCCAAGTGGACCTCAACATTTCCATATATGTCCACTTTTGTCCCACGTGGACTTTATCAAACCACTCACATTTAAAAAGGGTCACCACTTTGTCCCATCGGGTAATTCAGCTGAATTATGTCAATTAACTTCCCGTAGTAGTCGGCCTCCACCCCGTCACCTTGGCCACCTCGACAACGTACACCGTAATTGCAACATAATGTACTTGCGTTCGCTTGACGAGTATAAAACCGATACCCATTGATTAAATATTTTTTGCACCGGTAACAACTATTACAGCTCCATGAGATAAACTCCATGCAACTTCGGTTGGATCTTTTGGATTTTTCACGAAGTAGCGTTGAAACCATTTAGGAAACTTCGGAGGTCGTGAATTGATCAACTGCTGGAATCCAACATTAAAGGCTTTTTCGATCGGACCCAATTAGAGAAGTAACTATATGGGTAAAAAATGAAGTTAATATTTTAATACTTACCGTAACAGTAAAAAGCAAAGGAAAGCTTACTTTAAATACTAGGCGACCTCTTCACAGTTGTTTAGAATGTACCACTCGGCTACTTTCTTATCGTTCCCTTCCAGAGTTGAGCTCCAACGTTTTCCCAAGACTCAGCCTGGAAAATTAAATATTGAATTTTGTTTGCTCGTATCACCGCCATTATCGTTGCGAGATACCCTTCTCCATCTTGATATCATTTCAGGGGGATAGTAGTATGACGCAAATTTTGTCGCCTCTTCGACTAGGTACGCCTCTGTGATAGATCCTTCAACATACCTTGAATTTTTTATCTTCTTCTTAAGTGTGCGTAAAAACCTACGATTGGACAATGAGAGAGTATTAATAAACTAAAGTACCATGTCCGTCAATTAATAAAAGTGTGAAATAAATATATATTACCTCTCAAACGGATACATCCACCTATATTGTTGTGGCCCTCCTACCTTTGCTTCGTATGCCAAGTGAGCAGGCAAATGTTCCATTGAGTCAAACATGCTAGGAGGAAACACCATCTCTAATTTGCATAGCATTATTGGCATGCTCGTCTCAAGGTGCCGTAACTTTTCAACATTAAGCTCGAAGCCTGATTTCTCTAAAGAACATTGAAAATTCTGAGAATAGACCATATATGCTCCGGAAGTGCTTTGAAGGCCCACAACAATCTCTGGAAAAAAACATGACAATCATGACTTTTCATCCCGAATAACTTCGCCTCGTGCATGTTGACACATCTTTTCAAGTTTGGCGCTTATAACCGTCCGGAGTTTCAAGTCTTTAACCCATTGTAACAACTCTAAATTCTTTGTTTGTTGAATGTGTACGGCGCTCTAGGTTTGGAAGTCCGTCCAGTGCCATTCTGCACCAAATGCAAATCAGGCCTTCTGCAAATCGCTTCTATGTCCAGTCTTGCGTTGACTGTGTCCTTCGTCTTGCCCTTGGTGTCCATCACGGTGTACAGAATATTGCAAAACACATTCCTCTCAATATGCATGACATCGAGATTGTGTCTTAACAATTGATCTTTCCAATATGGTAGCTCCCAGAATATGCTGCGTTTGTTCCAATGATGATGAACGCCGTATCCCTCAGGTTGGCTGGACGCAGCCCCCTCTTCAACACTTTGAATGTACTTGACCCTGTCCCATACTTCTTGGCCACTTAAACGGGGAGGTTGATCTGCGCGTTCGACCACACTCCGCATGAAGTCTTTTTTATTCCTCCTATACGGATGCTCGGGGCGAGAACCGCCGGTGCTGTCAAACCAACCGCACCTTGTGACTCAATCCAAGGTAAAACCCATGTTTTGTTCAAGACATATCGGGCATGCAAGCTTCCCGGACGTTTGCCGGCCACTCAACATATCATATGCGGGGAAGTCATTTATCGTCCACATTAAGGCAGCCGCATGGTGAAATTTTGGCTCAACGATATATCATACGTAATAACCCCTTCACTCCACAACACCTTAAGCTCGTCCATCAAAGGCTCTGAGGTACACATCTATCTTCTTTTTGGGGTTGGATGGCCCAGGGATTAACGCGTTAAGAAACAAAAACTCTCTTCTCATGCACATAGAAGGTGGGAGGTTGTACGGTGTCACAATGACAGGCCAACATGAATAAATCTTGCCCTTTCTGTCGAAAGGAGCGAACCCATCTGAACATAGACCAAGACGGACATTACGGGGATCCCTAGAAAAGGAAGGATTCGCCTCGTCAAATTTTTGCCAAGCTTCGGCATCGGATGGATGCGTCACAAAGTTTTCATCCCTGTGATGCTCCGGTGCCATCTCATGTGGCGGTTGTTTGTTCGATGCATACAATCTCGAAGTCCGGGCATGAGAGGAAAGTATGTCATCTTGCTTAATGCTGACGGGTCATTTTCCTTCCAATCCTCACAACTTTATATCTCATGTCCGCAAAATTTACGGTTGGTCGGCTCGGATCATCCTTGTAATACAACATACATCCTATGGGGCGACGGTGGATTTTTTTACATCCAAGGCCCAACTCTTTCACCTTTTTTTTTTTTTTGCTTGATAAAAATCCTTCGGCAAATTATTGTCGTTCGGAACAACCTTACTCATGATCTGCATCATTTCATTGTAATTCCTCTCACTCATATGGTGATCGGTCTTCAAGCTTAGTGTTGCTAGGGTAGCCAATAGCGATGAATATTCACTATTTTTAAAGCGTTCGCAACCTTCCCATAACGGACGTTGCGCTTCTTGAAGCATTTTATAGAACGTATCGGCTTCCGGATGAGGATCCTCTCCCATTTATGATGGTTGAGTATGTGTATCGGTCTCCTCTCCCATGTATGACGGTTCGGCATAAGTAACGGGATCGAAATATTGGGCGATCGACGGTCCCGCGGCGTCCCATAACCAAATTGCTCCTATTGATTAAGGTTGTCTCGATGACTACTTGTCCCCGTAATAACCTCTCGGTGTACGTCGGACTTCACCATGACATTCCCAACACTCATAATCCTTCATGAATCCCTTTTTACACAAATGGATTTTGGCCAGTCTCCGAATCTTCAAATCTTAAACACCTACATTTGGCACACGGACAACTGATCGCCCTACTTGAATGAGGTGAATGTGCCAAAGCAAAATTGATGAACTCTTTCAAACCTGCCAAGAATACTTGAGTTAGTTGTCTTCTCTCAGTTAAACGATTGTACATCCAACTCCTATCATGATTGTCTTCCATACTTCCTAGCTAGTTCGGTTACTAACCTAATTAACATCTCAATATGCCACAAATATATATAACCAATACAACTAGCCACTTGTATCAACCAATTGCCATTTAGTCAAGAAAGTGAAAAACAAACACATGCATTGAACAAAGAACATATCCCAGCAAGCAACCAGAGAATGAGGATAACACACCAGAATATGGGGACATGCTTGTGGAGGGGGCAAACAAAGAATAGAACACTATAAGCATTTTGGAGTTTCTAACATATAAAGATTATTTAAGACTTAATCAAATTTATATAATGTGCAAAATCAACTTTATCTTTTATATTTATAATTACCTATTTATCTAAATAGGTAATTTTTTATTTTTTTTTTTACATTATCAATTTTATTGTATAACTTGTTAAAGATAGATTCAAATAAAAAATTGAAACGGAATATTTAAAAAAAAAAATTATTGCCTTATCCCTAGATATCATTTCTCAACACTTCACTTTTCTAATTTCAACACCATCCTATTATAGATTTATGTATCATTACCAACTAATAAATAATCATAATTTTATCACACCAATATCATTTTATGTACCATTAATGTTATTCATGTATATTTTTTATTATAAAAAGAAATAAAATATCATTGACAAATCAAAATTAATCATTTATACATTGCAATAATATTTATATTGCTCCTCTAAATACTTAATAGACTTTAGTTATTAACAAAATTATAACCCAAATAAACAATAATGTTAAATTATAACCTATTTATTTATGAGAAATAAATATGACTAATTTTTTCAATTTTTATCTATACTAATTTCTCATAATAAATAATGTGGTGAAAAAAAGGAGCTTACCTAAGGGGAGGGTAGTCGGACGGAGAAGAGCACCCGGCCAGGAGAACGCGGCGTGGAAACCTATTTATTCAAGAGTAATAAATATGACTAATTTTTCAATTTTTATCTATACTAAATTTCTCATAATAAATAATCGGTGAAAAAAAGGGAGCTTACCGGAAGGGGAGGGGTAGCAGGAGACGATGGAGAAGAGCACCGGTGACTGAAAAATGGTGACTATGGAGACGAAAAAAAAGAAGGCATCGGTGTTGAAGGGGGGAGGGAGCCGAGGGCATTGAAGGGGGAGGGAGCTGACGGCGTTGAAGGAGCCGAGGGCGTTGAAGGAGCGAGGGCGTTGAAGGGGGGGGAGGGAGCGAGGGGAAGGGGGCGGCCGGGGGTGCGTGCCAAGCCGGGGGCGGGCAGCCGTGGGCGCGGGTGGGGGTCAGGCGGCGGAGGGAGAAGAACTTATCATTTAATAGATCTTGCGACGGAAACTCCTTCCGTCGCAAAATCACTTTTTGCGACGGAAAACCACTTCCGTCGCAAAAATTGCCGACACTTGCAACGGATTCCAAATCCGTCGCAAGATGTGGAAAAATTGGCGTCCTTTTGGCCGCCGGTTAGCGGCAGTTCAAAATCGTCGCAAGATGTGTGAAATTGGCGGCCTTTGGCCGCCCGACGGATTTTGAATCCGTCGCTAACTTTTGCGACAATTTGCAAGATGTGAAGGCCGCCATTTTGCGACGGATTTTGAATCCGTCGCTAAATTTCACAATGGATTCAAAATCCGTCGCAAGATGTGGGAAATTGGCGGCCTTTTGGCCGCAAGTTAGCGACGGATTCATGTTCCGTCGCTAATATGTGACGGATTATAATATCCGTCACAAATTTCTTAGTTTTGCGACGGAATTATTTTTCCGTCGCAAAATTCCGTCAATTTGCGACGGAAAAATTTCCGTCGCAAATTCCGTCGCTGTTTAGTTTTTTTCTAGTAGTGGAATATGTGGTTTAAATGTCATAATAATTTTGGTAGGAAAAGGAAATGGAAGTTGAAGGAGCAAAAAATGGATTTCGGATGCATTAAATTACATGCGTACATCTTGTCCTACAAGCCTCAAGATATGGCTTAGATCGGTAAGTATCTATGCGAAGATGTGTGTGTGTGTGTGTTATTAGAAATTAAATTCAAAAATAGCAAATTAATGAAATGAATTAATGTGATTAGGTGAGAGAAGGCGAGTACAAAGCATTGAACGGTGCCTTAATCGGGATTACAAAATTAGCGACCACTTCGTGCGAAGAACGCTGTCGGCAATGATTTCTATGAGGTTAGGACTATTACAAGTGTAACTCAATTGTTGAACTGTCCTCTTCACTGCTCATAATTATTGAAAGTGTGTGTGTGTGTGTCATAATTATTTTCAATTGTGGCAAGCTTTATTTGAAAATACCTTTAAAATGCTTGGAATATTTTCTTGCAGGGTTCAAGAGCAAAGCTATTTGATAAGGACAACAAACCTATGGTAAGGCAGAGAGAAAGATAGGGGTTTAGCTTTCAATATTTCATCATCATCATCATCATCATCATCTTTATTATATAGCATAACAAGTTTTTTTGTTGCTTTGATAGTGGGATCCTCCAAAGCTGGAGCTGGTCAGTGAAGAAATGGTCGATCAGTACTTTAGAGAAGTTGAAGATGAGAATTGGGAGTTTCTGCAACTTCCACACAGATCAAATACACTCAGCAAGCTATAAACTGAAGCATGGAAATTGAAAGGCCTTTTATCTGAAAAGGATATTTTTAATATTTGTAAAATATTTGAATGTGGTTAAGATCTTGGATGTTTGCTATTTTAGTAGTCTTATGTAGGTTAATAATGTTGCACAAAATAATATGAACTTCTTGTTGTTGAATTAAAGGGTTAGACACAACCGCATGAAATTACAAGCTTGATCAAACCAACCACTTTCCACTACAAGAGAGCTTTCTTGTCACTAGGCTATAAGGTCATTGGCTTAAGTTATTATTATTAGATAAGGAATTGTATAATTTGATCATTATGAGAAAATCCAAAATCTTTATAGACATAACCAATCATTAGTTCCTAACCATAGGTCGAATGAAATCCTATACATAAATCAGTTAATACAAGAATAGAAAAAGCTTTTTTTAGTGTTGCTTAAGTTATATAGGAATTTTTGAACCCAACAGATAAGAATAATAAGTTATTGATTATCTAGCATAGAATAATTGCTTAAAATAACAAAAAAAATTATATTTGTCGTGAAGTGCAAAATCATATTCATCCGCATCCCAGATGAATTTTCTATAATTTCTTAAGGGTGAAACTGTTATAGAGCTTCTGGGAAAAGTCTGAGTAATTAAGCTCTCTGTTCTTTTTTTCTTTTTTTGGTTTGTGGTGAAAGGTAATAATCTAGGCTCACTTTGTGTACTGTTTCAATTCCAAATCTTGTTAGTTGGCCCAGATTCTTGTTAGGCGGGCCACAACACTTGCCGGGCCCATATTCATTTTTTCCAATTTTTTTTTTAAAAAGGGATAAATGAAGTTGAATTTGAAACATGATGAAAAAAACTTAATTATAACAAACATTATAAAATCCTACTATGCTATTTCAGTTTCAGTTTTCTCTGTGGTCATATATATTTATCGTTTACACTATAATTATTCGCAAGATAATTTGTTCATATGTATTGGCATGTATAAACTAATAGAAAACTAATAAAGATGTATTATATACACTCAATCTAAGGTGTGTAAGGAAAAATTTGTTAGGGTAGCTATATATCCTATTCCCTTGCACAAATTAAATAATAATCTTATTTTTAAAAAATAAAATCTTCAATAAAATATTTTTAAAAAAATAAAATTGGTGCATGATTAAAATATTGATTGTCTCGTCTATTTTTTACATTTTTGAAACTTAAATTACTATGTTATAGTTAAAGAAGTAAACTAGGAAGGCAAATTATTTGTTCAAGAATTATTTAAAAATAAAAAAATTTAAACTGAAAAACGAAGACCAAGAATGGAAGCGAGGAGGACGAGTACAGCAACTTACAGAAAATTATAAAACTATGAATACCAAATGATTACATACCAAATGAGGGTTATATATTTTTCCAGGTCTTTTGGCTAAGATCAAGTGTAGTATCTGATCTTAAGTTTAAATGAGGTGCCTTTTTTGATTTTAAGAAGGAACAGTAAAGGCAAGGTGAAAAGCATCTTGAAAACATGAAAGCTCCCATAAGTAGGAAGTTGGAAATTTGATTCCTCTCATAACTTCATGCCATTAGTTTTTGTCCATCTGAATAAAAAAAATATGTATATATATCAACCCATGTTAGAAAGATCACTGATATGGATCATGTATTACATGAAATATTAAATAAATAAGCCGTAGTATTTGTGCTTTTTTATATTATCATCAGGTATTCTCTTTGAGGCTCGTGGCTGCGCCTCCCTGTTTTTTCTTCTAAGACTCTAAATCAAGACTCAAAAAGATCTAGCGGGGCCTTAAACCGCTAAACCAACTCTATGTTTTTAGGCTTTTTTCCCAATTTGTCCTTGATTAAATAACTAATTACCATTTTGCCCCCGTTTCCAAACTATTTCCCAATGTGCCCCGTTTAGTCGACTAACCCCTCATGTAGTCGACTAAAACGGGGGTCATTTTTTTTTTAATATCCCCATGATTTAGTCGACTAAGCAACAGTGCTTAGTCGACTAAATCGTGACAGGAGGTTTTTTAAAAACCCCAATCGCGGCATTTGGAACCCTAATCGACTACAAAACCTCTCCAAACCTCTCCCCTATTTTTTCTTTTCACGAAATCCTTGCTGAATCCGTTGGTGGGTAGTGAAGGAAACTTCATTCTAGCGTCATTTGTGTCGATTTCGGTATGTTCTCATCTCCATTTCGAATTTCCGCCGTTGTTCTTTTGTTTATGCGAACCCCCATTTCCCTAGAAGGTAGACAAATTAATTAAAAGTAAAAATGAGTTTTATATTTAAAATCAAAGTTCACCCAAGATCAGTGAGGATCGAGGACATGACTAAGAATCATAATAGAAAAATCTCCAATATAAAATCTTAATAAAAAAATTAATTTTATGGTTTCTTAAACCTGAATATGAAGAAATATTTTTCAAATTTTATAATTTATATTGATTACATTCAAAATATCAAATTGATTTACCGATTTAAAATAGATATGAAAATCCCTAATGATGTGTTCATTTTCAAACTCATCAACAACAACTTCTTGAGGTACTCAACCTACATCCGGCAAGCATTCATACGTTACTTATATTAAAAACGGAGGGAATAATAACAATGGTTAATAATTTAGGGGGCCACTTGTAATAAATTTAACATATCACTTGTAATATTTGAACAAAATTATATTTTCTTAAAAATAGAAAATGATTTATGCTTGTACGTTCGAATGTCTATTTATAGTTTATATATATATATATATATATTTGACTTTAAAAATTGAAAAAATTAGAAGCACGTGAGGGGTTTAGGGTCAGTTTTATGTCCCTAAGTATATTTTAGTCAAACAAATTTTTAGGCAATCATATAAGTTTTAAACCTAAAAATGTCTTCTTTGTTGACCTATGAGTCATAATATTTAAACTATAAACATTCACTACTACAAAAATTGGATATTACTACCCTAAAAAACGTCCTTATTAAAAAATAGGAAGTAAAAAATGAAGGCAGTGGCATTCTTGTAAATATATGGAAGGAAAATGAGCCTTAGCGACGAATTGAATTCAGTCGCCAATATTTGAATTTAGGCGACCAAATTGGAATAAATTTTTTTAGAATAAATTTATTTGTTTGGCGCCGTAAGTGGGTTTGTATTTTTAATTTTTTTAACATTGGCGACCTGAATTCAATTCAGGTCGCCAATTTTGGATTTTAGGCGACCTGAATTGCATTCAGGTCGCCCAAATTCGGATTTTGGGCGACCTGAATTGCATTCAGGTCGCCTAAAATGAATTATTTGTGGATTTTTTTGCTCCAAAAAACTCTTGAAAATTGATATCATTTTTGAGACTTTAGACTACTTAAATACCAATTCAGGTCGCCTAAAATGAAATTTTTGACGCCATTTAGGATTTTTTTTGGATCCAAAAAACTCTTAAAAATTTATATCTTTTTTAGACTTTAGACTACCTAAATACCAATTTAGGTCGCCTAAAATTTTGTTTAAGACTTTAAACTACCTAAATACCAATTTAGGTCGCCTAAAATTTTGTTTAAGACTTTAAACTACCTAAATACTAATTCAGGTCGCCTA
This sequence comes from Acacia acuminata, assembly GCA_019022655.1. NCBI lineage: Eukaryota > Viridiplantae > Streptophyta > Magnoliopsida > Fabales > Fabaceae > Acacia > Acacia acuminata. Next base: position 897,899 of record JAFJYI010000179.1, on the reverse strand, counting down.
AAATGAAATTTTTGGCGCCATTTAGGATTTTTTTGGCTCCAAAACTCTCTTGAAAATTGATATCATTTTTGAGACTTTAGACTACCTAAATACCAATTCAAGTCACCTAAAATGAAATTTTTGTAGCCATTTAGGATTTTTTTGGCTCCAAAAACTCTTGAAAATTGATATCATTTTTGAGACTTTAGACTACCTAAATACCAATTTAGGTCGCCTAAATTTTTTTTTGAGACTTTAGACTATCTAAATACGAATTCGAATTCGCCTAAAATGAAATTTTTGGCGCCATTTAGGATTTTTTTGGCTCCAAAATACTCTTGAAAATTGATATCAATTTTTAGACTTTAGACTACCTAAATACCGATTTAGGTCGCCTAAATTTTTTTTTTGAGACTTTAGACTACCTAAATACCAATTCAGGTCGCCTAAAATGAAATTTTTTAATTTCATTTATCCCTTCTCTCCTCTGCACACCATTTAATTCCCCCATGTGCGCCTTCCTCTTCTCATTTTTGATCTGCACATATGCCTTCCTCTTCTCTCCTCTACACCCCATCTTCTCTTTCGATCTATTCCTACTCCTTCAACACTCTTCAATCTGGTTGGGCGAGGAGACCGAGCAACGAGACGTCAGAATCTGCACTTTGGAACAAGAGTCACCATCGATTTCATCCAAAACGCTACCGCTAGTAAGTGTTTTTTTAGATCTGACTCTTGTTGATTTTTTAGATATGAGAGGGCACCAATTTTTGCAGATCTGGAAATCTCCTCGTGGCTCCAAGACGATATTATGAATACCAAATCTCTTGCAGATCTGAAATTACTCTGTTTTTTGCATTATTGTTCCTTATTCCTTCCATTTTAGGGGATTAGAATGTGAGTCGTTAGTTACTTGTTAGGTTTTTTTTTCTTTTCTTTTTTTTCATTGTATCTTCCTTGTTGTCTTTGTTTTGACTACTCTCTTTGTGTTCTTTTCTTGTTCTTGTTGGTTTTGGAATTTCTTGCTTGTAACATAAAAAAGAAAGTATTTCTGGAATTTGATTTTTGATTTGTTCTTCCATGGCCAACCCCATCGGGGTTTTTTTTTTTTTTTTTTTTTTTTTTTTTTTTTTAAAGCAGTAAGGCGACCTGAATTTAAATTCGGGTCGTCTTACATAGTGACCTGAATTTAATTCAGGTTGTCTTATGTAAGACGACTTGAATTAAATTCAGGTCGCCAAAAGTATTTTTTTTTTACTACGCCTCACGAGACGTCCCTAGAAAAAAGGACGTTATATGGGTCAAATTTAGGACGTTTTTGATGTTTTTTGTAGTAGTGATTTTTTATCATTTAAGATTTCAGATCAACTTAGAAGTGGATTTCTTTTTTGGTGCACTTCATTCTGTTAGGGTTCTTAGTCATGTCCTCGATCCTCACTAATCTTGGGTGAACTTTGATTTTAAATATAAAACTCATTTTTACTTTTAATTAATTTGTCTACCTTCTAGGAAATGGGGGTTTGCATAAACGAAAGAACAACGACGAAAATTCAAAATGGAGATGAGAACATACTGAAATTGACGCAAATGACGCTAGAACGAAGTTTCCTTCGCTACCCACCAACCGATTCAGCAAGGATTTGGTGAAAAAAACAGAAGGGGAGAGGTTTGGGGAGGTTTTGTAGTCGATTAGGATTCCAAATGCCGCAATTTGAGTTTTTAAAAAACCCTCTATCACGATTTAGTTGACTAAGCACTGTGGCTTAGTCAACTAAATCACGAGGATATTAAAAAAAAAATGACCCTGCATTTTAGTCGACTACATGAGGGGTTAGTCCACTAAACAGGGGCACATTGGGAAATAGTTTGGAAACAGGGGCAAAATGGTAATTAGTTATTTAATAAGGGACAAATTGGGAAAAAAGCCATGTTTTTAAGCCATATTATTTATAACTAATGAATAACATTACTTTTTAAAATGTATTGGGAAGGTTAAAAAGAAGAAGCAGACATTTTGTGCTTACCAAACCGATGAGCAAAAATGTTCTCATCACTCATGTACACCATTTGATTGATTTTGGACAGTTCAGATTTAATGTTATTTAATTTTTATAAAGACAATCTTATAACTATTACTTTTCATAAAAGAGGAATTTATTATTTAGAAAATCACAAATTAAAATTTTTAAATTTAGATCATTGGAATTAAATTTAAATGATTGAGATCTCATAAAGTGATGATGAGAAATTGGGTGTGTAATATCCTGAATTTTGGACCTAACAATTTGAGAATTAGCTTGTGACATAATTTTCATGTTAATTATTGTATGAAGCTAATTAATATTATATTATTGAGATACATGGAAATTTTCATTAAATCTAAGCCAAATGATATTTGTTTTCATCTAATTGGCTAAAAAGGGATAATTATTGTGAGAAGGCATAGAAGATAAGAGATAATTCAAGAACATGGACACATGGCAAGAAGGGAGATTATTAGCAACAAGCATTTATGCCTTTGAAAATGACATATACACATGACAAGATTAAAGTGGTTATTAGAGAAATATCTAGAATGAGTCCACATGGCCCCTTATTAATTAAAGGATTACTAGAAGGGACACATATGCCTAGCTAATTAATTATAGGGGATACCTAAGCTATCAAGTGTCCAAATAATATTTAAAGAAAAATTAATTGAGGAGACATGTGCACATTGGATTAATTATAGGGGAGACTTGCACACATTTGAATAATTAAAGGGGACACCTCAGCTACCAGGGTGTCAACATGATATCTAAAGAGGAATGGATAGGGACACTTGTGCATATTTTATTGATAATTTGTGCCACCTAACCATCTTATCTATTAAGCAAAATATTGATGATTATCCAAATGGCCAAGTGTCACACAAAGGAAAGAGCTAACAAGTTAAGTAGACACTTAAGCATTTCATGTATTAATATAAAGGGACGCTTGGACACCTTATTTAATGAGTTTTGAAGATCAAAATTCTCCCTCCGTAAGCTATCAAATTCGTCCAAAATAAGGAGGAGGAGAGAAAGTCAACAAAACTTGCAAAATAAGCCAAGTTTAAGGGATATTTTGTAAGAGCGCTTTGGTCATTTGACTTGGGAGATTTTTAAGTGCATTCTTGACATATTTAAGACATTCTTCACTCCCTTTTTGCATAAGTATTTCATTCAAAGAAGAGAACTCAAGAGAAGTCAAGAATTTTCTAGAAAAAAGGAGAAAATTCAAGAGAAAGAAAGGATAAGACCAAGGGGTAAAATGGTAATTGGTCAAATGAGATATTTTTGGTTGGCTCATGACCTCTATATAAGGACTCCTCCCCCTCATTTGTAAGGCACCAAGTTGCCATAAGAGAGAAAAGAAAAGAGAGTAAAGGTTAGCTCAAGTGAAAGAAGAAAGAAGGAAGCAAGCAAAGTTGACAACTAAGGTAAGTTAGCTATGGTATTTTGTGAAATTTCCTTCTATCTTCATGAACATGTTGAAAGTCCTAATGAGCAACTAATGTATGGTATGTAGAAGCTTAAGCTGAAATCAACAAGAAGTTTAAGGAAGGAGAAGTTCAAGGAAAGCAAAGCTCAAAGTCAAGTAAGTACCTTCCTTAACACCCTTATAGCTTTATGACTTGGATTTAGCTTCTTTTCATGAAATTTGATGGTTATGGGAATCAATATTTCTAAGGGGAGGTTATGCTCAAGTTGGTATAAATGACTTAACATGAGTTTTAAACCAAGAATATGACTTAAGAAGGAAGATTATGCAAGAACTATGAAAGATATGGACTTGAAATGATAATTTATTCAAAGTAATATTTGAATTATGGAGAATTGCAAAAGTGACGAGTATTATTTATAATCATAGGAAGTGCCGTGGCTGGGAGCTTTTAAAAGAATTTGGAGAAAGTAATTGATAGTTTAAGTTTCCCAGGTAATAACCTTAATCCTCATATGCTTTTGTATGTCTCTGTATGTATGTTTTACCATGAATATGTATGCATTTGGTTGTTGATGTTTTGCCAAGCGCTTTGGTACCGGAACCCGCTGCGTGTGACCTGCTGTGTGCGAATAGGGCATTGTTGTGCCCTGCAGTCTGTGCTATGTGCTATAGAGATTGGTTGTTCTGGATTAGGCTTTGTGCCTCGCTGTGTGCGATCTACTGAATGCTTTACAGTTTGTGCTTATGGTTTTCTTACATGCTTTGATTATACTTTGTATATGAGATTAATGGTTATACTCTGGAATCCTTCGGGAGTCCAGCCTCTGTTGCTGTCTGTATGTGATACAGTTTATTGGATGTAGCTCCCAGATGAAGATCAGCAAATGGAGGTATCGGACTAGTTCCAGATTATTCGAAGAATTATTGTAATAATTTTATGTAATTATATTCTAGATTTTGTAACCAAGATTTGTAATTTATCGTTAGTACACTATGCCCAAACCGTTTTGCTACTGGGCTACGCTATATTGTTTGATTTGTGATATATTATTGAGAAAGTGTAACAGTTGGACTTAATAAATAAGAGGTATTACACTATTCGCCACCAATGAAGGTGAGGCCGGTAGGGGTGTAACATGGTGCTTATCATTTTAATGAGCACTGAATGCGGACCTAGTATTAGGCTGGTGGGAGTCTCCCCATCTTTCACGGTGACTAATTATTGAAACCACACTGACCAAACCTTTCTTAGTTTAAGCACCAATAGTATGAACTAACTTTATTGAATTCATGCCAAAAACTATGCTCTGACAAGCCTCTTTCGGCATTTACTCTCACCGGCGCCTCGTCACGTACTCCGTCCATCGGTGCCTCTTCACGGCTCCTCCCATGTTGCATCCTCATATCCCGGTTCCTTTCCTAAATCTTTAGTCAAGACTAGAGATTCAATCGAATTGAATCTCAACTAACAGTTAACCTCTATATGATGAGGGCCTTTTTGCCTTTAGCCTTGGGGTCCACAATCAAAAATAAACTAAGGATTGCGTATAAGCAAACCTAGGATCATTTTCTCTCTCGAGGAGCCTTTTATTGAGTCCTAAGTAATCTAAATGCCATGAAGATGCAATTAAAACAAGGGGAAAAGTAGGGTTTGGATTTTTGAATTAATAAACTAAAGAGTAATGCAAATTAATTAAATTCTAAACTATTATTTTTAGTATTTTTAATAAAATGAAATGGAGTATGAAATGTATGAATGATGAATGCTCTTGGTAATGAAGAAAGTGGCTATCCTCGCTCAAAAAAAATATGGGAGTTAAATCTTCATCAAGTCTTAATGAAAAACCTCAAAATACCACTTGAGTCCAATATTCTCAATTAATAGTAGCTCCTACAAACATAACTAACTACTATCTCTTGAGATATTGTTTTAAACCTTTGATGTGCAATTAAAATTGGATTAATGCAACATGAGTCTTCTTGAAATTGAGTATATAACAGTCCCTCAAAGGGCACAAATAAACGACATTAATTAGACAATACCACGCTAATTAACATAATCTAATTGCAACAAAAAGAAATTAAAACACATATTTTTCACACTACAAAATCCAATCTCAACTACAATTATTAAACTAACAGAGACAATAAACATTAATCTCATTTCGAGATTTATACACAATATTCCTAAAACTAGGCAACTTAAATGAATAACTCCCTATGAAGTCTACGAGCTCAAGTACACATCCTCATCCCCAAAAAGCAAAGGATCAGTTGGTCATATTCACTGGAGAACCCCACACGAGTAGCATATTAAATCTGGAACTAGAGAGAGGAGGGTTTGTGGTAGTGCACAAGGAGCTTGCGAAGTAGAGATGATGGAAAAGGAAGTTAACGGTGGCCTGGAGTGCTGAAGAAGATGAAGCTAGAGATGTTGGTGTCTGCTATCTGAGAGGGTTGACGAAAATAAGAGGTGCTGGTGGTTGACGTTGGAGGTCGAGAATGGTGGTGGTGGAGCAAAGATGAAGGTGAGGCATCTATGATGAGGGTCTTTTTGTCTTTAGCCTTGGGGTCCACAATCAAAAATAAACCAAGGATTGCGTATAGGCAAACCTAGGATCGTTCTCTCTCTCGAGGAGCCTTTTATTGAGTCCTAAGTAATCTAAATGACATGTAAATGCAATTAAAACAAGGGGAAATTGGTTTTGGATTTTTCAATTGATAAATGTTCGCCTCGCAAGTGTACGAGTTTTGCAAGTAATAAAGTGATAAATAAAGTATCGTTCCCACGAGGATTTGTTTAACAAATTGGTCAAGCAAGAGGCTTAGTGAATTTCATCAAGTTGAGCTAGAACAAAGTTTTGAGTTGGAATGAGAATTTTTAAAGACTATTTCTAAAACTAAAATTGATAAAGGCAAATGACTTTTGACTTCAAGAATAATGGAGCCTAGGATTCTTCTTCCCCTTTTGCATTTCATAAAACTTGGTTAACTTCCTCTCTAGTAGCATTTCAATACATACATGTGTTAGTCTAGGGTTCAAAAACACTTGAAACGCTCTCTCAAGTCAAAATCAAGTTTCTCTTCTTTAAAATGCACAATCTCTTGCTACAATTAATAAGAATCAATATTTAAGCAACAACCCTAATGTGACAATGCAAGGTTAGTAAATATATCTCTATTTTACCAACAAACCATCCATTTATCAAGTAAACTTCAAGACAAGCATGATTTCAATCAAGTTCTACACCTAGATTAGCTCTCTCGAGTCAAAACCTATGTGAATAAATCATCTAAATGGAGGCCAATCACTTAGAAGCATTAAGCCAAGGTTGAAATCAACACATCATGTGTATATTTATCTACCAAAAGAGAGGAATATTCAAGTTTTAATCCATACAAAGGGTCAAAAGAACCCTAGAATGAAAGGTTTAGCTACTCATATTCAAATACAAAGAGATTCTAAGCAAAGGAACTGAATACATGAAGAAACTAGGAAGAAAGAGAAGAAAAGAGGAAGAACCAAGGTGAAAACCCCAAAATCTCTCTTAGGTTGAGCACCCAAGCCTCCAAGATTGTCCAAATCTCTCTCCCAAGCTCTTCCCTTGTGTGCCCACTTGTTTCCTTAGGTCAAGAGAGTGTTTTTCGGCCCTTCCCTTTAGGTTAAATAGGGTTTTTCTATTTCTAAATGTAAAAATGTGCAGCTGTACTTTCTGCATTTTTTTTTACGACGGCTCGGCCGAGTCACTTTCCATGGAAAGTACTTGGTTTTCGGCCAGGTTGTGACTTTCCACGGAAAGACTTGGCCGCGGCCGCTGTGACTTTCCATGGCCGGTTGCACAGTTCTTCTAGCTTTGCACTGCTTCACCTCCTTTATTTCTTTCCTTGTTTCTTGGTTCTTATAGAGTTTGAAAACTTGTCTCCATCTTCCTACAAAAGAGGAAGCAATTATCAATTCTCAATTGAACCATAAACTCTATAATAACAAAAATTTCTTTGATTTTTGCCTCATACTTTGATATGCACAGTTTCCTCTATGACTTCATTTCTATGCACATTTTGAACCAAAAATAGGTAAAAGGAGAGAGAAAATATGCTGGAATATTGTCAATTTCTAAGAGTTAACACACCCCAAACTTAAATATTTGCTTGTCCTCAAGCAAAAACATGTATCTTCACTAAATTTCTTCAGTATTTGTCATTGATGCATGAATAAATTTATCCTCATCTACTTGCTCAAAAAGTTATATAAAATAGGAAATCAACTAAATATGCACAAATGGACACTTCATAGATTTAAAACATGCTTTTCAAGAATTTCCAAATGTGAGTGTGTGATGGAGTTAACATGTACTCCTTTTGCCCCTGCTAAAGTTAAAAGCAACAATTCAAGTCATATAACTATATTCAAACAATCAATTCCATTATTCTCTAATTTCTTCCTCTTTTCTTCTAATTCACTTCACTTGACTTAAAAATCAAAGGGACTTTTCAGCTTGTAATGGGGCCGGGGTTAAGGTTCCCAAAAGAAAAGGTAAAGGATAATCAACAAATACCTCAAGATAGAGATAACCACTTAAGGGGTTTCTTCCTTTTTCTCATTAAACACACTCCCCTAAACTTGAACCAAATTGATCTTTTCCATATCAAGCCTTCTTGGACTTTTTTCTTATTTGGATCAATTTTTTTTTTCTTTTTTTTTTTACTTTTCTTTTTTTTTTTACACCATTTTTTTTTGGCTTGATTTCTATACATTGTGAACCCTTTTACTTTCTACATTATTTTCTAATCATTTGACACTCTACTCATCACTATATTCCACAACCCCAATAATTATCATCTATCTCAAAGCAAAGGAGTCATGGTTTTTCACATTAGGTAAGGTAGGTAGATGTTAGGTCTTTCAAAAAGAATCTACAATTGGTTTTTCAATAAGGCTCAAAATAAGGGTTCAAAAGGGAATAGAATCAATTAGGTAGGCTTGAAAGGCTCAATCGCATTTTATGAAGTGCCCTAATCCTTTCTTTAAATCTTATGAAATAAATCAAAAGCTTTGAAGAAGTCCAAAGATTATTTTGAAATCAACAGTTTGAAACAAAGGCATATAACCTAATTTGCCACAAAGCCCTTCAACAAAAACATCCAGAATAAAGTTCACTCCAATAGTGCTTTCTTAATTTGAAAATTCCTGAATGGCATGATTTATCACTACAATCTATCCATCAATACACATTAAACAAAATTTCCTATCAAACATAAAAAGATTGAGCAATAATTTCTATCATCGGATCATTCAAGCAACTTTGACAAATACCTAGAATTTCAGTTCATTTTTAAAATTCTTCACAAACAAAATTTAAGCATGAGAAATTTCAAACATTCCAACAATTTTCTTTCAAAAACTGTTCAAAATTTTCACTTGTGTGCACTCATCAAAGTTTCAAAAATTTTAAAATTGAATTGCGAGAACTTTCACCCCCAACTTAAAACGACAATGTCCTCATTGTCAACTAAAAGAATGGGAAAGTAAAGAAGTAGAACCTATACCGATTCAGCTCATATCCACAAAGATTTACAAACTAACAACTAGGCCCTTAATAGATTAGCCACAACATTTTCAAAATTGCTTTCATTACTAGCTATCGTAGCTAGGAAATTAACAAACACAACAGGAAAGTCAAAGAGAAAATTATATGAACCACTCAAAATAGCCATCAATAACTAGGAAAGTCATATTCACATGCTAACAAGAGTGTCAAATAGCAATGCCCATCAATAACCATCAAGAATCGAATCGATATCCCCATCAAAAAGCTATCAACAATCTAATCCAAACCACAGGAAGGCACCGGTTGTTAAATCATTGGACACATAATGCATGCATGGGCACAATAAAGCATATACCCATCAACAAAAATTTCAGCACAATCAATAAATCACACTAACACCACATAAAATTACACACTTATTTAACCTATCCAAAAAATCAAAAAAAAAGGAAAAAAAAAACACAAAAAACAATAAATCACACTCAACAACAAACACATAAAATTAAAAGGAACTTATTTAACCTATCCTAAAAAGAAAAGAAAGGATCCCCAAACTTAGATTTTATCTAATGCCAAAGCATGCAAGCAAATTCCAAGCCTAAGCCTAACCTTACTACCTCCCCCAGGAATCTAAAAATTTAGAGCTCCACACTCTCATTCAAATCTAATTCTAAAGCATGGAGAAACTCCACAACATCCAACAAATTCAAGCTAATCAAGAGAATGATCAAAATAGTATTCATTCAAGTTCAAAATAAGTCATGAAACCTTTGGAATGCAATCAAAACATAATTTTCCAAAACAAGTAGTAGAACTCTAAATCCAAGACAAACCAGGTGAGTAAAAAAGAATTATCAAATGTTTCAAAACTCATTTACTTAGTATAATTACTCCAAAACATGGTTTCAACAGATGCAGTCATCAGTAATTGCATAAAAACCAAATAATCACAGTGATTTTCAAAGTCCATTGTTATGCAAAAATTGAGTCGAACTCTTTCATTTTGAAATCACTAACCAACTTTTTAGATCATCATTCTTTTGGAAGCAAGTGAAAGTGCTTAATTAACCATTCATGCTAAGAACATTATGGAAAATCTATCAAAATGCACCACCAATCATAGAACCCATTTTCACCAGCAATTAGTATTGCGGCAACATACCACTCCTCAAATCACCATTCAAATTCAAATCTAGATGACTCAATTAAATAAAGTGCTGAAATTCTTGAATTGTTTAACAAAAAAATCCCTCAAAATTTAAAAATCATCCTATAACATTAGGGACTTGAGAAAATAATGTTCTTATTAAGCATAATCTATCAAAGAATTCAAAAATTTGAGAACTTGTTCAATTGAGTCAAGCACACCAATTACATCTTAGCACTGGTCCGTTTCACTGGTCCGTTTCAACAATGAATTTCAACTTTTCCATTTAAAATATGCAACCAAAAGATTCAGAGACATTCTTAGATTTACAATTTACATGGCTAAATCCCACAATTATGCTGAAAACAATATCAAAGAGGCATCCAAAATGACCATTGACTCCAGGACAGAAGGTAACAAGCAGCCATCAGTAGTTGCCACATGCTAATCCTCACTTTACAATCCAAATTCAAGCTTAATTCTCAAAGCAGAACTGCCAACAATACGCAGCTGAGGCTATCAAAAGAACATTTCTAAAGATGCACAATTCACCACATTCCCAATTTCCTATTTAAATCCTGTGAGTTCAATTTTGAGTTCAGAAACTTGGGGGTTCAGGTGAAAATTTGAGCAAAATCCACTTAACTCCTGTAATAAAATCAGAAACAAAGTCTTTGCAGTAACCTCAAGTTTTCTTTAATCAATGATGTTATTCAGATCTCTTGAACACCCATCATACACAAGCAATCCAGAAAATCAAAAGCTTTTATTCATGCCTTTCAGAGACTAGCCTAAGCAAACAATGCAAAACACAATAGCCCTCAGATCAAACTCCATCAGTTCAAGCCTCAAACACTTAACCAAAATCACAAAGTGTCATACAACTAATGCCCTCAATCTTGCCTCTAATCCAACCAAACCCAACCCGAAAATAGGAAAGGCATGATATTTACCTCGAGAATGAAGATCAAGAACAGATCGATGAACAACAAAGCAAATAAAGACCAAGAATCAAAAAATTTTTTTCCCAATGGTGAGCCAAAACATGAAGAGCGAAGGCAAACCAAAAAAAACCCGGATAAGAAAGATAGAACCGCCGGAGTGTCGCAAGTTCACCACCATCAACGTTGTCGGCTAGCCTCAAGGTCACGGTGGTGCGTGGCTTGCGACGGAACGAGAGGGAAAGCCGGGGCTTTTGTGGTGCGTGGCTATGAGCGATCGATGGAGGAAGAGGACGAGAGAGGGAGGAATGAGTGTTACGTGGGATCTGGAAGGAGAACCGAGTGATGGAGGTACGATCTGGGTGACAAGCGACGGTGGCGAGGAATGGAGTCGAGGAGGAAGCTATGGAAGAAGGGTGGCCGACGGTGGGAGGTTGACAGTGAGAGAAAGCGGCGGCATGGACGGAGAGTTTGGGAAACAGAGGAGAGCGCCACGGAATGATGAAGAGGGTATGAACGGGGAGATGGCGGTGAAAACATAGGACAACTATGGGTGAAGGCGACGGTGGAGTGGAGCTATGGCAAGAGTGAAGGAGGGTGGTGGAGGGAAACCGTCGGACAAGGAGGCGAAAAACAAGAAAGAAGATGGTGAATTTGTTGCGATGATGTGCGGCTGTTTGGAAGATTGGAAGTGAGGATGCAATGAAAAGGGTTTTAGGGTTTGTTGGGGTGAACAAGGGAAGGAAATGACATTTGGGAATTAGGGTTTTGGAAATTTGGGATGAATGTGGCTTCAATTGGGGTTAAATTCATTTGAGTAAAATGGGAATTAAGATAAACAATAAAGGGTAAAGTGGGAAGAAAAAAAATTTATTTTATTTAATTTTTTTCTTTTTAAAAAAAAATTCGATTTTTTTTAATATATAATAATTTTTTTAAAAAAATAATACTTTTTTTTTTTTTTTTTAATAAAATTGAAAATAATTCTTAAATTAAAGAAAAACACTTGCCTCGGGAGTAATTACTTTTTTTTTTTTTTTAAAAAAAAAAAATTTAAGAGGACCACTTTCCACGGCCGGTGGAAACTTTCCGTGAACACGAAAGTGAACACGAGAACACGACCACTTTCCACGGCCGGTTGCAACTTTCCACGGAAATTGAACACAAAGTGAACACGAGAGCACTTTCCACGGCCAAAGCAACTTTCCGCGGAAAGTGTTGTCATCAAAAACAAAACTAAACAAAGAAATTGTAAAACACAAAGAAACATTCCCAAATACCACAAGAATAACCCAATAAACTTTATACCAATCATCATCAACCAAATTACTCAAGATCAAGCACTTTAATCCATCCAAGACCATAAGGCACACATACACACATATCCATAGGGAATACCACAACACATCAAATTTTGAGCACTCAAGTCATAGTCACATATGGATTTCACACGAGACTCAACCAAATGATCACAATAGCCACAAGATATTACTCAAAATTAACCAAATCATCACAATTTCACCCTAGAATCATATATATATGAGCTTAGAGTCAAATGAACTTCCCTCAAAAGCATTTCCTTTATAGCTCATGAATTCTTCCTCCTTCATAAATACTCCTCCCACCTACAACAAATCAATTCTAAGTTGGGTACCTTTTTTTTTCTACAAAACAAAAAGATCAAACATAATTCCACTAAAAAGACACACACACGAATTGAAAAGATTTAGTTTAGAACTTGGGCTGCCTCCCAAGAAGTGCTTAATTTATAGTCTTTAGTTTGACTCTTCATGGTGGTCACTCCTCATTAACTAAGTAGATAGTGGACACAAGCCTATCCACATCTCCACCCCAATAATGCTTCAATCGTTGACCATTAGCCTTGAATTTTTCACCTTTCTCATTTTCCAGCTCCACATCACCAAATTTGGATGCTTGAACCACAGTGAATGGACCGGACCATCGAGATTTTAGCTTTCCCGTAAATAGACTCAACTTGGCCTTATAAAGGAGCACCCTTTGACCAGGTTCAAAACTCTTGGTTATAACTTTGCTGTCATGATCCCGCTTGGTCTTCTCCTTATATATCCTTGCATTCTCATAGGCATTTAGGCGAAATTCATCTAACTCATTGAGTTGAAGTCGCCTCTTCTTCCTCACAGCTTTAGGATCAAAATTTAGCTTTTTGACAGCCCAATAAGCTCCATGCTCCAATTCCATCGGTAAGTAGTGTGCTTTCCCACAATAAGTATGCTTGAGATGAGAAGGTAATGGCTTCAACTCTAGAATCAGAGGAGCTTCAATAGAAGGCTTCAATGGGGTATTTAAGGCATCAGACACCTTAAGTGGTTCAAAAGTCCTCGGTCTAGAATGAGGAACTGGGTTAAAATGAAGGATTTCTCCAACAAGATCTCCATCAAACTTCTCAAAGCTCTTCTCACCAATCAAGAATGCCTCTGAAGGGTCTTTGATCATGGAAGCATATGATTCTTGAGGCATAACTTCATCTAACATATCTACAAAAGAACATTGAGCTGAATCATCATGAAATTTCAAGCCCTTTTGCATGTTGAATATCACTTGCTCATCATCAACCCTCAAAGTGACCTCACCCTTCTCTACATCAATAAGAGTTCTTGCAGTGGCTCAGAATGGACGCCCAAGGATTAGAGGAATTTTCCAATCAACTTCACAATCAAGCACTACAAAATCCGCGGGGAAGATAAACTTGTCAACTTTAACTAGGACATCCTCAATAATTCCTCTAGGTTTAGAAATGCTACGATCGGCCAAGAGAAGAGTTACCGTAGTAGGTCTTGGCTCTCCCAAGCCCAATTGGTTGAAAACAGCTAAAGGCATCAAGTTAATACTTGCACCCAAATCACAAAGAGCTTTACCATTAAAGTTGGTCCCAATGTTGCAAGGGATGTAGAAGCTCCCTGGATCTTTAAGCTTAGCCGGTAACTTCCTTTAAATGACCGCACTTCACTCTTCGATAATGCCACAGTCTCAAATTCATTGAATCACCGCTTCTTAGACAAAACATCTTTAAGGAACTTAGCATATTTAGGCATGCTCTCCAAAGCTTCAACAAAAAGAATATTCACATGGAGTTGTTTGAACATGTTCACAAACTTTTTGAACCGAGCATCTTCCTCTTTCTTCTTGAATCTTTGAGGAAAAGGTAGTGGTGGCATAAAAGTAGGAGCGGTTGGCTTTCTCTTTTTCTCATCATTCATCCCTTGCTCTACCTTCTTTTGTTTGCCAACATCTTGCAAACTTTATTCAATTTGCTTTCTCTTCTTAGTGACATCTTTTTCCATTGCACTGTCTTCATCAACATTAACAATCACTTGATTATCTTGCTTTGGTTGAGGAGTACTTGAGCTAGGCACATCCGGTAGCAATTTGCCACTTCTCAAGTTAATGGCATTGCATTCCTCTTTTCCAACCCGTCTTGGAATAGGAATGGTATCACTAGGAAGATTGCTTCTTGACATAACATTTACTTGTGATGCTAATTGCCCCATTTGCACTTCAAGATTTTTAATAGCAGTTTCATGGAGAGAAAAAGTAGCCTTAGTTTCAACCCTTGAAGTTTCCACCTCAGACAAGATTCGAGCTAGCATCTTGTCCATTTTAGACTCCTCTTCCTTAATAGGAAGTTGCCTTGATTGCATTTGAAAACCGGGTGGAATAGGCTTAGTACCGAGATGTAGACCCATGTGCTTGATTCAAACTATTACCTTGACTCCAAGAAAAATTGGGATGAGTTCTCCAAGCACTATTGTAGGTCTGTGAATAAGGGTTGCCTTGAGGATGTTGAAACTTGCCCATGTAGTTGATAGATTCAGTGGTCATGTAAAGAGGACAATAGTCAGGCATATGGACATCATGGCATTGATCACATGCAATGGGTGTAGCATGAATAGAATGCACACCTTGAGAAGTGCTCTTGTGCATTTGAGATTCTAGCACATCAAAACGCTTATTCAAAGCGGATAAGAGAGTTGCAATTTGTGAGGAAGAGTCTTCTTTTGCATTAGGCATGGTCTGGTTAGTCCTCCTATCATTTCCTTGAGTATTGTTTGCGTAGACAACTGATCCAACAATCGAATCACCTCATTCACAGGAACATTCCGGTATCCTCCATTGGTCATAGAATCAACCATTGCTTTAGATTGAGGATTAAGTCGTCGAGTACAAAAAATTTGGACTACAACCCATTTGTCCACCCCATGATTAGGGCATTGCTTCATTAACATCTTGTATCTCTCCCAAGCAGCATAAAGATGCTCATCTGGATATTGTTTAAAGCTTAGAAATTCATCCCTAGCTTCCACAGATTTGTCATCAGAAAAGAATCGAGCTCTAAACTTAGACTCAAGATTAGCCCAAGAATTGATAGATCCTTCCGGCAGATCGTTGAACCAATCCCTAGCCTTGCCTTGTAAAGAGAGAGGGAATAAACGTAGCCTCAAAACATCTTCGGGAACTCCATTTTGCTTGAAAGAGTCACAACCTTCCAAGAAGTACATCAAGTGCTTATTGGCATCTTCATTGTAAAGACCGTGGAACATCCCATACATTTGAAGCATTGTTATCATAACCGGCTTGATCTCAAAGGTATGTGCTTGCATTTCCGGCATCCGAATGCAAGATTGAGGACCTTGCATATTTCGACTAGCAAAGTCATTGACGGTAGCTCTATCATATTCATCGTGCCATGGTTTCTCTTCTTCAATAAGAGTCTCTTCTTCAATGAGAGGCACCTTGTCAATGAGAGGCACTTCATCAAGCACCACTACCAATCCGTCCGGATGCAAGTTTTGCATATACAAAGATGGTACCTACAAGAGAAACAAGCAAGAGCGAGTATCAAACTAAAACAAAAGATCAATAAAGAAAAGAGAGAAAGAAAAAAATTGTAAACCTAACTAAAAGCTCAAGCGAAATTTACTAACACAAGCCAAAGGTTGACCAAAGGATTTGTTTGCACAAATCCCCGAAACGGCGCCAAAAACTTGTTCGCCTCGCAAGTGTACGAGTTTCGCAAGTAATAAAGTGATAAATAAAGTATCGTTCCCACGAGGATTTGTTTAACAAATTGGTCAAGCAAGAGGCTTAGTGAATTTCATCAAGTTGAGCTAGAACAAAGTTTTGAGTTGGAATGAGAATTTTTAAAGACTTTTTCTAAAACTAAAAATTGATAAAGGCAAATGACTTTTGACTTCAAGAATAATGGAGCCTAGGATTCTTCTTCCCCTTTTGCATTTCATAAAACTTGGTTAACTTCCTCTCTAGTAGCATTTCAATACATACATGTGTTAGTCTAGGGTTCAAAAACACTTGAAACGCTCTCTCAAGTCAAAATCAAGTTTCTCTTCTTACTAAAATGCACAATCTCTTGCTACAATTAGTAAGAATCAATATTTAAGCAACAACCCTAATGTGACAATGCAAGGTTAGTAAATATATCTCTATTTTACCAACAAACCATCCATTTATCAAGTAAACTTCAAGACAAGCATGATTTCAATCAAGTTCTACACCTAGATTAGCTCTCTCGAGTCAAAACCTATGTGAATAAATCATCTAAATGGAGGCCAATCACTTAGAAGCATTAAGCCAAGGTTGAAATCAACACATGTGTATATTTATCTACCAAAAGAGAGGAAACTCCAAGTATTAATCCATACAAAGGGTCAAAAGAACCCTAGAATGAAAGGTTTAGCTACTCATGTTCAAATACAAAGAGAGTCTAAGCAAAGGAACTGAATACATGAAGAAACTAGGAAGAGAAGAGAAGAAAAGAGGAAGAACCAAGGGGAAATCCCCAAAATCTCTCTTAGGTTGAGCACCCAAGCCTCCAAGATTGTCCAAATCTCTCTCCCAAGCTCTTCCCTTGTGTGCCCACTTGTTTCCTTAGGTCAAGAGTGTGTTTTTCGGCCCTTCCTTTAGGTTAAATAGGGTTTTTCTGTTTTCTCGAAATGTAAAAATGCGCAGCTGTACTTTCGCATTTTTTACGACGAAAGTGGTCTGCGCGCCATTGTGACTTTCCACGGAAAGTACTGGCTACGGCCAGTTGTGACTTTCCATGGCCAGTTGCACAGGTTCTTCTAGCTTTGCACTGCTTCACCTCCTTTATTTCTTTCCTTGTTTCTTGGTTCTTATAGAGCTTGAAAACTTGTCTCCATCTTCCTACAAAAGAGGAAGCAATTATCAATTCTCAATTGCATCATAAACTCTATAATAACAAGAATTTCTTTGATTTTTGCCTCATACTTTGATATGCACA
The DNA here is from genome assembly GCA_019022655.1 of Acacia acuminata. Classification (NCBI taxonomy): domain Eukaryota; kingdom Viridiplantae; phylum Streptophyta; class Magnoliopsida; order Fabales; family Fabaceae; genus Acacia; species Acacia acuminata. Next base: position 880,520 of record JAFJYI010000179.1, on the reverse strand, counting down.
TTTTCCTCTATGACTTCATTTCTATGCACATTTTGAACCAAAAATAGGTAAAAGGAGAGAGAAAATGTGTGGAATATTGTCAATTTCTAAGAGTTAACAATAAACTAAAATAAGATTGCAATTAAATTAAATGCTAAACTAATTGTTTTTTGGTATTTATAAAATAGGTGAATGAGAGAATTAAATGAAATCGAATTGAAAATATGGAAGATGGCGCTCTTGGTGATGAATGAATGACTATCCTTGCTTAAAAAGATTATGGGAGTTAAAATTCATCAAGTCTTTAAGAAAAACCCCAAGATACCACTTGAGTCCAATATTCTCAATTAATAGTAGCTCCTACAAACATAGCTAACCACTACCTCTTGAGAAATTGTTAAAAACCACTTGATGTGCAATTAAAATTGGAATTATGCAACATGAGTCTTCTTGAAATTGAGTACATAACAGTCCTCAAAGGGCACAAATCAACTACATTAACTAGATAATAACACGCTAGTTAATATAATCTCATTGCAACCACAAGAAATTAAGGCAAATATAATCTTCACATTGCAAAATCCAAAATCAACCACAATTATCAATCCAACAGAGACAATGAACATTAATCTCAGTACCAAAATTATATACAATAATTCCTAAAACTAGGCAATCTAAATATATAATTTTAGACTAATAAAATGATAGAAAAACTCCCCTATGAAGTGCCTCTAGCTCAAGCAAAATTCCCATCACCAAGAAGGAAAGAATCGGCCTCTCATTGTTTTAAAATACCCACAGCCCACAATCTCCAAAAGGGTCCTGTGGTTGAAGTGGAAGGAAGACGATGAAGGTGGGTGGTGAAAGTGATGGAGGATGATTCACGGTGGTGTTGTCTGCTGGTGAAGTCGAGAATGGTGGTGGTGGCTCGCCTGCGACCGTGGTGGTAGAGGAAGTCGCTGGCGAGGTTGGGTTGAGGGGGTGAAGGAAGAGGAAGAACGTAGAAGAAGTCGTGGTTCTCAGTTGAAGGCGTGAATCCAATCCTCAATCCCTCGCGGCGCTGAATCCATTGAATATTAAACCTGTCGGGTTTTCATAAATGTGTCGGGTCCCCAATTGATTCATTCCTTCAGCTAACCTAATTCCAAATGGCAAAACGCATAGCTTCAATAGGGATTTAAGTGCAACTTTTAAAAACTTTCACAGAGGGACCAAACTGAACAATTTAAAACTTGAATTAAAACTTCCATTTTAAATTTTTATTTAATCTTTTCAAGTGTCTACAACAAAAAATAATTAATATAACATCAAATATTCTCATAAAAATCAATGATTAAGAGTAATTACATTTTCTTGACAATTTTGCCCTTTTAGCCCTAATTTAATATATTTACTCTTAATCTCAATTAATCACAAGAAATACATTTAAAACTCAATAATTATGAGAAAATACATTAAAAATCCCCATTTAATTACCAAAAAATCATGTAAAAATATGGTTCAATCAATTCCCCCACACTTAGACCTTTGTACTCCTGAACAAAGGCAATTGAGTACACAATTCCAAGTCCAAATCACTAATGCATTTGAAAGATGAGCAATTGCATTATTAGATAGTAATGGATTAATTAATCAAATTCTTCAAGCCAACACCAAACATAATCAAGTGATGAAAAGAAATTAGCCGACTACACAACTCAAAATATTAGAATTAAGCACAAGAGAACTCTCAAGGTAATTATATTTCACTCATCTCACCTTATTGGAATAATTTCACTCTAGCTCACTTAATCCACACCTTACCATAAGCTTGTAACAACTCTAACATCTCCACTATTAATAGCAATTAATGAAATGAATCAAGAAGACTTAAAAAGGCTTGTAATGTTGGATGAAAGGCTAGATGGAATGAATTAAAAAAAAAAAAAAAAAAAAAAAAAAAAAGAATAGTTGATATGCAAGTCAAAGTTAATAAGCAAGTTCATATAGCATCTAATTAACTTTACAAACTTTTTCCAATTCTTTTGAAAATCATGAACAAATGCCTTCTTGATTTTTGTTTTTTTTTTTTTTTGTTTTTGTTTTTGTTTTTATACTTTTATTTTCTTTTCTTCTTCTTCTTCTTCTTCTTCTTCTTTTTTAACTTGGCATTTGAATATATACATTGTTCAACTCTTTTTTTTTTAATTGTCAATTCACTTTTGATTTTTAGAAAACTATGAACACTATAAATAATTACATGCATACAACATAGGAATGGCTCAAAATGGGTAGCAAATGGTAGATGTATGTAGGTTTGTGTTTGGATGAATACGGTTTAGAATTGAATGCCTCTTTCATTTCCATAACACTAATGCAAATGTTGTTTTGAAAAAGAGTTGAAACAAGTTCTAGAAGGTGAAAAACCAAGTGAAACTGCACACATAAAAAAGAATTTAAGGCTCAAATATCCTTCCAACAAGGTTTTTCTCCAATGCTCACTCCAACACAATCAATTGCATAGTAAGCTAACCACAAAACATCAACTTAACTATTCCAAGTGCCAACCTTACAAAACACAACCAATCAGATCATTGCAATCAATTAAAATAATGCTTAACTCTTGAATGCACTGATGATTTATAAACTCTCTTTTTTTCAAAATAAGGAGTAAGCAAAAATCCAATTGTGGGTTCATTTCTCTTTCCATTCACTTGAAAAACAAACATGGTTTTATAAAGTTGCCAAAACACTAGACCTCATGAAAGCTCAAAGAATTTCCCACAAATTATACACTTTCAAAGTGGCAAATGCGACCCTTTACCACTTAGGATATGCATTAGAGCAAGTCATTCTTGAAAATTTTTCTAGTTTTAGGCATTTTCTCATTTAAAAACAACCAATTAATTGGGATTCAAAATGTATTCCCCTCCCCCAGACTTAATCAACACATTGTCCTCAATGTGAAAAATCACTCTAAAGCGAATGATAAACAAGTTGAAATTCAATGGACAATGGTAATTAAGTAGGGTAGTGGCCAAAAAGATGCAAAGCATACATAGGGGTCTTATTCTACTTAATAAACTAAGTTATTTCTACTTTTTCTACTGGTTTGTGTCCCTCCCCCACACTTATCTTCCTCACACAACAATTGAGCCCAAAAAATCATATGAATTAGGAAGAAAATAAGTGAGGAAAGAGACAACCTGGGTTAGAGGATCTTAATTTGCTTGAAGGCGAAGTTCTCATCCCCGATGAGAATCATGCATTTGTCCTTGAAAAATTCTTCTCCTACATTGAATTTCCTTGATGGAGGTGGTTCAGGATCAATTGGAAGAGGTCCAAGAATGTATGGTGGATGTTGGTTCCACAAAGGACCTTTCCAATGATGTGCCTGAAAAGATGACAAGCAAATAACAGTATCCCATCCAAAAATAGACACATGGAGAAGTTTCAAGTGAATTAAAGGCATGTTAAGTTCTAAACCCTCCAAGTAACTATCACATCCAAGGAAATCAATGCTACTTCCATCAGTAGGAGTCAAACAATCAGTTCTATTTTGAAAATTCTCTTGTGTTTTGATCAAACCATATTTTTTATATGATTTTTAATAATTAAATTGGGATTTTTAATGTATTTTCTTACACATTATTGTATGATTAAACACTAATTTGAGTTAGGGACATTTGTATTGAAATAAGTGAAATTAAGGGCAAAATGGTCATAATTTAGTAATTATTCATGCAAATGATTTCTTGAACTTTTGATGCTACATTGTATTTTATTTTGCATTGTAGGTATTTAAGAGGAAAATTGAAAATTTTGGAAAAAAATGTCATTTGGGTCAAAATTTAATGTTTTGAGGAATGAGAAAAATTACAAGAAAAGCCCCAACAATTTCTGAAAATGTGAAATCAATGAAGAAAAGGGCCAGAGACAAATTACAGAAAAAAAAGCCTCATATTTATTATGAATTACATCCTGACCCAGAAACATTTTAAACTATTTCAGTTTAGTCCCTTCTGCAAAGCTTTTAAAATTTGCACTTAGGTCCCTGTCTGCCTAAGCTATGCGTTTTGTGAATTAGGTTTCAGCTGAGGGAAAAATTAGACCCGTGGATACATAGACCCAAGACACAGATGAGGGATAATTAAATAGAATTGATTAGCGCCGCGAAGGGGGAGATCGATCATCTTGGAATCGACGTGTTCACACCTGAAAAACATCCATCATCACGATTCCATCACCACACGAGGGAGCGACCTTGGATCCAGCCTCTTCCTTCCTTCCCTTTGCTGATTCCTCTCACCGGTGGCACCACCCACCACCAAGTCCGCCTACAAGCTTCACCGCCACACCTTACTCTACCTCCGACGACCACCACGCCTGAACCTTGGACCCTCATCCCACCTTCACCGTGAACAGTGAGAGCTTTGACCTTCTTTCATCTCCTCCATTATTCTCTATTCCTCTTCACCATCGCTGGTCTTCACCTTCTTCTTCTTTCCTCTCTCTCACTTTTTCATCACCATCATCTAATTCACACCGTCAGACCACCTCCTCCATTTTCATATTTTCCAGCGACCTTAACCATCTCCAACATCCACCAGTGAAGCTTCTCTCTGATTTTCTTGGGTGATTTTAGTTATGCAGTTTGTGTGGGATTTTCCAATGAACGTGTGTGGCTGATTCCCTTGCTTTTTGGTGGTGAAGATTGACTTGAGTTCCAAAGCTTCAAAGGGGAGTTAATTGTTCATTCTATTAGTCTAGATTTATACATTTAGGTTGCCTAGTTTTAGGGATCATTATGTATAAATTCTGGAACTGAGATTAATGTTCATTGTCTCTGTTGGTTTGATAATTGTGATTGAAATTGGAATAATGCAACATGCGTCTTCTTGATTGCAAAAGGGAAGGTGCGGAATCCAACTTAGTGTTGGGGCACACCACATCTTCATTGCAATCACAAGAAATGGAAGGCAAAAGAGTGGAAGAAGAAAGATAATTCTGCAAATTGTCACCACAAAAAACTTTTGAATTTTCAAAAGAATCATTTTCTTTGTCTATATCGGGTGGCAAATCACAAGAAAGAATAATATGGAAAGATTCAATTTCATTTGAAATATCATCAATCAAAACAATTGAATCTTCCCTTATTAAACTATCATGCAATTCATTGGAATCAAGAAAAATATCTTTTTCTAGGCTATGGACTTTCTCACACAAATCAACCACATTGTCATCCATGCAAGATTCAACCTTTTCACAATTGACATGCTCACTATCATCAATAGTACAAAAGGGTGCATTATGATCAATGGTAAAATCAACCACTTCATTAAATACTTTCTTTTGAAACTCAACAAGCAAATGACTTTTTTCATGATAACAGTCTACACATATTTGATATTCCGGACAAGAACATGAAAATATTTCATTCAATGTATCACAATCATCCCTAGTACTATGAAGAGAAGCATTTTCAACAATTGAAGCATCACACAAAGAAGTAAGAGCACAATCATCAATAAGTACAATCGAATCACTACTACTAGAGCTAACAGTTTGAGCAGTTACATTTTCAAACATTTGAGGGGATTCAACAATAATTTCCTCATCCACCTCATCATCACTCAAATCATGAATTCCTTCATTAGTTAAAGTAGTAGAAGAGTCTACTTCTATTAGGATAGGAGCATTACCAAATGGTAGAGAATACTCTTCAATGCTCTTTTATACTTGCTTCACTTCTTGTGCGTGTGTGGGAAGAGGTACCGAAGGATTGGAAATTTCCACTTGTGAAGTGGCATTTAGGTGTTGCTCTTCGGTTTTCCCATCATCATTGGAGGTACATGACCATGGAGCTCCTTCTTCTCCTTCGGTTTTTATCCATAGCACATGATGAACAAAATCCTTGATGAATTTTTCAATGCCCTTCATTTCCTTAGAAAAAGCCACGAGGCAAAGCCTCTTTAAGATTGAATAAAAATTGATGCTGGACCTTTAGTTGGTCATACATTCTTCTTAAGGTAAGGGTTTGAGCATCCATGTATGGCAAGGTGAGGAAGGCATCAAGTCCGGAAGGTGGAGGAGTAGAGGGTTGGGATGGATGTTCGTGGCATAGTGGAGTGGGTGGCTCATATGGAAGTGTATGTGGTGGGCCAGTCTCTTGTAAGGTATGGCACATTGAAGACTCTTGTGTAGACCACTCCATTGTTTTCTCCAACTTCTCACTATTTTCTTCTAGTTGCTCCACTTCTTGTGTATGTGTGAACATGGAAAGAGGATTTTCTTGGAAATTAGTCTTCAAAACTTGTAATTACTGAGTGACACGCTCAATTTCCTTTTACATTCTCTCATTCTCTTTCTCTTGATGTTCCATTCGTCTCATTATAGAGTCCATTTGATGGTCAAAATTGGCCTTTTGTGACCGCTTCTCATCTACAGTCTAATTCACGTGATTCTGCAATTTTGCAAGGACTTCACGAATGGTAGGTTTTCTGTTTGGCACACATGGTTGAGAATGAGGTTCAGAAGGTGGATGACATGGGTTTAGGAATTCATGAGATGGATGACATGTGGGATGGAATGGAGGAGGAGGTTCATGATATGGCATGCTGTTGTATGGTGGAGGATTAGAAGACAGCTCATAATATGAGTTGAATGGTGGTGGAGAAGGTTCATGGTATGATCTATAGGGTAGGTGTGGTGAGTGATTAGGTTGAAATGGGGGTTAGTGGTAAGGTTTATGATATGGGTAGTGGAATGGACCATGGCATTCTAGACCAATTGGATTCTGATATTGAATTCCCAAGTTAGCTTGAAGAGCCCGGATTGTTTGTTGAATGGAATCGATTCTCTAAGAGATAGACTCTTCCCTTTCAGTCGAATTTCCTACAAAAGAATGAGATTGAAATGGTGAATCTGGATTATCAATAAACCAAACCATGAAAGTTCAAAAATTTGATTCCCAATGGATCACAAGATCCCTAGATATCTAACTACAAATTATAAAAACTAAGAAAATGAATTTAAGAAAATGCAAAAGAAAAATAAAACAAAATAAAATAAAAATGCAAGGATGCTATGAATTAACTTGGAGACATGGTGAATTCAAACAAATAAGCTCAAAATCGTATCAAATTTAATACAAAAGCACCACACAGAAGCTACCAAGTCAAAACAATGTAAAAATGCAATGAATGCTATGCAAGCTACCTAAATGCAAAAATCCAAAAATATGTGCAATGGATTTTTTTTAAAATGCATAACTATTAAGCTTCACACGAGAAACCCCTTGTCAAAAGTGAATTTGACAATTAGATTACCTAGGGAGCCAATTACTTAGCTCCCCAGCAACGGCGCCATTGATGAGGGCCTTTTTGTCTTTAGCCTTGAGGTCCACAACCAAAAATAAACCAAGGATTGCGTATAGCAAACCTAGGATCGTTCTCTCTCTCGAGGAGCCTTTTATTGAGTCCTAAGTAATCTAAATGTCATGAAAATGCAATTAAAGAAGGGAGAAAATTGGTTTTGGATTTTCAAATTAATGAACTAAAATAAGATTGCAATTTAATTAAATGCTAAACTATTATGTTTGGTATTTTTGTTAAATTGGTGAATGAGTGAACTAAATGAAATTGAAATGAAAATATGGATTTGATGCTCTTGATGATGAAGAAACAACTATCCTTGCTCAAAAAGATTATGGGAGTTAAAATTCATCAAGTCTTTAAGAAAAACCCCAAGATACCACTTGAGTCCAATATTCTCAATTAATAGTAGCTCCTACAAACATAGCTAACCACTACCTCTTGAGAAATTGTTAAAAACCACTTGATGTGCAATTAAAATTGGAATTATGCAACATGAGTCTTCTTGAAATTGAGTACATAATAGTCCCTCAAAGGGCACAAATAAACTAAATTAACTAGACAATAACACGCTAATTAATTTAGTCTCATTGCAACCACAAGAAATTAAACAAATATATTTTTCACACTGCAAAATCCAGTCTCAATCACAATTATCAAACCATTAGAGACAATAAACATTAATCTCAGTACCAAAATTATATACAATAATTCCTAAAACTAGGCAATCTAAATATATAATTTTAGACTAATAAAATGATAGAAAAACTCCCCTATGAAGTGCCTCTAGCTCAAGCAAAATTCCCATCACCAAGAAGGAAAGAATCAGCCTCTCATTGTTTTAAAATACCCATAGCCCACAATCTCCAAAAGGGTTATGTGGTTGAGGTGGAAGGAAGACGATGAAGGTGGGTGGTGAAAGTGATGGAGGATGATTCACGGTGGTGTTGGCTGGTGGTGAAGTCGAGAATGGTGGTGGTGGCTCGCCGGCGACCGTGGTGGCAGAGGAAGTCACCGGCGAGGTTGGGTTGAGGGGGTGAAGGAAGAGGAAGAACGGAGAAGAAGTCGTGGTTCTCAGTTGAAGGTGTGAATCCAATCCTCCATCCCTCGCGGTGCTGAATCCATTGAATATTAAACCTGTCGGGTTTTCATAAATGTGTCGGGTCCCCAATTGATTCATTCCTTCAGCTAACCTAATTCGAAATGGCAAAATGCATAGCTTCAATAGGGACTTAAGTGCAACTTTTAAAAACTTTCACAAAGGGACCAAACTGAACAATTTAAAACTTGAATTAAAACTTCCATTTTAAATTTTTATTTAATCTTTTCAAGTGTCTATAACAAAAAATAATTAATATAACATCAAATATTCTCATAAAAATCAATGATTAAGAGTAATTACATTTTCTTGACAATTTTGCCCTTTTAGCCCTAATTTAATATATTTACTTTAATCTCAATTAATCACAAGAAATACATTTAAAGTTCAATAATTATGAGAAAATACATTAAAAATCCCCATTTAATTACCAAAAAATCATGTAAAAATATGGTTCAATCAATGGAGAGTGGAAATCGAAGGTGAAGGCGTGGTCGATGGAAGAGGGTGAAGGTGAAGCTCGGTCTATAGTGATTTTTTTCTCTGCTCTCACGGTGAAGGTGGAGAATGACGATGGAGGTGGTGAGATGGAAGAGGGTCACTAGCAACTATGGAGGTGACAGTGAAAGATGAAGAAAGGGAAGGAAGGAAGTGGATCATGGTCGAGGATGGCGATTATGGAGGTCCAGGCTCACTCTCACGGAGTTGCTCTCAGGTTGTCCCTCCTTCAACTCTCACAGTGGGGGTGAGTAGCTGGAAGTGGTGGAGGGAGGTCGCCGACGGCAATAGTGAGGAAGATGAGAACCGTCGGTGACAAAGGAAGAGGAAGGGCGAGGTCGATGGTCCTATGGTTCAGCAGTGAAAATGAGGGAGACTGGCAGTGTCTCGTCGGAAAAGTGGAAAGTGGAGGTCACGGTGCTGTGCTGGGTTCAAGAGAAGGAAGACGATGGTGGTTTTGTAGCTTGAACTCACGACGCTCAGAACTGTGATTTCTGAGGTCTGTCATGGCGCTGTGTTTTTGGCTTGGGAAGGAGGTCGCTCGTCGGCGATGGAAGGAGGGAGTGGTGTCATCGACGAGAGGAATAATGAAGACGAAGGTGATCGATAAAGGATGAAGGTCGATGGTTCAAGGCGTGAAGGTAGCTCGCGGCGTTGGTTCTTTTTATTCAATGTCGGGTCTGCTCAAAATGGTTCGCGGCGCTCCCCAATGCGTCTCTCGTGTATCTGATTTTTCATTGCCGATTTTCATGTTGGGCCTTCTTTGGCATGAATTCCATTTTGGGCCTTCTCTGACATGAATTCCATTTTAGGTCCTTCTCTGACATGAATTATGGTCTTAGGTCTTTCTCTGACAGTAATTTAGGTCCTTCTCTGACTGTAATTCTGATCCTCCTTAGTTAATATTTTTCAAATTTGATCTACCTTTTGAGGCATCTATAATGAAAAATAATTAATCTAACATCAAATATTCTCATAAAAATCAATGATTAAGAATAATTACAATTTCTTTGACAATTTTACCCTTTTTAATCCTAATTTAATGTATTTACTCTTAATCTTAATTTATCATAAGAAAGGCATTTTAGGCTCAATAACTATGATAAAGTCCATTAAGAATCCCAATTTAATCATAAAAAATCATATAAAAATATGGTTCAATCACTATAGCAGATATAACAATATATATATATGACAGATATCCATTACATATCAGCATCGACCATACATAGCATATAGCAGATGTAAGGTTACAACAATACATAGCAAACAACACATGTAATGTTAACAACGTTTGCACTCACTAGTGCCATGACTCCTCGTGTCCTCAGTGTTAGGAAAACAACCATATGGTATTATCATGACTATAATCCACATAAAGTTGAATGTATATAAACATGTGACCTAAGCCCCATAACTTAGTCACGATGCATCACCCAAGACCTAGTCTTGTCCATTACTTCATGAATCATTCAATCATATATAATCATACAAGATATAGGCGATTAAAGTTACTAGTATGCAAACGTACCTTTCACCGCATAGTTAGCAATCCGTCCCGACCTTTGAATCCAACTCCAGACTTCCCGGATATCTTATAACGTTATTGTCGGATTATTTCCTTTTTCATGATATTATAATAAATATAATATCACTTCTAAAGTAATGCCTAAGGGTTATTTTCACATCTTTTGACCTTTCTAACCTTTTTGGATTATTTATCCAATTTTTACCCTTACATTTTCTTAAAAACACAATTTCCAAAATTTTCCCCAGATTTTTCATTAACTGTGAAAAATCATAATTAATTCTACAAAAATCATTTTTAAGTGATTCAAAATTACTCATGACCTTTGACATGTCCATTTTCAAGGAAAAATATTCCCAGAAGCCAGAACATCACAAATCATTCCCAGTGTTTAGGTTTTCAATCACTGTTCAATTTAAATTCAGTAAAAAGGCTTATCTTCAAAAATTCATATCTCCTTGTCCAGAGCTCAAAACGTTTCATATTCTATATCTTTAGAAATCCCTACATGTCTACTTTATTCATGAAAAATTTAATGATTTTATAACTTCATTTGATACATAAAATAATTGCTTGAACATTCACTGCCAGAACATGATATAAAACTGGAAATTCTACAATTTTCACAATCTTGTTCCATTAATTTCAAAAATCATTTCTCAACATATTTTTACCTCATTCAGAATTTTAAATGCAATGGAGGCCTAAAAACAAGTATGGGAATTTACCTCCCAATTTTCTAGATTAAATTAACATTTTACCAAAAATCACAAAGCTAAAGCTCAAGAATTACCTCAAGAACTTTGCTACTTCTTGACTAACCGCATTGATAGGCTAGAAAATACACTCAGTACTACCATTAGCAACCTTACTACCCTTGTTACTTGCCTGGCCTATCATCAGGGCCTACCTATGAATGTCCTTGCACTCCGCCATATGTATTTTCCAACCTATCAATGCGATTAGTCAAGGCATCAAACTATAGTTCCAACTTAGAGCAAAGGCCTTCATGTCGAGCCCTTTTTCCTCTAGTTGTTTAGGGTTTTGCTGTGGCCCCAAATTTATGTAGGCGAATGGGCGGTCAAGTTCAACAAGGGGTTCAACAGGCAATTGTTCAACCTTCACTTGCAAGAAAAAGAGGTAATGGTGTGTGGAAAAATGAGGCTCGTGTAATGTTTTTCTCGGCACTTGTAGAGGGCTTTGTACATGATTTTTTTTTTGAAAAGTATAGGCAAGCCAGGGCTTGAAGGCATTAGGAGTGGGCACGACTATAGCCTATCCCCACAATACAAACAGCAAAATAGAAATCACTAGTAACTGACAAGCTAGCTGATCTTTCAAGACCATATCCAGGCATCCTCCAGGAACGTTTGGAACGAGAGTGACGTCATCTTCAGTTGAAGCGTCATGGGCTTTCTTGGCCATATAGTCGGCACATGAGATGTTGTCCGTGGGAGTATAGTGAAGCTCAACATTCCAGTCTTGGAAAAGAAGGTCTTTGGTCTCCTTGATGATGTCTCGTAGCGGGTGGTCATCATAACAGCTATCTCTCATGAGGACATTAATGGCATCAAGGGAATCTGAATAGAGAAGAAATCTCTGAAAACCCATCCGTTGACCCACTTTAAGTCCCACCATGATGGCATATATTTCCGCCTCTATAACATTGCAAAGTCCGAGGGACTTATAAAATCTTGTTAGCCACTGGCCTTGGGAGTTCCTGATAACTCCACCACAGGCAGCTTGATACTGGCACCTCACCGAACCGTCTACATCAACGCGAATAGCCTCCACTAGGGATGGGGTCCCCAAGACTTCTCCGCAATCCTACCAAGATGAAAAATTTGGTGAGATAAGCTTTGGTTAGTAGAATTTTCCATGAGAAGGTAGTAACACAAGTTAATCATTTCCCTATTATCTTTGGACTCGCCCTGGAAGAGGAATCTGCATCTGGATGTCCAAAGGATCCAGCACCCCAAGCTAAAGACTCTTGGCCAAGAGAAGTTCTGAAACCTTCCTTTCCCAGGGTTGCAACTAGTGTTCTTGCTAAGCCAAAACTATAAGTTACCTGTAAAAAACTTGGAAAACTGGTTAGGTCTTAAAATTTCCTTCCACAAGTTTCTAGCTCTATCACAATCCCTAGGATATGGATCACACTTTCCTCACAATTAAAATGAAAAGGACAGAGACTGTCGTTCGTGAGACCTCTTTTGGTCCTGAGAGAGTTAGTGACAAGTCTTTCATGGTCGACTTGCCACATGAAATATTTAACCTTTTCTGGAATCTGCCATTTCCACATCCGAGACCAGAAATTTTAGTACTAGCACCGCCTCGCCCGGAGAGATAGAGATAAGTAGATTTAACACTAATGCAACCATCTTTCGTGGCTCTCCAAGTAAAGCAGTCGGGGTAATTAGAGTAGGGTGGGCGCATTCTACAGATGGTATTTATGATATGAATAGGCAGAATGCCCCGCCACCTATTAACGTTCCACCTTCCATTTGCAAAAGGTGGTCCCTCGCAGTCTCATCCTCATTTATTGAGAAAGAATTAGAAGCATTGTCAAGATTGATAGGCTGGTTGGTTTGCAAAAGGAAAATGAGGAGGGCCAATTTTCTAGGGATGTAAGTGAGGTGGGAGGTGGGCTTAATGTTATTGGCTGCTAAATGGAGCCAACATTTTTCCTCAGGCGTTAAATCACCTCGAGCCAAGTATTTCTTCTAGTTGAAACAAACAAACCAGGAGTTCTCACCATTTATTACAATCTCCTTTGCTACGTTCTCAAAGTGAAACAACTCCTTGTTGGCTTTGAGCTTCTGATACATACAATCATCATCTGAAACTCTAGGTAAATTGTAATGTTGGTTTAGTCAATCAACATCAATGACAATATGCTTCCCACAGAAGGTCACAAGTCCATCATTAATGATGTGTTGAGTGTAAAACTGCGGGACGAACTCAACGTTCACCTTCTTCTTCTTTGTCATCAGTTTCCCCAGATGTTGGGCAATAGCTTGCTTATAGAAATCATATTTATTGGTTTTTTGAAACTCACGTTCTTTGTAAAGATTTCTGCCAGTGATCATTTGTTGTACATTGGCCAAGGTTACTTGATGGGGATTATGGGATCAAAGCTTCTTTTTTCTTTCCAGCTGGTTTTCATGATCTGCACACAAGGACAAACAAACCAAAACACAATTCACACGCATCAACAAACATGCAAAACCAAAAGGAATTTATTACCTATCCCAAAAAGAAAAGAAAAGATCCCCCAAACTTAGATTTTATCTAATGCCAAAGTTTTCAACTAGAATTCCAACCCTAAACCTAACCTCACTTCCTTAGAAAACCATTTACTTTCTCAAAATGACATTTCAAAGATGGCGGAGGCAGCTGATCAATCCATTTCATTGTGGTAGACCAAAGTATTTCAAGAGATCAAGTCAAGAGCAAGAATGAAAAAAAAACAAAGGGTCAAAGGTTTTCCCATATCAAAATCAAATGATCCAAGCAAAAATTGGTTTCAACAAATGCAATCATCGGTAATTGCATAAAACAAAATAATCACAATGATTTTCAAAGCCCATTGTTATCTTGTTGAATAAGAATTTGGTCTTCCACAATGAAAAGATAGTAGTACAAGCCAAAGGTACAAAACAAAGTGACGGAGAACTAGTTCACAACTTCACAAAGTCTGGCCAAATCAAGAAACTGTATAAGTAATTCTGAATACTTATGGATTGGGGTCCAAGCTAGATTTTCACAAATAATAAATGCATTGCCATTTACACATCAATATGTCAAGGCATGTTTTCATGGTTCAAAACTTAATTGCAACCTTTTCCAGTTAAAACCCACAAACCAAAAAAAAAAATTGAACAAAAATTCAGAGCATCCTTGTTTAGAAACAATTAACTGTGTTTAACCAATCAAGCATGTTATGAACAATATCAAAATCATGCCCAAAAGGAACTAGTAAATCCAAGACAGAAAGTACAAAGCAACCATCAGTAGTTGCCACATGCTAATCCTCACATCACATCTAAATTCAACCCTACTTGCCAATATGTTGCATAAAAATTCAGAGCATTTTGAATTAATACAAATTCAGAAGCAAACTTGTGTGCTCAAACTTCCACAATGATTATAGGTTAGAGACATGCTGCAACCTATAAGCTAGCTAATCTCAATACTTCCGCTGTTCAATCCTAGGTTCTAACAATTTAAGAACATGGAAACGCAGAATTGTCAAAGCTACTCGGCATATGTAGGGTGTCAACAAAACATTCTTAAAGGTGCACAATTCATCAAATTCCCAAGTTCCTATATAAATCTTATGAGTTCAAATTTAAGTTCTAAGAATATGGGATTAAGATGAAAATGGGCAGAGACTCATTTCTAAGTTTATAATCTCAGTTGAGAAACCTTTTCCACAGCAACCACAAATTTTAGAACTGAAGAACCTTTTCAATTCTCATAATAACCAAACATTCAGCTACGAAAATACATTTCACTGATAAACTTAGCAAACTCAGGTTTTCAAAATTAAATGATACAGTTTAGTTGTCATGAAAACCAAGCATATATCGAGTAACTAGGAAATTAAGAACTTTGTTCCTGCCTTTCAGAGACTAACCAAGCAAGCAATGTAATTTACTAATCCTAAACCCAACCACATCAGCTCAAGCCTATGTTAAACATGCTTCAACACTTAATCATAAACACAGAGGCTTCATATGACTATGGCCATGAGAATGGACTCTAGTCTAACCAGACCCAACACAAAAATAGACAAAGGCGCGAGCTTTACCTCATAAGAGAAGACAAATATCAGAGCTGAGACGAACGCACAAAGCTAAGATGATTTGTGGCTGAACCTTTACGAACAAAGAAGAGATTGGTAGAGTTTCATCATCGGAACACTACTTAGGCAAAGAAACAGAGAGGAGCAGCGAAAGGCAACGGCATCTTCACCATACAAAACCATCAAAATCAGAAGAGAGGGGGTGGTTTGAACTTCAGGTGGGAGGAGGTGGACTAGTCGATCTGAAACGAAGATGAGGCAAGCCACAGAAAATCATTGTTCATCGTCTTCCTCTCTCCATCGATGAACCAGTGAAGATGCTATCTTCCCCTGTTCCGTCATCTTCAGTGGTGTGTCTTCTAGGAGTATAGGTCGTAGAAGAAGATAGATCCTGAGGGAGGCCGACGATGGAAGCTACAATGGAATAGGCGAGAGCGGCGGAGGAAGCGATCTTGGAAGAGAGCGGCGGCTATTGTGAACGAAGGGAAGGCGACGGTGACGGAAGGTGAAGGACGGAGGTCCACGGTGAGAGACGGTGAGGTTTTTTGTGAGAGTGATGAATCGGTCATAATGGGGAGACACGGTGAGAGCTGGAGTAAGGTCGAGAGATTTGGAGGTGAGAGCTTGAGTTCAGATTTAGGGATTTGCTGAAGGAGCCGCAGGTTGAGAGAATAACAAATTTTTTTGGTAAAAAAGAGGAGAACAATAACAAAGAAAGAATCCATGAGATTCAGGTTTGATGGAGAAAGGAGTGAAATGACATTTGTGAATTAGGGTTTTAAAATTGGGGGAGTGAATATGGTCCTAATGGAGGCTAAATTCATTTAGGTAAAATGGGAATCAACTTAAACAATGAAGGGTAAAGTAGGAAGGTGAACCCCTTTTTCTGAAATTTTTTATTTAAAAAAATTGATTTTTTTAAATAATAATAATATTACTTTTTTAATTGATTTTTTTTTTTTACAAATGAAAACTAAAATAATTCATAATTTTTTTTTTTAAAAAAAAAAAAAAAACACTTACCTTAGTGATGAGGTCCTTTTTGTCTTTATAGCCTTGGGGTTCACAATCAAAAATAAGCAAGGATTGCGTATAAGCAAACCTAGAATCGTTCCCTCTTTTTGAGGAGCCTTTTATTGAATCTTAAATAATCTAAATGACATACAAATACAATTAAAACAATGGGAAAATTGGTTTTGGATTTTTCAAACTAATAAACTAAAATATGATTGCAATTTAATTAAATGCTACATATTATTTTTGATATTTTTATAAAATTGGTGAATGAGTGAATTAAATGATATGGAATTGAAAATATGGATGAAGGCGCTCTTGGTGATGAAGAAATGACTATCCTTGCTCAAAAAGATTATGGGAGTTAAAATTCATCAAGTCTTTAAGGAAAAACCCCAAGATACCACTTGAGTCCAATATTCTCAATTAATAGTATCTTCTACAAACATAGCTAACCACTACCTCTTGAGAACTTGTTAAAAACCACTTGATGTGCAATTAAAATTGGAATAATGTAACATGAGTCTTCTTAAAATTGAGTACATAACAGTCCCTCAAAGGGCACAAATCAACCACATTAACTAGACAATAACACGCTAATTAATATAATCTCATTGCAACCACAAGAAATTAAAACACATATATTTTTCACACTACAAAATCCAATCTCAATTACAATTATCAAACTAACAGAGACAATAAACATTAATCTCAGTTCCAGAATTTATACATAATAATTCCTAAAACTAGGCAACCTAAATATATAAATCTAGACTAATAGAATGAACAAATTAACTCCCCTTAAAAGCTATGAACTCAAGTCAATCTCCACCACCAAGATGCAAAAGGAATCAGCCGAGAATCACGTAAGCACAGTCCCAATAATCAGATGGTGGTGTGGAAGAAGATTTTGGTTCAAATGGCATCTTCCTCCTCCTTGCTCTGTTTGTGGCGTCTTCCATGGTGTTGATCGATGGTTGAGGGAGGATGTTTGTTCATCGGTGACAGAAGGAGGTGGTTGTGCCACCGGCGAGAGGGAAGTTCCAGAGAGGAAAGAAGAAGAAGGTTGATTGTCCTGAAGGGTCAAGGTCCAAGGTTGAAGGCGTTGATGATGAATGAATCCATAGCTCGCGGCGCTATTTCTCTGATTATATCCTAATGTCCAGCTCTCAGGTTGTTGGTTCTCTAAAGATTTTGATGATTGCCAACAATTGTGAACAAAGAATGAGGATTTGCTCTTAGAAGTTGGAAAATCCTGAGTGAGAGCAAACCTCGAGGTTTGCCTAGAAACCTCGAGGTTTGGCCTTACAAAGGAAGCCTCAAGGTTCTGTGTTTTAACTTGCAAAAACTCGGTTTCACAAATTTATGTGAAACCTCGAGGTTTATTAAGAAACCTCAAGGTTTTGGACTTCCTCGCTTTAGAAAACAACAAAACCTCGGTTTATGCACTTTCGCATGATAGAAACCTCAAGGTTTCTAAGAAAACCTCGAGGTTTGGAGTAAAACAAAGCCGGAAGAAACCATTGTTTGTTACATCTTAAGAAACCTCCAGGTTTTATTATAAACCTCCCTCGAGGTTTGAGGTTTTGGTCTTAAATCATTTTCAACTACAAGTGACCAAACCTCGAGGTTTGTGAACAAACCTCCAGGTTTGTGAACAAACCTCCAGGTTTCTGAACGTTGCCTGAAAATCAAATGTGTCGATTTTGTTATACCTTCTTGCTTGATCTCAATGCTTTCCATGATTAATCTCTATTGGTTCTAGATATGTTTAACCATCTTTTTAGTGAGTTTCGCATGATTAAGGAAAGTTTACCAAGGTTTAAAGCAAAAGCAAAAGTGATGTCGAACATTAAATGCTCAACCCGAAACTTGCATCCTTTTGGTTAATCTATCTGCACACGGTTGCAAAGCATTAAAGAATGATTTCTACAACAAGCAACATCTTCTCCAAAGGATTAATTTGCAGAGAGTCAACTCTGATCATCTAGCCAGCTAGATTAAGTGAGTTTTAGAAAGAGAAGAAGACCTAAGCAGCTCACAACTTCACCAAGCTCGCCCTTCAAGTTTCTCTTATGATGCCTATGTCTCTCTTGGTTCTACACCAAGCTCACCACCACACCTGGAGCTTCTCTATGTCTTTCCTCAACTCTCTGCAATTTCCACCAAGAAGAAGCTCTGAGCCTCCCAAGAGCTTCTCTCGTGTTTATCCGTCTCTCTTTTTGGCCTCCACGAACTTTCTCTCCAAACTCGCCGTGACCGTTTGAGATGAACCTGTACTCTCATTGGTGACGGAAAGGATGGTGAAGGTTGTTATTCTCTACAGGTTTTGATGATAACTGACATTTGTAAACACAAGATATGGTTTTGTCTTTGGTAAGTTGAAAAACTTACTGTCAAGACAAAACTCGAGTATTGGTCTCAATACTCGAGTATTGACTTGACAGAGAGTTGCTCAAATCAATTACACAAAGCAATACTCAAGTATTGGACACAATACTCGAGTATTGGACTTACGCGAGAGCACTCCAAGTTATTCACCCTGAGCCAAACTCAAGTATTGATATGAATACTCGAGTATGGATCACACAGAGACAATTTCAACATTGAATTAAGCTCTCAATACTCAAGTATTCAATTGCATACTCGAGTATTGGTCATACAGAGAGTCATCAAGTTTTCCCATCTTATGGAAACTCGAGTATTGATTCTGCGTACTCGAGTATTGGATTTTCACAAAGCTTTCATACTTAACACCTGTTTATGAAAACTCAAGTATCCATTTGAAAACTCAAGTATTGACTTGACATCAATTTATCAAAGTTTTCAAACTCCTTGAATACTCGAGTATTGGTTTGCACACTCGAGTATTGGACGACCACGAAAAAGACTACAAGTTTTATGCATACATTGAATACTCAAGTATTCATTTCAATACTCAAGTATTGACTTGGGAAAGACTTCACAAAGTTTTTCAAAATGAATGCATACTCGAGTATTGAGTTGGAAACTCGAGTATTGGGCATACAGAGAGCTTTGCTCTTTGTCAATGATTTGAATAGTCAAGTATTGAAAACAATACTCAAGTATTGAGGTTTTTGAACTTAAAGTTATTTTCATATCAAAAGTTCAAAACTCGAGTGTGGATCTGAATACTAGAGTATTGACCTTATTTCAATGTTAAGGTCCAATGTCAAATCAATGTTAAGGTCCAAAGTCAAATCTTGATGATTCCTCTCTGGAAGAAGAATACTCAAGTATCAAAATGAATACTCAAGTATTGACTTAAGTGCACAGTGACAAACTCGAGTATTAATACACATACTCGAGTATTGAACGCTAAGTTTGAAAATCAAATTTGACGAATTTGTGAAACCTTCTTATTTGATATTAATACTTCCTATGATTAATCTCTCATGTTTATAGATATGTTTAACCACTTTATTGGTGAGTTTCAGACAGATTAGAGAATGTACATTGAAGGTTTAAAACAAAAGCAAAGGTGTTGTCAGAACATTAAATGCAAACCCAGAAACTTGCATACTTTTGGGTAATCCTTCTGCACAAGGTTGCAAAGCATTAAAGAATGATTTCTTCAACAAGCAACTGTCTCTCCAATGGACTAATTTACGAGAGTCAACTCGATATTCTACCCACTGGATTAAGTGCAAATTAGAGAGAGAAGAAGACCTTACCTTGCCCAACTTTGGTTAATCAAGGCAACGGTAATAATGAAGATTACAACGGTCAATTAATGCTCTCTTAGTATAAATAGAGATGCATTCAAGTCTTCTCAACAACTACAACAACTGAAAATGAAATACATTCAAGTCTAGCATTTATTGTTTCAGTTTTCAACTGTATTGTATCTTTTGATACTTTGTACTTCAGTGATTATTCTTATCTACTCTTAAAGAGAGTTTCTACTTGAAAAATATTTATTGTAAAGAATCACAAGTCAGGGGACTTGGTGATTTGGGAGTTCATTGATTACAACTTGTAAGGGGGAATGAGTTCTAGAGAGAGAACTACTCTTTGAGTACAGAGTATGTAATCTTTGTGATAGTGGAAAATCCCAGAGAATCTGGGGATTGGATGTAGGTCAAGTTGTTAGGACCGAACAAGTATAAGTTTCTATGTCCAGCTGCTCTTCCCTTTACTCTGTCCATGTCTATTTTTGCTGTCTAAAAATAGAGCAGATTACAAAAGTTTTAAAATACCCAATTCACCCCCTCTTGGGTATATAGCTCCACTTTCAAAGGTGAAGTGACGGTCATTGGCAAGGATGGAGGGTAGCAGAAGTGGTTGGTGGGACGATGGAAGTAGTGAAGGTGGAGGAAGGTGATGGTGATGAAAGGGAAGGTCAATGGTGTTAGTCCCGTGGTGCTCCAACTTTCCCTCATCCAACTTTGTTTATGGATCCGATTTTCGGACAAGCAGGAAAAGCTTCTCCCTTAGGAAGGCATCTGGATTGTCCAGATCTCCTTTTTTGCTTTTTTGCTTTTTTTATAAAAAAATATTTTAATAGGTAGAGAATATAAAATAAAGATAATCTCTGAACTAACATTTTTTAAGAAATGATTTTTTAATTTTTAAAATATTTTTATAAAAAGTAAAAAGTCAAAAAAAAAAAAAAAAAAAAAAATCTGGACTCATTTGGACGATCCGAGATGCTACCCAAGGGAAGAGCTCTCTTCACTCGCCCTTTAGACGAGTAGGAAATCTGGATCCCTTAGTTTCTGGTATTCACAAAGAAGAAGAAGAAGCCAAGTCGGATCTCCAACTTAATCGGATCCCATAGTCAAAACGTGCGTTTTGACCAAGGGACTAAAATGAAATATTTGAAAGTTTCATGGAGGGACTAAAATACCAAACATTAAAAATTTTGTTGGTATAACTATAATTTTAAAACTTCTGGGCAATTTTATGTAAGTTTCTTTGTCCCTTTTTTGATCAATTTGCAGTTTCCAGAAATTCTGGGTTCTTGTCTGTAATTTTCCCAACTAATGTGCAAAGAAAATAAACCCAAAATGCAATACCTTGTATTCCAAAAAATTAATCAGTTAAAGTAAATCATGAAATCTATGACATTTTTGCCCTTTTTCAACTTTAATTTCATACAAACACCTTTAATCACAAAAGAGACATTTTAATTAAGGGTAAAGGTGCAAAAATACATATGTGTTTTACTCTAAAGTGCGCCCAACACCAAATTTTTTTTTAGGGGGAAAACTACAAATGAACTTTCAAAATAGGGGCAAAAATACCATCGCCGTTAGTTTAGCTTAACCGACATTACTTTTACAGTGGACCCGACATTATTAAAAAAAAAGCCTATCTTTCTTAATTTACCTTAATGCCCTCCACTTTACTGCCCTCTCCATTCATCCCTATCGGTCGCTCACTCATCACCATCAGTCGCTCGCTCCTCACCATCTCAATCCCCAAACCACCGTCCCAAGCCCAAAACGGAGGCGCTGATCCCCATCGCTGGCGAAATCTCGGTCATTGATCTCTCCCTTGTAACGAACAGCTGGTCTCTCAGGTCGGCAGTGCGTGCGAGGCTTGGAGATTCTTCCAAGTCATCAATCACGACATCGATTAAAATCTTGGGTTTCGATTCATCAATCATCGTCAACGTTCTTAATGTATGTGAATGTTGGTGTTCGATTCTAATTTCTTCTTTCTTCAATCTTGGGTTTAGGGAAGGCAACATCCACAAAGTCGAACCCTAAGCCCCAAATGTTCCTCCAACCAAATTCAAACCCTAAGCCCCAAATGTTCCTCCAACCGAAGTCTAGAGATATTCTGAACAAAAAGCTCACTTCCTTCCTATATTGATCAGAAATTCAAAATCTCGTATGATATCAACTTCCCCTGTTCTTTTCTTCCTTTATTACTTCTTTTTAATGGACATTTCTTGATCAATCAAAACAATGTATACTCTAGGTACCAAAAAGAAAAAAAAAACCCCTAGATAGGCTTGGCCTCGAATTTGAATACAGAATTGAGAGAAATGCATAGGTCACTCAGCTTCATCATGTATGATTTCTGGGCTAGCAACAACTACTGCCAAATAAAAGAAATAATCCCTTTTGCCTTTTGATTTTCCGATTTGATTTTTATGTTGATTATTGAATTTGATTTCTGGATCTCTACGTAATTGGAATCCGAAAGGGTGATGAATCTCTCTTGATTTTTTGTCAATTTGTTTAAATCCCTGCTTTTCTCTGGATGATCTTGCAATTTTGTCTTGGATGATGGTGAATTGAGAGTGGAGGGTGATGAATCCAAAGGCTGGAGGAAGAGGGGTAGTTTGGTATTTTCAAAGTGCAATTAACGTCTGTTAAGCTAAACTGACGTCCATGGTATTTTGCCCCAATTTTGAAAGTTCATGTGTAGCTTTGCACCTGAAAAAAAACATTTGGTGTTGGACGCTCTTCAAGGTAAAACACATGTGTATTTATGCACATATTTACCCTTTTAATTAATCTCAATTATTGTAACAAGGGTTAAGGTGCAGATTGGCCAACAAACTTTTACTCCAGGAGCGCCCAGCACAATAAACTTTTAAGTGGACCAAATCTACCAAAAAAATTTTAAGAAGATAAAGGTAGCACAATTCCGTTAGAACCAAATTAACTCTGTTACTTTGACTGGAATTGTTGCAGATGTGGCATCCAAGAGTTAGCCACCTCTTCCCTCAACGGATCTTTCTCTGCAACACACACACACACACAAGAATCCAGCAACACCCAAGTAGTTATGGTCCATTGTTGAGCAAAAAAAAAAAGTAGTTATCGTTCGCCGATCCACAACCCACAAACGCAACTAGTCACGAACCTGCAACTTCAGGTTCCTTTTTCCGTTGACCTTTTTTTTCTTTAATAAAATTTCTGGAAACTTTAATAGGAAGATACCCAAAAATGAATAACAAGAAATTTTCTAATGCATGTGATAGATTTTGATCAAAAAGGCCACTACTTCACTCATCACTCTCTCTGATTTTACCTATCTTATCCCTGCGCCATGGCTCCACCACCTATAGTTTCCATGTCCTCGTCAGAACCTCCCAAGATTCACGCCTCTGACATCGGAAGCATCAATGCCTTTGTCAACGCCAATGGACTCTCCCCGATTCCTTCCTCCAACTATTCTATAGTTGAAGCCGAAGACAATGTCGCTAACCACCTTGCTTCCTCTATACCCGCCATCGATTTCTCTCTCCTCACCTCCGACCCCCCTCAGATCCACACCGACTCCGTCTCCCAACTCGGCAAGGCCTGTGCGGAATGGGGTTTTTTCATGGTAAAAAATTCAAACATGCGATAAATCATTTTCCATTAGAGGTTAACAATGTGTGAATATTGTGGCAGGTGATGAACCATGGGATATTGGAGAAGCTAATGGAGGAGGTCATGAACAAGGTGTTAGACCTGGCTATCACCCAAGAGGGGGGTGAATTGGGTGTCAGATAAAACTTTAGGAACTTTGAAAATCTTTTCGCAACTTCTAAATCGACAGTTAGATATTCAAATAAGCATATACTTGAAATATAAAAGATAAGGGAAGAGAATATGCAAACTTTGATTTATACTGGTTCGGTCCAAAATCATTGACCTACGTCCAGTCCCCAGAACACCTGGGATTCCACTATCTTTCAAGAACAATCACACACTCTATAAACGAAGGATGATCCTCTCACTTTCAGACTCCACTCCCCCTTTCAAGTTTTAGTTGATACACCCGCTTGATTACACACTCTGTAAATGAAGGATGGTCTACTCACTCTCAGACTCCATTCCCCCTTACAAGTTGTAATCAATACAATGTGTTTCCCACTCAAGATCACCCAACCTTGAGTAACTTTCAGCTAGATGTTTACAGATAAATCTTCTCTCTCAGAAGTGAATGAATAAACACTGAAGTACATAATCTATCATCTCACTCTCTAAACTATGTAAGCATTGAGAACAGAGAGTAAGTGAATATCAGAGGATTGGCATGTTGAAGTTGTAAGCTCGTGTCTTTGTGTTCTCCTTTGATGAATTCAATCCTTTGAGTATTTATAGTAGAAGTTTGAGCACCGTTGCAAGGATTTGAACCTTGTTGAATATGTCCATTGAAGGTGCCCGCGTCTCCCCATAATCGAATGTCTGCTTAGTTGAGGTACTTTAAAATTGTCATCCACGTGGTCTTGGTTGAAGGATAGCTTATAATATTGTTCCGGCACCTTTTCTGTTATGGGTCTGTCTTAGCGTGTTCCAGTGTTGTTGGCTCCGACAATCTCAGTGCTTCACAGCTCATCAAAAGCTTAAACATAATGTTAATGTATGTGAATAGATCTTCTGTAACTCATCAATAAATTGGTTATAAGCAATTTATAATATTGATGAAAGATGATATGAAGAATACAGAAGCATTCTTAGAAGAATTATGATTTGCAGAACTGAATTCAAAAAACAGAAAAGACTTGACTCGAGGCACAAGATTAATAGAATCGAGTTAATTGAATCATTAGATTCAAAATGCTTATTTCAGAAAGGTATTTGACTCTAGGCATGGTGTTCCTTAACTTGAGTCTGGGAACTCAAGTTATGTATAAGCAAGGCTTGAGTTGGACTGGATATTTGAATGAGGGATGATTCATTCTTGACTCGAGGCACAATGTACCTTGACTCAAGTCTGGGAGTACACTCGAGTTAAATAGAGGCAAGGCTCGAGTTGAATTGGAAGAACAAATGATGTTTAAACTCGAGGCGAACCTAGGACTCCAGTCAGAGTCTTCACTTGAGGCAGGAATATCAACTCGAGTTACTTTGTAACGAGAATCCATTTGGAGTTGGTTGTAAGTGATTGAGACTTGAGGTTGGAGAAGCTTAGACTCGAGTTAATCCATCGTTGAAAACTAAGAAGATTGATTTCTATATTATCTAACTGGAGGAAGCTCAATCCTTGGCTCGAGTCTGGAGTACGTTGAAGATGCAGAAATGAAGTCTGAGAAATTGACTCGAGGGGGAAACACTTGGCTCGAGTTTGTGCATCATTAAAATCAGTATGATCGTTGGAAAATGGTATTTGACTCGAGGCATAAACTTCTTTGACTTGAATGAATCAACTTGAGGTTGCATTTGAAGAGACTCGAGTGAATTCTGCACATTCATGGTGTATCAGGTCTTGTTGACTCGAGTCGACACTTCTGGCTCAAGTTAAAAACTGCTCTCTATTCTTCAAACTCTCGGGTTGCCCATTTGACTCGAGGCACACACTCTGACTCGAGGTAAAAACTGCTCTCCATTGTTCAAACTCTCGGGTTGGCCATTTAACTCGAGTTACACACTCTGACTCGAGGTAAAAACCTCTCTGAAAGTGTGATATAGAAGGAAAACTGAAGCTGTGCTGAATTGATTCTAGAATTTTGAGTGTCAAATTTTGAGGGCCATATCTCCCTGGTCTGAGCTCCATTTTAGTTAGTTCAAGTCTTGATTGAAATCTTTGTGTGTCTTCTTTCCAGTGGAACCGATTTTAGCTCAATTTAATTTGTAGTTTGTGAGATACACCCAAAACATTGAAGCTTGGTCTGGACTATGATGGTGATTCTTGTGCCAACTTGTAAAACTCATAGCTCTCTCATCTGGACTCCTTTGGACTTAAATTTTATATCAAAATGACGCATTGGGAGTCTAGTTTCATATGCCACTGGTTTTAGTTCAATCCAATCTCTGGTTTGTGATATATCATCAAAATACCAGACCTCACTCGAGCTGAACGTGGAACAGAGTGCACTAGAGTTGCTGTAAGTGGCTTTAACTCGAGGTACACTGAAGCCTGACTCGAGTTAATCATACCAGAGAGCGAAAACTCGAGTCTAAAGAGTGCCTAGCTTGAGTTTTGACCCAGACTCGAGGCAAATAAGTCCTGACTCAAGTCAAAACGTTCTAGGGAGCGAAAATGGCTTGGAAATCACCCAGACTCGAGGTAGTGAAGTGTGTGACTCGAGTTAATCATACCAGATGCCCAAAAACACTGTAGAAAGCATTCTAACTTGAGGTAAATTACTTGGCTCGAGTTAGCTCATTGAATATGTTTAACTCCGATTTGAGCCATTCCAACTTCCATATCATCGTGGGGACTTCTAGAATCAATCTAGGAACTTGTATGATGATTTTCTTATTCCATAGAGCAAGTTCTTCCTTCTTCAATCTTCTTTCTTGAATATTCTTCATTATTAAACTCCATATCTACATTAAATATAAGAATTAGGCAAAGTAAAACATAAATGTAGTATGCAAGCTTTTTGCTCTGGATAATGACATCTATATAAGATATCATCAAAACTAATCATAACCAACACAAGGCTCACGAATTCCATAACTTGCCGGTGGAGGAAAAGAAGGATTCAGAGACAAGGGTCCCTGGGCACCCATCCGACACGGCACATCATTACTGGAGAGATTAACTTGGGTGTTACTGGATTCTTGTGTGTGTTGCAGAGAAAGATCCATTAAGGGAAGAGGTAGCTGACACAGGCATGCCACATCTGCAACATTTCGAGTCAAATTAACGGACGTTAATGTGTTTCTAATGGATTTGTGCTGCCTTTACTTTTTTAAAAGTGTTTTGGTAATTTTGGTCCATTAAAATTTTTTTTTTACTTTTGGCTCTCCTAGTAATATTTTGTTGGCCAATCTGCACCTTAACCCTTATAACAAAAACCTCAAATAAAATATGAAAATATATAATAAAATAGAGATTTGTGGAGAAAAAACAACAAATATAAATATTTCCCTTCTTTAATCTATCTAAAAAAAAGTTAACTGAGGTAAGACAGATGGAAGTAATGAAATAGATTAAACCATCGGGTAAGTTGTGAAAGAGCCGCCATATCGAGGAAGATGAAATTTGGAAGTATCTTAGAGGAATCTTAGATTAATGCTATAATTGCCGGGTCAAACTATGCGGTCAACTACTTTCCTCGTTACGTATTATGGTTAGAAACAGATTGATTGTTTAATTAATTAGGACTCTCGGAGAATGATATTCACGTGGTTCCACCGTATGTGTTTTTGGTTTGCTCTGTGAGTATCAACTGTTACAAATGGTCGACCATCATGGTTCACATGCCTTTTATTTTAAAATGAGTACGGCACAATGTCCTCCTTTTATTTATTTTTTATACACCGGAAAAGTGATATTACTGATAATAATATTTGAACTCAAACCAACGACTACGTACTTTTGATTGTGTAGACAAACAATAATATAAAAATACATCATGCATGTTCCACAATGAAGAGCGGCAGCGGAACTGCGGGAGACTTTAATTAAAATACCTCTAGCCATAGTGATACCCTCAGGGAGCAATTATATATTTTTTATGTTACTGATGTAACTTGACCAATACTATTTATAGCCCTCCATCAATGTTTGAAATAGCTTACTGGCTAAGCAAGTAACCCTAAATCAAATCTATATCCAAATCATATACAAGATATAATCAGGAGATATTTTAACCAAAATATATTAAAATGATAATATTTAAAGCAATATGGTAATATTCAGAATAACTACATAATATCTAGAATATTTAATTTGATCAAAACAATAAACTAGTATATCCTTTACATGATCAATCAATATATCTAGATACAATTCGAAAAGATATAATTTTATCATATTAATGAAATATCCAACGTAGTGTTTGCGACTATAAACTACTTCAAACAACAAGAATCTCGTTCATCTTAATTCGTAGTAATGGCAATTCCATGTGTTTCACGGGGTTCAAGTGCACGTTGCTCATGTTCATCTCCTCTTACGAATTAATCAATGTTGTGTCCTTTAGCATTTTATGTATGTGTTTGTGTGTATATATATACATACCCAAGCAAGTTCCATTTCAGGTAAACTTTCTATTTTGCACTTTCTTATAATTGAGAATTTGTGTATCGTCATTTCCTGCACCATGGCTATGAGATTAAACTTTGTCAGAGAAACAAACCAGGTATTTCCTTCTTCTAAATTTGTTATATATGCTATATATCTTAACTATGTACACGAAATAAATTAAACCACATTTCTAAAACCTATCTACCTTTTTACTATATTGGATTCTGACCCTTGTTAATAATTTCGAATATACGGCATGACTGTCTTTTAGGAACTTTTCGCCGGAAATCCGATTGTGAAGGAAGTGATACTAAATAGGCCACACAAGCTGAATACCCTTAATTACGAAATGGTGAGTTCAAACATATTTATAAATATGTGCACACGCGCACATATTTACATTCACGGATAACCAGTTATATTTGTTTACTTCTTATACCTTTTATTTTTTTCCCCCTCAGATTTGTCAAATGACACAGAATTTGACATCGTATGAGAATGTCCCATCAGTTAAACTGGTCATTCTGAAGGAAAATAAGCAGCAGAAAATCCAATTATTGCAATTATACAGTGCTTTTTCCCATTAATTGTTGACTTCTTAATATTGTACTGACAGTGTTAATAAAAGTTGTAGTTATAAGCTTTGTTTGTTTCCCCAATATTGCAGGCTAAGGGAAAACAGGAAAAGCATTTTGTGCCGGTGGTGATCTAGTATCAGTTATTGCTTGTTCAATTGCAGGTGTATATATAGAACTAAAACAAATAAATAGAATCTAAAAATTAAAGGAAAAAAATCAGGAATATCAGTATCAGCGGTCATTAAAAATGGAAAATAATATGTTGATATACCCTAGTTCATTGATGATTTATTCATGTAGAAATACTAACAAAGAAATCGAATTCTCTAGTGCAAGTTTAATTTAATATTCAATAAAATATATTCATGTAGAAATATTATCTAAGATGGGTGAATTGGTGATGGTACAGAAATTAAGACTCAACTGACTCTGCTGAATAGTAAATAGTTGGCTTACAGTCAATATAATTACCGGCCAGGGGAAAATTTTAAAATTTCCAACACACAGATAATTAATAATTAAAATTTCATTTTGACATCACAAGTACTGAGACATTGGGGCTATTATGTGCATCTGCTGATATGAATCAGGGTACTGGTCTCTTATTGTACCTTATTACAAGAAACTTCTCACACTCAACTATTTAATAGCGACCTACAAGCAACCTGTGGTACGATTGTCAATCCCCAAATTATTTTCAGTTAAAGGCCAATTTTGCTTCAGAAGTATTTACGAGGGTCAATTTTGTAATACCCTAAAAATCATGTTTAGCATAACCACTATATTTTAATAAATGATACCTATTAAAATAGGTGAATACGTGGTCTCAAAAATGTTATAGCTTATCTAATTTAGTGGGGAATTTTCTCTCTAGAATTAAATAAACCAAAGATTAAATTTAATGCTACATTTAAGGATCCTAAAATACAAATGATTATTATATTAAACAATGGTTCTTGAATAATGAAAAAGAGCAAGATGATGTTATGAAAATACTTAAACAAATTTAGAAAAATTATTAAAGATTGATAAGCAATTAAGTCTTCACTTAATTAAATAACGTGTAAACCTTCATAATTAATTAAGGTGCATAAAGCTTGATTTAATTAAACTTTGCTAATGACACTTAAGCTTTGATGATGTCATCAAGATGACATCACAAGGATGACATCACAAGAGCACATGCTTATTAGTGAAGGGTTTAGATTAAAACTTCTTGATTAAGTTTAGATCTAATGGTTGAGATTAAGGAAGAGGCAAATGGTGGGGCCCACATTAGGCTTGAGATTACCATTTTAACCTTGAGTTTTTTCCCTATAAATAGAGGCCTTGCCTCTCCTCATTCTTCACACCAAAGCAACCACCAAGTGGTGATTTCTAAGAAGCAAGGAGGAGAAGCAAGAGTCTTCAAGAGGTAAGCTTGTCTTTAGTTTTTAGTTTCTAGTCTTTAGTTCTTAGTAGCTTTTAGTAGAATTGTTAGTTTTAATCTAGGAAATAGGTAAAGTAATTTTCCATAATAGTTCCTTATTGCATCAAAAGATTCCTGACAAGGTGGGAACATGTTGGGAAGTGACTTCTAGGATTAATAAAACAAGTTAGAGTAAGATGGGAATTGTGGGGTGTTGCTGGGCAATGGGAGTCAGGAAGTTAGATAGTAATGGTTTTTATATAAAATCATCTTCAAGAATTCTGAAATAATTCATGAGTGTATTAGACATGTATAGCTTTCTATTGATATAAAATATGCATCAATTAGAGGTCTGTAGAGGGAGATAAAAATTCTGGAAATAAGGCTACGTTTTTCTGGAAAAATTCTAAGCAGAGGATGAACATCATCAAAATGGGAATGAATCACAAATTCTGGGTGTTAACCAATATTTTTTCTCAAAACTAGACATGCTGAGGTTTCCGGAAATTTTACGGATCCTCATTTCAATTTTTCTAGAATTAATTATGATTTTTTCGAAGTTAGACGAAAAATCTGTCCAGAAATACTGTACCAGTGTTTTTCTACGAAATTTTAGAAATAAGTTGAAAAATAATCCCACCAAGAATAAAAAGGTCATTAGTGAGTAAGATATCTACTAGAATATTATTTGTAAATTAATAAATGCGATATCACCCTTATAGGATATACGTGATCATATTTCGACCGACGAACGTACCGATATCACCAACAAAGGTACGGACGCGTACTGTAACACTAACTCTGATGCTTATTGTATGCTTATATGTGATAGATACTTTCATAAAGACATGGACGGGACTCTGTCTCGAGTCATGCACCGTGACTAAGTTATGCGGCTTAGATCACTGCTTATACATTCAGCTTTATACACGGGTTATGGTTTTGATAATACCGTTACAATTTTCCTAGCGCTGAGGACACGACCGTACATCGTGGCACTAGTGAATAGTGCAGACTAGAGATAACGGACATATGCAGTGGCTGTGTACCGTTATCCGGACAAATCTGTTATGAGTTTTTATGTTGATTATTGCTTTGTAATGTCATGAATATCTCATACATAACTGTTACATAAGCATGAGGTTAATTAGTTACACGAGGTTCAATGGTAATTGAACCTCGGCCCTCACTATAGCTTTAGGGTCCGGAGGAACCGGACCAAGGACAAGGGTAAACAGCATGCGCGAGGACACGAGAAGGAACGGTATTATTAAATATTCGGATAATTGTATCACCAATAGCAACCGGACACACTAGCGGTGAAGGTTTATCAGATACTCGCTCTTTTAAATTATTCTGATGCCCTACTATGATCAAACTATTTTGAAAACATTTTAGAAAATTGGGATGTTACAAATTTTGCCCCCGGAAGTTTCAAATATGGAGCAATTTTGTCCTGATAACCACCATCTCAGTTAAATTTGATAGTTAGTTGACCAAATATATTGAGTTGGTGATCGAACCATATTTTTATATAATTTTTTATAGGGTTAAGGTGCATTTTTGCCACGGAAGTTTTGCTGAATTATCAAAATCAAATTTGCCCTGGAAATATGAAAAAGGTAGCAAATTTGCCCCTTAAAATCGTGGCATGCCACCTCATCAATCAAAAGTATCATTTTTGCCCTGGAATTTTTAATTGAGGAGCAATTTTGCCCCAGTTTTCATTAAGGAGCAATTTTGCCCTGAAAGTTTACAAAAGTCACAATTTTGCCTTTCTTTCTCCCAATATTAAATTTGACTATTAGATCGGTCAAAGACCACACATGTCATGCCTTGAAAAGGTCAAACTTGGAGTCGAGAAAGGAAATCTTTGACATGTTGAGCTCAAGGCGGCGAAATTTATGAAGCCAAACCGGTCATAGGGACTAGAGCTAGGAAATCGGGCCAGCCCGTTTAAGCCCTGGCCTTGCAGGCCTCGAGCTTGAAAAATAAGCCAGAAATTTGAAATTGGCCCTGCAGCGCCGGCCCTAGAGGGCCTCGGGCTTAATCAGGCTGGCCCTGCAGTTTGTATAGATTGATCATTTGCTTAGATCATAAGTGATGCTTCCTGTGACTAGTTCGGATTCATAAATTTTGGCTGCCTTGAGCTCGACATCTCAAGGATCTCCTTCTCTGACTCCAAGTTTGACCTTTTTAAGGCATGACATGTGTGGCTTTTGACTGATTTAATAGTCAAATTTAATATGCGGGAAAGAAGGGCAAAATTGATATGTTTTGTAAACTTCCGGGGTAAAACTGCTCCTTAGTGAAAACTTCCGGGACAAACTTTCTCTCAGTGAAAACTTCCGTAGCAAAAATGATACTTAACTCTTATTAGGTTGATGAGGTGGCATGCCACGTGTACTCTCAGTTAAACTTAACGGTCAAAATTAACGGATGGGCAAATTTGCTACCTTTTTCATACTTCCGGGGCAAATTTGGTACCTTTTTCATACTTCCAGGGGCAAATTTGGTACCCTAAAAATTCTGGTGCTTTGGACGCTCCATTAGCAAAACTTCCGTGGTAAATTTGATATTTAACCCTTTTTTTTTATTAAATTGGGACTCTTAATGCATTTTCTTATTGTTATTGAACTTAAAATGCCTTTTTTGTGATAAATTGTAATTAAAAGTAAAAACATTAAATTATGACTAAAAAGGGCAAAATTGTCAAAGAAATTGTAATTACTCTTAATCATTGATTTTTATGAGAATATTTGATGTTAGATTAATTATTTTTTATTGTAGATGCTTGAAAAGATTAGATCAAATTTGATTTTGAACTCAAATTGCAAACGTTTCAATTTAGTCCCTCAAGCAATAGTTTTTTGTTGTGCGGTTTAGCACGTTTTGACCAAGGAAGCCATCTGACCTAAAATGATGAGACCTGGAGATTAAAAAGGGTCGAGAGAACAATTACGTAAAAAGCCCCGAGTTATTATGAATTACATTCTGATCCAGAAACATTTCACAATATTTTAGTTTAGTCCCTTCCTAAAGAACTTTCATAGTTTGCGCTTAGGTCCCTAAATTGAAACTCTGCGTTTTGACTACCTTTGGTCAGTTTTGACCTTTCTTCATTTAATCAATATATATATATATATATATATCAGACCCGAGAGACCAGATTGAGGACCCGCGCCACGAAGAAGAACCTCCATTTTTCACGTCCTTCATTTTGGGTCCTTCGTCTTTCATCCTTGATCATTGCCTTCATCAACCTCGATTCCATCCACCTCTAACCTTGCCGGCGACCTTGCCTTCTTTCACCATTCTTTCCATCGCCGGCGAGTATCACACAACCCGTGTTTCGGACTCTCTCATTCTTTTCATTTAACCACTGCTTCTCTTTCTTTGAACTCGTTTCCATGCCTATTTCAGTTTGGCAGTTCAGATTGGGTTCTTTCATGGCTCTGTGTGGTTAATTCTTTGCTTCTTGGTGATGAGGATTAATTTTTGAGCTCACATGTGCTTACATAAGGGAGTTATTCTATCATTCTATTAGTCTAGATTTATATATTTAGGTTGCCTAGTTTTAGGAATTATTGTGTATAAATTCTGGAATTGAGATTAATGTTCATTGTCTCGGTTGGTTTGATAATTGTGATTCATATTGGATTTTGCAATGTGAAGATTATATTTGTTTTTATTTCTTGTGGTTGCAATGAGATTATATTAATTAGCGTGTTATTGTCTAGTTAATGTAGTTGATTTGTGCCCTTTGAGGGACTGTTATGTACTTAATTTCAAGAAGACTCATGTTACATTATTCCAATTTTAATTACACATCAAGTGGTTTTTAATAACTTCTCAAGAGGTAGTAGTTAGCTATGTTTGTAGGAGCTACTATTAATTCAGAATATTGGACTCAAGTGTTATCTTGAGGTTTTACTTAAGACTTAATGAATTTTAACTCCCATAATCTTTTATGAGCAATGATAGTCATTTCTTCATTACTAAGAACATTCATCATTCATATTTTCACTTCAATACCATTCCATTCACTCATTCACTATTTTATAAAGAAAATACCAAAAACAATAGTTAGCATTTAATTAATTGCATTTTTATTTTAGTTTATTAATATGAAAAGTCAAACCCAATTTTCCCCCTTGTTTTAATTGCATTTGCATGGCATTTAGATTACTTAGGATTCAATAAAAGGCTCCTCGAGAGAGAGAGAACGATCCTAGGTTTGCCTATACGCAATTCTTGGTTAATTTTTGATTGTGGACCCCAAGGCTAAAGACAAAAAGGCCCTCATCAGTTGGCAATCCACATGTCATCCACGTCATTTTTATTTTGGGTTTAGGTGCAAGTTTTCACTAAAAGTTTTCCTTAAGGAGCAATGTTATTTTTGAAGTTTCTAAGTTACAACAATTTCACCCTAACTATTATTTAGGTTAAGTTTACCCGTTAGTTGACCTAATATGCTTATTTGGCAAGTTCATTGATCCACTTCATTTTTTTTTTTTAATATTTTAAAATAAGTATTTTTTTTTTTTTTTTTTTTTGGAAAAAAAAAGCATCACATATGAAGAATCAAAGATAATAAAAGAGGTAAAAACATCTTGTGATGAAGAGAAAATCAAAGAGATCTTAGCATCTTTGGGGTATGGCGCAAAGTTTTTGATGGCCTTGTTCTCGGCGATGATGTAACTTTTTCTTCTTTAATGTTTTTCACATCGCTAATTTAACATATCCAATCAACTAACCGTCAAACTTAACTTAGATAACTCTCGTTAGGGTGACATTGCTATATATGATTTGAAAACTTTTGGGATAGCATTGCTCTTAAGTAAGAACTTTTGGGACAAATTTGCACCTTAACAAAAATGATGTTGACGACACGTGGATTGTCAACTCAGCATATTTACTCAACTAATGGTTAAACTTAATTGTGATGACGATCAAGGCAAAATTGCTCCATATTTGGCACTTCTAGAGCAAAATTGGCCCTCAAAAAAACTTCCAAGGCAAAATTGACCTTTAACCTAATTATTTTCTATGTTTTAAAAATCATTATATCGTTTAATTAAATATGGAAATGAAATACTATAAATAGCTTTTAATTAATTAATAATAATATTCGAAGGTGTCTTTGATTAATGGAACGGTTATGGGAGCAGGAGCTGGTCTCTCCATGAACACGACCTTCAAGGTTGTCACTGAAAAAGCTGTATGTATTTGGATTCGTCGTCTTTAATTTTTCTCTTCCCAACATTAAAATTCACAATTGACATGGAATTGTATTATTTATTTCATAGGTATTTGCTATGCCGGAGGCATCTATGGGACTCTTTCCAGATATGGGTGCTTCTTACTTTCTCTCAAGGCTTCCTGGCTATTTTGGTAATATTGTATTTTATCTCTAGACTAGTTAGTTGCTAATGTAAGGCATATTTACTTAATTTGATTAGATTATGAAAATTAGCGATGTTAGTTTATGACATGTATTTTTTAAAACACTCTAATCATCTTCCTTAACTCTCTCCTTTCTTATCCTCTTTGATTATTGTTGAGGGAGAAATCAATACGGGTAAATTAGGAAAAAAAATGACAAATATGAAAAAAAAATGTCTTATATTTAATGCCAACATCAACTTGTAAGTGTGTCCTATATTAGTGGGAGTAGTTGTTAATGAAATTTCATTCTGTAATACAGGCGAGTACTTAGGATTAACAGGAAGGCATTTGAATGGAGCAGAAATGGTTCAATGTGGCCTTGCTACTCATTTTGTCCCTTCTAATTAAGGTATATATTCCTTTTATGTCATGTACCTTGACATTATACACGCTTTAGGATTAAATTTATTTTATAAACGTTCAATTTTACCTCTAATTTATTGTTGTTAAACTTTCAGTTCTCACTCATTCATTTATACTAAACAAGAATAAAGTCAAAAAATTATTAAATTTAGGACATAGTTGAAAAGGTTTGAAGTTTTTCTTGATTCGAGCTGAAAGTGCTTTGCAAATGAGAGAAGTAAAGATGATAGTTTGACGGGTCCCACAAGTATGTAGACCCACCAAACATCTAACTCTCTCTTTTCATTTGGAGACACCTAGAAGGTCTTGCCCTTGAAGAGAAACTTGATTTATTCCTTCATATTTGTATTAATTATTAAAACTTAACCTCACTTTATGCTGGTGCAATGTATAGAAATTAAACTTGCTGGAAAACGCCATGCAATCTATCACAACATCAGAAAAATCGGCAATTGCTGCCGTAATTGATAAATTTACAGAAGTAGCATTTTTGAAAGAAGAGAGCCCCCTTACTAGGTACATAATAATGAATTTTGTGGTTATTCTCTATTTATATGCATGCGTTACATTTTCTGCTGGATTTTTAACACGCTATGCCTCATCCAATTGTTTTTCTCACAAACTAAACAGACTGGACACAATTAACAAGTGTTTCTCAAAAGGAACTGTTGAGGAAATTATTCTTTCCTTGGTATGACCCATATAGATGGCTTTATTTTATGTAATTTTTTTCTCAGTAAATAAAATAAAATAAATCCAAATCTGAATTACTTAGTTAAGAATATGTTGTTTGGATGACATGAAACATCCTAATTTGACAGGAAAAAGAAATGGAAATGAAAGGAGCAGAGAAGTGGATCACAGATGCATTAAGTTACATGAGGACATCTTGTCCTACAAGCCTCAAGATATGGCTTAGATATGTGAGTATATGCAAAGTAAATAATTAATACTTCCTCCTGTGCTTTTTATAAGAACGCAAAATTTGAATTTCCTTGGCCCTTTTTATATGAGCCCGACAAGAGAATTGTATGAACATTTAATGAATTTTTTCTTTTCATTTTTACTCTTCATTAATTATATGTATTGGGTTAACAATTAAAAGGTTAGTGATATTTATATTTACTCTTTCTCTCTCTCTTATTTAACACTCATAAATAAAGGCATACTTGGGGAAAAAGTTTATTTTAGACATTCTTATTTTTTTTAATTAATTTTAACTACTTTTTAATAATGCGTAATTCAGTTATCGAGTTCTTATAAATAGGATTAGAGGGAATACTAGTATATTATTACAAAGTGAAAGCAATAATTAGGCAACTTAAATGGGCAAAAAAAATAAAAAAAATTAGGCTCAAATAATTATTAAGATATGAGATGAATTGATTTTAATGTAATTAGGTAAGAGAAGGCAGAGGGCAAAGCATGAGCAATGCCTTTCTCGGTATCACAACATTTCCTCTCATTTTATTCGAAGAACTGTCAGCAACGATTTCTACGAGGTCAGAACAATTATAAGTAGCGTATATTTTCGATAAATTTATAATTTTTATGGCAATACATTTATTATTTATAATAATTCTTATGCCTGTTAAACAAAATAATATTTTTGGATAAAAATATAATTAAGCCATACCAACTTGAATGTTTCTTCATTGACGACTATATACGTATTTTTTTTTTTTTACATGCCTTATAATTAAAACCAATATTTTTATTTGATATTGATGGATGGTTACTGTTTGAATTATATTTATTTATTTGCTCACTTACTTTATCTGTAACGCCCCTGGTGCCCCCACTTCACAGGGCACAAGAGCAAAGCTAATAGATAAAGACAACAAGCCCAAGGTAAACGATAACCTCTCTTATTCATTCTCCCGAGTTTGTGGAATTGAAGTGATTCTCTCAAAAAATACAAATATATATATATATATATACATATATATATATATAAATTAATTTTTCTTTTACTATTAATGTTTTTTTATTAGTGGGATCCTTCAAAGCTGGAGCTAGTTAGTGAAGAGATCGTTGATCAATACTTCAGGAGGTTTGAAAGTGATGAGAATTGGGAGTGTCTGCAACTTCCTCACAGATCGAAAATACCCAGCAAGCTGTAGACTAGTGCTCATTGCAATGCTATTGTGGCATCCAAATGAAGAACTTTTTATTTGGAAAAAAAAGAAAAAGAAAAAGAAAAATTGAATTGTCGAGCACTATTAGGGAATTGTAATGTACTTAATCCTTGCCAGTTAACTTATTTAGAGAGATTAAATGAGCTAAATTATTAATTATAGCATATTGAATGAGCATGTCAGCTAGTGCCTTGGTAACTTCTTCAAAATTAAACCAAGGATTGTGATATAAGGTGCAATGTTGGATCGTCTCTTGAGGAGCCTTCTATTAGTTACCTAGCAACTAAATGTGATAATTAGCATAAAACAAGTTAAAAAGGATTTTGAGCTTTTTATCTAACAACTAAATACAATTTAACCAAAATGCTTTTTTTAAAAAAAAAAAAAAAAATTGGATTTTTGAGGTAAATTGGTTTTGAAAATTATGATAAAACCTCCTAGATCAATGGATTTAATCTATCCTTTAATTCAAAAATATTTGTAGGAGTGTGCTAGTTTGACAAAAAAGCCCAAAAGACCCTGTAAGCTAGCTAGAGTTAGATGAATTAAATCTTCCACCCCGGGCAAGACTTAATCCCTCTAACCGAAACTCGATTTAAGCCCTAGTACGTAATTTAAATCAATGAAATGCAATGACACAAATAACCAATAATCCTTTCATTACAATAACAATTAAATATTCATAACAACTTCAAGCAAAAGTTATACCAAGTCAATATCATGAAATTGCTATTAATGAAGCATAAGGTGTCAAATACATAACATTAAAATCCAAATAAATCAAATCTCCCAATGTTACACTCCTACCGGCTTCGCCTTTTCAAGTGGCGGGTAGAGTGGCCTTTACTTTTAGAAAATTTAAATACGTATCAGAGTATCTACGCAGCAGAGCAATAAGAATAATTTGGACAATATAATTTTGATAAAGTAAATATGTAATCAAAAGAACAAGTCTCTCCAAGGGTTAATATACAATCATCAAGATAAATTTCCAAAAATAACTAATAATTTATAGTCATCCATGATAAAGATATAATAAAAACGGTCTCCATCCTTCATAAATCCTCAGTAAAAAAATAACTAATAATTTACAGTCATCCACGATAATTTCCTTGGTATGTCCCATATATATGACTTTATTTTATGTTAATATTTTCCTTAGTAAAAAAAAAAAAAAAAAAAAAAAAAAGAAAGAAGAAGAAGCCAAATCTGAATTACCTATTAAGAATATGTTGTTTGGATGACATGAAACATCCAAATTTGATAGGAAAAAGAAATGGAAATGAAAGAAGTAGAGAACTGGATCATAGATGTATTAAGTTAGATGAGGACATCTTGTCTCAAGCCTCAAGATATGGCTTAGATCTGGAAGCATATGCAAAGTAAATAATTAATACACCCTTTTGTCCTTTTTATAAGAGCCCAAAATTTAAATTTTCTGGTTTTTTTTTATACGAGCCCGACAATAGTTGTATACTTGTATGAACATTTAATGTTTTTTTTTTAAATTTTTACTCCTCATTAATTATACAATTTTGTTAATTAAAAAATTGGTGATACTTATATTTACTCTATTTCTCTCTCTTACCTACCTCTCATAAATAAGGGCATACTTGATGGGAAAAGTTTATTTTAGACATACTTATTATTTTAACTAATTTTAACTATTTTTTTAAATTGTGTAATTCAGTTATCAAGCTCTTATAAATAAAATTGGAGGGAGTACTAGTATATCATTACAAAGTGAAAGCGGTAATTAGGCAACTCAAATGTTGGCCAAAAAAACAAAATTAGGCAACTCAAATTGTAAAACCCTAAAAATCATGTTTAGTGTAACATCTCATTTTCAAAAGCAATATATATATATATTTTTTCATCGAGTAGAGCATCGGAGCGATTGAGTAATTGATATTTATATTCAAAATGTCATAAGTCCGGCGATTACGATAGCGATACGTTATACCGAGTGTTTTCAAAAGTAAATAACAAAAGAAGAAAGTCTTCACCGAGTCCCTATGCGTGCCACTTGCCTTTCTCCTCGATCCTCGGTCCTCCCGACCACGATGCTATGTTAAGAGCCGAGGTTCAATGCCCATTGAACCTCGGTAGTAATTTAACCTTATGTTTATATATACAACATAGACAGTATATGAGCATACAAACAAGCTTATCCGAACAGCACACATGCCCCCTGACAGATATGTCACACTTAGCATACGTTTCACACCTAGCAATCGTTTCGCACCTAGCATTTCGCACCAAGCATTTCGCACCAAACATTTCGCACCAAGCATTTTGTACCTAGCAAACGTATCCCAACACCCAGCAAGCATAATAACAAGACATTGAACATACCACGAGCTATCAACTACCTCACATAAACATACCATACACATAGCACATGTACACATACAATAAACATCATAGTTAGTGTTACGACGCGAACGTACCTTCATTGGCGGAACTTCGATTGATCAAGATCGAGCGTAATCACAGATATCCTATAAGGATAATAACGTTTCTAATCAACGGTCAACATTATACCAGGCATTCTAGTCCCAAATTATCATTTTACCCCTGACTCCCTTAATCGGCGGAATCTCGCCAAAGCTTCATTACTTTGACTCTAATCTTCCAAAATTTCACCATATCTCTTTCTCGAACATAATTTTCAAAATACATATCATATTTAAACCTAAAACATGATATTAAAATAATACTTGGAAGATTAAAGATCAAACTAACATTTTTACTATAACTACCGAAAAACTACAAAAGCTTAAGACTAAAGACCGAAGAAATTACCCAAAGACTTCGCTACTTCTTTTCCGTAGCTCCTCCTTGCTCACACTTCTCTCTAACCTCTCTCTAGATTCCTTTGTGAATTGGTGAGTTTGAAGAGAAATGTGAAAGGCTATTTATAGCAAAAGCCAAAGGATCTCATCCTTGGATCAACCTTTGCATCAAGGGCTAGGATGATGAAGATGTGGCCTTATGAACATCACTCATTTTCCTCTTCTCTCCACCACAAAAATGTCCCCTTATGTCATCAACATGATGTCATCTATTCACTTTATGAGCTTCTTCTCATAAGTCTTCCTGTTCGGTGTTCTAATCGCGTAATCTTAGAAAATCTCAAAAAGTCCTTAGCAACTCACTGAAGATCTAATCTTCCTCTTTAAGAATATTTGGATTAACTAAATTTTTGATCCCATTCAGGGTATTTCGTAACTGTTGAACATTTTCGGATAACCGCCGCAGTCGTTCGGAAATTACTTCGGGTAACATCAACTTCAGGACAAAAATTCATGATTCATAATATGTCCAATTGTTTTCTACTTAGTTCAAGGATTTCAAGTTATGATTTATTTTCTATTGGTTCTCACTTTTCTTATCTGCCCTTTGTTTACAAAATATCTTTTCATCTGATCCCTTATTCGCCCCGCGGCTATTCTAAAATGACTTCCGCTAACACCAACTTCTGGATAAAAATTCACTTGTTTGTAATATGTCCTGACCTAAGAAACTTAGTTCACGGTTTTCTAGGTAGGATTTAATTTCTA
Source organism: Acacia acuminata (assembly GCA_019022655.1). Classification (NCBI taxonomy): domain Eukaryota; kingdom Viridiplantae; phylum Streptophyta; class Magnoliopsida; order Fabales; family Fabaceae; genus Acacia; species Acacia acuminata. Next base: position 838,859 of record JAFJYI010000179.1, on the reverse strand, counting down.
TCGGTTCCCCTTTATCCAACCTGGTTCTTCCACAAATATCTTAATTATATTATTATTTAATTAACAAATGATATTATTTTTGAAAAACCCACAACCCTTTTCACACTCAAATTTCGGTTTTCTCTTCCCTTTATTATTATTATTTTTTATTATTTTTTTTATTTATCTAAATTAGCTAGAAGCTTAATTAGAGCCTTAATCCCATGATTAGCAATCTTTTAGGATTTAGGGTTTTCATTGTTCTTAATCTCACCAATTTTTCTTAATCTTTTCTAATTGATTAGCAAGCACACTTTAGGCTAATATTAGCCATAAACACTTAATTAAAGGATTTTCCATAATCTACCTTAAATATTCTCTTGTTTAGGCTTAAACAATTAGTCATTAATTACTTAACTAATCACTTTCTAATTGTTGATAATTTTCTTAATTAGGATTAATCATTTTCTCACAACTATTTTATTGACATTGGTATTTTATGTCCCACATATCATATTAAAAATCATGGGGCAACTTATACTCCCCAAAATTATATTTAATTTTGCCTCATTATTTTTCAAGGGAAATAATCCCAAAAATTCCTAAAATTAGAAACAACATACTTTCTAATTTTCAATAAATATTTTATTGCCTCTTGGGATTTATCATAATATTTTCAGGGCATTTCATGGCCCATAATTGCATTTAAGGATTTTGACACTTAAATCCCTCTAATTTCATTAGAAATTTCCTTAGACAATAGAATAAGTATCCTACAAGGTTTTAAAACCACATATTCACCTATTACCAAATAGGTATTATTTGCTAAAATATAATATTCTAGATAGATAATTATCCGGGTATTACATTTAGCATAACCACTATATTTTAGTAAATGATAACTATTAAAATAGGTGAATATGTGGTCTCAAAATTTAGTAGCTTATTTAATTTAATTTAGGGAATTTTCTCTTAGAATTAAATAACCAAAGACCCAAATTTTCTAATCTTCATTTGGGGATCATAAAATATCCTAAAATTGTCATATTACAACATAGTTTATATTTAATCATAAAGAGCCATAAAATGTTATAAAAATACCTAAATCAATTAAAGGAAATTACCAACAATTAAAGGACAGCTAGTTTTACAATAATTAATTGTATTAATTTGCAAAATTAATTAAAAGGCATATAAAAGTCATCAATTAGGGATATATTAATTTAATGAAAGATCAAGAACCAATAAGGGTTCAATATTAGCATAAAGTGAATTATTAATGATCATAATTAATTTAAGAACCTATCATACTTTGACAATTACAGTAAAACCCTAAAAATCTCTATTTATAGTGAATGCTATATTTTGATAAATTATGCATGTTAAATAAAGGAGAATATGTTGTCTCTAAATTTTGCAGATTATTAATTAGATTTTAGACAACTTTCCTTAGAATATAATAAACCAAAGATTAAATTTAAGACCACATCTAAGGATCATAAAATACAAAATAATCATCATATTAAACCATGGTTCTTAAAAGAAGTAAGATAATGTTATAAAAATACTTGAACAAATTAAGGGAAATTAATACAGATAAATGAACAATTAAGTTTTCACTAATTAAATAATTGTGTAAATCTTCATAATTAATCAAGGGGCAAATTAAGAAGCAACAACTAGGGAATGTCTTAATTAAAAATCAAGGATCAATTAAAAGATAAATAGAAATAAGTAAAGATTAAGGTGCACAAAGCTTGATTTAATTAAGCACTAGTTTCCATGGTTAGTTAGCAAATGAAATTAAGAGTTAATTAAACTTTGCTAATGACACTTAAGCTTTGATTATGTCATCAAAGTGACATCACAATGATGACATCACAAGAGCTCATACTTTATAGTGAAGGGCCAAGATTTAATTTAAAACAAACACAAGAATCCAATGGTCCTAACTATAATTAACCTTAATCCTTGTGAAATTGAATTAGCCAATGGAAAATCAAAGAAATAAGCTTAATTCTTGTAAAAAAGAAAATATACCAATGGAAGAGGAAAGAAGTGTTAGATTGCACATGGGAGAGAGAAAGAGGGAGAGAGAGAGGGGGAGAGAGAGAGATTAAAATATAATTTTTTCAAGAGCACATGTTGAATTAAAAATAGGAAATTAGAATAATTAGCTAAATCCTATGTAATTAGTATGGACCAATGAGAATCCTTTGCTCACATTTTGTGCCTTCATGGAAGCACAAATTATCATGAGCCATTGATAAGAAAAGATGATCCAAGGGATGTAATTCTTGGACTTTTACTATAAATAGGGGCCTTACCCTTCACAATTTTTCACACCAAATCAACCACCAAGTGGTGATTTCTAAGAAGCAAGAAGGAGAAGCAAGAGTCTTCAAGAGGTAAGCTTGTCTTTAGTTTTTAGTTTCTAGTCTTTAGTTCTATAGTTCTTAATTAGTAGTTCTTAGTATAAATGTTAGTTTAATCTAGGAAATAGGTAAAGTAATTTCCCATAATTGTTTTCAAGCCTTATTGCATCGAAAGATGTCTGACAAGGTGGAAACATGTTGGGAAGTAACTTTTAGGATTAATAAAATAAGTTAGAGTAAGATAGGAATTGTGGGGTTTTGCTGGGATATGGGAGTCAGTCAGTTAGAGGGTATTATTTAGTGAATAAATTTATATTCAAAATTTATGAAATAATTCATGGTCATAGTAGACATGTATAGCTTTCAATTGATATATAATATGTATCGAATAGAGGTCTGTAGAGAGAGATACAAATTCTGGAAATAAGGCTACGTTTTCTGGAAAAATTCTGGGCAGAGGTTGAAGATCATTAAAATGGGACTGAATCACAAATTCTGGATGGAAATCATTATTTTTCATCAAAACTAGACATGCTAAGGTTTCCAGGAAATTTTACGGAACCTCATTTTGATTTTTTTGGATTTAATTATGAATTTTTAAAATTATCGAAAAATCTGCCCAGAAATGCTGGAACAGCGTTTTTTTACGAAAATTAAGGTATATAATTGGAATAATAAATCCACCAGGGGTAAAAAGGTCGGTAGTGGCTAAAATATCTCCTAATATATTATTTATGAGGTAGTAATGCGATAATACTATTATAGGATATCTGGGAAAAATTGGGAGACGTACCGACCAGGCAAGCATACCGCCATCCAAACAGACTAAGGTACGGACGCATACTGTAACACTAACTCTGATGCTTATTGTATGCTTGTATGTGATAGATTATTTCATAGAGTCATGGACAAGACTTAGTCTTGGGTCATGCACTGTGGTTAAGGCTCTGTCTTAAATCATTGTTTACACATTCAGCTATATACGGGTTATATTCTTGATAATGTTGTAAGATTGTTTTCCTAGTGCTGAGGACACGATGGGACGTCGTGGCACTGGTTAGTGCAAACATGGGTAACTTTACATGTGATGTGTACTATGTACTTGTTGATATGTTAATTTTGCATCTCGCTGTGTGCTTATGTATTGATTACTGGCCGTAATGTCATGAATATCTATCATCCATATACCGTATTACTTGAGCATGAGGTTAACCGTTACCCGAGGTTTGATGGGCATTGGACCTCGGCTCTTACCATAGCTTCGAGTGGTCCGGGAACCGAGGACCGAAGACAAGAGCAAGCAAAGTAAACAAGACGCGTAAAGACCTTACTCGAGATTCCTATTTTTAGACTTGTAACAATATAACATTACTCGGCTAAATGTACTATACATTATAAACAGACGAATACGCCACAGTTAATGATATATCAGTTACTCACTCTTTTACTTGCTTCTATGCTCTACTCTCATGAAAAAAAACAAATTATTCCGCTTTTGAAAAATGGGATGTTACACAAATAATTATTGAGATATTGAAATGAATTGATTTGAATGTAATTAGGTGAGAGACGATAGAGAGCAAAGCATGGAAAATGCCTTTCTCGGGATCACAATATTTCCTCTCATTTTATACGAAGAACTGTCAGCAATGATTTCTATGAGGTCAGAACAATTATAAGTAGAGTATATTTTCGATAAATTTGTAATTTTTATGGCAATACATTTATTATAATTCTTATGCCTGTTAAACAAAATAATATTTTTTTGATAAAAATGTTATTAAGCCACACCAACTTATTTCTTGATTGACAACTAGATACATTTTTTTTTTTTTTGTACATTATACAATAAGTAAAATACTCTAACCACCCTTCTTTTGCTTTAATTACACCGACCTCCCCTCTATTTTGAAAATATACACTTTAGTCCAAATCATTAACACCATTAAAGAATATTCTAAAAAGATTCTTCAAGTATATTTTTAAATTAAAAATCATATTAAAATAAATGTTGTTTGCTAATTTACCCCTCATTATACATATTCCCTAATTTATTTTTTAATATTAATATTCATTAATGATCCATTTAATATTTTTAATAAATTTAATTTGGAATAAGTTTTAGTAATCTATGTATGTGCTAAATATTAATAACTTGTTCAAAATTTGAGTAATTATTTTTAAGAATATATGTTTAATGAAATATTCTTAAAAATTTTAAATTATAAGATAATTAATATGTGAATCCCATAATAATAACATTTTATAATTATATAGCTTAATTGAATATATGTATGTATTATTGCAAAACATCTGTCATGCATATTTAAAAAATTACTTGATAAGTTTAATAAATAAAAAAGATTAAAAATTTAAATTTATCTAAAATTAAAATTTATAATGATAAAATTAATTAACTCTATAATATGATAATTTTAAAAGTATGACAAAAATATAAAAATATATACTAATTTTTTTTTAAAAAAAATTGAATAAAATATGTAATTAAATGATTATTTTTTTGGCCAAAGATTACGTGATAAGTAGTAATATTTATTTTAAGGAGGGGCATTTTTGTCAAAATAATGAGTCAATGTTATGATTTAACGGTCAACTAACGGTTAGATGGATGGAAGTTGAATCTCAAAACTAGAAGGGGGTTTATGTAACATATTTTTTATTTTAAGGGATGTTCATATGGGTTTTCAAAATAGAATGGAGGTCTCTGTAATTTAGAATAAATAAAGGGGAGGTTGATGTATTTTACTCTTATACAATCTGGTAAATAGATAGTATTTTATTTTACATGCCTAATAATTAAAACCAATATTTTTATTTGATATTGATGGATGATTACTGTTTGAATTATATTTATTTGCTCACGTACTTTGTCTGTAACGCCGTGGTGCACCCACTTCACAGGGCACAAGAGCAAAGCTAATAGATAAAGACAACAAGCCCAAGGTATACGATAACCTCTCTTGTTCTTCTCCCGAGTTTGCGGGATTTAAGTGATTCTCTCAAAAAAATACAAAAGAAAGATTATAAATTAATTTTTCTTTTACTATTGATGTTATTTTACTAGTGGGATCCTTCAAAGCTGGAGCTAGTTAGTGAAGATATCGTTGATCAATACTTCAGGAGGTTTGAAAGTGATGAGAATTGGGAGTGTCTGCAACTTCCACACAGATCAAACATGCCCAGCAAGCTGTAGATAACCGAAGCCAATTAACTAGAAATATTGGAAAGGGCTTTTCTCTGAAACATAATATATGGTTATAATATTGTTGAGCGCAATTATTGAATTGTAATGAAGTTTCGTATAAATTAAATAATGATAGTAATTTAGTATTTGTAAATCTTCAACATAATTCTTGGGGTGAAATTTTTTAATTTAATACATGAGAGGAGTTAGGAGGTTTTCATTACTCGCTAATCCTTGTTACTATTCTTCTGTGTGAGACAAATTTTATATCAAAGCAAATAAATAGAAACATACCTGATTCTGTCAATATACTCCCCCGATCCTATTTCTATTTGTAAGTCATTTTCAACAAGGGGGAAAAAACTTTAAACCTCATCAATTCTGTCTTATAATTTTATAATTTTTTTAAAAACTTTACCCTTATCTAATATATAAACTTTAAAAGAAAATAACATACTCTCTCCGGTCCTTAATTCAATATCTCCTTCAATGAAGATATTATACTATAAATTAAATCTTATATTAAGGACTGCATAGAATATTAATTAAAAAAGTAGTAAAATTGTAGGTGTGAAAATGATAAGTAGATATTTTATAATTAAATAAGTGTAGATTCTGAGATATATTGGAATGAATTTATTAATATTATACTTATTTAATTATCTTTTATATAGTTATCTATCTTTTAATTAAATATAGGATAAAAGAATATTGTAACAGAAAATCTATTGATATCCTATTTTATTTTGTAGGAGATATTATCTGATCTAAAAGATGAGAAAATATAGGAAGGGCGCAACATTATTGGGCAAGAAATTCAATTAAAAGGATATAGTATATTATAATATTATATAATATAATATGTTAAAAGGATGGCACCCACGTGATGGAGGATAATGATAATCAGATGAAGAATGGAAAAAGCAATTGGATGAGACGTGGACCCCACGTGGTTGAGAGGATATGAGATATGGTAGATGTTATTTTGGATCCAATTATCTACAACTCCCACGGCCCAGCACGTAAAACAAAAATTCTATATATTAAGGTGGCACGCACAAAACCAAAGCATCGCAATTCAGAGCAAGAGCACGGACGAAAATAGAGGAGCAAGACGCGCACAGGAACGATCAGGAATTTAAGAAGTAGAGGCATAAAGGCAACCCGCACCGCTCAAGCCTTGACAAATAGACGAGGAGCAATTCTTTGAGAGTCTTGATTTCTCCTATTTTTCCTTTATTCTTTCTTTTATTTTCTGATTATGAGTTTCATCTTCATGGATTTTATTAGAGCCATGTGTGGCTAATTTTCTTTTTCAACCTAGAGAACCTATGAACTTGTTTGGGTTCTAGGTATTATTCCCACTATTAGTTTTGATTAATTTTGTTCAGTTTATTTAATCTTGTTTTTCTTGTTATTGCTTATTAATTGGCCACTACTAGGCATGTTCTGGGGATTTAGGGTTGACCTTGGAAGAGGGAACCTTAAATTGACCTTGAGATTAAATAATGTGGAATTAGATTTAAATTTAATAAAGAATTAGATTTAATCTAATTTGCGTCTAGGATAGGAATATACCTAGAAGCTCCGCATAATCAAATTAAGGTGAGTTTGATCTAAAACGCATTTTAGTTAATTGTGTGAGGCATTACATAGTTAATTAAGATAGGTTTATAAATAGACCAAGGCATTTATAGACATTAATACTCTAGGTTAGCTGAGTTAATTAAGTCAAAATTAATTTAGTGGGGATTAATTCTAAGAAACCAACAAGGGATTAGCGACTCTAGGTTGTACTTCTTGAATTGGAATTCGCCTTTTGCTACTATTAGTTTTCTTATTAATTTTCCTTTTATTGAAAACAATTTTGTCTCGCTCAACTTAAACGAAATAAGGGAATTTAATATCTAATCACTAGTTTGATTGAGTCCTCGTGGGAACGATATTTTTCCTACTTATCACTTTATTACTTGATACGGCCCGTATACTTTGGAGTCTATAGGCTTTAAATTTTGCCCTATCAAAAAACTTTAATGATGTGACTTTAAATAGGAAAAAAAACACTCTACTTTATAAATAGGACTAAATAATTGTACAGTAGCATCCAAGATTACACACACACACACACACACACATATATATATATATATATATTACACAAACTCCCTTGTTGATGTTTTGAGGAATACTTTGAGCTAAAATCTAGGGTTAGAGAGATTAGGTCATCAATGACCTTATCACATAAAGGGCAAGAACTAAATTTGTTGGTTTGAACTTTTGGTACGAGTTAATTAATTATGACACAAAACTCAGGTGAATTTTATACATTGTAGGAATTTACAATCAGGTTTTTGGAAATCTCATGACTTAATTACAATATTATTATAAATTGAAATTGATTAAGATGCTCATTTGAAAAGTCAGTTGTATGGGTTCGCACAGGCACGTGATGCCCGTTAGATGGCTTCACCTCTTCCTTTTTCAAAGTCGTATTCTTTAACATTATATCTATATCTATGCACACACATATATAATTAGGGCTGATATTCTAATTTAAAATGTTTTTAACAGGTGTGAATACGGTTTATTAGTTAAGGTTTCAAAAGCCTAAAACCAAAAAACCTAATTCAAACTACTTGGTTTGGTGATGAGATATTAACAATTTACTTGTTTGCTTGCCGGTATTATTTCACTGAAAAATAATATATTTATTATATTACAAAGAAAATATTTATATATAGGAATATACGCGTGCATAGATATAGATATAGACATGGGGGAATTACAATGAGATCCCCCAAGGATGGGACCTAATTACCCATAAGTCGAAATGATGATTGAAGAGTATACAATAACAAGTTCCAGAAAAGAAATGATAACACCTCACTTATCATTAGAATTTCTTGGTAATTAAGTTCCTTACTTGAGATCTCATTGTAATACCCCTATAAACACACACACACACACACACTTAATTAAAAGGTAATGACGAGATAAACATAAGTTGTAATCAAGGCCCACTAGTTTACAAAATGTTTGACAATTATTAAATAATAGCGACCTAAGTATAAAAGTTCTGAGGTAGGTATGATTAAAAAAAATACAAAGTGATGAGGTGCTACATTTTAGAAATAATGAATTATCCTTATTTTTATTTAATTCATCAAGTGAGATATATTAATTATATTATTTTAATATATTTCTTATTCAAAGTTTTGTGTAATATTATGATTATTATGATTATTATTTTTATGCTTCTCAAAATGTAATTCATTGTTTTAAATATGGGTAAGTTTGAGATTCTTTTTATTTATATATAAGAAATGAAAATATTTATATATAAGAATATACGCGTGCATAGATATAGATATAGACATGGGGGAATTACAATGAGATCCCCCAAGGATGGGACCTAATTACCCATAAGTCCAAATGATAATTGAAGAGTATACAATAACAAGTTCCAGAAAAAGAAATGATAAGACCTCACTTATCATTAGAATTTCTTGGTAATTAAGTTCCTTACTTGAGATCTCATTGCAATACCCCTATAAACACACACACACACACACACACACACACTTAATTAAAAGGTAATGACGAGATAAACATAAGTTGTAATCAAGGCCCACTAGTTTACAAAATGTTTGACAATTATTAAATAATAGCGACCTAAGTATAAAAGTTCTGAGGTAGGTATGATTAAAAAAACTACAAAGTGATGAGGTGCTACATTTTAGAAATAATGAATTATCCTTATTTTTATTTAAGTCATCAAGTGAGATATATTAATTATATTATTTTAATATACTTTTTATTCAAAGTTTTGTGTAATATTATGATTATTATGATTATTATTTTTTTGCTTCTCAAAATGTAATTCATTGTTTTAAATATGGGTAAGTTTGAGATTCTTTTTATTTTCAAACTAACTTAATAACTTAATCACATTCCCTTGATTCTGGTAAAATAGTTGGAAGTACCTTATTAGAGCAGAACGAATAGGCGAAGTAGATTCAGGTACCTGCAACTCTTCAAATAACAAATTTATTTTTGTCAGGTATCATTAGGGTCATGTTTCCTTTTATGTAGAGAAAATGAAGGAAATTAAACTGCTTTTTAATTTTACATGAGGAGTAGAGTTTGAATTTTGAACTTCTACCTATACATCTCCATATTTGTGAGCTAGCTTGGAGTGGCTAAAATTGATTGCTTTAATAGACTGAACGAAGCACATAACTAAAATTTATTCCATAGAGATTAGAACACAGATACATCACAATAACAAATAACTAGCAAGGCGATCCCAAATAACACTACTTTGATCTTGAAAACAAACCAAAAATTGGATTAATAGTAGTAAAGCCCCCATCAATGGCTAGATTATGCCCACTTATGTACTTGGATTCATCACTAGCCAAATATAGCGCAGCTCGAGCCACATCCTCTTCTTGCAGATAAACCCCTTCGAGATTCGAATAAACACGAGAACATCCATCTTTATCTAATTTGAAGAAATCTTTTGCAGCAACATTTGCAATGAAATATGGAGACACACAATTGACTCGGATCCCATATTGGCCAAGTTCAGCAGCCACGTTCTTGGTGAGACCCACCAAGCCATGCTTAGAACTTGTGTAAGCATGTGTTGCAACCCCTCCTATACTTGAACAAACACTTCCCACACTTACAATACTTCCATTTCTTTCAGGAATCATAACTTTAGCAGCATGCTTGGTGCTCAAGAAAGGACCAGTTAGATTCACACTAACAACATGTCTTCATTGTCGATAATGCTTGGCTTAGCTTCATTTATATAGACAGCATTGTTGACCATAACATCAAGCTTTTGATGCTTAGAAATAGCAGTTTTAACCACAGTTTTTACTTCCGATTCTTTCGTTACATCGCAGTGAATGTATGAAGCATATTCGGATCCAATCTCATTGCATACTGCTTGCCCTAATTCGTCTCGAATGTCTGCGACTATCAACTTTGCACCATGTCTAGTGAAGAGCCTAGCAATGCAAGCTCCAATTCCCCTAGCACCGCCAGTGATCAAAGCTACTTTCCCTTGTAATCTGTACATATATATCCAAGGCGCCAAATTAAAAGTAATCTTCAATTAATATTTCAAATAACAAATTTCCTGGTACATTTTTAAACCTCTTCTCATTTTGCATCTCGTCTCGCAAATGAACAAGTTAAGGTTTTAATTACCAAGTCTATTTCATATTATAAAGTGGGATGTTTGAATATTCATTGAGATTCTATGTGAACATGTTATTTCAGTAACAAGAATTTAATCGTCCATTTACAAAGGAAAACTTGACAGACTACTATTGAAAGATTAATATGTTTAAAGTTAAAAGTGATAAGTTGAGTAAGGGTTTTAACAAGTTCTTACTTTTTGTTGTAACAATCAAGTGTTTTGAAAACACATTAAGCTTATGGGTGTGATTTTGTGGTGGTTTGAAAATGGTTTTGTAATACCCAATTTTCAATTTACCGAAAATCCGGTATTTTGGAATATGTTACCATATTAAATGGGTTAACATATGTGACTTGGAGTCACATAAAATAATGGCTATTTTAAGAGTAAATGAGCCATGAAAAAATTATAAAAAACACTTAATTAAATTAAGTGCCAATTAGCAAATAATAGGCAAATAAGCTTTGCACTAATTGAGATTAGTGGCATAATTCTTCAATTTAATTAAAGACAAATTAGAATCATCAAAAGAGGACTGATTATATTTGAAAATAATTAAGCCAAAGAGAATAAATTAACACATGATTAATTAATGGATCAATCCTACAATGACAATTATAATTAAAGGGACGCATGGTACATGGAAATTCTCTGATGGAATTAATCATTGAATAGGTAATATATGTGGCTATTTAAAGAGACAGTAAATGACTTAAGAAAGGGAGTCATGTGGGTACACACATATGGAAGGAAAGAGGATTTATTATATAATAAAGATTGGATGTTGAAAAGTCAAAATCTTGCATTAGCCAATGAAAACCTATGAAATAATAAGTATATTTTTAATGAAAAAGCAACATTAATGGCTATTAAAGAGAGGATGTCAGCACAAGAGAGAAGTTATGGGTTTAAATATAATAAATGGGATGTTTTGCTAATGGATGGAGGAGTATGTCGACCAAGGAGCTCAAAGGGTAGGATTTTGTTTCATAAAGCCATTTTAATCCAAGGGTTAACGTGAGTTTTTGTCAAATTTAATTTCCATTGGTGTCCTTAAAATTTCCCTATAAATAGAAGGCTTCTGCTCCTCATTTCTTCACACCAACATCACAAACACCTCTGATCCTTTGATTAAGAGAGTAAGAGTGAGAGTTTTCTTGAAGAAGGAAGAAGGAGTTCAAGATCCAAAGGTAAGTTCTTGAGCTCTAGTTTTTAGTTCTTGAGTTTAAATTTTTAAGTTCTTAGTAAAATAGTAGTTTGATCTAGGAAATAATTAGGAGAATTCCCTTTCATGTTTGGAAGTCTCCATTGCTTTTAAAACGCAAAAATGGAGTGGAAAACATGTTAGGGAATGATTTTTAGAATTAATAGATCATTATGATAAGAGTTTGAAAAAGCGCAAGTATAAATCTGTCTTTGGCAAAATATTAAGGCTATTATTTTATGTTAGCAAATGAAGTCATTAAATCACGAAATTTTGCATGCGTAAATTAGATATTTCATTCCCAAAAAAGGTTGCCATATATTCTTGTTCCAAAACGTTTTTTTTTTTTTTCTCATTTCTCACCTTTATGTAAAAATTGTAGAACCAAGGGCAATTTAGTCTCTTTATATTAATGTTTTAATTTTTGGTCCTTCAAAATAATTACCATTTTTATATTCCTTCTTAATAAATATTATTTTTCTTAGGTCCTTTATTATAATTCTCCCAAAATTATACGCCATGTATATTGATTATTTACTTTATTTTATAAAATACGTATTTTATCGTTACAACTGCTTTCCCATTATTTCCATCTTACGTAAGATGTCATGAGTCATGATATTCTGATGGTTAAATTCAATTTCCAACTTTGTCAAAGTCATCACAATCAACTTTTTATATACTATTAACTCTTGGCGTAATTAAATAATATAACATACGTGTATTAATAATGCTAACAAGCAACAACGAAAAAACTTAGTTTAACGGTTATGTTATTGTCAGAAAGATATTTAAAAATTATGAAAAGCATATAATATAGGGATTAAGATTTCTCCTGTCACTGGAGATAATCTTATCTCCTGTGACCTCCAAACTATACCGTTTCACTTAACAAACAAAAAAAAACAAAAAAGCTCTCGTGCGATTAAGATTGGATCTCTTGTCTCCACATTCTTCATCGTTCAATCCACCCTCTCTCGTCTGAGTCGTCCCTCCCCATCTGAATCCCGTCGCACGAGAGGCCAGCGTTTAGTGATCTTGGTCACCGGAGGGGCAGGTTTCGTTTAGGGATCGTGGTCACCGGGGTATGTTTTATTCTTTTGAAGCTTTCACGCGATGTTTTCTGCTCTGTTTCTTCTTCTTTACCTCTCTTTTGTGTTTTGATTTTTCAAGTTTTTTGGGGATTTTGATGTACCGTCGTGTTTGGAATTTGTAGAGATCAATCGCTGTGCTAATTTCATCATAGCGCAATTGTCTGATCTGGGAATGCTGTGCAGGTGATTGTGGAGAAAGCTGAAAGAAGGGACATTCCGGACATTGATAAGAAGAAGTAAGAGCTTTTGTGTTACTTATACCATTCCGTTTCCCTAATTCAATTTTACATCGAGAATATTGCTTTACTTTCTTGGGACGTACATTATTTTGCTTGAGTCTGCTTGTTATTGTCCTTGGAAATTCGTATGTTTCTATTTTTATTGCTTTGACATGTGAAAATATCATTAAAGAAAACACTCGTGTGGTACTGTTGAAAGTGTTGGTACTGACTGATGCTGCTGGTTGTGATGATATATGGTGATCCTTATTGCCCTGATAATTATGAGTTTATATATCATGCTTATGGATGGTAGTCATTGAATAGTGGGTCTTCCCCAATTAATTTGATTTGTGAAAACCATCTCTTGATTTTAGATGTAGTATGTAGATTCTATTTGCTGCTTTTAACTGCATCAACTCTTGTGCATTGCTTATAGGTAAAATTTACCTTTGTTATTGCAGTTGAAGTTTATAAATTGAAGATAAAATGTCTTTTTCTTTTGTTTATGTTAACCACTTCCTTATATAAAACAAGTTCATTTATATATCTCCGTTGTTGTACATATTTGAGTGAAAGTTTGATATCTATATAAAATAGGGTGTTGTTGTGTATGTTGTGATTTTTATCATGGATCACTCACAAATAACAACTATTGAAGACAATGACATACGTGAAAGTTTGGTATCTTTTGATGATGTTGTTGATTTGGAGAAAGACAGTGATGAATTTGGAGAAGATGATCACTATGAAACCGTGGAGGACATTCATGGTGATTATGGGGAAGATAATGTACATGAGATTGTGGAAGATGATGATAGTGAATTTAGTGAAACCTCTATTTTGGGTAAGGTCTTTAAGACAACAGAAGAAGCTTATGATTTTTATAATGATTATGCAGAAGGTAAAGGGTTTGGAATACGTAAGCAGTACTCTAGCAAGAATATGAAAACACAACAACTATATAGGTGGAATTATGTGTGCTCAAAGCAAGGTGTCAAGAGACTAAATGATAAAAGAGTTTATGTTCATAATGTCAAAAGGCGAAGGGATACAAGGACTGATTGTTTAGCAATGCTAAAAATAAAGTTAGTAGATGAATCATGGGTTGTGGAGAAGTTCAATGATACACATAATCATCCACTGATTAACACTCCTTCAAAGGTGAATAAGTTTTGTTCTCACAAAGATTTACGACGCTTAAAGTTTACCAAAACTATTGTTTCTCAATATCAAGAGGGTTTAACGTCTTCAAAAATCTCAAAGGTGGTGAACACTATGGACAAAGAAGTTAATATTACCCCAGTTCAAATTCAGACTATTATATCAAGCCAAAGAAAGAATAATGTAGGGAAAGAATGTCAAAGCATCATCAAACACTTTCAAAGGAAGTCCACTCTTGATGGAGCTTTTTATTTTGATATGCATCTAGCAAAAGATGGCACATTAAGAAGCGTCTTTTGGGCGGATGGTAGGTCGAGAGCTGCATATGCTCAATTTGGCGAAGTCCTTGTGTTTGATGTGACTTACAAAACAAATAAATTCAGGTTTCCTTTTGCCCCTTTTGTGGGAGTTAATCACCATGGGCAATCAATTTTGTTTGCTGCTGCTTTATTAGAAGATGAAACGGAGGCAACATTTACATGGCTGTTTGAATAGTTTCGAACATGCATGTTTAATAAGTCTCCGGTTGCTATTATCACTGATCAAGACAAAGCTATGGGAAAAGCCATTGCTAAGATATTTCCAGAAGCACGACATCATTTTTGCGCGTGGCACATCAAAAAACATGTTATGGAGCATAGTCAAGCACTACGCACACAATTTAAAGAGAGTTTTGATGTTGACTTTCGTGAGTGGTATAAAAGTCGAAGCATCGATGAATTTGAAAGCAAGTGGTAAGCACTGAGGACTAAATATGATATTGAAGAAGGTAGTTGGTTGTCAAACATGTATGCTTCACGTCATCATTGGGCAAAAGCATACTTGAAAGATACTTTTTTTGTCGGAATGACCACGAGTGGTCGAAGTGAGAGCATGAATGCATTTTTTGATGGATACGTCAACTCTAATACGATGTTAAATGATTTTGTTATCCAATATGACAAAGCAATCAAGTCTAGGAGGGATGCAGAAGAAGATGAGGATTTCAAAACTAGAAATAGAAAAGCAAATTTGGAGACTAATCATCCAATTGAAGCAATAGCTTGGAGAACGTTACACAAAAAAATATTTGAGGTCTTTAAAAGGGAGTGGAAGACTACCTTACTTGATTACTTTCATGAAAAGATTTCATCAGACGAAAATCTTATCAATACCGAGTAGGGTCTCGTGAAGTTGATAAAAAGTGGTGGGCGATCGTTGACTACCATTTGACAGAAACCTTCACAGCTCATTGTTCGTGTGCAAAATTTGAGACTATGGGGATTTTGTGTAGACATATTTTATACATTATGAAGAAGAAACAAATAATAACCCTTCCTGATAAATATATTTTGTCTAGATGGACAATGGATGCAAGCTATAGGGCTGAAAATCTTGTAGACATTCATGCTGAAACAACTACTAATGAAGTCAGTGCATTGTCTTTGTGGTTGGTTCACTCCAAACTCACTATGGCTGTTTCTGAAGCAAGAGATTCTATTTCTGAGATTAGAAGACTTGATGCTATGGTTGCTGAATTTCTGCAACAACAATTGGAAAGAAAGAAAAAGAAAATTGAAGACGAACCAATTCCTGGTATTGTTTCACAATTTTCACTCATTGAAGATGTACGTGATCCTACGCAACTAGTCAAAACTAAAGGGCGTCCTAAGGTTGCTTCACGAATAAAATCGAGTGTGGAAATGTCATTTAAATAGCAAAAGACTTGCAGTTATTGTAGAGGAAAGGGTCATAATAAGACCAGTTGTCAAAAGCAAAAGGTATTTGGGAAGTTGATGTATGTGTTATTTCTTACTTTGAACGTTTAATTAAAATCTGTGTTGTTTCATTTGTAGATGGATGTTGCAAGAGAAAAGCAAAATGAATAACTGTTATTGCACATATTTTCATGGTTTTATTTTGGTAAGAATTTATTTATTTGGCTTAAAATATAGCATTCCAATGCTATATACATGTACTTAATTACTTTTTCTTATTTTCAGCTAATAATTGGAAGCTTTGCTGGAGAATAGAAGTTGATGCAGCTGTTCTAATTTATTTGAAACTATTTTGCAGAGGAGTCGAGCTTTCCTGAAATATTTAGTCCCATTTAGTTTTCAATGAGAGGAGATTAGGAGTCTGGTTTGTAATGAGAGTGTCCATAGCCGTAACTGTATTTTGATTATGTAAACATTTAGAAGTCGGCTTGTATAGAAGATTTGAAGTTGTCTAACAACTCATTATAGTTTGTTGGGTCTCCATGACATGTATTGGCAGTACATGCTACTTATGTTTATTTGATGTTAACGTTGGTTTAACAGTTGTGATCAAATACACGAGATTGTTACAAACTTATTTAGTTTGCAATGAGAGGAGATTAGTGTAAGAACCGGCTGAACCCAAAAGGGGGGTAAATTGGGTGAAGTATAAAAATTTAGGAGCTTTGAAAATCTTTTTGCAATTCAGTAAAACAGTTTGTATGACAGTAAAGAGTTATAAAGCAATAGATAGTCATTCAAACATATATGCTGGAAACATAAGAGATAAGGGAAGAGAATATGCAAACTGAGATTTATCCTGGTTCGGTCCAATCCTTGACCTACGTCCAGTCCTCAAGCTCCACTTGAGATTTTCAATCCACTATCTTCTTTCAACTTGATTACACGTTATGTACTTGGAGTAATCCTCTCACTAGGATTCACTTTCCCTTACAAACGTAATCAATACACCCACTTGATTACACACTCTGTACTCAAAGTAATTCTCTCACTAGAACTTACTCCCCTTACAAGCTGTAATCAATACAATGGGTTTCCTATTCAAGATCACTCAATCTTGAGTAACTCTCAGAAGGATAGAATGATTACAATAAATCTTCTCTCTTAGAAGTGAATGAATAAGCACTGAAGAGCAATACAAATCACTTCACTCTCTAAGTTGTCTAAACATGAAAAATAGAGAGTAAATGATGTGAAAAACAGAGTATTAGCATGTTGAAGATGTAAGCTGTGTCTCTTTATTTTTCTGCTTGAATCTATCATCTTTTATAGGTAGAGATCAATATATGACCGTTGTAATCTTCAATATAACCGTTGCCTTCATTAGACAAGGTTTTGATTAAGCTTTGGTCCTCTTCTCTCTCTAATCTTCACTTAATCCAGCTGTGTAGAAGTTCGGAGTTGACTTCTTGAAAATAAATCCATTGGAATAGCAGCTACTGGATGTGGAAAGCAATCTTTAATCCTTTGTTAAATGTGTGCAGAAGGATTACCCAAAAGAATGCAACTTTCTGGGTTTGCATTTAATGTGCTGACATCACTTTTGCTTTTGCTTTAAACCTTCAATGTACATTCTCTAATCTGTTTAAAACTCACCAATAAAGTGGTTAAACATATCTAGGAACATTAGAGATTAATCATAGGAAGTATTAAGATCAAACAAGATGGTATTGCAAATTCGTCAGATTTGAAATTCTGAAGTCACGAAGAAACATGGAGGTTTTCTGAAACCGGAGGTTTTCAAGACCGAGAGAAAAGTCGTTTGCTCTCTGTTTCCCAAACCTGGAGGTTTCTCAAAACCTGGAGGTTTTTGTCAAAAGTGGAAATTCGAGTTTTTACGCCAAACGAAACACGGAGGTTTTCAAAACCTGGAGGTTTTCAAAAAAAAAAGTCGTTTGCTCTCGGATGGCGAAAAACCGGAGGTTTGAGAGAAACTTTGAGGTTTTGAAAACTTGAAAAAATGCAGAACCTCTGCCTTGACAAACCTCGAGGTTTGTCCAGAAACCTCGAGGTTTCTCATAATTTTGAGAAACTTGAGAAAACACCCTTTGAGCTCAAACCTGGAGGTTTTGCTTTGTTCAGAAAACTTGGAAAATTCTTGGCTAATTTCAAACTCAAGTTTACATGTCCAAGCTTGAGGTAAGAATCCAATGCAAGAAGAATCAGCTCCAAACTCATTGTATTATGTCTTTGATCCGATGAATGAAGACTGTTCTTGACCAGCGTTTTTGCAATGTCCTGAACTGACTGTCAACTTTTGAGGGACATATCTCCTTGGTCTGAACTCCATTTTGGTCCATTCAACTCTTGATGAAAATATCTGTGAGTCTACTTTCATATGCTACTAATTTCAGCTCAATAGGATTTGTAGTTTGTGAGATACACTCAAAACATTGAATCTTGGTCTGCTATGTGGCGTGAATTTCACTTTCAACTTCCACAATTCATAGCTCCTTGATCTGAACTCCTTTAGGCTTAAATTTTATATTAAAATGACGCATTGGGAGTCTAGTTTCATATTCCACTGATTTCACTTCAATCCGATTTCTGGTTTAAGAGATATCATCAAATTACCAGACGTCGCCCGAGCTGAACGTGAAACAGAGTAGAGCTAAAGAGCTGATGATAGCTGGAACCTCGAGGTTTTGACTGAAACCTCGAGGTTTGCTAGTCCAGAAACACCAGAGATGCTGAAGACACTCAAACCTCGAGGTTTGTACTCAAACCTCGAGTTTTCTCATCCTAAACCTTATATTTGCTTGTTTTAACACTGAATTGAGCCATTCCAACTTCCATATGATCTTGGAGACTTCTAACATCAATATAAGAACTTGAATAATGATATCTTCATTTTATTCAGCAAGTTCTTCCTTCTTTCATCTCCCAACTTGATCATTCTTCATCATTTAACTTGAGCTCATCATTTTTCTTCTTCTTGAAATAGACATTTTCTGCAAGTTCTTCTTGCTGTGAACTCTTATCTCCTTCTTGATTGATAATTCAACTTGGACTAATCTACATTTAATATAGTAGTTAGTCAATGTAGGAGATAATTATATTACTCAATCTTTTTGCTTTTAATAATGGCATCTCTATATAAGACATCAT
Organism: Acacia acuminata; assembly: GCA_019022655.1. Lineage (NCBI taxonomy): Eukaryota > Viridiplantae > Streptophyta > Magnoliopsida > Fabales > Fabaceae > Acacia > Acacia acuminata. The sequence continues at coordinate 819,543 of JAFJYI010000179.1, read as the reverse complement.
CAAAACTAATCATAACTAACAATTAGGAGTCTGGTTTATATCTTTCAGGGAATGGAAGGTTATGTATATGGTGTAATTTGGTGTGTCTATGCAAAGGTGATGGTGACAGTTAAGATTGCACCACTCTTTCTGTTGATACCTGCCAAAATAGTTGTTACAAGTACATATAAGGAATTGGTCTCATTTGTTTGATGAAACCGTGAGAAGAATAAATTTATAAAGTCACTTGAGTCACTGATAAAATGGCTCATTTATATTGACATCTATCTATGGAAAGAGTGAAAGAAAATAGATGGAATCAATATATAACTTCTTGCTTGTGTATGCTAAATCAAAAGAAGCTGATGGGGCAATTAGAGCATCGCACAATCAACATACTCTTCCTGGAGTGAGCTGCATTGCTTTTGATGCTAAATACCACATGGAATACATTTTTTTAATTTGTTTTTTGTTTTTAAACTTGATTACCATTTATGGTGTAGTTTGCTTGTGTTCATTTAATCTGATGCTAGTTGTAGTAGACAAACTATTTCCACCAAAGATATCCAACTCTAGTAAAATTTACTTATCAGTTCAAAGTTGGAAAAACTATATAACCCGAACAAAACAAGTGGGCAGAGACGCATTCATCAAGACATACTATTGCTGTGAGTCTCCCTCCGTGTGTGAACTGTTCAATTTTCTGTGAACTTTTCCATATAATAGGTGCTGCTGAATACAAATTATATGTGTAATATAATTGCGAAGTTGATTACTATATAGTCTAAAGCTGAATACAAATTATATGTGTTATTGTCCATAGACATTGCAACAGATCCTCCACCTTTACTTATTTGTAAGCTCCGAATGCTGTTAATTGACATTTTAGTGCCATCCACAAGCTTCTGGTAAAAGCCTTGAGAGAAATCATAGTAGCTGTCATTATGTTTGTTGAGGTATATTATTCCAGCCACCTTCCAACATCTTTTTGCACTAAACAGCAAAGCTTCAAGTTTTGGTTATTTCTTCAGCATCAGAAATTGTAAATTAAGCCACCTGAAGAAGAAAGAAAAAAACCCTGGAACCAAAATATACCAACAGAAGCATTTAGCTTTTGAATTTATAAACTTCAACTGCAATAACAAAGGTAAATTTTACCTATAAGCAGTGCACAAGAGTTGACGCAGTTAAAAGCAACAAATAAAATCCACATATTACATCTAAAATCAAGAGATGGTTTTCAAAAATCAAATTAATTGGGGAAAAAACCACAATTCAATATCATGTTTACACTGGGAATCAATGCATATAACGCAAGCAAGGGAAAAATATAGGTTATATGTCCTCAACTAGGAAATCAAGAAGTAAGTCAATTTTGTCATGCAGTGCTACTTACCAATCGAAACATCAGGGACCCAGAAAGTCCATAAACCCAAGCAAAGATCAATTATAGTAACTACAAGGAATCAACCTTTGCCACACTAGCAGGTTCTGAAATTGACCTCCCTGAGCTTTAATTACTGTTTTGTCTTCCACCTTGCTCGGCGGTTCTGAAACCGAATAGCAACTTGTCGTGGCTGCAAACCAAGGTCCTTGGCTACCTTGGTTCTTCTCTCGATAACCCTACTCTGTCGTGGAAGCACCGGTTACCTTGGATGAGAAATGGAAACTCATAAACAGCAGAGTAATTTCACAAAAGGAAAAAAATCTGAAAAGATGCAAAAAAAAAAAAAAAAAAAAAAGAAAAAAGAACCCTAAAATCTGAATCCCCCTGGCAATGAGCTTGTCGACGAGGTGACTTCCAACGAAACCTGCCCCTCCGGTGACCACGATCACTAAACGCTGGCCTCTCATGCGACGAGATTCAGATGGGGAGGGACGACTCAGACGAGAGAGGGTGGATTGAACGATGAAGAATGTGGAGACGAGAGATCCAATCTTAATCGCACGAGAACTTTTTTGTTTTTTTGTTTGTTAAGTGAAACGGTGTAGTTTGGAGGTCACAGGAGATAAGATTATCTCCAGTGACAGGAGAAATCTTAATCCCTATAATATGAGCCAAAACCTTGTTTGTTGGCAACAACAATTGAGGCAAAAGCAAAAAACAAAACGTGGGACAAATAATTGAGACCAATAATGCCCCATTGGTTCAATTTTTAAATAGCATTGACCTGCTAACAGTCCAAAAAGTGCTTTGCAAATAAGAGAAGTAGAGATAATAGTTTGACGGGTCCCACAAGTATGTAGACCCACCCAACATCTAACTCTCTCTTTTCATTTGGAGACACCTGGAAGGTCTCGCCCTTTAAGAGAAACTTTGATTTATGCCTTAATATTTGTATTAATTATTAAAACTTAACCTCACTTTATGCTGGGGCATTGTATAGACGGTAAACTTGCTGGAAAATGCCATGCAATCTGTCACAACATCAGATAAATCAGCAATTGCTGCCGTAATTGATAAATTTACTAGGTACATAATAATGAATTTTGTGGTTATTCTCTATTTATATGCATGCATTATATTTTCTCTTAGATTTTTACCACGCCTTGCCGTATCCACTTGTTTTTCTCGCAAACTAAACAGACTGGACAGAATTAGCATGGGTTTCTCAGAAGGAACTCTTGAGGAAATTATTCTTTCCTTGGTATGTCCCATATATTTGGCTTTATTTTACGTTAATTTTTTTGTAAGTAAAAACAATCCAAATCTGAATTACTTAGTTAAGAATACGTTGTTTGGATGACATGAAACATCCAAAATTGATAGGAAGGAGAAATGGAAATGAAAGGAGCAGAGAAGTGGATCACAGATGCATTAAGTTACATGAGGACATCTTGTCCTACAGGCCTCAAGATATGGCTTAAGATATGGCTTAGATCTGTAAGTACACGTAAAGTAAATAATTAATTCTCTCTCCAGTTCTTTTTTTTTATAAGAATCTAAAATTTGAATTCTTTAGTTATTTTTCTATGAGCTCGATAAGAGTTGTATGAATATCTAATGATTTTTTTACCCCTCTTTAATTATATTTATTGCGTTAATTAAAAGGTTGGTAATACTTATATTTACTCTATTTTTCTTTTTTACTTACTTACCTCTCATAAATAAAGACATACTTGAGGAAAAATTATTTTAGACATACTTATTATTTTAAATTATTTTTAACCATGTTTTTAAACTACGTAATTTAATTATCCAGCTTTTATAAATAAGATTTGAGGGAGTACCATCATATTATTACAAAGTGAAAGCAATAATTATGCAACTCAAATGTCGGCTAAAAAAATTAGGAAACTCAAATAATTATTGAGATAATGAAATGAATTGATTTGAATGTAATTAGGTGAGAGAAGGCAGAGGGCAAAGCATGGAACAATGCCTTTCTCGGGATCACAATATTTCCTCTCATTTTATAAGAAGGACTGTCAGCAACGATTTCTACGAGGTCAGAACAATTATAAGTAGTGTATATTTTCGATAAATTTATAATTTTAATGGCAGTACATTTATTATATATAATAATTATGGCCTGTTAAACAAAATAATATTTTTGGACAAAAATGTAATTATGCCGCACCAACTTCTTTCTCATTGACGACTAGATACGTTTTTTGTTGTTGTTGCTGTTGTACATCATACAAATAGATAGTATTTTATTTTTGGGAAAATCATTTTCAAGGCCCACATTACCAAAAAAATACCGAAAAAGGCCCCCAAATTCTGAAAATTCCTAAAAAGGCCCAAGATTCTGAAAATACCCAAAAAGGCCCTAAGATTCTGAAAATTCCCAAAAAGGCCCAATGTGAGTTGTTAATGGGGCTGATATAGTTGTTAAATGTGCTGATTTAGTTGTTAAAAAAAAGGAAAAATCCTTTTCAAGGCCCACATTACCAAAAATATACCGAAAAAGGCCCCAAATATTCTGAAAATACCCAAAAAGGCCCTAAGATTCTGAAAATTCCCAAAAAGGCCCAACGTGAGTTGTTAATGGGGCTGATATAGTTGTTAGTGGGGAGCTTATATAGTTGTTAAATGGGCTGATTTAGTTGTTAAAAAAAAATTTAACAACTATATCATTTTTAACAACTATATCGACCTCGTTCGTTAACAACTCCATAATTCTGAAGGGCCTTTTCTGAAATTTTCAGAATCTTGGGGCCTTTTTAGAAATTTTCAGAATCTTAGGACCTTTTTGGTAATGTGGGCCTTGAAAAGGATTTTCCCAAAAAAAAAAAAATTAACAACTAAATCAGCCCATTTAACAACTAAATCAGCTCCCCACTAACAACTATATCAGCCCCATTAACAACTCCATAATTATGAAGGACCTTTTCTGGAATTTTCAGAATCTTGGGGCCTTTTTTAAAATTTTCAGAATCTTAGGGCCTTTTTAGGTATTTTTTTGGGTAATGTGGGCCTTGAAAAGGATTTGCCCTTTATTTTTCATGCCTTATAATGAAAATCAATATTTTTATTTGATATTGATGGATGGTTACTGTTTGAATTGCATTTACTCATTTGCTCACTTTCTTTGTCTGTAACGCCGTACTGGTGCACCCACTTCACAGGGTACAAGAGCAAAGCTAATAGATAAAGATAACAAGCCCAAAGTAAACGATAACATCTCTTATTCATTCTCCCGAGTTTTTGGAATTTAAATGATTCTCTCAAAAAATACAAAAACATTATAAATTAATTTTTCTTTTTCTATTGATGTTTTTTTATTAGTGGGATCCTTCAAAGATCAAACATACCCAGCAAGCTGCAGATAACCGAAGCCAATTAACTGGAAATATTGCAAATGGCTTTTCTCTGAAACATACTATATTGTTATAATATTGTTGAGCGCTCTTATTGAATTGTAATGAAGTTTCGTATAAATTAAATAATGATAGTAATTTGGTATTTGTAAATCTTCAACATAGTTCTTGGGGTGAAAAACTTTAATTTAATACATGAGAGGAGTTATGAAGTTTTCACGCCTGATTCTGTCAATATACTCCCCTGATGCTATTTGTAAGTCATTTTCAACATGTTTCCCTGGGGAAAATATAACACCTCAAGTTCCTTACTATTTATTATATCCACTGACATGTAGTATTAGGAATATCAACATAGTTGATAACGTTAACAGATCAAAGTAACTTGCAATAAAGAGCATGTATTAGCTTTTGGATGATGAGTAACTGATATAATATGCCCAGACATATACTGGTAAATTAAAATTCCTGGAGGAATATTCATGTGATACAATTATACAGACTCAAATATAGCTCTAACTAGACCTAAAGCACGGAATCCAACTCAGTTTTCCATATCAGTTGGCCAGGTCAGTATGAATCTTAGTGGAAGTCCCTTCGTGCTTTCACAACGGTGACTGATTATGTAACCACCTTGACTCATCTTTCCTTAGACACCAATGGTATGAACTACTTTATCAGGTTTATTGCCATAAACTACGCCATAATAAACTTCTTCCAGCATTCGTCCTGACCGGTGTCTCTCCACGGCTCCATCCTTATCACCTTCTCCGGTCCAGATTCCTTTCCTGAATCTTTAGTCAAGTCTGAGATTCAATTGAATTGAATCTCAGGTAACAGTTAACTTCATATGCAAAGTATAAACAATATATATAGATATTCACAACAATACTACATCCAGCAAACACATCGGTACCTAACTACAATAACACACAGCACATGTATCGCTATCGACTTAAGCACTCACCAGTGCCTTGTGTCCATGGCACCGAACCTCAAGCACTCACCAGTGCCTTGTGACCCAGTCATGGGTTCCTTAGTGCTAGGAAAACAAGCATGTAACATTATCATACAAATACAACAATCCACAACCAACTAAATGTAAATACACATGTGACCTAAGACCCACACTACTACGAAAAAAGGGCTTTAACGTCCTAAATTTGGCCCAATTAACGTCCCTTTTTCAAGGGATGTCTATATGGGGGACGTTAAAATTACGACGTCCCCATTAAATTTTAGGAAGTCATAAGTGGGACTTATGGCGTCCTGAATTTGACCCATAAGTCCCACTTACGACTTCCTAAATTTAAATTCAGGACACCGTAAGTCCCACTTACAACTTCTAAAATTTAAATTTAGGACACCATAAGTCCCATTTAGGGCTTCCCAAATTTAAATTCAGGATGCCATAAGTGCCTAATTTTTTGGAAAAAAAATACTTTTGTTTTGTTGTGTCTCTCATATGGCCAATAATGATGACAACGATAAAGAAGAACAAAGATGAGGAAATGTTCCTCAAGGAAACTAAAATTTGTAAATGTTCATATATAACTCTAGCAAAATAAACTTAGATGGACAAGCAAGGATCTCACCATTAAGGATAAGCGGGGGCGTGGTGCAATAGGCTGGGCCCGAGGATGGCGAGTCAAACTTGGAAGCTAGACCAGAAGTAACCTTGTCCCATACCTGTTAAGGAATAGCACACTATGAGATATTTCCCATCCATGCCCAAACAAAGAATAACTGGAAAAAAGTTGTTTTAAGTGTTGGTACCAATGCATCAAGCATTAACAATCCAGTTTTATAGTTTTGATATAGCAACAAACATATCAATTGTCAAGCCAAATAGACATTTGAAATCACAATTTCCTGATATTAACAAAAATCAACCATAATTCCTTCCATGAATTGAAGGCAGAAAGCCTAATAAAATAATCCTGCTAAGCAAAAATATCATTGAATTGATAGCAGAAGACTAAGAAAAACATTACAAATGAATATATGTCACAGCTTAGCATCAGAAAACTTTGGTGTTTGAACAAGATTCTCATGTGCCATGTGTTTATTGAAGAATTTTATAGCAATCACACCTAAACCATAACCTTCTTTCAAGACTGTACTATAACCATCAAAAGCAAAATCAGATCTACCTTTGCTTGGTATATACACCAATCCACTTCCTTGGCTAAAGTTCACTGCATCTGATGTGAAACAGCCTTATTCCAGTCATGTCAATTTGTGTGTGAATTATGATATCATATAAACAATATTGTACAAGTCAACAAATTATTATTGACATTAAATTTGTATGGATTATGAGATACAGGGAGAAAACCGACTTATTTCAAACAAATAAGATAACACCATTGCCTAATTTTAAACCAGGGGAACCAAATATAACTTCATGAAACTAGAGAGATCACGAGTACAATTAAGCGAGTAACATATTGATGTAAGCGGAAATTGAAAAGAAACAATAAGAAGCCGATAAGCTAATCTCATTTAAAATAAAGCAAGCAACTATCCAATGATCCAATGATATTAGTTTAGCCCATGCCTACCATATGATCAGCAACTCATGATTCCAAGGATGACAAGATCAAGGGAACAAAGGAGAGAGGGGAGGGGGGAGAGCTAAAACTTTTGCATTAAATTGTTTCATTAGACATACGAATTTTGATGAAGATAAGAGAAAGAGATAGATTTTAATCATGCCAATAAAAATGAAATGTTATTGATAAAAAAAAAATAATAACTGTACAATAGGTCCAATATTATATGCAAGGGAGGCCCATTCAATGGCCTAAAATACCAAAGACTGAACAACTTAATTATACACATGTCAAACTAACTAATACAATTTCTCCTTTAAATTAGGAGCTGTATAATCACACGTTCCTACTTTGCTGAGAATGAATTGATGCTGAGGTCCAAGCCTTTTTATTACGATATCTGCCAATTACTTTAAAAACCTCAAATATCCAAAAGTAATAACTTTCCTCAATAGTTTCTCACACATAAAGTGACAATTAACCTCAATAACCTGTATTAGCTCAATATCATACACATGCAACTTTTTCATTAAACCAACAATCTAAGCCAACTCAGAGACAGTCACATTCCTAGGGCCCTGTATTCGGCCTTTGCTCAGGACGTGGTTACCATGTTTTGCCTTTTCAATTTCCAAAAAATCATGAGCTCATTAATTGATTGTATAACCTGATATATATATATATATATATATATATATATATATATATAACCACAAATTATTGCACAAGTTAGAAACAAAATTGATTGTATATTTCCAGCCTTCATAGCAGACAAAGTTAGTCCCATGAACCAAGAGTGAGACAAGTTGCAAGTAGCAATGAAGGTTCCAGTTTGGCTTCCCAAATTCAATAAAAAAGATAAAAGATCAGTTTTTATTCTATAACAGAACTTGAAGTAACAAGGAAGAAATCATAGATAAGAAATATAAGTTATAAACTCACCTACCAAACAGATATCTGCCAATTCCTTTTTGTTTTTATAAGCTCCAGTGTCAAAATCATAACATCATTGCTGCCATGAATCAAGTATGAGAAACTATTTAGCAAAGAAAAATATCAGACAGTATTCAAGGTTCTTTCTTGTTTTTGAGAATATAGCAGAATGATTAAAGAAAAATGGAGGACATTTTGCCTTATTCCTTGTTGCCTTGCTTCTGCTATGACGTAGTCCAAGGCCTGCAAACCAACTCACAACAAAGTTTTGATTGATCAGAAAATAATTCTAAACTTCTTACATGGGCCCAAAAAAAAAATCTGCAACAAAACATAGAGCATTTAAACATACTCAAGTGTGAAGCTAAGTTGCAAGTCTGGTTCTGATGATAATCAACTGCATTATAGAAAATAAATCCTCCATCCATAGCAAGTAAAAGTATCGAAACCATACATCTACCAGTTATCAGCAATCATGTTAACAGGGAAAGCTTATAAGGGCTGAAAAGTTTCATTCTAATGATGATGAATAACATTGGCATGACAGTAAATTGTGGCCATAATAAGATCCTGAGTGGCAATGAAGAAAAAATAAAAATAGGACTACTAATATTAACTTATTATTGAAAAAGAAATCAAATATCCCTAACCTCCCCTTCTGCAAAATCGCGGACCGTCCCACAGCCGCAATCTCTTCCTCCTTCAGCCTGCGACGGCGACCGACTACCTCACACTGAACCACCATCAGTCGGTCTCTTATTCCTTTCCACCTTATCCGTCACGCCAACAAAACTTTATTCTTCTTAGGCCAAATCCTTCATCGTTGTTTCTTCCTCCTGTAATACCCGAATAATTATCTATCTGGAATGCTATATTTTAGCAAATAATACCTATTTGTAAATAGGTGAATATGTGGTTTTAAAACCTTGTAGGATACTTATTCTATTGTCTAGGGAAATTTCTAATGAAATTAGAGGCATTAAAGTGTCAAAATCTCTAAATGCAATTATGGGCCATGAAATGCCCTGAAAATATTATGATAAATCCCAAGAGGCAATAAAATATTTATTGAAAATTAGAAAGTATGTTGTCTCTAATTTTAAGAATTTTTGGGATTATTTCCCTTGAAAAATAATGAGGCAAAATTAAATATAATTTTGGGGAGCATAAATTGCCCTATGATTTTTAATATTTTACATGGAGCATAAAATACCAATATCAGTAAAATAGTTGTGAGATAATGATTAATCCTAATTAAGAAAATTATCAACAATTAGAAAGTGATTAGTTAAGTAATTAATGGCTAATTGTTTAAGCACGAACAAGAGAATATTTAAGATAGATTATGGAAAATCCTTTAATTAAGTGTTTATGTCTAATATTAGCATAAAGTGTGCTTGCTAATCAATTAGAAAAGATTAAGAAAAATTGGTGAGATTAAGAACATGAAAACCCTGAATCCTAAAAGATTGCTAATCATGGGATTAAGGCTCTAATTAAGCTTCTAGCTAATTTAGATAAATTAAAGAAAATAATAATAATAATAAAGGGAAGAGAAAACCAAAATTTGAGTGTGAAAAGGGTTGTGAGTTTTTCAAAAATAATATCATGATATTTTGTTAATTAAATAATAATATAATTAAGATATTTGTGGGAGAACAGGTTGGATAAATGAGAACCGATAAAATTAAATCCTATCTAGAAAACCATGAACTAAGTTTCTTAGGTCGGGACATATTACAAACAAGTGAATTTTTGTCCGGAAGTCGGTGTTAGCGGAAGTCATTTAAAATGTAGCCGTGGGGCGAATAAGGGATCGAGATGAAAAGATATTTTGTAAACAAAGGGCGATAAGAAAAGTGATAACCAATGGAAAATAAATCATAACTTGAAATCCTTGAACTAAGTAGAAAACAACTGGACATATTATGAATCAGTGAATTTTTGTCCCGAAGTTGATGTTACCCGAAGTAATTTCCGTAACCGACAGCGTCTGTCTGAAAATGTTCAACAGACAACGGAATACCCTTAATGGGATCAAAAATTTAGTTAACTCATATAATTCCAAAGAGGAAGAATAGAACTTCAAGGCTGTGTTCCTGGATTTTTGAGATTTTCTAAGATTACGCGATTAGAACACCGAACGGGGACTTTATCGGTAGAAGTTCATAAAGCACATGGATGACATCATGTTAAGTGACATAGGGTGACATGTGGGGGGCAAATTTGTGGTAGAGAAGAGAGGAGAGTGAATGGTTTGCAAGAGGCCACATCTTCGTCTTCTTAACCGTTGATGCAAAAGTTGATCCAAGGGTTGAGATCCATGGAAATTCTCTATAAATAGGCAACCCCTCTTCACTTCATTCCTCACCAATTCACAAAGGAATCCTAGAGAGAGGTTAGAGAGAAGTGAGAGCAAGGAGGAGCTCGGAAAGGAGTAGCGAAGTCTTTGGGTAAGTTCTTCGGTCCCTGTCTTAAGCTTTGGTAGTTCCTTCGGTAGTTATAGTAGAAATGCTAGATTAATCTTTAATCTTCCAAGTTAGTTTAGATATCATGTTTTAGGGATAAATATGATATTTATTTCAAAAATATATTGGAGATGGAGATATGTCAAAATCTTGGAAGATTAGAGTTAAAGTAACAAAGTTCTGGCGAAATTCCGCCAATTAGGAGAGTTAGGGGCAAAATGGTAATTGGTACCTAAAATGCCTATTTTGATGTTGGGCCTTGATAATATGATATTATCCTTATAGGATATTTGTAATCACGTACCGCTGTTGCACCGCTGTCGTACCGCTGTCAAAAAGTATCGTTTTTCGACAACGAAGGTACGTTCGCGTACTGTAACACTAACTCTGATGCTTATTGTATGCTTATATGTGATAGACTATTTCATAGAGTCATGGACAGGACTTTGTCTTGGGTCATGCACCGTGTCTAAGACTCTGTCTTAGTTCACTGTTTATACATTCAGCTTTGTTTATACGGGTTACTGATCTTGGTAATGCCGTTGAGTTTTCCTAGCGCCGAGGACACGAGGAGCATGTCGTGGCACCGTTAGTGCAAACATGGTTATTGTGCATGTCTTTGTGTGCTATGTCTTGTTGTTGTGATTGACATTACATCTGCTTTGTGTGCTTATGTATTGTTGTAACCTTACATCTATTTGTGTGCTATGTATTGGTTAATCTTTGTAATGTTATGAATATCTCATACATATTTTGTCACACATAAGCATGAGGTTAACCGTTACACGAGGTTCAATGGGCATTGAACCTCGGCTCTTAACATAGCGTCGGTCGGGAGGACCGAGGATCGAGGAGAAAGGCGGCGGCACGCATAGGGACTCAGTGAAGACTTTCTTCTTTCGTTATTTACTTTGAAAACACTCGGTACAACGTCTTTGCTCATGTCGACGGACTTACGGCATTTTGAATATAAATATCGGTTACTCAATCGCTCCGATGCTCTACTCGATGAAAAAAATATCTTTTTTTGGAAATGGGATGTTACAATTTTGGTATCGGAAGCGGTTGTCTGGCATAGATCGACTAAGTTATTCCAAACCTTTTGGTGCCGAAAGCGGGGCTAGTCTATGTGGATCGACCAATCAGGTCACCCTAGCACGGTGAGGCTCCCATTATAGACACCTACCTGGCCATTTGGTTTGAATAACGGAGTTAGGCTCTACGCCTTTTAAAGGAGCATGTTTTGAAAATGAGTACTGATATAAGCCTAGGTCGAAGTACCACCTTACTTCGGTATACCAGTCTGAACCGGTGTACCATCCGAACAGTGTACCACCTTACGTCGGTGCACCACTCTAAACCGAGGGATGGTGTATCCATCGCTGTACCTACATCGATATTAGGCTCGATAATTCGATAATTGATAAATCGATAGTCGATAATTTCGATAATCTCCGGTTTATCTTGGGCATTAATTCCATTCTAACCCGAGCTTATATATGGAGTGGGCCACGCCGGATGAGACTCGAGATATAGTAGATAACATAGAATATGGGTTACTGTTGCTAAGCTCTAGGACTTCGATATAGAAATTGGAGTCTGAGTTAAATCCCCGCCCAGTGTTTCAAGGCAATCGTTACAGAGAAGTCGGTACTGCTTAGGTTTTCCTGTAGACAGTGACTATTGATTTAGTTTCCTTATAGAAACAGTAACTTACTATGTTACACTAAGAGGAAAATCCCTGCCTTGCAAAAACCAGACACCATGCGTGCAATGGGGCATGGCTCCGGGGATGAGGGTCTTTTGACTAAGTCCTTGACGGTGGTGACCGTTAGATAAAAAGGGGAAAGTACCCAGTATTTTTGGGGGGCAGTTATGCCGTACGAGTACCTATGAAAGTTGTCGGTATGCAGTGGTATGTGTACTGATAGTAGTACCCAGATACGATAGACGTTGTGAAGTTAAGCGTGCTTAAGCGAGAGAAATCTCAGGATTCTTAACCCCTGAGATATAGCATAAGAATTTGATATCCTTCAAACAAAGGCTTGAATACCTTGCGGTATGAAACATAGTAATCCTTTGGGATACTAGCAGAAAAGATGGAGTGATAATAGGCTTGAGTAAGAGACAGTGCTTAGGTCAAGGTATGACTGAGCATTTCCTAGGTTCCAATACCTGAGAGTAGGAACCCTGAGAAAATGTGAGTGAGGCTGCCTTAGGTTTGAATACCTGAGAGTTAGTTCCTTAACGGAACCCTACGATAGCTAAAACCTCAGTGACCACAGGTTATGGTTTCAAGGTGGAACCGATAACCTTAGAGATGTTAGTAGCTAATAGATCCCCAAAGAAGTGGGTGATTACCCGATAGGGAAATTGAGATAAGGTTGTTATTTGGAGCTAGGAAGCCCACAAATAGAATGACCCTAGATGAGATGGCGAGAAATAGAGACGGTAGATTACGGAACCACTAAAGGGTAGGAACTGATAGAGATCGAGTTCTCGTTATAATGATTCGAGATGATCAAGCGAAGAAAGTACTACTTATGGGAAGTTGTGATCGGAGGTGGCTACTAACGGGAGATCTGTTTGGAAAGGGCTACCTACGGAGGTTCGGCCGGAGGTGCTTGACCAATCGGAGGGATTGAGTGAAGCGCCGAGTGAAGTCTTGTAGTAGTGAAGCCACCGTGACGACAAACCGTAGAGTGAAGCTGCCATCACAACGAACCATAGAGTAGAGCTACCGGTGTATCGATTCTCAAGGTAAGTACATTGTAGCGAGTCCCATATCTAATCGGTTCCCTAGAGAGAAAAGTTTACGTAATCCAGTATATCGTCATAAGTTGCTCCAGTGCTGTATAGCATATATTGTGTCTATAGGCTGGCAGAAGCCCACAATCGTTAGACGACAAATACGAGGAGTGTCTTGAAAAGTTTTTGAAACACGAGGATAGCGGGCGATGTCCGAAATAACCGGAAGATTAAAGTAGAACAAACTAAGCGTTCTACGAATGGCTTGAATAGCCAAGGACAGAGGTCCGGATACGATTAGTTAGTGATGACCTTCTAAGGTTAGTTGTCTGGTTCCTGAGTAAGGTTTAAAGATTGAATTTTTGAACTTGCCAATACACCTGCTATATTTGAAATTTTTGGAGTTGATTTTCGAACTTGTGAATTGTGAAATTGAGTTTTTGAATGGAATGTTTTCAATAGAATTTGAGACCACAGTAATGGTTACCTTTTTATGATGTTGTCTTATAAAAAGGGTTTTGTTAGAACCCGAGTTTGAAACGAGTTTTCAAGCTGTGTTGTGGTAAAGCGGTATAGAACTTGGAAGGACGAGTAGGCATTGTTGTAGATGTACACGGTTTGCTGGGTCTTGCCAGATGTTTTAGAATGTTTGAAATCGCTGGCCTTGATAAGGGCTCTTTTTGAACAAAGTGTTTTTGAGGGATTTTGTTTGAGAAAATAAAAATCGCACCAGCAGTGAACACACCCAATCCATAACATTTCGCCTAGGGCCTATGTTTTTGCCTGTAGGACCTTACTATCTATGGCTGGGCTGAGATCCCAGTAGATGGGGGTTGCTACTGTAGGCATGTGTAGGGCCTGACTATCTATGGCTGACTGAATTACCGGTAGATAGGGTCGCTACTTTATGTGCCAGTACGGACACCAAACGTGCGGGGGTTAGGCCACAGGAGCGGCGGTCGTGGGACCGGGCTCTCCACGGTGGTGGACACTGGGTCTCTTATGGGAGGGGCGGAGGATTCTCCCACATTGTTTGATGGTACTGTTGATGCCTGGTGACTCGATTTGAGGCCAGAGGGATACAGAGGCCGGATTTGGGGATTGGGACAAGTCGATCGCTGTACCAAGTGGTTGAAGTGGTGGCGTGAGCTTTCAATTGTTAAAAATTTTGTAAAATGAATCATCTCTCTCAAAGATATGTGCCGGTAGTAAAAGTTTTTAAAATTGATTCGGCAGTGAACGTATTTTTATGAATTTGTGTTGGCATCGATTATGTTTATAAATATGATAGCACTATTACTTTTGTATAGTGTGGATTGTGAAATGTACCGAGACCACAAGAAATTTTCAGTGTGTGAAAATTTGAAAATAAGACAAAAAAATGATTTTGAGTAATGATGACATGTTTGTCGATGCTATTGTGTTGAAAAGAAAGCGGTGTAGTTAGAGATTATGGTATAGGAACATGAACTATTAGAAAGGTCTAGAATACTGAACCAGTTAAGCCAGATAGTAGTTGTCAACTATGGTGTTAAGCAAGTGAAAGTAGTCTAAGAGCTTGAATGGGAAAAGCTCAGATGAAATAGACGGGCAGAGGCCCCAAGCAATAAGACCTAGTGTGCAAGTGTGCACGGGGCGGTGCCCCTAGAACATAAGACTGGTGATACTTGGCACTGTGTGAAATGCTGATTGTCATAATAACTATGTCTAAAATACATCTTAAGACTAGCAAAACATTCGTTGTACCAGGTAGTAGTTAAGATGCCTAAGGCCTGAGGATGAATTCCTAGGCAGTAAGGCTAGAATCTCCAGTGCTGTGGTAATAGATTGAGCTGGAAGGCCAATATGTGTTAAGCCGAGAGGTTGAATAAATCGGGCAGTGAGGCCTGCGTAACCAAGCGCTGTGAGAATGGACCGGTGAGTCCCGTAATTGAGTACTATGCACGAGTACAAGATAAATGAGACTTTTGAATAGCGGGATGCGTGCTAGGTAAGCATGCATAGGGGAAAAATAGATTGGAGGTCTAGATAACCTTTCGAGTGTATATGTTCAAATTTCGAGGCGAAATTTTAATTAACGGGAGAAATGTAATACCGAATAATTATCTATCCGGAATGCTATATTTTAGCAAATAATACCTATTTGTAAATAGGTGAATATGTGGTTTTAAAACCTTGTAGGATACTTATTCTATTGTCTAGGGAAATTTCTAATGAAATTAGAGGCATTAAAGTGTCAAAATCTCTAAATGCAATTATGGGCCATGAAATGCCCCGAAAATATTATGATAAATCCCAAGAGGCAATAAAATATTTATTGAAAATTAGAAAGTATGTTGTCTCTAATTTTAGGAATTTTGGGATTATTTCCCTTGAAAAATAATGAGGCAAAATTAAATATAATTTTGGGAGCATAAATTGCCCTATGATTTTTAATATTTTACATGGAGCATAAAATACCAATATCAGTAAAATAGTTGTGAGATAATGATTAATCCTAATTAAGAAAATTATCAACAATTAGAAAGTGATTAGTTAAGTAATTAATGGCTAATTGTTTAAGCACGAACAAGAGAATATTTAAGATAGATTATGGAAAATCCTTTAATTAAGTGTTTATGTCTAATATTAGCATAAAGTGTGCTTGCTAATCAATTAGAAAAGATTAAGAAAAATTGGTGAGATTAAGAACATGAAAACCCTAAATCCTAAAAGATTGCTAATCATGGGATTAAGGCTCTAATTAAGCTTCTAGCTAATTTAGATAAATTAAAGAAAATAATAATAATAATAAAGGGAAGAGAAAACCAAAATTTGAGTGTGAAAAGGGTTGTGAGTTTTTCAAAAATAATATCATGATATTTTGTTAATTAAATAATAATATAATTAAGATATTTGTGGGAGAACCAGTTGGATAAATGAGAACCGATAGAAATTAAATCCTATCTAGAAAACCATGAACTAAGTTTCTTAGGTCGGGACATATTACAAACAAGTGAATTTTTGTCCGAAGTCGGTGTTAGCGGAAGTCATTTCCGTAACCTAGTGGAAGGCGAATAAGGGATCAGATGAAAAGATATTTTGTAAACAAAGGGCGAGATAAGAAAAGTGATAACCATGGAAAATAAATCATAACTTGAAATCCTTGAACTAAGTAGAAAACAACCTTGGACATATTATGAATCGTGAATTTTTGTCCCGAAGTTGATGTTACCCGAAGTAATTTACAGTAGCAAACGGCGTACGTACAAAAATGTTCAACGGACAACGGAATACCCTTAATGGGATCAAAAATTTAGTTAACTCATATAATTCCAAAGAGGAAGAATAGAACTTCAAGGTTGTGTTCCCGGATTTTTGAGATTTTCTAAGATTACGCGATTAGAACACCGAACGGGGGACTTTATCGGTAGAAGTTCATAAAGCACATGGATGACATCATGTTAAGTGACATAGGGTGACATGTGGGGGGCAAATTTGTGGTAGAGAAGAGAGGAGAGTGAATGGTTTGCAAGAGGCCACATCTTCGTCTTCTTAACCGTTGATGCAAAAGTTGATCCAAGGGTTGAGATCCATGGAAATTCTCTATAAATAGGCAACCCTCTTCACTTCATTCCTCACCAATTCACAAAGGAATCCTAGAGAGAGGTTAGAGAGAAGTGAGAGCAAGGAGGAGCTACGGAAAGGAGTAGCGAAGTCTTTGGGTAAGTTCTTCGGTCCCTGGTCTTAAGCTTTGGTAGTTCCTTCGGTAGTTATAGTAGAAATGCTAGATTAATCTTTAATCTTCCAAGTTAGTTTAGATATCATGTTTTAGGGATAAATATGATATTTATTTCAAAAATATATTGGAGATGGAGATATGTCAAAATCTTGGAAGATTAGAGTTAAAGTAACAAAGTTCTGGCGAAATTCCGCCAATTAGGAGAGTTAGGGGCAAAATGGTAATTGGTACCTAAAATGCCTATTTTGATGTTGGGCCTTGATAATATGATATTATCCTTATAGGATATTTGTAATCACGCACCGTTGCACCGTCGTACCATTTGTCAAAAAAGTATCGTTTTTCGACAACAAAGGTACGTTCGCGTCTTGTAACACTAACTCGATGCTTATTGTATGCTTATATGTGATAGACTATTTCATAGAGTCATGGACGGGACTTTGTCTTGGGTCATGCACCGTGTCTAAGACTTCTGTCTTAGTTCACTTTATACATTCAGCTTTGTTTATACGGGTTACGATCTTGGTAATGCCGTTGAGTTTTCCTAGCGCGAGGACACGAGGAGGCGTCGTGTAACACCGGTTAGTGCAAACATGGTTGACTTGTGCATGTCTTTGTGTGCTATGTCTTGTTGTTGTGATTGACATTACATCTCTTGTGTGCTTATGTATTGTTGTAACCTTACATCTGCGTGTGCTATGTATTGGTTAATCTTTGTAATGTTATGAATATCTGTCATACATATTTTGTCACACATAAGCATGAGGTTAACCGTTACTGAGGTTCAATGGGCATTGAACCTCGGCTCTTAACATAGCGTCGGTCGGAGGACCGAGGATCGAGGAGAAAGGCGGGCGGCACGCATAGGGACTCACCAAGACTTTCTTCTTTCGTTATTTACTTTGAAAACACTCGGTACAACGTACCGCTACTGTAATCAGCGAGACTTACGGCATTTTGAATATAAATATCAGTTACTCAATCGCTCCGATGCTCTACTCTGATGAAAAAAAATATACTGCTTTTGGAAATGGGATGTTACACCTCCACTGTAGTTATTCGTGGCGTCCATAGATCTGTTAGACGGCGGGGTGGCAACAAAGAGGGTGTGGCATTGAAGTTGTTGTGGTCAATCTCGGAGTTCATCATGAAGTCAGAGACTCTGTGCGGCGAAGTGAGAAAAAGGAGGCAAATTGTGGAGGGAACAAGACCTAAGCCCATCTCAAGAGGTATTTGAAGAAGGCGGTGAGTTTTCTGGTTGTGATCTTTGATTTAGGCCACACTTGTAATCTATTTGAAGACGTCTTGAAGTAAATTTCTTGTTCCTTATGAGAACGGTGAAATCTGGGTCAAGCATCGGAAAAAAAAAAATCCAGCTTGTGCTTGGCCCCTTTATTTTTGAATTTGATCAAAATTATTTTTTGTTCGCCAAAACAATTTCTGCCGCCAAAAGATTTCCTAAATATCTCAAATTGTGCCAAAAATGTTGATTTTAGGCGTCTTAAAATATATTCAAGACGTCCAAAAAAAAAAAAAAAAAAAAAATTGGCGTACGAACCTATTTCAGGATGCCAAAAAAATTTCTGGCTCCAAAAATATTACCAAATTGCACCAAAAATGCCGATTTTAGGTGTCCTAAAATTTATTTAGGACGTTAAAAAAAATTAGGTGTAACATCCCATTTTTTAAAAGCGGAATATTTTTTTTTTTTTTTCAATCAGAGTAGAGCATCGAAGAAAGTTAAAGAGTGAGTAACTGATATATCATTAACTGTGACGTATCCATTTGTTCATAATGTACAGTACATTTATTTGAGTGATGTCATCACGGTACAAGTCTAGAAATAGGATCTACAGGCGGGTCTTTACGTGTGCTGTCTACTCTGCTTACTCCTGTCTTCAGTCCTTGATTCCCGAACCTGAAGCTATGGTAAGAGCTGAGGTCCAATACCCATCGGACCCCAAGTAACGGTTAACCTCATACTTATGTAACAGTTATGTATGACAGATATTCATGACATTACAACAATAATCAATACAAAAGCCCATAACAGATGTATGATTAGAAATACATAACCACGTATGTAAGATAATAACAAATAAGATGTAACATAACCACGTATGCTACAGCAATAGTTAGAACATAACCTCGTATGTGACATAACCACGTATCACGTATGTAAGTCTTAATCGATGAACACAACAATCATATATAATCATACAATAAGCATCAGAGCTATTGTTACAGTACGCGAACGTATCTTCGTTGATGAATACGGTACGTTTGTCGGTCGAAAATGTGTTCACAGATATCCTATGAGGGTAATATCGCATTTATTAATTCCCAAACAATACCCTAATAGATATCTTAGTCACAAATGACTATTTTACCCCTAGTGTACTTATTTTTCAATTATTTTTCCTTAAATTTCGGAAAAACGCTGTTGCCATCATTTGGACTGATTTTTCGCCTAACTTTGAAATATCATAATTAATTCTAAAAAAATCGAAACGAGGATCCGTAAAATTTCTCGGAATCCTTATGATGTATATTTTCAATGAAAAATATTCAAATTTGCCCAGATTTCACGAACCACTCCCAGGTTTTAAGTTTTGAACCTCTGCCCAGAATTTTTCCAGAAATTCGTAGCCTAACTTTGAGGATTTTTATCTCCCTGTACAGAAATCATTTGGACATGTTCTTGGCATATTTAAAAATCCCTATATGTATATCTTAACCATGAATTTTCTCAGAATTTTGTGACCCTATTTTCAATATGAAATTCTGGCATTTTCATCACTGACTCCAGAAATTCTGAAACCGATGAAATTTCGCCAGAACTTCGTTACTTTGATGATTTTCTTCCAGAAATTTTGCCATAACTTCTTCTTTATCAATTTTTCAAAATAAATCCAATTTTGACCATAAAACATGTAAATAAAACTATCCTAGCATATTTAAGATCTAAGCTACTTCTATCTAAGAATTTAAGAACTAGAACTTAAAGCTAGAGTTAGAGAACTTACTAAGAACTTTTGCTCCTTCTTCTCCAAGACTCTCACTCTTACTTTCTCTCTATATTTCAGATGTTGTTGCTTTGTGAATTGGTGAGGATTTATGAATGCACTACCTCCCTATTTATAGCAATTTTGAGGTTAACTACCTAACAACTTTTATTCATTCTTAACCCTTGGATCTAAACTTAGTAAAGAAGTTTTAATCTCATCCATCCATGTGATTAGAAGACCCTAACTTAATCTCTAAGTTTTGCTTTTTGAGAATTAATTTACTTTAATGAAATCTATTTTTGGTTGCTTGATCAATTACCAATACTTTTAAATTCCGAGTATGCTTTTTGATTAGTAGTTAGATATCCGGTTTATAGTCTAATGAGATTCCCCTGGTTGTACTAAGCTTATTCTTCAATGTTTGAAAAAATAGCCTTTACTAGGCTTACTTTCGAGGTTAAATTATGTGGGTTCAAGATAAGTCCTTATATTTTCTCCAGGGTTCCTACTTCTTCACAACTTTTTAAATTTGTATAAATTCTCACTTTATTTGTTGTTTTGAGTTTTTACTTGTGTACATCGATATTTCTTGGATTTCAAACCATTATCAAATTTGCTTTAATTAATTTCTCTCTCTCTCTCTCTCATTGGTTAAGCTTAGGTCACAAGGATTAAGCTTTATCATAACTAATTAGAGCCTTTATATAAGCTTTATGAGGTTAAATCTTGGCCCTTAGATCATAGTTGAAATTGTTGACTTTTCAAAGCTTGATTAACATTTGATTAACACCTTAATCAAAAGCTTAATTATCTTTTGATTGTTGCATTATTGGTTCATAGAGTGATTTACGATTGTTAACAATTCATTAGTGTCAATCCTAATCCCTTATTGGTTCTTGACTTTTAATTAGCCTAATACACCTCTAATTAATGGTTATTAATATTAATTGTTAAAGAATTACCTAAATATTCCATTAGTGTAATTTTAATTGCTCATTAATTATTAGCAATTGCCCCTTAATTGTTCAAGTGTTTTGATAATGCTTTATGGCCTTCTATGAAATAAATATGAACTAAATATTAATTATAGGGTATTAGAAAATTTAGTCTCTTAACAAATTATGAAAATTGGTGTTTATGGTCCTTTAATTATGAAGACTTGCACAATTTATTTAATTTAGTGAATGTTTAGTTGGTAATTAATTGCCATTGATTTCTCTAAATTTATTTAGGTACTTTCATAACACTTTCTTGCTCTTTTAAATTCTACATAAACCATAGCTTAATATGGTATTTATTATATTTTATGGTATTTTATGATGCCTAACAAAATTTATTAAATCATTGTTATTCTAATCCCTAGAAAATAGAATAAACACATCTCAAAATTTGAGACCACATATTCACCTATTTTAAATAGGATTTTTCTATCAAAATATTGTATTTAAGATAAAAAGAAATTTTGGGTATTACATTAGGCGTCCTAAATTAATATTTAGGACTTATTTAGGACGTCTAAAGTCTCAAATTCGAGTAAATAATTACAACAATACCACCACTTTCAATTTTTACTTCTTTTTTTTTTTTTTAAAAAAAATGTCTTTTAGGGTAGTAGTATCCATTTTTTGTAGTAGTGTCAATCTTTGTCTATTACGGTGCATGGCCAAACACCCAGCCTTGCCCATGACTTCCATAATCACGAGTCAAATAATCATATAAAGACATACAAGGTATCAGAGAGTTAAAGTTATAGTATGCGAACATACCTTACTCCATGTAATATACCCGTCCCTTGAATCCAACCTGGGACTTCTTGGGTTTCCTATAATACTATCATCGGATTATTTCATTTCCCATATTTTATATGATATTGTAATAAATATCATATGACTTAGGATAATATCCAAAAGGTTATTTTCACTTATTCTTACATTTTTACCCTTAGTGGATAAGTTATTCCATTTTTACCCTATTTTTCTTTAATTTCGAAATTCTAGATTTTGTGGCAGGATTTTTCAGCAACTTTGAAACATCATATAATTAGATGTACAAAAATCCAATTGATGTGATTCAAAAATCTACATAACCCTTGACATGTTTAATTTTAAGGAAAAATAATCCCAGAAGCTCAAAGTCTTTGGATCATTCCCAGTTTTACATCTTTAACCACTGTTCAGATTATAACTTCAGAAACAAGGTCTAACTTCAAAAATCCACATCTTTTTGTACAAAACTCTAATAATCACCAATTTTATATCAAAAGAAAGCCCTGGATGTGAACTTTATTTTTGGAAAATTTCTTGATTTTTAAAGATAATTTTCTGTATAAAATATGGCCACAAGGTGACTGATTCCAAAAACCCAACATCTGGAAATTTTTACAACTTTCACTATAATGATCTTTGGTTCCCAAAAGTTATTTCCCACCATGTTTTTCATTCATTTTTCATTCTAAACCCATTGGTGACCTTAAAAACGTGAAAACAATTTTACTTCACATTTTTCTAGATCAAACCAAAATTCTACCAAAATCTAAAAGCTAAAGACCAATAATTTATCTTGAAGCTCTTACTCCGTCTTCTCCTTCCTATGGATTTTGCCTGGCCTCTCTCTTTCTCAACAGAATCAGATTTGATTTCTTTTCTTGGTAAAAAATGATGAGGGAGCCTTCTCTAGTTATAGGCACATTTCAAGCCCTTGTGGATCCCACAACCAAGTCATCCAAAATCTCTTCTTTCTTCTCCTCTATTGATCTTTGACATCACTTTTTAACTTTCAATCCTCCACATTCACTCTTGGACGTTTTTATGGACTCTTTTCAGCCCTTGGATTGCTTTTCCAAGTGCCCTCATGCTATGGTTGAAGTTCCCTCATTGGCTCAAACAATTACATGAGGATTAACGCGCTTTATTTCCACAGGATAATATCTTGAAGACTTGGCTAATATTCATCCACATGTGCCCAGCTGGTTTTGTGGACTTTTGGGGCTGATTGTGATGTCATTTTGATGACACAAATGAAAGCTTAGGTGCCTCTAAACTCCACATGTCCATGCCCAATTGGTTTGCTAATTAATCAAGGTCATTTGTGCATTAATCAACAAGTTTAATTTAAGTCTTCCTTGGCCCACAGATGATGAAAATATCAGCCTCCCTAGGATGTCTTTTTAAAATTTTACAACTTGTAAATAAATGCACAAGGTGGACAATAACCAAGTAGATGTTTATCCCTATATGTGTAATTGTGACATAAATTGCCTTAAATTCTATCTATTTAATCCCCTTTAACAATTACCAATTTAATTGTCTTCTACCTCTTGTCTTTAGGCTAAAAATATAGCCCAATTAGGTAGTTACATGTGTCCACTAATCTCAAATAGTACAAGCAAATTTGCCAATTAGTAATTGCAAATTTGCTTTAATTGGTCTTAATTAGACTAAGTGTCTTCAACACATTTCCAT
This sequence comes from Acacia acuminata, assembly GCA_019022655.1. NCBI lineage: Eukaryota > Viridiplantae > Streptophyta > Magnoliopsida > Fabales > Fabaceae > Acacia > Acacia acuminata. Next base: position 795,906 of record JAFJYI010000179.1, on the reverse strand, counting down.
GGCTCTTTGAATTTAAAATAGCCATTATTTTATGTTACTTTTATATCACATTAATAGTCATTAAATATGATCACATATTCATGAAATACAGGATTTTCGGTAAATCACAATTCCGATATTACCTAAAATAAAAAAATAAATAAACCACATTAATTCTATCTTAAAATTAAATAAATTTTCAAACTTACCCTTATCTAATATATAAAATTTCAAAGAAAATAACATACTCTCTCCAATTCTTAATATAATATCTCCTTCCATGAAGATGTTGAACTATAAATTAAATTTTATATTAAGGACTGAAGGAGTATTAATGAAAAAGAGTAAAATTGTACATTCATGTGAAAACATTAATGATGTGACTTTAAATAGGGAAAAAACACTCTACTTTATAAATAGGACTAAATAATCGTACAGTAGAGTCCAAGATGAAGAATATATATATATATATATATATGGGGTTATCGTTTGTCATGTCTGGTTTAATACAATATTATTATGAATTGAAATATTAATTACATATTATTACTTTGAATTGAAATTGAGTTTTATACATTGTAGGAATTTACAATCAGGTTTTTGGAAATCTCATGACTTAATTACAATATTATTATGAATTGAAATTGATTAATATGCTCATTTGAAAAGTCGGTTGTATGGGTTCGCACAGGCACGTGATGCATGTTAGATGGGTTCACCTCTTTCTTTGAAAAAGTCGTATTCTTTAACATTATACAGGCATCAAGCGTGTTCCATATTCGGTAGAATTTAGAATTTGCATGCGAGTCATTTTCTGATAATTATGACCTGTCTATTCTTTGACTGACGGAAACATACCAGGCATGTGTCTGAACATATATATGTGTCATCCTAAATTTGGGATTTGAAAATTTGAAAAACTTTATGGGATTAATTATGGAAAATTTGGCCTTAATGAATTTTAAAATTTATATTTCGAATTAAAGGCATATTTTCCCATAAAATTAAGGACAAGTAGTTGGAAATAATTTTTGGCCTAAATATTTTGGAGATAATATTTTATGGCCTAAATAAATTATTTGAGGAAGAAAAATCCTTAAATAGAATTAAAGATTTATTTCTAAATCTTATTTAATGTTTACAATTAAATTGGGAAAAGGACCAGATTGTAAACAAGAGTCTTGCAAGGAGTAATAAGAGGTATTTTCTTTAAAAGTAAGACACCTCATCTCTCCTCTCCATGCATGTGCGCCATGTATCCACTGTCCCTTTTCCATCCGTAAAAGCACACAAAACACTCCAACGCACACATACATTCCTTCATCTATTCCTTTCTCATTCCCATCCGGAAACACAACGCACACAAACACACAACAGTCGACACACACTCAACACATAACACATACTCCCTCCTTATTCAGCCACAATCACTCACCTTCACCATTCATTCCCTCTCTCCCGTAAACTCCCTCTCCTTCACCAAACACAAAACGCACACACACACATTCAGATTACATGAACACTCTCATCCTTCCATTCATTCTCCATCTGAGAGGGGGGGGGGGAGAGAGAGAGAGATCATTCAAACTCACAAGCAAAACTGATTCTGAGCTTAGGTGAGTCTTTAAACCATTTTCCATCTGATTTTTGAAAGTTTACTAAAGGTTTAGAGAGTTTTATGGGTGAAAATCATGGATTAGAGAGAGAGAGAAAGCTCATATCAACGTTTTGAGTCCATGCATGTTGATTTTGATATAGTTTCTTAAGCACTGTGTGAAATGCTGATTGTCATGGTGACTTTAGACTAACATGTCTACAGTACATCTTGAGTCTGGCAAAACATTCATTGTACCAGGTTATAGATGAGGTGCCTAAGGCCTGAGGATGATTTCCTAGGTAGTGAGGCTAGAATCTCCAGTGCTGTGGTAGTATATTGAGCCGGAAGGCCAATGTGTGATAAGCCGAGAGGCTAAATGAGTCAGGCGGTGAGGCCTGTGTAACCAAGCACTGTGGGAATGGATCAGTAGATCCTGAAATACTATACATGGGTACAAGATGAATGAGAATGTTATGGTACATGCTAGGTAAGCATGCATAAAAAGGGAATAGATTAGATGTCTAGAATTTTTCCCAAGATTATACGATCAAATTTCGAGGGCAAAATTTAATTTAACGTGGGGAGAAATGTAATATCCTAATTTTTATAATTCGTATAAACATTGTATTTTGGAAAATAATTTCAAAAATACAAAGGTGAATATGTGTCTCAAAGAATTATAATCTATTGATTATATTTTTGTGCAAATTTCACCTTGGAATTAATTAACCAATGGTTAATTATGAGACTACATATTAGGGGCTATAAAATGTGACATTAAATCACATGAAATAATAGCTATTTTAAATGATCATAAAACAAGAAAAAGGTTTAGGGAAACACTTAGTTTAATTGACAATTATCCTTAACAAAATAAGCTTGCACTAATTGAGATTAGTTGCATAATTCTTCAAGATGATTAGAGGCAAGTTATGGTCATAAAAGAAAGGGCTTATTATTTCGAAATAATTAAGGGCCAAAAGTGAAGAATTAAGCTTGTCTAATTAAGCACTAATTTTCATAATTTGTTAATAAATCAATTAACCAATAGCAAATGCAATTAAGGGCTAATTAATCCCATATTATACATTTTAATTTCTAAGTTCTAATCATACATGGAAGAGGAATTTAATTGTTTAATTAATACTACCTCTGGTCTTAATTATAGGAACACTTTTGTAATTCAAATTGCACTATAAAAGTGTTCTTATAATTAGGACTGGAGTGAGTAATATAAATGAAGGTGTCTGTCATTCATGGGGTGGTCATGGGAGGAGGTGCTGGTCTAGCAATGAACACAACTTTTAGAGTTGTCACTGAAAGAACGGTATTGTGAAAGAGTAAAACAATTGACCAGAACTGTGTCAAAATTTTTTTTGATGGATGTGTGCAAACTAAAAAGTTGGAATACATTAATAAATAACAAAAGAGGAAAGCTATCGTTTTAAAAAGATCCATATGCAGAAATTCATGTGTGCGCGCGCGCGCGTACCTTGTTGCCTCGAGAGCGAGCTGAGGAAGACTTGCCATATCTACAAGAAATTACAGACGAGGTGTTTATAGCTAGCTACAAAGTGACTCTCTGAAGTGTGAAATCTTAAAAGATGAAAGTATATATGAAAACGTCCATAACTTTAATACATATTTATACACAACCATCTTGAGATGAAATTTAGGCATTATCTTAATCTTTCTCAGTTATTCTCGTCACTTGTGGTTGGTTAGAGATAAATTGTGGCTCATCTTTATAAATCACTCTTATGGCTTATCCACCTGTGGTGTTCACATCTCATGCATAGGTGTGAATTATTCCCCGCATAATCTCTGCTCTGAAGTCTTATTGACAACTTACTTTCACTTCATCTGAATCAAGAAAAACATGAAAATCTCATTAACCTTCTTTAAAATTTAACAACTTTCAAACTTTAATCCTATTTAATATACATTAGGTCATTATACCCATGAAAAAAAATTTACACAATAATAAGTGAATAAGTGATGGCAAGATTTTACATTCACATAAAAATCTAATGATGTAACTTTTAAATAAGATAAACAAATTATTCTATCTCTTTCTTATAAATTGGACCAAATGAGTAATATTAAAAGGAACATGTCTAATTTCTGATAATAACGCTATCGATGAAACATTGTGTGGTACGAAACTCAACCTGGGTTGGTTGGTTAGAATAATGAACTAGTGAACTGATGTCTTGACTATAACACCCCAAATTCCATACTTCAAATTGTGTCGATTGACACTTAGTTTTTAAAACAACAACAGAGTTTAAGGTGTTACCACTCAGAGTAATGCAGAATGGAGAGCATGCACTCACATTTGGACAATGAGTAACTGAAATAAAATACACAGGCATAAACTGATATATTAAAAATTTCTCAAAGGAATATCCATGGGATACAATGATACAGGACTTGTATAATTACATCTCTTACATGATAACTAGACATCCTTAAACCAAGCCTTAACTAGACTTGTAGCAATGTACCCAACTCAGTTAATCAAACGTATTGGCTAGGTAGGTGTCTAGTGGAAGTCTCCCCGTCTTTCACGGTGACTTATTGACTGAACCACATAGACTAACTCTGCCGAGACACCAATTGGTTTGAAGTAACCTCGTCAAATTCATTGTAACACCCCATTTTTCAAAGGCGGAATAATTTTTTTTCATCAGAGTAGAGCATCGGAGCAAGTAAAAGAGTGATTAACTAATATATCATTAATTGTGTCGTATCCTTCTGTTCATAATGTACAGTACATTTATCCGAGTAATGTCATAATGTCACAAGTCTAAAAATAGGAATCTTCAATCGGGTCTTTACGTGTGCTGTTTACTCTACTTACTCTTGTCTTCGGTCCTCGGTTCCCTGGACCCTGAAGCTATGGTAAGAGCTGAGGTCCAATGCCCCTCAGACCTCAGGTAACGGTTAACCTCATGCTCATGTACAACAATGTATGTAGAACAGATATTCATGACATTACAGCAATAATCAACACATAAGCACACAACAGATGTAAGATTAACATATTAACAGTACATATCACATGTAAAGTTATCTATACAATTCACATGTATAGTCGTTTCCACCTCACCATGCCACGATGGCCTATCGTGTCCTCAACGCTAGCAAAACTCCAATGGTATTATCAAAACCATAACCCGTGTATAAAGCTGAATGTATATGTAGTGATCTAAGCCCCATAAACTTAGTCACGGCGCATGTCCAAGACAAAGTCCCATCCATGATTTTATGAAAGTATCTATCACATATAAGTATACCATGAGCATCAGAGTTAGTGTTACAGTACGCGTCCGTACCTTAGTCCGTTCGGATAGCGGTACGTCTATCGGCTCGGTATGTTCTCGGATTCTCTCAGATATCCTATCACAATATTTCTGCATTATTCTCTTACAAATAATATCCTAAGAGATATTTTAGTCATTACCGACCTTTTTACCCTTGGTGGATTTATTATACCAATTATTCCCCCTTTATTTCTCAAAAACGTTAATTTCAGCATTTCGCCCAGATTTTACGATAACTTCGAAAAATCATTACTAATTATAGAAAAATAGAATCGAGCATCTGTAAAATTCTCCAGAATCCTTTGGGATGTCTATTTTTGAGGAAAAATACTAAGTTTACCCAGAACTTAAGAAAAAATCCCAGTTTTCACGTGTTCATACCTTGCCCAAAAACATTCCAGACAATGTAGCCTATCTTTGGGAATTTTTAAATCTTTGAAAAAAAAAAATCAAAATGATATGTTCTAGGAATTTTTGAAAACTTCTATATGTCTATTTTAACCATGAAAAATTTCAGAATTTTATAACTCCATCTTCTTCATAAAATCATAGCTTTTTTCTGATTGACTCCAAAAAACTTCCAACCGTAAATTTCAGCAGAATTTCGCTACTTTGATCTTCAACTTCCAAGAATTTTACTCCATCATATTTTTGAAATAAAGACATATTTAACCATAAAAACATGAAATTAAAATTACTTGGAAGTTTTAAAGATCAAAACACTACTTATCTATGATTCTAGAACTAGAACTCAAGAACTAGAGAACTTACCCTTGAAGAACTTCCTCCTCCTTCTTGCTCTCCATCACTAGCTCTCACTTCTCTCTACTCTCTTTAGAAAATCAACTCTTGGATTGATTTTGGTGTGAATAATGAAGAACCTAAGGTGCCTATTTATAGCAAAATATTATGGCAACTTGGTAATTCTTCTAAACCTTTCTCTTCTTGATTTTGGACCATAGGATCTAGGTTATTTATGAAGCTCTAATCCTCACCCTTCATTGTTTTTAGAAAACCCTAACTTAACCAACAAGATGGCTTAGTAAAGATCAATTTACCATTGATGATATTTTCCCAATTTTTGCATGTGTTTTTATGATGACAATATCTTGGATATTTATTGTGAATCTCATTCAAACCTCATCTCCATGTGCTAACCGTGACTCCCCTTCCCTTTAGCCATTTAGGTGACAAAGTCCAATGGTTCTTGTCTCTCATTGGTTGATTACCATGTTGACTTTTCAACACAAGCTAACAAAGTTTAATTATCTACTCTTCCTTCCTCTTCTTTTCCCTCACAAACCGTGCCCTCTCTCCTCTCTCCCCAAAAATCCTATCCTCTTCCACCTCATTAATGCTTTATCCTATAGTACATTATCCTCTTCCATTTGCTTAATTCATTTATCACATGTGTGTGTAAGTTTATATTAATCAATTCACTCTTCTTCTTCCACAAGCAAAAACCGTGGCTCCCTTCTCCTCCTCTCATTTTGTGTTTCTTTGTCTCAAAATATCCTATACTCAAAGCCTCCCATTGGTTCATAATTTATTACAAGGATTAAGCTTAATTGGTGTGATTAATTAAGACCATTAGATTTAACTTTATGAAACTCAATCTTGACCCTTTATTTATGTAGAAATATCCTATTACTATTGAAGATTTTTGTTTTAAATCCTATGTGCTCTTATCTTTACTATTGCTTATTCTTCCCTTTCTCTTTCTTGTGATATTTTCGCCCCCCACCATGACTCAGGGGGGGTTATACTTTAATCTTAATTAGTCTCTTTAGTGTAATGTTCTAGATGTTATTAGGTGTAATTGGCAAGATGTGATTGGTTCTCTAGTTTGTTTTGCTCAATAGAAATCCATTTTAAGCTAATCTTGAACCCTTAGTGGTCCTTGATCCCTAATTAAACTAATATATCCCTAATTTAATGACGTTTAATATGCATTTTAATTAATGTAAATTTGATTTTTCATTAGTTGTTGATAATTTCCTTTAATTGCTTTAGGTATTTTTATAACATTTTATGGCTCTTTATGATTAAATATGAACTATGTTGTAATATGATAATTTTAGGGTATTTTATGATCCCTAAATGAAGATTAGAAATTTTGGGTCTTTGGTTTATTTAATTCTAAGAGAAAATTCCCTAAATTAAAGTAAATAAGCTACAAAATTTTGAGACCACATATTTACCTTTTTCCAATAGGTATTATTCACCAAAATATAATGTTTATAATGAATATGAATTTTAGGGTATTACATTCATGCTAGAAATTAGTCTCTCATCTCGACAGGTGCCTCTTCACGGCTCCGTCTACTGTTGCCTTTTCACGGCTCTATCCACGTTGTCTTCTTAGATCCTGGTTCCTTCCTGAATCTTTAGTCAAGGCTGAGATTCAATCGAATTGAATCTCAGGTAACAGTTAACCTCTATAGCAGATATAACGATATATGACAAATATTCATTACATATCGGCATCAACCATACATAGCACACGTGAGATGTAAGGTTACAACAATACATAGCACACAACACATGTAATGTTAATGTTTGCAATACATAGCACACAGCATGTAATGTTTGCAACGTTTGCACTAACCAATGCCACGATAGCTCCTCGTGTCCTCGCTAGAAAAACAACCCTATGATGTTATCAAGACTATAACCCGCACAAGCTGAATGTATATAAACAGGTGACCTAAGCCCCATAAAATTAGTCACAAGCATGACCCAAGACTTAGTCTTGTCCATCACTTCATGAATCAATCAATCATATACAATCATACAAGATATAGGCAATTAAAGTTACTAGTACGCGAACGTACCTTTCACCGTGTAATGGCCAACATGCCTGACCTTTGAACTCGACTCCAGATTTCCCGTATATCCTATACATTATCGTCGGATTATTATATGATATTGTGATAAATATCATATTGCTTAGAATAATATCCTAAAGGGTTATTTCCATTTTTTTTTACCTTTTTACCCTTAGTAGATTTATTATTCCAATTTTGCCCTTACATTTTCTTAAAAACGCAATTGCTGGTTTTTCTGGCCAGATTTTTCAACAACTTTGAAAAATCATAATTGATTCTACAAAAATCAAATGAGTTTCCATAAAATTCCGCATGACCCTTGACATGTCTATTTTCAAGAAAAAATATTCCCAGAATCTAAAACATCACGAATAATTCCCAGTTTAATAGTCTCTCAACACTGCCCAGTTTATAACTCCACAAATAAGGCTTAAATTCAAAAATTCATATCTCCTTGTACAGAGATCAAAACATTACATATTTTATATATTTAGAAAGCCCTACATGTCTAATTTATTCCTGTAAAATTTCATGATTTAATGACTTCATTTTCTACATAAAATAATAGACACAATATTCGCTGCCAGTAAAAAGCTTAAAACTGGAAATTCTACAATTTTCACAATCTTGATCAATTGATTTCAAAACTTATTCCCTAATATGTTTTCCACTCCATTTTGCATTTGAAAAGCAATGGATATATACTTCCAAATATGAAAAGAAATTTTCCTAATTATTTCCTAGATTAAACTACTATTTTACTAAGAATCAAAAGCTTAAACTCAAGAACTCACCTTTGGATCTTGAACTACTTCTCCCTTGTTCAAGAACTCTCACTCTCTCAACTAGGATCAGCTGAGTTTGTGATGTTGGTGTGAAGAAATGAGGAGGAGAGCATTGCTATTTAGAGGCAAAAATCCTAAGGTTAAAATGGTCATTAACAAGCAATGCAATTTTCCTTCTTTTCTCTTATCCATTAGATCAATATTCACTTTATGATATTCAATCCTCACCTCCCCTTGGACATGCCGACATCAATCCCCTCAATCAGTCATTCCATGCGTTTTTTTTCCTTTCTTTTTAATTAACAAAATAGCATCCTCTCACATGAATTAGTCAATAATTTCAACTCCAATCCCTTCCATACATATCATGGTCGACATCCACATCCCTTTGTGAGCCTTTGGATTGCTTTTTCATATTTCATAATCTTAAGTCTTTAATTCTCCCATTGTCTAATAAATTTACAAGAGGATTTAGCTTATTTTCTCTATTTCTCATTGGCTAGTTGCTATTGTTGACTTTTAAAATTTGATTAACAAAGTTTAATTAACTCTTAATCCAATGCTTAAATGCCTTTCATTTATTGTACAATTGGTTTGTTTGCTAATCATAGTTATTAGCACTTTATTATACAAATTTAATTGTCAATTACCATTTGCTAATGTGTTCTAATTTATTTAAGTGTCTTCATAACCTTTCCTTATCTCTTTTGGTTATTAATAGTGCTATAACATTTTTAAACTTAATCGCTACCAACACAAATTTGTAAAAACACATTCACTGCCGCATCAGTTTCAAAAACTTTTACTACTTTTGGCACATATCTTTGAGGAAGATAATTCATTTTACAAAATTTTTAACAATTGAGAGCTTACGCCACCACTTCAACCAATTGGTACAGTAAGCACCCTATCCCAATCCTCAAATCCGGCCTCTGTATCCATATGGCCTCAAATCAAGTCACCTGGCATCAATAGTACCGTCAAATGTGGGAGAACCTCCGCCCCTCCAATAAGAGACCCAGTGTTCACACTCGCACATAAAGTAGCAACCCTATCTACCGGAACTCAGTCCAGCCATAGACAGTCAGGTCCTACTAGACAAAACATACGCCCTCGGCGAAATGTTATGGATTGGGTGCGTTCACTGCTGGTGCAATTTTTATTCTCCCAAACAAAATCCCTTCAAAAAATCTTTGTTAAAAAAGAGCCTTTATCAAAGGCCAACGATTTTAAACATTATAAAATATCTGGCAAGAACCAACAAACTGTGTACATCTACAACAACTTCTGCCCTTCCAGTTCTGTACTGATTTTACCACAACACAGTTGAAAACTCAGTTTCAAACTCTGGGTTCTAACAAAACCCCTTTTGTAAGACAACATCATTTCAAAATAACCATCACCGTGGTCTTAGTGGTCCTTGATCCCTAATTAAACTAATATATCCCTAATTTAATGACTTTTAATATGCATTTTAATTAATGTAAATTTGATTGTTCATTAGTTGTTGATAATTTCCTTTAATTGCTTTAGGTATTTTTATAACATTTTATGGCTCTTTATGATTAAATATGAACTATGTTGTAATATGATAATTTTAGGGTATTTTATGATCCCTAAATGAAGATTAGAAATTTTGGGTCTTTGGTTTATTTAATTCTAAGAGAAAATTCCCTAAATTAAAGTAAATAAGCTACAAAATTTTGAGACCACATATTTACCTTTTTCCAATAGGTATTATTCACCAAAATATAATGTTTATAATGAATATGAATTTTAGGGTATTACATTCATGCTAGAAATTAGTCTCTCATCTCGACAGTGCCTCTTCACGCTCCGTCTCATCGTTGCCTTTTCACGGCTCTATCCACGTTGTCTTCTTAGATCCTGGTTCCTTCCTGAATCTTTAGTCAAGGCCGAGATTCAATCGAATTGAATCTCGAGGTAACATTAACCTCTATAGCGAGATATAACGAATATATGACAGATATTCATTACATATCAGCATCAACCATACATAGCACACAGCAGATGTAAGGTTACAACAATACATAGCACACAACACATGTAATGTTAACAGTAAAACAATACATAGCACACAGCAGATGTAATGTTTGCAACGTTTGCACTAACCAATGCCACGATAGCTCCTCGTGTCCTCAGCGCTAGAAAAACAACCCTATGATGTTATCAAGACTATAACCCGCACAAGCTGAATGTATATAAACAGGTGACCTAAGCCCCATAAAATTAGTCACAGTGCATGACCCAAGACTTAGTCTTGTCCATCACTTCATGAATCAATCAATCATATACAATCATACAAGATATAGGCAATTAAAGTTACTAGTACGCGAACGTACCTTTCACCGTGTAATGGCCAACATGCACGACCTTTGAACTCGACTCAGTTTCCGTATATCCTATACATTATCGTCGGATTATTATATGATATTGTGATAAATATCATATTGCTTAGAATAATATCCTAAAGGGTTATTTCCATTTTTTTTTACCTTTTTACCCTTAGTAGATTTATTATTCCAATTTTGCCCTTACATTTTCTTAAAAACGCAATTGCTGGTTTTTCTGGCCAGATTTTTCAACAACTTTGAAAAATCATAATTGATTCTACAAAAATCGAAATGAGTTTCCATAAAATTCCGCATGACCCTTGACATGTCTATTTTCAAGAAAAAATATTCCCAGAATCTAAAACATCACGAATAATTCCCAGTTTAATAGTCTCTCAACACTGCCCAGTTTATAACTCCACAAATAAGGCTTAAATTCAAAAATTCATATCTCCTTGTACAGAGATCAAAACATTACATATTTTATATATTTAGAAAGCCCTACATGTCTAATTTATTCCTGTAAAATTTCATGATTTAATGACTTCATTTTCTACATAAAATAATAGACACAATATTCGCTGCCAGTAAAAAGCTTAAAACTGGAAATTCTACAATTTTCACAATCTTGATCAATTGATTTCAAAACTTATTCCCTAATATGTTTTCCACTCCATTTTTCATTTGAAAAGCAATGGATATATACTTCCAAATATGAAAAGGAATTTTCCTAATTATTTCCTAGATTAAACTACTATTTTACTAAGAATCAAAAGCTTAAACTCAAGAACTCACCTTTGGATCTTGAACTACTTCTCCCTTGTTCAAGAACTCTCACTCTCTCAACTAGGATCAGCTGAGTTTGTGATGTTGGTGTGAAGAAATGAGGAGGAGAGCATTGCTATTTAGAGGCAAAAATCCTAAGGTTAAAATGGTCATTAACAAGCAATGCAATTTTCCTTCTTTTCTCTTATCCATTAGATCAATATTCACTTTATGATATTCAATCCTCACCTCCCCTTGGACATGCCGACATCAATCCCCTCAATCAGTCATTCCATGCGTTTTTTTTCCTTTCTTTTTAATTAACAAAATAGCATCCTCTCACATGAATTAGTCAATAATTTCAACTCCAATCCCTTCCATACATATCATGGTCGACATCCACATCCCTTTGTGAGCCTTTGGATTGCTTTTTCATATTTCATAATCTTAAGTCTTTAATTCTCCCATTGTCTAATAAATTTACAAGAGGATTTAGCTTATTTTCTCTATTTCTCATTGGCTAGTTGCTATTGTTGACTTTTAAAAGTTGATTAACAAAGTTTAATTAACTCTTAATCCAATGCTTAAATGCCTTTCATTTATTGTACAATTGGTTTGTTTGCTAATCATAGTTATTAGCACTTTATTATACAAATTTAATTGTCAATTACCATTTGCTAATGTGTTCTAATTTATTTAAGTGTCTTCATAACCTTTCCTTATCTCTTTTGGTTATTAATAGTGCTATAACATTTTTAAACTTAATCGCTACCAACACAAATTTGTAAAAACACATTCACTGCCGCATCAGTTTCAAAAATTTTACTACTGGCACATATCTTTGAGGAAGATAATTCATTTTACAAAATTTTTAACAATTGAGAGCTTACGCCACCACTTCAACCAATTGGTACAAGAAGCACCCTATCCCAATCCTCAAATCCGCCTCGTATCCATATGGCCTCAAATCAAGTCACCCGGCATCAATAGTACCGTCAAATGTGGGAGAACCTCCGCCCCTCCAATAAGAGACCCAAAGTGTTCACACTCGCACATAAAGTAGCAACCCTATCTACCGAACTCGGTCCAAATGCCATAGACAAAACAGGGTCCTACTAGACAAAACATACGCCCTCGGCGAAATGTTATGGATTGGGTGCGTTCACCGCAAATATAGGTGCAATTTTTATTCTCCCAAACAAAATCCCTTCAAAAAATCTTTGTTAAAAAAGAGCCTTTATCAAAGGCCAACGATTTTAAACATTATAAAATATCTCGGCAAGAACCAACAAACCGTGTACATCTACAACAACTTCGCCCTTCCAGTTAAATCGATTTTACCACAACACGCTTGAAAACTCAGTTTCAAACTCTGGGTTCTAACAAAACCCCTTTTGTAAGACAACATCATTTCAAAATAACCATCACTGTGGTCTTAGTGGTCCTTGATCCCTAATTAAACTAATATATCCCTAATTTAATGACTTTTAATATGCATTTTAATTAATGTAAATTTGTTCATTAGTTGTTGATAATTTCCTTTAATTGCTTTAGGTATTTTTATAACATTTTATGGCTCTTTATGATTAAATATGAACTATGTTGTAATATGATAATTTTAGGGTATTTTATGATCCCTAAATGAAGATTAGAAATTTTGGGTCTTTGGTTTATTTAATTCTAAGAGAAAATTCCCTAAATTAAAGTAAATAAGCTACAAAATTTTGAGACCACATATTTACCTTTTTCCAATAGGTATTATTCACCAAAATATAATGTTTATAATGAATATGAATTTTAGGGTATTACATTCATGCCGAAACTAGTCTCTCTCAACCCTAGGTACCTCTCAACTATTGCCTTTCCATGGCTTTGTCCACGTCACAACTCTTCTTAGATCCTGGTTCCTTTCTTGAATCTTTAGTCTCTATTGCCTTTCCATGGCTTTGTCCACGTCGTCTTCTTAGATCCTGGTTCCTTTCTTGAATCTTTAGTCAAGGCTGAGATTCAATCGAATTGAATCTCATGTAACAGTTAACCTCTATAGTAGATATAATAGTATATGACAGATATTCATTACATATCAGCATCAACCATACATAGCACACAGCAGATGTAAGGTTTCAACAATACATAGCAGACATCACATGTAATGTTAACAGCACAACAATATATAGCACACAGCAGATGCAATGTTTGCAACGTTTGCACTAACCAGAAACATTGTGTGGTACAAAACTCAACCTGGATTGGTTGTTAGAATAACAAACTGGTGAACCGATGTCCCGACTGGTTAGGTTAATAGTTTTGGACAGCTTAATCATGTTGAATAAGACACACACACATTCATTTATTGAACTTGAAACATCATTCTGAGTTCAGAAAAATAAAAGTTCATCAAATTTGTACTTTAGTACTCCCTCCCTCCATCCCTAAATATAAGCTTCAAAATTAAGAACATATTTGTCTCAAAATATAAGCTTCATTTTAAGTTTGTCAAAGCATTTATTACATTTTTTCCAACTTTAATGATTGGAGAATATTTTTATATGATTTTTCATAATTAAATTGGTATTTTAATGCATTTTCTGGCACATTATTGTATGATTAAGCGCTAATTTGAGTTAGTAACATTTGTATTGAATTAAGTGTAATTAGGGGTAAAATGATCATAATTTATTGGACTTTTGACGCTACTTGTGCTTGATCTTACATTGTAGGGTATTTAAGAAGAAAATTTTGAGATTTTGAAAGGTCAGAATTAATTAAATATGAAAATGGCAATTTGGGGCTCAAATTGCAAAAAAGATAGTTTGGTACCACAAATTTCCAAAATGTCAATTAGTTCGTTGGAAAAGCGCAGCATTTTGTCCCTCTAAAAATAGGTCAAATTTTCATTAGAAACAAAACAGCGCCATAATGGATCGAAACACACACCAGAGACCTTCGACTCTGCTTCATCTCACTCTCACCTTCAACTTTGTTTCTTGCTGGGAAAAATTTCCACCTTCACTATTGCTGCCATTACCACTACAACAGGCACGAAAGTGAAGAGAGGAGGAAGTTTTAGATTGAGATTTGGCCAAGGAAGACAGAGAACACAGTGAAGGCGCCACGAGAGCTCAGAATCATGCTCTTCTTCTTCAAACCAGCAACTAAAAACACCGTCTCTCTCTCTTCTCACTCTCCATTGACCACCATGGAAGGAGAGCCCGAGCTTCTAACAGACCCAATTCTTCCTTTCATCAGATTCATTCACCACCCAGAAACCCATTGCCTTCTTTCTCTTCTCCATTAAGTCAACAATTCCATTAGCTTCCATGCAATTTTAATTGGGTAACTGATTCAAACGATGACAGTCTCCATGTGTAGCTAATTCCCTTTGCTTCATGGTGATGAGGATTTATGCTTGAGCTCAATGGACTACATAGGGGAGTTTTTCTATCATTCCATTAGTCTAGAGTTATATATTGAGATTGGATTTTGTTGTGAGAAAAATATATGTGTTTGAATTTCTTTGTGGTTACAATGAGATTATATTAATTAGCATGTTATTTCCAAGTTAATGTGATTGATTTGTGCCTTTTATGGACTCTTTAGTACTCAATTTTAAGACTCATATTGCATTATTTCAATTTGTATTGCACATTAAGTGGTTTTAAACAATGTCTCAAGAGGTAGTGGTTAGCTATGTTTGTAGGAGCTACTATTAAATAGGAATATTAGACTTAAGTGTTATCATGAGGTTTTTATTAAGACTTAATAAGTTTTAACTCTCATACTTTTCAAGCAAGGATAGTCATTTCTTCATTACCAAGAGCATCCATCGTTAACCCCTTTTAATTCAAAGCATTCTTCATTATTTTCCATAAAATACCAAAAATAATAGTTAGCATTTAATTAAATTGCATTACTATTTTAGTTTATTAATTTGAAAAGTCAAAACCAATTTTTCTCATGTTGTCTTTGCATTTGCATGACATTTAGATTACCTAGGAATCAATAAAAGGCTCGTTGAAAAGAGAAGACGATCCTAGGTTTGCTTATACGCAATCCTTGGTGAATTTTTTATTCTGGACTCCAAGGCTAACGATGAAAGGCCCTCATCATTTACCTCTAGATTTTATTTGTCTTTATTTGTTGCACTTATTGTCTCTCACGCTTATTCTCTTTACAAATAAGGGCATAGTTGGGGGGGGGGGGGGGGATACGTATTTAATACTCTAAACTAATTTTAACTATTTTTTTGATAACCGTAAATTGTTTATTTGAAGCTTACATTTAGGGATGGAGGGAGTAATATGTTTTGTTGAATTAAACGTAGTTTATACATGAATATCCTATTTACTAGTTTGGTTTTCAATATCCTGTAGAAATTTCAACTTGGTGCTTAGGGTGGAAATAGGTCAAGTCAGGTCAGTCTTTGACTAAACAGGCCTAAACCTAGGCCTAAGCCTGAGCCTAAATGCAGGCGTTTTTTAGGCTTAGACCTGACCCTTCATAAAGTCTGGTCGAGCCTAAAACCTTTTTAAAGGCTTACTTATAATATAGGCCTTTAAAAAAACCTCATATTGTAGGCCTTAGAGGCCATAAATAGATTTTGTGCACTTTGAGCCTATCAAAACCTATATAAATGCAAGCTTTTAGTAGAATATAAGAATGAAAAATGATAAATATTATGTTATTTATATAATATAAATCTAATTATATTTATTTAATTTGTAAGCCGCCAGTTTGAAGGCTTACATGCTAGGACTTAACAAAATAGGCCTAATCTATTTACACATTTAGGCCTTCAAATATGCCTTGGCCTAGCCTTTTTAACAAACAAAGTTAGGCCAGTCACCGTAGCACTACAAAAAAACTATTTTTTGTGGCGGAAAAAATCCCTCACAAAAAAGTCATTTTCCGTCGCAAAACGGTTTTGCGGCGGAAAAAGTTACTCGTCGCAAAAAAGCCCCGCAAACCAATTTTCCGTCGTAAAAATACTTTTTTCCCTCGCAAAACATTTTTCCCTCGCAAATCCTGGAATTTGTGAGGGAAAATCCTTTCCTCACAAAATTTTCAACTCGCAAAACCCAAAATTTTGCGAGGGAAGGGTGTTCCCTCGCAAAATCCTCAATTTTGTGAGGGAAACTTCTTCCCTCGCAAATTTCAATTAATTTTTTAAAAAATATAAAAAATCATAAAAAATAAAAATAATTACATAAAAATATTAAAAATTAGAAAATAAAAAAGACTTGTATATCATAAAAATAAATTGTAACAATCATAAGAGTTTACCTTGCAAAAACAAAATATTACAAATTATAATGTTTTGACCAAAATGAACAAAAAAAAAAAAAAGTCTAAACTACGGCATCCGTCATGATCACCACCAATATCGTCATCACCACCAGGAGGCAACCCGGTACCCTTGTCCTTCAATATGGACTGGAGAAGTGCTCATTGCTCCTTCACCTTCGCTTCTAACGTCTTTACCCTTTTATCTTCTGCAAAACCAACATTACAAAGTCAGTTTATTTTTTGTACTTCGTTTAAATGGACAAGGGAATAATAGTTTGCGATTGGTAGCAAAATATGTTGCAATTCAATAAGAACAAACACACACAAACACACATATTTTTAAGTCTATAACCATGTTGACAGCGGCACTGCGAACTCATTCCAGCACACAACCAACATTTCAGATTTTTTTTAAAAAAAATGTCTTTGACACATACCAGAATGGGCTTCAACAATAATGTGTAAGATACTAAGAATATAGAGTCACTATGGCTGTGTTTTCCTTTGGAAGTATATCACCGAATGAAAATTTCAACAAGGATTTAAACAACATGCAAGCCACGAGATTTATATGGCATGTTCTATGGTGTTTCATATATTTTGAAATTAAGGGTGTCCATGAGTTTGTCACCAACGATCATCCATGGTTTGTTGACAGCTCCGTCTCATAAACCAAACATGCATCTCGCACAAAGGATGATAAAAGGTATGACCTTATTGAAGACCCAAATTTCACCATTAGAAGTAGGCTTTGGCACACCATGTGCATTGTAATGAAATAACACTCTTTCCGATTTCGCATATCTTCGACATGTAGTACAAAGCTTCTTGACTTCATCCACTGTAGGATCAAGTTGACACTTATAGCGGGCCTGTTCATATGCCAACAATGTTAACTAAAAACAAACTTATGAAAAAAAAAACATAGGAGATGGAAATCAGTTAGGCATCCATACCTTTGGTTGCCACCTTTCATACTGGCTGCTCAAAGTTTTAGTAATCGTAACTTCTATAAAAGAAATGATCATGTTATCATACAGAGAAGGAGGAAAAAATATATGCTCCTCAAACAACTTGAACAACAAAAAACAAAAAGAAATGGAACATGAAACAATTGGGGGAAGGTAGATAGGACACCAGGTAAATGACATCAAACAATATGCCAATGTTGCAAAACAACCAGTATAGTTTCAAAACTTCATAAATAGCCATTCAGAAAGGGGAAAGACAAGAGATATAGGAACTGACGACACCTAGGATCTCAAAAAAATGTACTACTGATACAACAATGCTTTGTGGTGTGAACTGATGGATTGTGCTATCCATGGCTAAATTCAATTATATGCATTGTATTTAGGAGGCCCAAAGCTGACCATGAATATGATTAAAAATGAGCATTTTTCATGAAAATCAGTATTTGTATATAGCATAACTACAGAGGTGCATGATCATTTAAATGAACATACCAACAGACGATATTGGAAAATATTCAATATCAAGTAATCAAGTAATTACCCCCAAAGCATGGTAAGGCAAATTCTAAAGGAATTTAAAGATAAGTAGGAATATAGACAATCAAGAAATACCTTAGTATTTGAGTGTCTTTTAAGTATGAGAATTTTATGCATTCTGATGACCATTGCCAGAACAGTTTTCACAAAAGAAGTGTTCAAGCCCTTTGGCTTCCTCCACAATCATATCTATACAAGCAGGATGAAACCTGGATCAAAGAATATTAGGTTGAAGAGAACTGCATTTTTTCAAACTCAAATATCCACATCACCTTTAACCACATAAAAAAAAAAAAAAAAAACTAATTTCAAATTTCAAAATCTCTTGGGAAAATGTGCTGTGACAGCAATTCTTCTATTTAACAACAATTAGTTTCAAAAACACATTCAATTTTATATCGTATAGTTTAACAACAAGTCACAACACAAGGAGTAGAACTGATATGCTATGTGTTTATATAGACTAGGCAGATCTATTGATCAAAACTCTCAATATAAGGAAATAAGTATTGGAGGAAGTGCCTATAAAGCAAGAGAAAATATGAAACTAAACAAAAAAATCCCACATTAAACAGTTTTCTCATCCCATTAAGTTGGGAATCAATGATAAAGCAAATTCATGTATTCATCAGTATAGAGATCAATAGAGGACAAATTCATCAGAGTGAGAAGTAAATACAGCCGGTTTAGAATCGAGTTTGGAAATGAAATAAACGCACCAGAATATTACCGCTGCAAGAATTAATGGTGATCCTTTGGTCGGAGGAAAAATCCTTGTTGAGGAGATCTGCGAAGCCAAACAGATCAGGGACAATACGCTTAGAAACTGAAAAGGAAAATGAAAGGGCTATGAGGCTTACCTCTAGATTGCTAGCCTATGCCTGCGAAGAGTCCAGGCCCCTTGCTCGACATCTCTGCAGAGAGGCAGAGTAAGAGCTTGTACAGTAGAGAATGCGAGGATTTTGGAAACCAGTTTGGCGTAAGATCGACGGTGGATCTGAGGCGTACCGAGGGAGAGAAAGAGGCGGACGGATCTGGAGGACCGAGGGAGAGAGTGGTGGACTTGAAGTAGATCTAAGGCGTACCAAAGAAAGAAAGTTGCAAACTAGGGTTAAGGAATCATGACTTTTGTGGCGGAACAAAATTTCCCTCACAAAATTAAGCCATTTTGCGAGGGAAAATAGGTTTCCCTCGCAAAATTAAGCCATTTTTGCAAGGGAAAATAGTTTCCCTCGCAAAATTACTTAATTTTGCAAGGGAAAATAGGGTTCCCTTGCAAAATTGCTTGGATTTGCGAGGAAAAAATGTTCCCTCGCAAATTTTACATTTTTTAGTAGTGCATTTTGCGAGGGAAAAATTTTTCCTTGCAAAATGTTTGCGAGGGAAACTTTTTTCCCTCGCAAATTTACCCCAATTTGCGGCGGAATTTTTTTTCCTCGCAAATTCCGTCGTAAATAGTACATTTTCTAGTAGTGATAGGCCACCTGATAAGGGCCTGACCTATTCCCACCTCTAACTAGGAAAATGATGCCCCAATGGTGACATAATAAGAATGAACGTCCAGAAATATGAGCGGCAATTTGGTCTCCTTAAATTATTTCTTCTTTTTTAATTCATTACTCATACGTAAGAAGCATGAATTGTTTGTTTAACACTTGCCTCAATCAATTCTTTGTTGTTTATAGAAGTCCTACGTGCAATATTTATGATAATTATGGGTTTTTATTTCTATTAAATTATATTTGTGATATTAATTAAAAATTTATCACAATGACATGCTACGGTGTTCCATGTGATTTACGTCAGAGATGTGGTTACTTTCCTTCACAGGCTAATTAATGTAAAGTACAAGTAATATAATTTTAACATTATATATAGATATCAACCATGTTATCACTTGTAAAAGTAGAGTTCTTAACTCTCTAGTTCAATCTTAATTGAGAATTTGCGAATCATTTATTTTTCTGAAATATTGTAATATTCTGATTTTTGGGTCTAAAGACTTGAGGATAAGCCTATATCAAGCGACGACTAAGTCCAGTTTGGGAAGAGTCCTAAGACTATCGAGAGATAGAAAGTTTCTCGGGGGGCTATATGTTATGGCTATACTGGGCAGTAGACCTAGTATGTGTAGGCCATAGAGTTAAAGTGGCCGTGCAGAAGGGCACAATAACGCATATACAGTGTCATTGGGTTGGTAGAAAAAAGCCACCCAGCTATGTTATAAGACATGGGAAGATTGATCGAGCAAAATGTGCCGGTATTCGTATGTACATGGCATTTTCAAGATGCATATGTGTACCCTGTGTTTTTGGGAAAATGACACCGGTATGTGGCAACATATAGAGTCTAACCTGGTGTCAGTTGGCGGGTCTCGGTATACGTGTCTCACATCATGGCAAAACATAAAACTACTTTTATACTCCTGAACAAAGGCAATTGAGTACTCAATTCTAATTCCAAATCACTAATGCATTTGAAAGATGAGCAATTGCATTATTAGACAACAATGGATTAATTAATCAAATTCCTCAAGCCAACACCAGTGATAATCAAGTGATGAAAAGAAATTAGCCAACTACACAACTCAAAATATTAGAATTAAGCACAAGAGAACTCTCAAGGTAATTCTATTTCACTCATTTCACTTCATTGAAATAATTTCACTCTAGCTCACTTAATCCACACCTTACCATAGGCTTGTAACAACTCTAACATCTCCACTATTAATGGCAATTAATGAAAAGAATCAAGAGGACTTAAAAGGCTTGTAATGTTGGATAAAGGCTAGATGAAATGAATTAATTAGAAAAAAAATGAATTGTTGATATGCAAGTCAAAGTTAATAACCAAGTTCATAGCATCTAAATAGTTTAACAAACTTTTGCCAATTATTTTGAAAATCATGAACAAATGCCTTCTTGATATTTTTTTTTTTTTTGGTAATCTACAAAACACTTTCCCCTTTTTTTCTTTTTCTTTTTCAATACTTTTCTCTCTCTCTCTCTCTCTCTTTTTTTTTTAAAAAAAAAATATTCATGGCATTTCAATATATATATTGTTCAACTTTTTATTGGCAATTCATTTTGATTTTTAGAATACTACGAACACTATGAATAATTATATGCATACAACAAAGGAATGACTCAAATGGGGTAAGCAAATGGTAGATGAATGTGGGTTTGTGTTTGGGTGAAGGAATTGAAATTGAATGCCTCCTTCATTTTCATAACACTAATGCAAATGTTGTTTTGAAAAAGAGTTGAAACAAGTTCTAGAAGGTGAAAAACCAAGTGAACATGCACACATGAAAAGAATTTAAGGCTTAAGTATCCTTCCAACTAGTTTTTTCTCCAATGCTCACTCCAACACAATCAATTGCATAGTAAGCTAACCACAAAACATCTACTTAACTATTCCAAGTGCTAACCTTACAAAACATTGCAAGCAGTTAAAATAATGCTCAACTGTTAAATGCACTAATGATTGAAAAACTCTTTTTTTTTTCTTTTCAAAATGAGGAGTAAGCAAAAATCAAATTGTGGGTTCATTTCTCTTCCCATTCATTTCAAAAACAAGACATAGTTTTATAAAGTTGCCAAAACACTAGATCTCATGAAAGCTCAAAGAATTTCCCACAAATTATACACTTCCAAAGTGGCAAATGCGACCCTTTACCACTTAGGACATGTATTAATACAAGTCATTCTTGAAAAAATTTCTAGTTTTAGGCATTTTCTCATTTAAAAACAACCAATTAATTGGGATTCAAAATGTATTCCCCTCCCCCACACTTAATCAACACATTGTCCGCAATGTTTGTAAAGCAACTCTATTATTCAAACTTGTTCCTTAATGAAGTAGAAAGTTGTGAAGTCCAATTGCAATTGAAGCACAACACATCAACATCATAAAGAGAGAAGACAGAAGAAACAAGCCATAATAACAGAGAAAATTAGAGTGAAGAGGCACAATGGTAATTAAGCAAGGTGGTGGCTAAGATGCAAAGCATAGATTGGGAGTTCTTATTCTAATTACTAAACTATATTACTTCTACTTTTCTACTAAGATAGTCCCTCCCCCACACTTATTTCAAGCATTCAGAATCATAAATGAATTTAACAATTCAAATCAGAGAATGTAAGTGAAGAAAGGAGACAACCTGACCTCAAGGAGGCTTTGATGATGAATCATAGTAGAGCTTGAGGAGGTGTCCATTGACTTGAAATTCCTTTCCATTATTCTCGTCAAGCAGCTCTACCATGCCAAATAAATGCACTTTGGTGATAGTGAAAGGGCCATACCATTTATCTTTAAGCTTCCCATCAAACAGCTTGAATCGGGCCCTAAATAGGGGGTAAATTGGGGATTAATCACCAAGAAGGGGGTGAATTGGGGATTTTAAAAACTTTTTGAAATTGCTCGGTTTATGACAGCAAAAACAGATATGAACAGAGTGAAAGAGAGAAGAGCAAGACACATGAATTTATACTTGGTTCGGTCCAACCTCTTGACCTACGTCCAAATCCCGGACTCTGGGGATTTCCACTATATCAAATGATTACACACTCGTACTCAAGAGTAATTCTCTTACTAGAACTTACTCCCCCTTACAAGTTGTAATCAATGAACCCAATCACCAAGTCCCCAGACTTGTGATTCTTTACAATAAATGATTTACAGACAAAAACTCTATCTAAGAGTGGATAAAGATAAACACTGAAGCTTTGTGTATCGAAAGATACAATACAAGTGAGAACTAAAAGAATAAGTGTAAGACTTGAATGCAATTCGTTTTCAGTAGTTGTGTTAGTTGAGAAGACTTGAATGCTGCTCTATTTATACCAAGAGAGCATTAAATGACCGTTGTAATCTTCAATATAACCGTTGCCTTCATTAAACAAAGTTCTGGGTAAGTTTAGGTCTTCTTCTCTCACTAATCTTCTCTTAATCCAGCTGTGCAAAAGTTTAGAGTTGACTCTCTACAAATTAATCCGTTGGAATAGCAACTGCTAGATGTGGAAAACATTCTTTAATGCTTTGCAAACGTGTGCAGATGGATTACCCAAAAGTATGCAACTTTCTCGGGTTTTGCATTTAATGTCTTGACATCACTTTTTGCTTTTGCTTTAAACCTTCAATAAACATTCTTTAAAATATCTGAAACTCACTAACAAAGTGGTTAAACATAGCTAGGAATATATAAGAATGATTGTAGGAAGTATTGAAATCAAACATGAAGGTTTTACAAATTCGATAGATTTAAATTTCTGACCTCACGATGGAAACTCGAGTTTGTTCATCAAAACTTGAGCTTTCAACTGTGCACTTAAGGCAAAACTTGAGTTTCATTATCAAGACTCGAGTTTCCTCCATCCGAGAGGAAAGTCACAATTTGAGCTCGAGCACATTTTTGAAAGAAACTCAAAACTCGAGTTTCCAAAACAAAACTCGAGTTTTGGACTTTTAATGAAAACAATGAGTTTAAGTCCAAAACATCAAAACTTGAGTTTTCATTCAAAACTGGAGTTTTCAAAACATTGAAAAATGTTCAAAGCTCTCGGGTAAACAAAACTCAAGTTTTCATTTAAGTATGAAAACATTGAGAGATCTGAGCCAAATCAAAACTCGAGTTTCTAAAGGGAAACTTGAGTTTTTAAAACCTTGAAAAGTGACATTGCTCTCGGCTTGGCTAAAACTCGAGTTTTCATATAATTATGAAAACCTTGAGAGAGAGAAAGAAAAACGTGCCGAGTCAAAACTGGAGTTTTTCGTGAAGACTCGAGTTTTCAAAATCTGAGTGAAAACTTGAAAACTCTCTCAAAACTTTTTGAAATCAAAACTCGAGTTTTCTCTTAACTTAAAGAAAACTTATAAAACTCGAGCAAATCAAAATCCTGGAGTTTTAGCACGAAACTGAGTTTGTATATGTTCAAAAGTTTAACACTCTCTCTAGCCAAAACTCGAGTTTCCAAACCAAGACTCGAGTTTTGTCCTCATTTGAAAATAGTGTGAAGTCTCTGTGCAAGGCAAAACTCGAGTTTTCTGGTCAAAACTCGAGTTTGTCTTTAAGTGAAAAACTGAGTGCTCTCTCAGTAAGTCCCAAAACTCGAGTTTTCATTTGAAAACTCAAGTTTTGCTTTGATCACGAAAATGAGCAACTCTCTCCAAGGCCAAAACTTGAGTTTTGAAACCAAAACTCGAATTTTGTCTCGACAGTAAGTTTTTCAACTTACCAAAGACAAAACTATAACTTGTGTTTACAATTGTCAGTTATCATCAAAACACATAGAGAACTAACAGAAAGTAGTCTCTTTCATACCTACTTCACAAGGAGTGATTAGCTCATTTAAAAATCTCAATGTATGAGGAGTGATCTTAGTTCTATGATTAAGCAATGAGTTAGAAGGTGGCCCTTTAACCACATTGTGTTGAGGTCTAAAATGAGTCATATGAGAGGATGTCTTCGTCGGTGTGAGGGCTATTCCTTTAGAGAAAAAATCATCCAAGTCTTGGCTACCGACCTCAAACTCAGCTTCCTCCACTAGTTTGTGGCATGAAACATTGAGAAAAACACCTTCCTCACAAGCATCATCACTGAATAATGAATCATTGGAAGAATTAAGCTCAAATGAACTAAGAGAAGTAAGAGAAAAATCATCAAGGGATGATAACCAACAATCAACCATCCATGGGTTAAGGTTGGAAATCTCACTCCCAAGTGAATCAAAATTATCAACAGAAGGAGAGGGAAATTTATCATCACATGAATCCAATGAAATACATTCAAGATTACAATCATTGGTGTGCAAATTAAGCTCATATTCATCAACCAAGTCATCAATGGCAAAGTCAATTGAATTCACACCTAATAAAGAGTAATCTTCAGAAGGATGCTTCATGGCTTCATACATATTAAAACTCAACTTATTGTTACCTACTTCCATAGTGATTGACCCATCTCTCATGTCCATAAAGGTACTAGCTGTTCTCATAAAGGGTATACCTAAGATAAGGGTGCATTCACTAGACTCATGAGACATGTCCAACACATAGAAGTCAGCAAGGAAAACCAAGTCTTTGACTTTAACAAGCAAATCCTCAATGATGCCTAATGGGTGCCTAATGCTCCTATCAGCTAGTTGGAGAACCACACTAGTCCTCTTAAGCTCTTTGACACCAAGAGATTTAAAAATGGCACTAGGCATGACATTAATGGCTGCACCTAAATCTAACAAGGCTTGAGCTACATTCACATTACCTATGGTACAAGGTATAGTGAATGAGCCAGGATCCTTGCACTTAACAGGGAGTTGGGGTTTGAAAAGGGCAGACATATTAGAGCTAATTTGCACTCTCTCATTAGGCCTAAACTTTCTCTTGTTAGTACAAAGCTCTTTCAAAAATTTGCAATAACTAGGCATAGACTTAACCAATTGAAAGAAAGGAACATTGATATGTAACTTGCTAAACAAATCATATATTTCTTTCTCATTTTGCTTCTCAAAAGTGCTTTTTTCCTTGGAGCCAACCTCTTACAGAAGTGATTGTTGTTCCACTTGAGGTTGCTCAAGTGCTTTGCTATTCTTCTTCTCAAGGATGGCCATCTTTTTGAAGCTTTCAAATTCAGGTAGCTTCATTGGGCTCAATAGTGGACTATCAACCTCTATTTCTTCATCCACATCTTTGTCAACCTCTTCAGGGAAACGTACCTTCTTACCACTCCTTAACTCAATAGCATTGAGTGACTTAGGATTGATGACTGTGTTTGAAGGAATAGAACCACTTGTCTTAGCATGCACATCACTCACAGAATTAGAGAGTTGAGTCAAGAGGGATTGCACATTATTATTCTTCAACTCCAATTCTTCCAACTTCTTGCACACATAAGCCATTTGATTACTATCACTTGCCACATCGCTTTGTAGCTTTTGTAGGGTATTGGAAATAGAAGAGAATTGACTCTCATTCACAGCTTTATCTTCCATCATCCGGTTGTTCATACTAGTAAGTTGAGAAACCACACTCTTCAACAATTGATTGTTCTCATCACCCTTAGACTCTTGAATAGGTACCATTTGCCTACAGTTTGACCCATATGGTTGGACTTGATATGATGACCCTTCTTGATTTCTCCAACCAAAATTAGATTTAGGTCTTCTACCTTCATTGTAGGTGATTGTGTTAGAATCTCACCTTTGTTGTTGTTGATTAGGCCTTCCCTGGTACATGGCATTCACTTCCTCATGGTGATTAGGGCATAAACTTGTAATGTGCATCATTGAACCACAACCATCACAACTAGGTGCAACAAGAGCTTGTGAAGTAGGGGAATGAGGTCCTCGTTGAATACTCAGATTATGAAGTTCAGATGTGATTAGAGAAATTTATGAAGTGACTATATCCATCTTAGACTCAAGTGAGACCATTCTTTGGTTGGAACCAATATCACAAACTCCTCTTATCTCTCTCACATTATATTGTTGAGTATTTCTAGCTCTTATTCTGATTTGAGCCCATTCCTCTTTTGCCGTGCAATCTTCCAAAGAACCTCCAGCTGCAGCATCTATAATGCCTTTCTCATTAGGCAGAAGACCTTCACGAAAGTATGTAATCAACTGTTCATCAACAATTTGATGGTGTGGACACTTAGCTAAAAGCTCCTGAAAGCAACTCCAATATTCATAGAAGGACACCAAAGGGTCTTGTTTAATAGAGTAAATCTCTTTTTTAAGCTCCCCAATCCTTGCATCAGGTAAGTACTTTTCCAAGAAGGCTTTCTTCAAATTAGCCCATGAATGAAGAGCATCATTAACATGCCTAGGTAGCATCATGTACCAATCTTTAGCCTTCCCCTCCAAAGTAAAATAGAACACCTTTAATTGCACATCTTCTATGCGAGCACCAACAGGCTTCATATTTGAGCAAGCCACGTTCAAGGCATTGAGATGGCTATGAGGGTCTTCCTTTTCAAGTCCATGGAAACGAGGTAATGAATTTAGCAAAGGACCCTTAAGCTCAAAAATAACCTCAAGGTTGGGGCATTCAAAGTTGAATGGATCATTAGTGACATCTGATCTTGTTACATCCCTTATAGTTCTCCTTCTTGGTTGAGGATTGTTTTCACCTTCCATAGTTGTACCTTGTGAAGCACAATCACTTAAGTCAATGAAAAAATCAAGATTAAAAGAATGATAAGATTCCCCCTCAAATAGGTCGGACATATAAAGCTATCAAGCAAGCAATGAAACAATGTGGTACCAAAATTGTCTTGCACACAAATTCAAAAAAGTTAATGTGTGAAGTGGAAGGAGTAGAAGTAGAAGTGTATGTGAGTATGTATGATGTGTAGGGACAAGTAAAAATGCTAGGGTGCAAATGCAAATGCAAAAACAAAGAAAATCAAGATATTTGGTTGGTTTTCTCAAAAATTTTGATGCAAGAAAACAAATTTTCAAAATTTTTGAAAATTATAAAAAAAAAAATGAAAGAAAACCTGTTAGGCTCACAAGGGCAAACCCGGTCAATCTAAACCAATTGACACTTAGTAAACCAAGGGAGTCAAAATTGACTCCCCGGTAACGGCGACATTGATTTGATGAAAACCTTAGTCGTCTCAGGGTCAAATCACAATTTATCACAAATTAAAATGCAATATAGTGCAAACAACTTGGGATCGTTCTCTTATCAAGGAGCCTTTTATTTTGAAATCCTAGATTTGACTAAGTGCTAAAAACATGGTTAGAAAAATGGTTTTGAAATTGGTTTTCTTTAAACTAAAATTCATAAAAATATATAAAGAAATTAATTCTATTCTTTTTGGTATTTTTGGAAAATAGTGAAGAATGCTTTGGATTAAAAGAGATTAATGATGGATGCTCTTGGTAGTGAAGAAGATGGCTATCATTGCTTAAAAAAATATATGGGAGTTACACTTTCATTAAGTCTAAAGAACAACCTCAAGATAGCACTTGAGTCCAATAATTTCAATCAATAGAAGCTCCTACAAACATAGCAAACTACTACCTTTTGAAATATTGTTAAAATCCACTTAATGTGTAATTAAAATTGGGATGATGTACATTGTTCTTCTCAATTAGAATGTTCTAGCGAACCATCCAAGAGCTAAAATCAACTATGATTACCACTCACAAACATGGAAGCCAGCATAATTTCATCAAGCATCTAAAGAAATATGAAAATATGAACATCAAGAAACATCATCCAATTAAAACTACAATAATCAATCCACATGAACACATAACAGCAATCCAAGTCTCACAACTACATAATGATAATCCTAAACAAGGAAATCAAATATATAATCTAAGCAAAAGATTGAATTAAGTCACTCCCCTATTCCCTATTGAAGCCCCAATGCTCAAGCCATTTATCTTCACCACCAAGAAGCAAGGGTTTAGCTACAGATAGCCATTAAACAGTCCAGGACAGTCTGTAAAAATGATTCAGCCATGGAAACCAAGATCGCCGAAAAATACAAAAACTTCTCCAGAATATGGTAAATCACGTCGGAAAAATCAAAGCTCGCTGGAATTGTTCTCAGGTTCAGGTTGCTGGTTCTGTTTTCTGATTTTCTAGTGAGAGTGAAAAAGATGATGGTGTAGCATATGAAGAAGGTGAATGGAGCTTAACCACCATGGGTGTTGGTGGAGTGAAAGAAAGGATGATGATGAAGGACCAAGGCTCAGGGAGTGGTGATGATGGTCAACTGACGGTGAAGGCGTGGGAAGATGAATCGAAGAAGGTGATGGAGGAGTGAGAATCGCTGGAAGTGGTTGAGGGGGGATGGGGATCGAAGGTCTGTAGGCGTTG
Source organism: Acacia acuminata (assembly GCA_019022655.1). NCBI lineage: Eukaryota > Viridiplantae > Streptophyta > Magnoliopsida > Fabales > Fabaceae > Acacia > Acacia acuminata. Next base: position 766,642 of record JAFJYI010000179.1, on the reverse strand, counting down.
GTGTGTGTGGTCGACGCTCGTGGAGGGAGGTAGACGATGATGGAGGACGTGATAATGTTCCTAGCTCAAGGTGTCTTCTTTTTGCGGCGCTATTCCCTTGTGAATTAAATTTGTCGGGTCCTTTCTCTAGCTCCACAGGTCTGCAAAATGCTGAATCAGAAAACCTAACCTCAATGGTCAAAACGCATGGCTTTATAAGAGGGACCTAAGTGAAAAGAAAAAAAATGTTGCTTGAGGGACTAAATTGAAACTTTTATATTTTGAGTTCAGACTTTAATTTTCAACTTTTATTTAATCTTTTCAAGCATCTACAGTGAAAAAAAATTAATCCAACATCAAATATTCTCATAAAAATCAATGATTAAGAGTGACTACATTTTTCTTGACAATTTTGCCCTTTTTAGCCTTAATTTAATGTATTTACTTTTAACCTCAATGTATCATAAGAAAAGCATTTTAAGCTCAATAACTATAATAAAATGCATTATGAATCTCAATTTAATGATAAAAATCATATAAAAATATGGTTTGTTTAATGTTGGTCCAATAGAAACATGACACGTGTCCACCATCATGACAAGTAAAAAGCAACTTTTGTTATTCAAATGGAAATGTGACATGTGTCCCTTCATTATGACATAGCTTTCGAGTCAACACCACAAGATCATAACACGTGTTCCGTCATCATGATAAGGCATAGGGCTACTTTTATGTTGGTCTAATGGAAAGAGGACACGTGGCGCGACAAGTGGCGCGTTCTAGACTGCACCCATGTTCTATATATACCCCTTTCCCCACATTTGTCTTTAGGCCATTCTTGGCCAAAGCATGGAAAAAAGAGGAGAGCTAGAGGAAAGAGAAAAAGTCTAGGGCCGATTTCGCGTTCGATTTGGCGTTTTTAGCTCCCGGGCCTTTGCCAACGTTGTTCCTCTTGGCGAGAGCAACCATTTCATGGTTTTATATTCTTTGATATGAGGTCTACATGGTGAAGATGCTGTCGAATCTCCAAACTGATCACATAATAAAGGTAAGTAGGATTTTGATTCTTACTCTACTCCCTTCAATCTTCATAGACATACCTAAGACCTTGATGAATGATTCTTGTGTGGTGTTTTAAAGTCTAGACTAAAAATACAAGGGAGTTCAAAGAGGAAAGATTTCAAAGAAAAGCTAAGATCAAGGACAAGAAGTATCGTTATTCAAAGCTTTAAGGAATTTTAGGATTTGATTGTCAGTCTAAGAATTTACCAAGTAGTAACCTTAATTCTCATATGCTTTATATGTCTTTGTATGTATGCTTTACCATGATTGTGTATGCATTTGGTGTTGTTATTATCCAAGCGCTCTGGAACCGAAATCCACTGTGTGCGACCCGCTGTGTGCAACTAGGGCCTTGTTTTGTGCTGTTCCCTGCAATCTATGCTGTGTGCTATTAAGACTACTTGTTCCGGATTAGGCTTTGTGCCTCACTATGTGCGATTTACTGAATGCTTGGTTTGTGTTTATGGTTTTCTTACATACTTTGAATATACTTTGTGTATGAAATTAACAATTACTCTAGGATCCATCGAGATTCCAAACTCTGTTGCTACTTGTATGTTGTATAGTTTATTGGATGTAGCTCTCAAGCGGATGTTAGCAGATGGAGGTGTTGGACCGGTTCTAGATTATTTGGAGAATTGTTGTAGAAATTTTATGTAATTGTATTTTGTAATTGGTTCTAGATTATTTGGAGAATTGTTGTAGAAATTTTATGTAATTGTATTTTGTAACCAAGATTTGTAATTTATCGCAGTATACTATGCCCAAACCGTTTTACCACTACGCTGCGATATTGCTCTGATCTGTGATATATTAAAGAGGTGTGACAATTGCATTTAAATAGGTATCACACTACCCACCACCTGAAATATGGTGAGGCCGGTAAGGGTGTAACAAATATGGAGTTGACTTTAGGCTTTGTGAGAGAAACAAACCAGGTATCAATTCCTCCCCTTATTTTTTTAAGATAAACTTCTAATATGTTAGTCTTTATTTTGCACAAGAGATATTTGAGGGAGAGAGAACTTGTGAAAACACATATAGGTGCTATAATATCCCCAATTTCCTTTACCAAAATTCCTTGTACAATGGATATATTCAGTATAATAAAATAGTGAATTTTGGCTGAGTGTTGGATTTTTCCCGAAACCCTAAATTTTGGGACATATGTTAATATAAGAATAAATTACATAAGATTAACATCCTTGTACAATGGATATATTCAGTAGAATAAAATAGTGAATTTTGGCTGAGTGTTGGATTTTTCCCGAAACCCTAAATTTTGGGACATATGTTAATATAAGAATAAATTACGTAAGATTAACATCCAATTCACAATTTTGGACCATAATTTTGGCCAAAAGAAAATGAAAGAAGGTAAATGGATTTTTCATTAATACATATGCTTAAGGGTAAAAAAAATGCCAACAATGACCTCTTCTTGCTTAAGTTGGTGCCACTTGTCATATTTGGCCATCAAGTGGAAATTGTTGTTGACCATGCGAATACACTTAAATGGTCAAGAAAATGTAAACCATAAACAAGAAGCCACATATAGCCTTATGATTTTCGGTCAACAAGGACAAGAGAGAAGGAGCATGAGATTACATGATTTTGAAGTGTAAATATCAAGCCATACACACACATGGTCCCATGATTTTCACGCCACCTCATTTATATTTCCATTCTTGTGCGGCAAGCACAAGAATTCTCTTTTCTTCAATGAAACGTTTGGTCATCAACACATGCACATGCCATGTGCCGCCACCTCATCTTTCCTATATTGGTTTGTTTGACAAGCTCAACTCCTTATTCTCTAATTAATCAAAGTCGGCCAGCAGACTAAGAATTCTCCACATCTTTATTTCGATTCCCATCTATTCATTTTCGGTAAAACAAGAGAGAGGGAGTGTAACGATAAAATAAGTATTTTATAAAATAAAGTAAATAATCAATATACATGACGTATAATTTTTAGGGGAAATTAAAACAAAAAACCTAGATGAAATAATATTTATTAACAAGAATCATAAAAATTTTAATTACATAGGAGGACCGAACATCATAAGATAAATTTAAAATTATTGAATTTCCCTTAATCAAATCTCCTATATTATCTCTTGTATTCTTAATTAAAAAAATAATTAAAACTAAAACTAAAACTTCCCATCATATATATTTGTTAAATTTTCAATATATTATTTAATTAACAATGGTTAAAATCATAATTTTTTTAAAAAATTATTTTTCATCAATTTGTACCATCAAGTTTCTCGATTTATATTATCAACATTGATATCAGTTAAGCTCTTTTTGTAAAAATAAAAACTAAACTTATTTAATAATTTTCAGGATATAATAGGTTGATTAGAGTTTTAAATTTTATTAACATTACATGAATTTTTTAACCCATATAAATTGCTTCTAAAACAAAAATAAATCATGCAAAATTTCTTGGTTTAAGATATATGATAAATTATAAAAGACCTTGACTTTTATTAAAATTATATAATTCCATTTTTAATTAAATTTTTTTATTTTAAAAAATTATCAATTTTACAATTTGAAGAATCCATAATCTTTTTTCATAGATATATATTCAAGTTTTGAAAAATGAAAAGTGAGAAAACTATTGTTTAATTTAATGAAACTTAGAATTTTGTATTAGTTTTAAAAATAAAATGTGGAAGAGAATGTAGGAGGGAATGTAGAAGATTTTGTCAAAGGCGTTTTAGTACTTTTAATTTTATATTTGGTCTTTCTAAATAATTACAATTTTTATGGTCATTCTCCATAAAAATCTTTTTCTCTAGGTCTTTCATTCGAATTTATTAGTAAGAAACACAGAATAAATATTTTATAGGCCAAATGTCGATGTGCTCCAAAACCAAGTGCAATATGTTGACTTTCAAATCCAGTAAAGCACGAGGCCGTTTTGTTTTTATCTCTAACGGATGACGAGAAAATAAATGAGGAAGATTCCTCGATGCTGCCTAATTGCATCTAAAGACGGTTGTGTATAAATATGCATTAAAGTTAGGGAGGTTTTCATATATAGTTTCATCTTTCAATATTGTTTTAAAAGTCCCTTAGAAGATATCAGTAAGTATTTCATCTGTAACTTCTTGTAGATATGGCAAATCTTTCACAGCTCGCTCTTGAGGCAACAAGGTACCCACACACTCGCAGAGAACTAATCATATGGCTCTTCTATCTTTCTTCCTTTTTTTTTTTTTTTTATATCTATATTTTCCTGATTCATCATACTAAATAGCATTAACTACAACAATTTTCCCATGTATTTTAACTCTTGACGGTTTATTTATTAATGAATGACTACAAGGATTATATATAAAAAGGCAGAAGACAAAATAAATCTCTATTTAGTCATCTTGCATGAGACCATACGCCAACCACCACAAAATCACACCCATAAACTTAATTTGTTTTCAAAACACTTGATTGTTACAACAAAAAGCAAGAACTTCTTAAAACCCTTACTCAACTTATCACTTTTAGCTTTAAACATATTAATCTTTCAATAGTAGTCTGTTAAGTTTTCCTTTTGTTAATTTGTAAATGGACGATTAAATTCATGTTAGTGAAATAACATGTTCACATAGAAACTCTATGAATATTCAAACCTCCCAATTTATAATATGAAATAGACTTGGTAATTAAAAGCTTAACTTGTTCATTTGCGAGACGAGATGCGAAATGAGAAGAGGTTTAAAAATGTTCCAGGAAATTTGTTATTTAAAATATTAATTGAAGATTACTTTTAATTTGACGCCTTGGATATATGTACAGATTACAAGGGAAAGTAGCTTTGATCGCTGGCGGTGCAAGGGAATTGGAGCTTGCATGGCTAGGCTCTTCACTAGACACGGTGCAAAGGTGATAGTTGCAGACATTCGAGACGAATTAGGGCAAGCAGTATGCAATGATATTGGATCCGAACATGCTTCATACATTCACTGCGATGTAACGAAAGAACCTGAAGTTAAAACTGCGGTTGAAACTGCGATTTCTAAGCATCAAAGGCTTGACGTAATGGTCAACAATGCTGGCTATATAGATGAAGCTAAGCTGAGCATTATCGACAATGAAGTGAGCGAATTTGAACATGTTGTTAGTGTGAACCTAACTGGTCCTTTCTTAGGCACCAAGCATGCTGCTAAAGTTATGATTCCTGGAAGAAATGGAAGTATTATAAATGTGGGAAGTGTTTGTTCAAGTATAGGAGGGGTTGCAACACATGCTTACACAAGTTCTAAGCATGGCTTGGTGGGTCTCACCAAGAACGTTGCTGCAGAACTTGGCCAATATGGGATCCGAGTCAATTGTGTGTCTCCATATTTCATTGCAAATGTTGCTGCAAAAGATTTCTTCAAATTAGATGAAGATGGATGTTCTCGTGTTTATTCGAATCTCGAAGGGGTTTATCTGCAAGAAGAGGATGTAGCTCGAGCTGCGCTATATTTGGCTAGTGATGAATCCAAGTACATAAGTGGGCATAATCTAGCCCTTGATGGGGGCTTTACTACTATTAATCCAATTTTTGGTTTGTTTTCAAGATCAAAGTAGTGTTATTTGGGATCGTCTTGCTAGTTATTTGTCATTGTGATGTATCAGTGTTCTAATCTCTATGGAATAAATTTTAGTTATGTATTTCGTTTAGTCTATTAAATCAATCAGTTTTAGCCACTTGAAGCTCACTCACAAATATGGGAGAGGGTTTTCTCATAATCTCTTTTCTCCCTTTCTCTCACATGCCCCATCTGGGCTGTTGATAAGGGATAGGAAGAGAAGTTAAAGTAGTATTGTGATTAATTGGACGGATATGATATAAAGATGATAAGGGATAATGAGAAAGAGATTAGGATAGAAACCCAACCCCACAAATATGGTGATGTATAGGTAGAAGTTCAAAATTCAAACTCTAGTCCTCTTGTAAGAATAAAAATCAGTTTAATTTCCTTTATTTTCTCTACACGAAAGGAAACATGACCCTAATGATATTTGAACAAAAATAAATTTGCTATTTGAAGAGTTCCAAATACCTGACTCTATTTCGCCTATTCGTTCTGCTCTAATAAGGCACTTCCAACTATTTTACCAGAATCAAGGGAATGTTGTTAATTTATTAAATTTGTTTGAAAATAAAATGAATCTCAAACTTACCCAAATTTAAAACAATGAATTACATTTTGAGAAGAAAAAAAGGAACATTACACAAAACTTTGAATAAGAAATATATTAAAATAGTATAATTAATATATCTCACTTGATGACTTAACTAAAAATAAGGATAATTCATTATTTCTAAAATGTAGCGCCTCATCACTTTGTAGTTTTTTTTTTTTTTTTTTCGTACCTACCTCAGAACTTTTATACTTAGGTCGCTATTTAATAATTGTCAACATTTTGTAAACTAGTGGGCCTTGATTAGAACTTACGTATATCTCATCATTACACTTTAATTAAGCGTGTGTGTGTTTTTGGCATTAAAATGAGGTCCCAAGTAAGGAACTTATTTACCAAGAAGTCATAATGACAAGTGAGTTGTTATCATTTCTTCCTTTGGAACTTGTTATTACATGCTCTTCAGTTGTCATTTGGACTAATGGGTAATTAGTGTAATACCCTAAAATTCATATTTATCACAAATATTATATTTTGATAAATAGTGCCTATTAAAAATAGGTGAATATGTGGTCTCAAAATTGAGTAACATATTTATGTTAATTTAGGGAATTTTCTCTAAGAATTAAGTTCTCTAATTTTATTTTGGGATCATAAAATACCACAAAATTACCATATTAAAGCCTAGTCTTATATAATCATAAGAGCAATAAAATGCTATGGAGAGACTAAAATTAATTAAGAGAGATTAATTAAAGATGAAGGGCCAATTTTAAAAGTATGATTAAGGAACATAAATATGATAAAATTATCATGTTAATAACATGGTTCTTATGTAACCAAAATAATCAAGGAAGTGTTATGAAACCACTTGAATTAATTAAAGGGAATTTAACCACAATTAGGAGGCAATTAAATTTACACTAATTAAAATAATGGTATAATACCCCAAAATTCATATTTCTCTTGAATATTATATTTTGGCAAATTAATACCTATTTAAAATAGGAAAGTATGTTGTCTCTAATTTTAGTAATTTATTTGATTATTTTCCTTGGAAATTAAAGAGGCAAAAATCCAATACTATTTTAGGGACCATATGTTGCCATATGATTATTAAATAAATGCATGGTGCATAAATGGCTATAGAAAATCAAAAAGTTGTGAGAAAATAATTAAACCAATTAAAGAAAATTGCCAACAATTAGTAGATAATTAAATCTACATTAATTAGATTAATTTCATAAAACTTCCATAATTAATTTAATAACATGTTTTAAACTCATAAATTGGGATGTGTGACCCTAATTAAAGACCAATGGCTAATGAAGGGCTAAGATTAGCATAAAGATGATTACTAATGATCATGGTTAATACAGTAGCCAATCAAATAAATTCAATAACATCATTTTAGGATTAATGACCAAAGATTAAGCTAAATAAAGACTAAACCTAAGTGAAAATTCAAGAGGCAACAAAGGTTTGTGTGTGGATGATTATGGACCATCGAAAAAATAAAGTAAGAGTGCATGGGAGAGGAGAGAGGCCACCAAGGCTTGTATGAGAATGCATGAAGGGGAGAAGCCACCAATGCCATTCTTGTAGCCAAGAGTGCCATAGCTTTTTCCTATAAATAGGCACCTTGTATTCATTCATTCTTCACACCAAACAAGCAAGAGCAATCTGAAATTAGAGAGAAGTGAGGTTGAGTGGGAAGTAGCTTGAAGGAGTGAGCATTTGCAAGTAAGTTCTTTAAGTTTTAGTCATTAAATTCATAGTTAGAAGTAACTTTGATTTTAAATATGCTAGAGTAATTTTAATATCATGTTTTTATAGTTAAAAATAGTGGTATTTCAAAAATTAGATGAGCCATGTGGTATAGCAAAATTTTTGGGAGTTGAAAAGCAAAGTAGCGAAGCTCTGGCGAAAATTCATCGGTTAGAAGTTTCTGAAATCAGTGACAGAAACACCATAATTTTATGTTGAAGATGAAGTTAATTAATTCTGAAATTTTTCATGGTTAAATTAGACATATAGGGCTTTTCAAATATGCCAATAACATACTATTTTGAATTTTTTTCAGAGAGATAAAAATTTCCAAAGTTAGGCTACGTTTTTCTGGAAAATTCTTAGCAGAGGTTGAAGAAAAAATAAACTGGGAGTGATTCACTAACTCTGGGTGAGAATAAGTATTTTTACATGAAAATAGACATGGTAAGGATTCCAAATAATTTTACGGATCCTCGTTTCAATTTTTGTAAAATTAATTATGATTTTTCAAAGTTAGCGGAAATTCTGGCTCTAAATGCTGTAATCAGCGTTTTTTGGGAATAAAGGAGTTAAAATCTGGATATAAATCCACCAAGAGTAAAAGGGTCAATAATGGCTAGAATATCTCTTAGAATATTATTTATAAGAGAATCATGCGAAAATATCATGATAGGATATCTGAGGAAGTTGGGAGACGTACCAAATCGATAGACATACTACTATCCGCGCCAACGAAGGTACGGACGCGTACTGTAACACTAACTCTGATGCTTATTGTATGCTTATATATGTGATAGATGATAACTTTACACATGATGTGTACTGTTAACACAGACAACTTTACATGTGATGTGTACTGTTGACATAGATAACTTTACATGTGATGTGTACTGTTAACATAGATAATTGTACATGCAACGTGTACTGTTGATATATGAATCTTACATCTACTGTGTGCTTGTGTGTGATTAATGCTGTAATAAATATCTGTCATACATATATTGTTTACATAAGCATGAGGTTAACTGTTACCTGAGGTCCGATGGGTATTGGACCTCAGATTTGACTAAAGTTTAGAAAGGAACTTGGAATAGAGAAGGCACCGGTAGATAGAGCCGTGAAAAGGCACTGATGGACAAAGTCGTGAAGAGGCACCGGTCAAAGCAAATGCCAGAAAAAGTTTAGCAGAGTCTACCTTCTGGCATGAATCTAATAAGGCTACTTCAATTCAAACCATTTGGTGTCTAGAAAGGGTTCGTCTATGTGGTTCGATCGGTGAGTCGCCGTGAATTCGGGAGACTTCCACTAGACACCGGTCGGCCAAATTGTTTGATTAACGAGTTAGGTTCATTGCCCCAAGTCTAGTTAAGGCTTGGTTTAAGGTTGTATAGTTACCATGTAAGAATTGTAATTATACAAGCTCTGTATTGTTGTATCACACGAATATTCCTTCGGGAAATTTTAAATATATCAGCTTATGTCGGGACATCAGCATATATCTAGGTATTTTGTATTAGTTACTCATCATCCAAACGTTAGCGCAAGCTCTCCGTTTCCGCATTACTCTGAGTGGTAGCACCTCAAACTCTGTCAAGTTTTCTAAAACCAAGTGTCAACTGACACATTTTGAAGTATGAAATTTGGGGTGTTACAATTAGGTCCCATCCTTAGGGGACCTCATTGTAATTCCCCCATGTCTATTGTTAGAAGTATAGGTGGTTAATTGATTAGTGAGTGAATTAGTTAGGGCCATAGTCTATATAAAGGGTATTAACTAATGAGATCGGTAAGTGTTGGATGTGGAGTCCTCACATTATGTTGAGAGGGAGTTAACATGGAGTTTACCCAAGAAGAGGGTTACTCATTGTTTAGAGTTTACCAAAGATGAGGGTTACTCATTGTTTAGGGATGTTCCTCTTTTGTTGTTAATATAAGAATCTTCATCTTCTCTATATTATTTCTCTATTTGCTTCTCTAATTACACAAGTTTACATGGTATCAGCCAGGTTACAATCTTGGGACCTGTGGGTTATGGGCCCACCACGCTTTCATGTTTTGGAGCATGTTGGAGATGAGTTCAGAAATTTAACCAAAAAGGATTCAAGTAATTGGATGCACGATAAAGTATATGAGAGAGGCAAAGAATATTGATGATGTTGCCTAGAAGAGAAGCATCTCAATAGATATGGAGAAGAATTATTTTTTGAAGAAATCTTTGTATTAATTTTGTTGATTGAAAACTAGTCAATTTAATTCACCTTATTCCCTTATTTTTGTGTTGTTCAAGTTGAGCACATTTTAGATAGATGGTGCTCAACTTTTTTTGGGGGGTGTTAGAAGTATAGGTGGTTAATTGATTAGTTAGTGAATTAGTTAGTGCCGTAATCTATACAAGGGGTCTTAACTAATGAGATTAGTGAGTGTTGGGTGTGGAGCCCTCACATTATGTTGAAACAGAGTTAACATGGTCTCCTTCTAGGTTTAGAGTTTACCCAAGAGAAGAGTTACTCATTGTTTAGAGTTTACCCAAGAGGAGGGTTACTCATTGTAAGGGGATGTTCCTCTTTTGTTGTTAATATAAGAATCTTCATCTTCTTTATATTATTTCTCTATTTGCTTCTCTAATTACACTAGTTTACATCTATATCTATATCTATGTTCGCATATATTCATATATATAAATATTTTCTTTGTAATATATAATAAATGTATTATTTTTCAGTGAAATAATACCGGCAAGCAAACAAGTAAATTGTCAATATCACATCACCAAACCGGGTAGTTTGAATTAGGTTTTTTGGTTTTAGGCTTTTGAAACCTTAACTAATAAACCGTATCCACACCTGTTAAAAACATTTTAAATTAGAATATCAGCCCTCTATATATATATATATATATATATTGTTACACCCCCTTATGACTACCGCTCTATATCAGAGTTACTATGCAATAAAGCGTGGGGATCTAGTTTGGACGAATGAGTAATTGATAATATGCATAAAACATTGGGAAATACACTTCTCATGTTGCAGGAGAAGTGTATTCTCATGTCATAGATACAAAAAGATGTGGGTCCCACCATTTCCATGCTTGAGTTTTTTTTTAATAAAAAAGATGTGGGTCCCACCATTTCATGTGTGTAGGAATCTTCTTCTTCTCATGCAACATGAGAAGTGTAAACCCCTAAAACATAACTTGGTAGAATGTAAAACTTAATCTATACCGAGATATTACGTTTACAATCATCCCAAGTGGCTTAGTCTTCTACTTGGGATCTAATCATGTGCTCAAAATCATTTTCCACACTCCCTCTCTCTTGTTTTACCGAAAATGAATAGATGGGAATCGAAATAAGGATGTGTAGAATTCTTAGTCTGCTGGCCGACTTTGATTAATTAGAGAGTAAGGAGTTGAGCTTGTCAAACAAACCAATATAGGAAAGATGAGGTGGCGGCACATGGCATGTGCATGTGTTGATTACCAAACGTTTCATTGAAGAAAAGAGAATTCTTGTGCTTGCCGCACAAGAATGGAAATATAAATGAGGTGGCGTGAAAATCATGGGACCATGTGTGTGTATGGCTTGATATTTACACTTCAAAATCATGTAATCTCATGCTCCTTCTCTCGTCCTTGTTGACCGAAAATCATAAGGCTATATGTGGCTTCTTGTTCACACTTCTTGGCTTATTGCATTGTGTTCACACTCATTCTCTTCTTCTTGGCCACTTGTCCAAACATTAAGTGTGTATTTGGCTTCTTAAATACACTTCAACATGTGCAAAATTCCATTTGATTTCATGCTCTTCCTCATGTGTACAGTTGGCCAAAATCTAAGGCATGCATGAGAAACTTATGGATTACACCTCTTGACTTATTTACACATGTTCATACCATGTTTAATACCCTTTTTCCTTTCTCTATTTGGCCGAACAAGGGGCCTAAATGGAAGCTTATGGTTTACATTTTCTTGACCATTTAAGTGTATTCGCATGGTCAACAACAATTTCCACTTGTTGGCCAAATATGACAAGTGGCACCAACTTAAGCAAGAAGAGGTCATTGTTGGCATTTTTTACCCTTAAGCATATGTATTAATGAAAAATCCATTTACCTTCTTTCATTTTCTTTTGGCTAAAATTATGGTCCAAAATAGTGAATTAATTGGATGTTAATCCTATGTAATTTATTCTTATATTAACATATGTACCAAAATTTAGGGTTTCGGGAAAAATCCAACACTCAGCCAAAATTCACTGTTTTATTCTACTGAATATATCCATTGTACAAGGAATTTTGGTAAAGGAAATTGGGGATATTACAAGTGCTATTTAATTAATTCACACAAATTGAGAAAATTGGGTAAGCTGGCTATTTGTAAAAAAAAAAAAAAAGGAGCTTGTTTTTTTAAAAATATCCCTCCTTTTAACCTAATTTTATGTTGATATATTTTTTTGTGGTATAGTTACTTTTCTCAGGAAATTCTTGTGTGAAGTAAATGATACTAAACATGCCTCATAAGCTTAATAGTCTCAATTATGAAATGGTTAGTGCCCGTTTTTTTTTTTTTTTTTTTTTTTTGGTTCAATGGTTAGTGCCCGTTTGGTTTCACTGGAAATAGGTTTTTGCATTTAATGAGACAAAACTTCTCTTACATATTTATCTTTTACACCACAGAATTACTTTTTTTTTTTTTCAAAAAAAAAAAAAAAAAAAAGGCTAATTGAAACAAGCACATAGGTCGAGTTTGCTTCTGCTAGCTGCCTCCGATCTATTTTCTCTCAACACTTTCTCTATTTTGCCAGATAAGTTAGATGAAGGAGAGATTGACGCTGTATGAGAATGACCCATCAGTAAAACTTTTAATTAAGAAATAAATAATAAAAATATATGTTTAATTTAAAAGTTAAGAATAATATTAAAATAATTCATAAAAATAATGTTAAAATAAAATTATTATTATAATTTAGTATTTATAGAAATAATATTGTACTCCCTTCGGTTCTAATTATAGGACATATTTAACTAATTTTGAAGAGATTAAGAATAGTAGTTAAATTAGTTAATAATATTTGCTTTTCTAAAATGGCCGTTATATAAATTCAATTTCCCAGTTAAGGAGTCACCGCCAACTAAACACAGGCCAACAACAATTTATACTAGTTTTCTACTTTTCCTTTCGCAATTCCACATGGAGGTGACGGAGGGAGCATAAAGATCACCATGTTGTATTGGGGGGCTAAATATAAAGTGCAATGATAAAAATTTTCTCAAAAGGCATAATAAAAAAATATTATTTTTTATATTATTTTTTCAAATTAAAGAAATAATATAAATTGATAGCTATTTAAAAAGCACCACTCACTTTACATAATACATAGGCGCATTGTTGAGGAAGTATCAATGAGTGTATCATGGGAAGAAATTGAGAATAGTTAGAATTATGTCATATATTTAGGATCAAAGGCAAATCCCAAATGTTGTCCTATAATTAAGGTCAGAGGGAGTACTATGTATATATATAGATCATAATTAAAATCCTACGAGGAGATGATTACAAAGCATATAAAACTATAACGACTTGATTTTTTTTTTTTTTTTTTTTTTTTTTTTTTTTTGGGGGGGGGGGGGGGGCTACAGGGACCTAGGTAATAATTTGTTGAATTGGTTAAAACTATAAGAACCTACAGATTAATTATCTAATAAAATATATAATGTGGGACTAGCAAGGTCACCACTGGCTTTTTGGAGGTTGCTATCAAATGGTATAATGTAAGTTGTTTCTTGTAAAAGCTTGCCGGATAAGTCCAGTGTCCTATTTCCATTCACCATCATTTTAAACATGAATATCTTTCAAGTTTGAAGATTAATTAATCACACTCAAACACAGAAAACATGTTGAATTTACATATGTACCTACCTACAATAGAAGAAGTATTTACCGATATTGTAACATCCCAATTTTCAAAAGTGTTTTCATGGTATCGTGATCAGAGTAGAGCATCGGAAGTAAATAGTATTGAAAAAGTAACTGATAAGTAGCCACTGTAATGTATGTGTTAGCTGTTAATAGCGTGACAAAAAAATTTCCAAATGACATCATCAGTAAGTACAAAACAAAAGGGCTTCCTCTAGCCGGTTCCTATATCTGCTGCTTACCCCTGTCTTCGATCCCGTTCACTCCGGATCCACGAAGCTATGGTAAGAGGCGAGGTTCAATACCCATTGAACCTCGGAGTAACGGTTAACCTCATGTTTATGTAACAGATATGTATGACAGTTTATTCATGATATCATAGCAATATCCACATGTAAATGATAATAACCGAACACAGCCCACTTGCATATGAACGTTATTATAGTCTGCACTATTCACCAGTGCCACGATGTACGGTCGTGTCCTCAGCGCTAGGAAAACTCAACGGCGTTATCAATACCATAACCCGTGTACAGCTGCATATGAATGCTCAATAAATTTTTAAAAACAGAATCTCAGTCTATGAATACAACCATCACATATAGGTATACAGTAAACATCAGAGTTAGTGTTACAGTACGCGTCCGTACCTTCGTCGGTGTTGTCGGTACGTTGACGGTCGGACGGTGATCACGCGTATCCTATAATGGTAATATCGTATTTATTAATTTATAAATAATATCCTAAGAGATATTTTGGCCACTAATGACTATTTTTCCCTTGCAACATTTATTTTCCACTTTATTCCTTCAAAATTCGTAGAACAACGCTGGTACAAATCTGGGCAGCATTTCGTCTAACTTTGAAAAATCATAATTAATTCTAGAAAAATCGAAACGAGGATCCGTAAAATTCCTTGGAATTCTTAGTATGTCTATTTTAAATTAAAAATAATAACCTTTGCCCAGATTACATGAATCACTCCCAGGTTTTAAGTTTTGAACCTCTGCCCAGCATTTTTCCAGAAATTCGTAGCCTAACTTTGAGGATTTTTATCTCTCCGTACAGAAATCATTTTGACATGTTCTTGACATATTTAAAAATTCCTATATGTATATTTTAACCATGAATTTTCTCATAATTTTATGACCATATTTTCAATATGAAATTTTGGCATGTTCATCACTGATTCCAGAATTTTCATAACCGATGAAATTTCGCTAGAACTTCGTTACTTTAATGATTTTCTTCCAGAAATTTTGCTATATAAATTCCCCCATCATTTTTTTGAAATAAAGCTAATTTTGACCATAAAAACATGTAAATAAAATTATTCTAGCATATTTAAGATCTAAGCTACTTCTATCTAAGAATTTAAGAACTAGAACTTGAACTTAAAGCTAGAGCTAGATAACTTACCAAGAACTTTGCTATTCCTTCAAGAAGCTCCTCACTCTTACTCTCAGCTCTCCATTTCAGATTTCTTTGCTTGTTTTGGTGTGGAGAATATGAAGACTCAAGCCCCCTATTTATAGCAAAAGTAATTAATTCACCTACACATCTTTCATTCTTGGCCATAGCTTAAATCTGATTTCCTCTTTTTTCCAAGGCCAAAAACGTGGCCTCCTCCCTTCCCACTCTTCATCCATTGATTTTTCACCAAAGCCTCTTGCCTTGGTGTCAAAATTGTCCCCATGTGTAAAGCTTTTGCCCCCAAGAGTGCCTTGGTGGCTCTTTCTCCTTCATGCACTCTCCAAGCATGCATTGGTGGCATCTCCATCTTCATGCATTTCCCAACTTGGTGTTCTAATTCCCTAGTTACTCTAAGTATACTTGTAACTAGATGACTTTGGTGATTGGTTAGCAATTAAGCAAAATACTCTTAGGGTTTAGTCTTTAATTAGCTTAATCTTTGGTCATTAATCCTAAAATGGTGTTTTAGGTGTTATTAAATTTATTTGATTGGTTGCTAATCATGATCATTAATAATCATCTTTATGCTAATCCTAACCCCTCATTGGTCCTTGACCTTTAATTATCCTAATGTATCTTTAATTGGTGACTATTAACATTAATTGTAAAGAATGACCTAAATATTCCATTAGTGTAATTTTAATTGCTCATTAATTGTTGGTAATTGCCCCTTAATTGTCCCAAGTGTTTTGATAATTCTTTATTGCTTTTTATAAATCAAATATGAACTAGGTATTAGAAAATTTAGTCTCTTAATAAATTATAATAATTGGTGTTTAAGGTCCTTTGATTAATTATGAAGGTTTGGACAATTCATTTAATTTTTAGAAGATCCTTATTGGTCATTAATTGTTATTGTTGTCTCCAATTTTATTTAAGGATTTTCATAGCACTCACTTGCTCTTTTTGATCTTACATAAACCCTAGTTTAATAGGGTATTTATTGTATTTTATGGTATTCTATGATGCCTATTAAATCATTGGGTATTCTAATCCTAAGGAAAAATTACCTAGAAAATAGAATAAACACATCTCAAAATTTGAGACCACATATTCACATATTTTCAATAGGTTTTAACTATCAAAATATTGCATTAAGATAAATAGAAATTTTTGGGTATTACAGATATCACATCACTGCCAGCACAAAGCTTTTCCATTATCCTGTATTAAAATAGAACAGAAATTATTTGCATATGATTTCAATTTTTAATTATATAGATATGAGATATAAGTACCATATAAATAATATAATTATGCTCATATACTTCTATTTTTATTTACTCTTGTATTATACCAGCATCCAAAATTTATTAATAGTAAATTATATTATAATATAATAAATAGAGACATTTATATCATTTAAAATTTATTAAATAAATAAAAATAGAATTAAATACTAAATAATATAAATATATTTTTAATTTATTGATATCATCAAGTTATAAATATATGGGACAAACTATAATTAATTAATTAAGAGTTACTAATTAATTATTGTTCTAATTATATACTCAGTAATTTAAATTTATCAATAGTAATTATATTTTAATATTATTTAATTTTAAATTAAATTAATAAATTAAAATAATCAAACTACAAGGATCTTATTAAATATCAGGTAAAACAATAAGAATCCAACAAAAAGAAAAACAAACTAAAGGACTTGATTAAAAACAAGTGAACGTATAAGAACTATAAGAACTCTGTGTGTGTGTGTGTGTGTGGGGGGGGGGGGGGGGGGGACAACTATAAGGGCCTAAATAAAAATTGATTGAAACAATAAGGAGTTGCATATTAATTATCCCTATTCTAATTTCAAAGTTCTAATTATATGAAAGAGAGATTATATTCAATTGTTTAATTAATAATATGAAGGTATCTCTCATTAATGGTGTGGTCATGGCCCATGGGAAGAGGTGCCGGTCTATCCATGAACACATATTTTATTCTCTCACACTTCCTTTTATCTCATATATTTAACATGGTTTAGAAAAAGATCAAGGTTATTAATATAGGTCATTTTCATTGTTTTTCTGGCAGTATTTAATGAGTAATTTTGGAAAATCTTACCACATTTCAAAGTATTATGATAGTATTTAACGATAATATTTGTGAAGGAAATATGAAAGATGATTCAATTTTTAAGACAATTTTATGGTTTCAAGGAACTTATATTGATTTCAGTTAAGTCGCTAAAAGTAATCGACTTATATATAATATTGGAGAGAGTATCTAAATTTGAAGTTTTCAACAAAATTATTACTAGTAATATTTTTTTTTTTAGCAATACACAACTTCCATTAGCTATTATGTACATATTATTACTAGTTAATAATTAGTAACTACTTATAGCGATATGGATATATTTTGTATTGTGGTCATTAGACTAATGTTGTATCATTCATTTAATTAATAGGTGTTTGCCTCGCCAGAAGCATCTATAGGACTTTTCCCTGATGTTGGTGCTTCGTACTTTCTCTCGTGGCTTCCGGCTATTTTGGTAATATTCTAATATATTGCAATATAAACATTTAACTTTGACAATTCCATGTAGAAAAATATTCTAACTTTGTCATTCTTATTCATCCACCATTTATAATATCAAGTTTAACTAACATTCTCCTTCTCCCCTTTATACCAAACTATTTGCTCAGTTGTTGTTCTTATTTCTTCTTCTTTTTTATAATGATGAAGTGCTCAGTTGTTCTTCTTCTTGTTTCTCTAAGAGCTTTTTCCTTAAAATGCCTAATTAAATGTCTCTTGCTTTATTCAAATATTCATGCTAGGAAACAACCATGAATCTATCATTTCTGATACATCTGTAGGGGAGGCTCCGACACATTGAGTGCATCCTATAAATTATTATAAATATTTAGTGAATGAGGCATTGGCTCTATTAATTTTTTAATATCAGCAATTTTTGATCTAGCAAACTTGTAAATGAATCATATATCTTAACACCAGGTTAGATGAATCAATAATTAACCAAAATTTTCCTAATCAGTCTACCTTTGGATCAATTAATAACAGAGGGTCAAGATGCTTTGATTTCTTGACAGAAATTAATTAGTTTGGTTTAACGAACCAATTTAGTGTGATGAATGAGCCTGGACTTCATTATATTAAGGATTAAGACCATAAGCAAGGGATTATATTGTGTTCACGACATTGGTGCTTTCATTTAGAGGCCAATGTTCATAGAGAGGGCTATCAGGATTATGACCGATAAGAGGTCGAGTCAATCGAAGGGAATGGTAATGTTATAAGTCCCACATTGGGAGGTCTCACTAGTGTGGTGTGATTTAACACAGCAATTTGTTGTACTTGATACTTATTTCTATTCTCCAATATTTATATGACATGCATATATAGGAGAGTACCTACGGTTAACAGGAAGGCGTTTGGATGAAGCAGAAATGATTAAACGTGGCCTAGCAACTCATTTTGTCCCATCCAAGGTACACTGTGGCATTATTACATATTAACTAGTAAATTAAATTCACATAGATTGATAGATAGATAACACTGTGGCATTATTACCATGGTTATCAGAACCGGACCGGACCGGTCGGTTTTGACCGGGAACTGTTCAACCGGACCTGGGACCGGTCCAGTCCAGCTCAGAAACCGGGGTCATCTTTTTTTTTCCTTTAACGGTGATTGAAGCTCCCCTATTCGACAGATCCGACATAGAAGAAGAAAGAGATGAACACAGATAGAGATGGACAAAACAGAGGAGCCGGCCGTGAAACCGATCCGATCAACCACAGAAACGGGAGTTAGTCTTTTTTTTTTTTTCTAAAGTCGATCGAAGAGTGAAGACTTATGGAGAGAGAAAGAGAGAGAGATGGGAAGATGAAGATATTAGGGAGGCGATGTCCTTGACAGACTTGCTTTTTCGCTGGCTCCGGCTCCGGCGTCGAAGACAGCTTGCATATCAGACATGGACAGAATAGAGGGCGTGGTGGAGATGAAGCTTCGGGAAAGAGAAGCAATGGAGAGGTTAAGATGAGGATGAGTAAGTCTTGCTTCAGGAGGAGCCGACTCTTCAGTATTTTTTTTTTTTTTTTTTTTTGACTTTTTAGATCCAATTGCTATTAAATTTAAATGATGTGAAATTCTGATTTTGACGTGGGGTGAAAAGAGAAGGAAATAACTACTATATGATAAATTTTGGAGACTTAGCTATCCCAGTTTGGTTCCGGTTTAACTCCGGTCTAACCCACTAACCCTTAACTCAGTACTTAAACCGGTTCAGTCACCAGTCTGGTTTTAATAACCTTGATTATTACATATTAACTAGTAAATTAAATTCACATCAATTTCCTCCGCGTAAACAGAAGCTAAATTTGCTGGAAAATGCCCTACGGCCTGTGATAACTTCTAATATTTACTTTGTTTGACAAAGTTGGAAATTAAATTTAACCATCAAAATGTCATAAGTCATGATATCTTACGCAAGATAGAAATAATGGGAAAGTGGTTTTAACGATAAAATAAGTATCTTATAGTCAAAGTAATCGGAACCAACTTAGGTAAATGTTTAATTAAATAAAGATATTTATCTTACATTGTTTATGTGACGTAGGATCAGAAACGTGTTCAGATTCCTCAACAATTGTAGTAAAAGAAAGTAGTTGGCAAAATAAAAAAAAATGTTAATTTGCGAGTAATAGTGTTCCTTAACAAGTTAGCATTATATATATAGATCTCAAGCCATATTATTACTTGTATTGTTAGGGTTCAGCACCTTTCTTCTTCACTTTTAATTGAGAACTTGTGAGGTCACAAATTTTCTGAAATATGGCTTTGACTCTAAGCTTTGTGAGAGAAACAAACCAGGTATTAGTTTCTTCCTTTGAATCATGTTTGGTTGACAAACTTTTAATAAATACTACCTCATGTCCTTAATACATGTTTGTAGTATAACTATTATTAAGGACAAGAGGTAGTATGTAGGTTCCACTTTCCCTTCGTTTTACATACATCCTGTGACTATAAATTAATCCGGTATATTTGTAGAAATCTAAAATACGTTGCATTATTTGTAGCTTATAATAAATAGTATAGCTTCGACGTTGAAAAAAAAAAGAAAAAAAACGCCTTTTAAAGTATAAATTATTTTTTGCTTCTACATAACAACGCCTTTTATGACTCCCCCTGCCCAAGGATTTTTTGAAAACTAGATTACTTGACTATCAAGCATTACATTATATATATGCCGTCATCCATTTGATTTTGCACCCACTGGTTCTCAGTCTTTGCACAAAATATTTGACAGAGAGAGGGGGAGAACTTGAGACTTGACCACCTAGAGACTAGAGGAAGGGAGAAATAGATGGAGAGAAAAATACATGATGTTGGTTAACTAATTCACACAAACCAATGAACGTTAGTTAAGTCAATTAACGTGTCTTAAATTGATAATGTTTGCCTATTTTACCCTTATTTAAGAATTTTATTTTCAAATATGCATTTATTATATGTCACCTCTCTCTCCTCTACAAGGGGTAATAGTGGAAAAGAATAATTAATAAACCTAACAACCTCTTATATTTTGAATCAAAATTTCCTTCTAGAATACTTATATTTTGGACGGGAGGGAGTACTTCATTTGTTTCAAAATATAATATTTAGTTAATTAATTCACATGGACTAAGAAAATTGAGTATAAATGAGTTATTTGTGAAAAATGTGCGATTAATTTCTGAGAAAATCTATTTTTAATCATTTACTTTGGGGTATTATTTACATAACTTATATAATATCATACTACAATTTAATTGTAGGAATAGTTTAGGAAAAAAATAATAAATATAAGAGATAAAGAAGATTAAGTCATATATTTAAAACCAAAACAAATCTAATGTTTGTATCCTTGATCACCCTCCCTCTCTTCAAAGAGGTGAAAGTTGATGAAGGAATCTAGGTTTTTTGCTTTTGTTTTGTTTGTACACTCTTTTGAGTCAATGGTTATGAGAATCTCTTTTTCTCTGATTTCACCGTTAATAGAAATTGAAATACTCTATGGGAGAGGAAGGGAGGAGGCTGGGATTAGGTTTTGATTTTTTTTTTTTTTTAAAAGATAAAATTATTTTTTGATTAAACTTTTTTAAATTTTTATTCCTCCATCGTGTTCTTAAAATACTATAATAGGCTAGATAAGATGCGGATCTCATATTGATATTTTTTTGTTGTATAGGTACTTTTCGCAGGAAATTCTTGTGCGAAGGAAGTGATACTAAACAGGCCTCAAAAGCTGAATAGTCTCAATCACGAAATGGTTAGTCAAGTTTGCTTCTGTTAGCTATCTCTTGTCTATGTTCTCTAAACACATTAGTTTCTATTTTTGAATAAAAAAATTTCTTAATAATTAGAAGTAAAAGTCCTTGATGTGGTCATATCTAATCCTTAGTTAAGAGTTTTTTTTTTTTTTTTTTTAAACGACTTTTCTTTCTATTTTTGCAGATAAGTCAGATGAAGGAGAAATTGACGTTGTATGAGAATGACACTTTAGTAAAACTCATAATTTTAAAGGTAAATGAGCAGTTGAAGATTTCTCCATCCTAATAATCTTTCATTATTTAACTTTCTTTCGGATGCTGGTGTAATACTAATACTTACAAGAGTTAAGAAAAATTCAAGTATGAGCATACACAATTCTTTTTTTGATACATTGAATATATATAATTCTTCAAGTGGGGTCTATAAGTCAATAACATATACAGAATTTTCTTCATTAAATTATGTGTTTAATATCGAAACTGATGACTCATGTATATATTAAAAGTTGTAATTATATGCGAAGTATTTTATATGCTATTTTAATACAGGCTAATGGAAAAGCTTTTTGTGCTGGTGGTGATGTGATATCAGTAATTACTTCTTCAGTTGCAGGTAGCTACAATGTTTAAATTCAAAATGTTTTTTTTTTTTTTCCTAATGCTGCGTCAACGTTAACATAGGTGTTACTATTATGATTTATAAAACAGTGTGACATCATATAAGTTTTATCATATGTTTTCTATGTGAATAAAAAATAAAAATAAAACCATTTTTTATATTCTTCTATTTCGTGTCTGTGTGTGTGAATAATCTTCAAACTTCAAAGATATATTCATGTTTAAAATAATGGTGATTGGAGGTAGGACACTGGACTTATCCGGCAAGCTTTTACAAGAAACAACTTACATTGGACCATCTGATAGCAACCTACAAAAAGCCAGTGGTGAGCTTGCTAGCTTAGTCCCAAATTATATATTTTAATTTCTAAGTTCTAATCATACATGGAAGAGGAATTTAATTATTTAATTATTAATACATATTAAGGTGTCTCTCATTCATGGGGTGGTCATGGGAGGAGGTGCTGGTCTATCCATGAATACAACTTTTAGAGTTGTCACTGAAAGAACTGTATGTACTATCATCTTTTCTTCTATCATATATAAGTCATTTTTCATTTTTTTGTTTGTTTGCAGTATTTAATTAATTATTTTGAAAATTTCTTCTTACGACATTTCAATGTTGGTACCATGAAAATATTTAGCAATAATATTCTCCAGTGAGGGGCAAATATAAAATATGATTCAATTTTAAAAAATTTATTATTTCAACTAACTTACATTAATTTTAGTGAATTAATTAGAAGTAACTTATATATAAAATGATGGAAAGTACTAATTAAATTTCAAGTTTTCACCAAAACTTGTTACACTATTCATTATTTCTTTCGAATATCAAACAACTTTTAATTATTAGCTATTTTAAATACTAGTAATTAATAATTAGTAACTACCTATAGTAATTAATAATTACTACGGATATTTCGGTTGAGTACTATTTATTATGGTCATTAGACTAATATTGTATCATTAATTTAATTAATAGCTGCTTGCCATGCCAGAGGCGTCTATAGGACTCTTTCTTGATGTGGGTGCTTCATATTTTCTCTCGAGGCTTCCTGGCTATTTTGGTAATATTCTAATGACCTCTTTCTGTCATCTATTACATTATCAATATTAATTTTGACGTAATAAAAAATATTTAATTTTGACAATTCCATATAGAAAAATTTTCTGATAACAACTATACAAAATATATAGGGGAGTACCTAGGGTTAACTGGAAGAAGTTTGAATGGAGCAGAAATGGTTGAATGTGGCCTAGCGACTCATTTTGTGCCTTCCAAAGGTAAGGTATACATATATATATATATCTAACATTTTGACATTAAATTTTACGTATATTAACTATAAAAATATAATTAACATCACTTTCCTCTGTGCAACAGAAGCTAAATTTGCTAGAAAATGCCCTACGGTCTGTGACAACTTCAGATATTTCAACAATTAAAGCATTAATTGATAAATTCACAGAAATTATTTATATTAAGGAAGACAGCCCCTTAAAGAGGTAATTTGGTGGTTATTATGATTCTTAATATACACATGCTTTTCTCTTAGTTTAAGACACAGCTAGATGATAAGGCAGGCGGATTGCAAATAGCCCTATATAATAAATAAAGGTGCATTGTATGTGACTTAATTATGAATAGATAAACTTCTTATATGTAACATCCCATTTTCAAAAGCGAGTATAAATTTTTTTTTTTTATCGAGTAAGTAGAGCATCGGAGCGATTGAGTAACTGATATTTATATTCAAAATGCCGTAAGTCTGGCTGATTACAGTAGCGGTACATTATACCGAGTGTTTTCAAAGTAAATAGCAAAAGAAAGTCTTCAGCTGAGTCCCTATGCGTGCCGCTTGCCTTTCTCCTCGATCCTCGGTCCTCCTGACCCTGACGCTATGTTAAGACCTGAGGTTCAATGCCCAATGAACCTCGGAGTAACGGTTAACCTCATGTTTATATATACAACATAGACGGTATATGAGCATACAAACAAGCTTATCCCAACAGACACACGCCCCCGGCAGATATGTCGCACTTAGCATACGTTTTGCACCTAGCAATCGTTTCGCACCTAGCATTTCGCACCAAGCATTTCGCACCAAGCATTTCGTACCTAGCAAACGTATCCCAACACCCGGCAAGCATAATAACAAGATACATTGAACATACCACGAGCTATCAACTACCTCACATAAACATACCATACACATAGCACATGTACGCATACAATAAACATCGAGTTAGTGTTACGGTGACGCGAACGTACCTTCGTTGACTGGAAAACGGTACTTTTTGACAATGTACAACAACGGTACAACAGCGGTACGTGATTACGATATCCTATAAGGATAATATCATATTATCAAGGCCCAACATCATAATAGGCATTTTAGGTACAAATTACCATTTTGCCCCTAACTCTCCTAATTGGCGGAATTTCGCGTAACTTCGTTACTTTAACTCTAATCTTCCAAAATTTTGACATATCTCCATCTCCAATATATTTTTGAAATAAATATCATATTTATCCCTAAAACATGATATCTAAACTAACTTGGAAGATTAAAGATTAATCTAGCATTTCTACTATAACTACCGAAGGAACTACCAAAGCTTAAGACTAGGGACCGAAGAACTTACCCAAAGACTTCGCTACTCCTTTTCCGAGCTCCTCCTTGCTCTCACTTCTCTCTAACCTCTCTCTAGGATTCCTTTGTGAATTGGTGAGGAATGAAGTGAAGAGGGGTTGGCTATTTATAGAGAATTTCCATGGATCTCAACCCTTGGATCAACTTTTGCATCAACGGTTAAGAAGACGAAGATGTGGCCTCTTGCAAACCATTCACTCTCCTCTCTTCTCTACCACAAATTTGCCCCCCACATGTCACCCCATGTCACCAACATGATGTCATCCATGTGCTTTATGAACTTCTACCGATAAAGTCCCCTGTTCGGTGTTCTAATCACGTAATCTTAGAAAATCTCAAAAATCCGAGAACACAGCCTTGAAGTTCTATTCTTCCTCTTTGGAAATATCTGAGTTAACTAAATTTTTGATCCCATTAAGGGTATTCCGTTGTCATTGAACATTTTCGAAGACGCTTTCGGTCTGAAATTACTTGTAACATCAATTTCGGGACAAAAATTCACTAATTCATAATATGTCCAGTTGTTTTCTACTTAGTTCAAGGATTTCAAGTTATGATTTATTTTCCATTGGTTATCACTTTTCTTATCTGCCCTTTGTTTACAAAATATCTTTTCATCTGATCCCTTATTCGCCCGCCATGCATTCGGAAATGACTTCCGCTAACACCAACTTCTCGACAAAAATTCACTTGTTTGTAATATGTCCCGACCTAAGAAACTTAGTTCACGGTTTTCTAGGTAGGATTTAATTTCTATCGGTTCCCTTTATCTAACCTGGTTCTTCCACAAATATCTTAATTATATTATTATTTAATTAACAAAATATCATGATATTATTTTTGAAAAACCCACAACCCTTTTCACACTCAAATTTTGGGTTTTCTCTTCCCTTTATTATTATTATTTTCTTTAATTTATCTAAATTAGCTAGAAGCTTAATTAGAGCCTTAATCCCATGATTAGCAATCTTTTAGGATTTAGGGTTTTCATGTTCTTAATCTCACCAATTTTTCTTAATCTTTTCTAATTGATTAGCAAGCACACTTTATGCTAATATTAGCCATAAGCACTTAATTAAAGGATTTTCCATAATCTACCTTAAATATTCTCTTGTTCGAGCTTAAACAATTAGCCATTAATTACTTAACTAATCACTTTCTAATTGTTGATAATTTTCTTAATTAGGATTAATCATTTTCTCACAACTATTTCATTGACATTGGTATTTTATGTCCCACATATCATATTAAAAATCATGGGGCAACTTACGCTCCCCAAAATTTTATTTAATTTTGCCTCATTATTTTTCAAGGGAAATAATCCCAAAAATTCCTAAAATTAGAGACAACATACTTTCTAATTTTCAATAAATATTTTATTGCCTCTTGGGATTTATCATAATATTTTCGGGGCATTTCATGGCCCATAATTGCATTTAGCGATTTTGACACTTAAATCCCTCTAATTTCATTAGAAATTTCCCTAGACAATAGAATAAGTATCCTACAAGGTTTTAAAACCACATATTCGCCTATTTCCAAATAGGTATTATTTGCTAAAATATAGTATTCCGGATAGATAATTATCCTGGGTATTACATTATAAATATGGTCATCCGTTTGATTTTCTTCTTTGGTTTATATATATATAGGATTTACATTTCTCATGTTGCTTGAGAAGAAGAAAATTCCTACACACACATGAAATGGTGGGACCCACATCTTTTAAAAAAATAAAAAATAAAAAACTCAAACACGGAAATCGAAATAACTATAGCATGAGGATACACTTCTCCTACAAAACAAGAGAAGTATATTTCCCTATATATATATATATATATATATATGTATATATATAGATATATGTATATAGATCAAATGCTTATAGTCAGATTCAATTCCTTGCCCAACAACTTTTCATCAATTCTTGTAAGTTTTTATTAGCCAATTTGCATGATACATGTTATAAATGTCATAAGACACAATGATTACAATAAAAATTCTTTTGAAAATCAAGCAGACTGGACACAATCAGCAAATTCTTCTCAAAAGGAACTGTTGAGGAAATTGTGCTATCCTTGGTACGCATAGTTCAATTTGATGCTCATTTTTATTTTCCATTCTTAGAAATAAACAAAAAAAGGGGGGACTTCATAGACAAGAATATGTGGTTTAAATGTCATAATAATTTTGGTAGGAAAAGGAAATGGAAGTTGAAGGAGCAGCAAAATGGATTTCAGATGCATTAAATTACATGCGTACATCTTGTCCTATAAGCCTCAAGATATGGCTTAGATCAGTAAGTATCTATGCGAAGATGTGTGTGTGTGTGTGTTATTAGAAATTAAATTCAAAAATAGCAAATTAATGAAATGAATTAATGTGATTAGGTGAGAGAAGGCAGAGTACAAAGCATTGAACAGTGCCTTAATCGGGATTACAAAATTAGCAGCCACTTCGTGCGAAGAACTGTCAGCAATGATTTCTATGAGGTCAGAACTATTACGAGCGTAACTCAATTGTTGAACTGTCCTCTTCACTGCTCATAATTATTGAAAGTGTGAGTGTGTGTCATAATTATTTTCAATTGTGGCAAGCTTTATTTGAAAATACCTTTAAAATGCTTGGAATATTTTATTGCAGGGTTCAAGAGCAAAGCTATTTGATAAGGACAACAAACCTATGGTAAGGCAGAGAGAAATATAGGGGTTGAGCTTTCAATATTTCATCATCATCTTTATTATATAGCATAACAAGTTTTTTTGTTGCTTTGATAGTGGGATCCTCCAAAGCTGGAGCTGGTCAGTGAAGAAATGGTAGAGTTGAAGATGAGAATTGGGAGTTTCTGCAACTTCCACACAGATCAAATACACTCAGCAAGCTGTAAACTGAAGCATGGAAATTGAAAGGCCTTTTATCTGAAAAAGGATATTTTTAATATTTGTAAAATATTTGAATGTGATTAAGATCTTGGATGTTTGCTATTTTAGTAGTCTTATGTAGGTTAATAATGTTGCACAAAATAATATGAACTTCTTGTTGAATTAAAGGGTTAGACACAACCGCATAAAATTACAAGCTTGATCAAACCAACCACTTTCCACTACAAGAGAGCTTTCTTGTCACTAGGCTATAAGGCCATTGGCTTAAGTTATTATTATTAGATAAGGAATCATATAATTTGATCATTATGAGAAAATCCAAAATCTTTATAGACATAACCAATCATTAGTTCCTAACCATAGGTCGAATGAAATCCTATACATAAATCAGTTAATACAAGAATAGAAAAAGCTTTTTATAGTGTTGCTTAAGTTATATAGGAATTTTTGAACCCAGCAGTTAAGAATAATAAGTTCTTGATTATCTAGAATAGAATAATTGCTTAAAATAACAACAACAAAAAATTATATTTGTCGTGAAGTACAAAATCATATTCATCCGCATCCCAGATGAATTTCTATAATTTCTTAAGGGTGAAACTGTTATAGAGCTTCTGGGAAAAGTCTGAGTAATTAAGCTCTCTGTTCTTTTTTTCTTTTTTTGGTTTGTGGTGAAAGGTAATAAACTAGGCTCACTTTGTGTACTGTTTTAATTCCAAATCTTGTTAGTCGGCCCAGATTCTTGTTAGGCGGGCCACAACACTTGCCGGGCCCATATTCATTTTTTCCATTTTTTTTAAAAAAAAGGGATAAATGAAGTTGAATTTGAAACATGATGAAAAAACTTAATTATAACAAACATTATAAAATCCTACTATGCTATTTCAGTTTCAGTTGTCTTTGTGGTCATATATATTTCTCGTTTACACTATAATTATTCGCAAGATAATTTGTTCATATGTATTGTCATGTATAAACTAATAGAAAACTAATAAAGATGTATTATACACTCAATCTAAGGTGTGTAAGGAAAAATTTGTTAGGGTAGCTATATATCCTATTCCCTTGCACAAATTAAATAATAATCTTATTTTTTAAGAAATAAAATCTTCAATAAAATATTTTTTTAAAAAAAAATTGGTGCATGATTGAAATATTGATTGTCTCGTCTATTTTTACATTTTTGAAACTTAAATTACTATGTTATAGTTAAAGAAGTAAACTAGGAAGGCAAATTATTTGTTCAAGAATTATTTAAAAATAAAAAAACTTAAACTGATAAACGAAGACCAAGAATGGAAGCGAGGAGGACGAGTACAGCAACTTACAGAAAATTATAAAACTATGAATACCAAATGATTACATACCAAATGAGGGTTATATATTTTTCCAGGCCTTTTGGCTAAGATCAAGTGTAGTATCTGATCTTATAAGTTTAAATGAGGTGCCTTTTTTGATTTTAAGAAGGAACAGTAAAGGCAAGGTGAAAAGCATCTTGAAAACATAAAGCTCCCCATAAGTAGGAAGTTGGAAATTTGATTCCTCTCATAACTTCATGCCATTAGTTTTTGTCCATCTGAATAAAAAAAATATGTTTTATATATTAACCCATGTTAGAAAGATCACTGATATGGATCATGTATTACATGAAATATTAAATAAATAAGCCGAAGTATTTATGCTTTTTTATATTATCATAAGGTATTCTCTTTGAGGCTCGTGGCTGCGCCTCCCTGTTTTTCTTCTAAGACTCTAAATCAAGACTCAAAAAGATCTAGCGAGGCCTTAAACCACTAGACCAACTCTATGTTTTTTTAGGCTTTTTTCCCAATTTTCCCTTTATTAAATAACTAATTACCATTTTGCCTCTGTTTCCAAACTATTTCCCAATGTGCCCCTGTTTAGTCGACTAAAACGCGGGTCATATTTTTTTTTAATATCCCCGTGATTTAGTCGACTAAGCCACAGTGCTTAGTCGACTAAATCATGACAGGGGGTTTTTTAAAAAGCCCAATGGCGGCATTTGGAACCCTAATCGACTACAAAATCTCCCCAAACCTCTCCCCTATTTTTTTTTCACCAAATCCTTGCTGAATCCGTTGGTGGGTAGCGAAGGAAACTTCATTCTAGCGTCATTTGCGTCGATTTCGGTATGTTCTCATCTCAATTTCGAATTTCCGCCGTTGTTCTTTTGTTTATGCGAACCCCATTTCCCTAGAAGTACACAAATTAATTAAAAGTAAAAATGAGTTTTATATTTAAAATCAAAGTTCACCCAAGATCGGTGAGGATAGAGGACATGACTAAGAATCCTAACAAAAAAATCCCCAATAAAAAATTTTAATAAAAAAAATTAATTTTATGCTTTCTTAAACCTGAATATGAAGAAATATTTTTCAAAATTTATAATTTATATTGATTACATTCAAAATATCAAATTGATTAGTTAAGATACTGATTTAAAATAAATATGAAAACCCCTAATGATGTCTTCATTTTCAAACTCATCAACAACAATTTCTTAAGGTACTCAACCTACCTCCGGCAAGCATTCATACGTTACTTATATTAAGAACGAGAGGGAATAATAACAATGGTTAATTATTTAGGTGGCCACTTGTAATAAATTTAACATATCACTTGTAATATTTGAACAAAATTATATTTTCATAAAAATAGACAATGATTTATGCTTGTACGTTCGAATGTCTATTTATAGTTTATATATATATATATATATATTTGACTTTAAAAAATTGAAAAAATTAGAAGCACGTGAGGGGTTTAGGGTTTAGGGTCGTTTTTATGTCCCTAAGTATATTTTAGTCAAACAAATTTTCGGCAATCATATAAGTTTTAAACCTAAAAATGTCTTCTTTGTTGACCTATGAATCATAATATTTAAACTATAAACGTTTTTTATCATTTAAGGTTTCAAATCAACTTAGAAGTGGATTTCTTTTTTGGTGTACTTCATTCTATTAGGGTTCTTAGTCATGTCCTCGATCCTCACTAATCTTGAGTGAACTTTGATTTTAAATATAAAACTCATTTTTACTTTTAATTAATTTGTCTACCTTCTAGGGAAATGGGGGTTCGCATAAACGAAAGAACAACAGCGGAAATTCGAAATGGAGATGAGAACATGCTGAAATCGACGCAAATGACGCTAGAATGAAGTTTCCTTCGCTACCCACCAACGGATTCAGCAAGGATTTGGTGAAAAAAACATAGGGGGAGAGGTTTGGGGAGGTTTTGTAGTCGATTAGGATTCCAAATGCCGCGATTGGAGTTTTTAAAAAACCCTTTGTCGCGATTTAGTCGACTAAGCACTGTGGCTTAGTCGACTAAATCACGGGGATATTAAAAAAAAATATGACCCCACGTTTTAGTCGATTACATGAGGGGTTAGTCGACTAAACAAGGGCACATTGGGAAATAGTTTGGAAACAAGGGCAAAATTGTAATTAGTTATTTAATAAGGGACAAATTGGGAAAAAAGCCATGTTTTTAAGCCATATTATTTATAACTAATGAATAACATTACTTTTTAAAATGTATTGGGAAGGTTAAAAAGAAGAAGCGGACATGTTAAAGGTTGGCTCACTGAGTTTGAAAGGCCGGATATTTTAATTGGAGTATCCGAATTAATCCAGATTTTCTTTGTGCGAGAGATGTGTATGTGACATTTTAATTGTTAGATTTTATTTGACTCTTTAAATGAAATGTTAGGAAATTAAAATTAATTTTATATGTTCCCGCGAGCACATGGGAATGGACAGTCTTCTTAGACAAATCTATCTCAACAACCATAATTCACTTTGACAAAAAGCAAAATTTAATTTGTTCACCTTGACAAAAAGCTTCTATATTCTTCAGTTGAAAAATGTCTATTGTTAACAAAAACATTTACAACATATACACAACAAACTCGAATCACTATGTTTTGTTCCGGATCTTCCAATCAAAAATCTTTTTGTAAACAAACAATACAATATCCAATTACAAAACCTACACAGAGTTAGTCTAGCGGTGTAAGGCCCCACTAAATTCACTAGGCCTCGAATTTGAAAGAGACCCTTAAGGTGGGAGGGACAACCCCAAACCCTAAACCAGATATCAGATGATAGAATAAAAAAATCCAATTATTCCAATTACACACACTCACAAATGGATCTAATGCTTATATATAGTAGGAAATGAAATGACAAGTATATAAAGATCAAAAGCTCCAATAAAATTTTCTTTACCTCTATATGCGAAAGGAAGATCGAGCTAGAGATCGGCCTAACGGTGAACCGACATGAGAAAGAAGAGAGCCTAATATAGCCCACAAAAAACTTGCCGGCAATATTGTTAAATATAAATGGTTGTTATATATATTATATGTATCTCCGGAAAGTCATTCTTGGCTGCATTACACTCTCCTCCTCTTCATGCAAGTCCCTTTTAGGCTATTTGCCACAATCTCACAGCTTGTGTAGTGTGTGTATATGTTCGTTTGGATTGAAGAACGCCGGGGCGACTTATCAGAGAATGATGAATCAAGTGTTTGAAGACCAACTCGGAAAAACGTTGAAGTCTATATAGATGATATGATCGTTAAGTCCGTGCATGTAGCAAGCCACGTGCAGGATTTGCAGCAAACATTTGACAAGCTCAGGAAATATCAGATCCGTTTAAACCCGGCGAAGTGTGCTTTTGGGGTCCCGACGGGGAAGTTCTTAGGTTTCTTGTTAACACATAGAGGAATCGAGATGAACCCGGAGAAGTGCCAAGCCGTGTTGGATATGCAGGTTCCGCGAACTAAGAAGGAGGTGCAACAACTAACTGGCAGACTAGCAGCGTTAACTCGTTTCCTACCAAAGTTGGCAGAAAATTCTCTCCCTTTCTTTAAGTTATTAAATAAAAAGGCTTCGGGTGGTTGGAACCAGGAATGAGATGAGGCGTTCGCAAAGATCAAGCGGTGTTTATCTTCCCCACCGGTGTTATCAAGGCCAGAGCACCGGGAAAGTTTGGTCTTGTATTTGTCAGTCGGGGAAAAGGCAGTGAGCGCCGTTTTGGTCAGGGAGACTGAGGAAGGTCAGGGTCCGGTGTACTTCGTGAGTCGGGCGCTGCAAGGTTTGGAATTGAGATACCAAAAGCTAGAAAAGATGGCTTTCCCATTACTCATTACAGCACGACGTCTACGTCCATATTTCCAGAGTCATCATATTTTTGTGCGAACCGATCAACCGATTAGACAGATTCTTCACAAGTCGGATTTGGTGGGACGAATGGTTAGCTGGGCAATCGAGTTGTCCGAGTTCGACATAACGTATGAAGCTCGCCACGCAATCAAGTCTCAAGCACTGGCTGATTTTGTGATGGAACTTACCCCTTCGGAAGAAGGGGGAGGAAGACACAGAGACGTGGAGGATGTTTGTAGATGGTTCCTCGAACGAGAAGGGAAGGGGAGCTGGAATAATAATTGAAAGCCCAGAAGGATTATCAGTGGAGCATTCCCTTCGTTTTGATTTCAAAACATCTAACAATCAGGCAGAATACAAGGCCTTAATTGCGGGATTGCTTCAGGCCAAAGAGAATGGGGCCAGGAAGGTTCATGTTTCTACTGATTCCCAATTGGTAGCCTCGCAGATTGACGGAACTTACCAGGCTAAAGGGCCTCTCATGGTAAAATATTTGGGAAAAGTACGGCGAATCATGGCTGATTTCGACAAAGTAGAGGTAGCTCACATTCCCAGAGGCGAGAATGTTAGAGATGATATCCTATCCAAATTGGCAAGTACAAAGAGTCTCAGGAATCATCGCACAATGGTCCATCAAAACTTGACAGAACCAAGTTGCGTGATGATCATATCAGACGCGACAGATTGGAGGAAACCAATAGCTAATTATCTAGAGAGAGAATTCTCCCGGTTGAAGCGGCGAGGCAAAGAAGTTAATAAGGATGGCGGCGTCATACGCCATGATTAGGGATGAGTTATACCGAAAAGGGTTTCTTTCCCCAATGATGAAATGTCTCGGTGCGGCGAGGCCTATGTGCCCGAGATACATGAGGGAATCAACGGACACCATATGGATGGTAAATCTTTGGCGCGTAAGGCGGTTCGGGCTGGTTTCTTTTGGCCAACTATGGCAGCAGATGCTAAAGAGCATGTACGCGTATGCGAAAGCTGCTAGAAACACGGTAAAGGGATTCGGATCCCACCGCGAGTTAAGCCATATTTCGCTCGTGGCCATTCCACAAATGGGGCATGGATCTGTTGGGACCCTTTAAGCCGGCGCCGGGCGTTATGTTGGCTTATAGTGGTCGTGGACTACTTCACGAAATGGATAGAGGCGAACCACCGGCAACCATAACGTCGGCCGAGTGCAGAAATTCGTAAAAAGAAATATCATTTCCCGTTTTGGGATTCCGACTGGGGTTATCACAGATAATGGAACCCATTTCACGGACAAGGGTTTTCAGGAGATGATGGCGGACTATCATATTGAACAGCACTTCGCTTCTGTGGAGCATCCACAGTCCAATGGGCAGGCGGAGGCTGCAAACAAGGTCATCCTTGAAGGATTACGAAAGCGGATGGAAGACGCTGAGTCGGACTGGGTAGACTAGTTATATTGTGTATTATGGGGACTTCGGACAATGGTGCATACTGCAACCAAAGAAACCCCATTTAGACTCACCTACGGCCGTGAGGCAATGATCCGGTCGAGGTCGGGAACCCTCATTAAGGAAGATGAATGCTCTTAATGAGGAGGGCCAAAACAATGAAGCTATTTCGGTGGAGCTAGATCTAATAGATGAAGCCCAGGTTACGGCACATTGCAGGGAATTGGTGGCTAAACGACTGATTGCCAACCATTATAACAAGAAGGTTAAACCCCGGTGTTTTGACAAAGGCGATCTCGTCCTTCGCCGAGCCGACATAGGCAACAAAAATGCCAGTGAGGGCAAGTTCACGGAAAACTGGGAGGGCCCATATCGAGTAACGGAGAACTTGGGCAGAGGCGCCTACAAGCTTGAAACGCTGGAAAAGAAGCCCGTAAAGCGAACTTGGAATGCTGACAAGTTAAAGGCATATTATAGCTAGAAGGCAGTCCAGACTAATGGGTATTGACGTTGGTAAGCTGTGAGCCCATGAGGCATTATGTGATGACGGCATGACCGAATCATTCTATCTATATTAATGAATATTGGGCCTAGGAGCCCATTTTCAGAGCAATTTATTGTTGTTATGTTCAAAGAAACGCAGAGGAAATTGAGGTGAGCAAACCCTTTTCTGGAAAACTGGTTCGAAGAAACATAAAATCGAATTAAACGTGTAGGATCCCGAGGCCTAGAAAGCCCGGTTCCATAAACCATGTTGATAAAGGGACATGCATAAATTCATGGCCAAAAAGCCAGCTTATGGAAAACATGCCTAAAGTTTAAAGGTCTGGACTCTGGGTGCGCACGCCAGTTTTCAGCACCACCAGCAAAATAAACACGTAGAGATTCATGGTGCGATCACCAGTTTTTTCGAAAATCGTGAAAGCAAGCACGAATTATTGGGCATACACACCTAATTCTCGTGACATGCATGAAGTCACGGTCAATAAACCGGTCTTCGCAAGGCCTATGAGAGCCATACTAAAGAGAAATTTCAAACCGGTTTGAGAAAATTCTCATGTTATCGCGGGGCCGAGAGATGGCGGCGTCGAACAAACCATCCGGTAACCGAATAAACACGCATACCGACCTTGATCAAGTCGAGGTGTTAGAGTTCTAAAAAAACGGAGCTGAAAACAACTGACGGGTTTATTACTGTTACTAACGGGCAAGGATAACGATTTGGCGAAATTGATAAGCGTTAAATAAACCGATCAATATGTCAACGGGCGATTTAATTAAAGGGTGCAACGAAATTTATGTAATCAAGGCCGAAGCCCGAATCCCTTTAAAACTAAAAAAGCCGGGCCATAACCACGGCAATAAACATATAGCAGGCAGAAACAAGGAAGGCCATACATAGGCTTAGCGGGGAATGGTGGACTCTTCCTCACCATCCTCATTCTCCTCTTCCTCGTTCTCGTCATCTCCGAGAGGAATTAGTTTCCCTTTTTCGCTAACGTAAGCTTGAAAGTGTAGCCCGGAGGTGTTCAGATGAATGTCAGGGTTGAGGACTCGGAGTTGTGCCACGGCATTGTTGAAGGACTGTACAGCAAAGACTGGCATATTTCGACAGGTTGCCCTTTGGCGCCAAAAGCTCCTCATTTTTCCCTTTAAGCATGTTGTCGGTGCCGAAAGCTCCTCGTCTTTCGTCTTCGCACGTCTTTAATATGGTCCATATCGGCTGTGCCTTCTCTATCAACAAAGCATGTCATTGGTATGGAGCTCTTCCAGTGGATGACATCCATGTTCGCCGAGGCCGCTCCTCCTCGGTTTGAGACATTTCCCTCGAGCCCTTTAACCTTATCCGCCGACTTTTTCATTTCGGCTTCAGAGTCTCGGAAGTTATCTTGAGCTTGATTCCGTTCCTGGATAACCTTGGCTAGATCAGCGTTATCCTTCAAAGGAGCAAGTTCTTGCTTAAGGCCATCTCATTCAGTAATTACTTCGTGCAGGTGCGCCATATTCTTGGCATATTTGACCTAAATGGCATACGGACGGATGAGGGAGACGGCACGAGGCCCTTAAGTTCCAGATCGGCAATCTCGGCTTTGTCCGCCGGAGAGACGAGAGACTTGTGAAACCGGGCAGGAGGCCGGACGGCGTCCAAGAGACTTGTTGACACCCCGCCTTTCCATAAATCTCCCTCGGGTAACTCGGCTACGGAAGGAGCCGCTTCTGTAAAGGTGGCCAGCGGATCAGTGGGCCCGTCATGAGGAGGCTTATTCTTCTGTTTCTTTGAGGTCCCCTCCCCGCGCCTAGATCCGCCCTTGGGCACTGAACGCTTGCGAGAGGGTCCAGCGGCGGTGTTTACTGGACCGGCTTGCGCTGGATCATCAAGGTTGGCGACATGAGGGGAGTTAGCAGTCCCTTCAGGTAGTTTGGCAAAAACATTGAGATAGTCCGGCTTACCCATACGTCGGCCTGCAGGGAACAAAACTATGTCAAAAAAAAAGGATGTAGGACGGTTAGCATGAAATGTGCCCGTACTCATCGTGGAACGTCTCCTAACTAAGGGAGTGGTGATATATTTGGCCGGATCCATTGGTTGCTTTAGTTTACCGGCAAGTTCCAAAAGTTGTAACTGGGCTGTTACTTCGGCCTCGGAAAAGCTTTCAGTTTTAGGATCAAGTCCTCGGGTGTAAGAGTGTGATGTTCGGCACACCAGTAAAGGGGAAATTTCTCCTCGGTCTCCCTTGAGCGAATTCTCTGAACAAACCAAGGTACTCATTGGAAGTCGGCAACGACTTTTATAAAAGCATTTTTGAAGTGTTTCCATGAGTCCATGAAGGGTTTGAAGAGCTTGCGATCGCGAATACTGCGTAGAGAGGTCCATCCAAACAAAGTTTTGGTGCCTTGTGGGAGCATATTAAACTCCATGGGAGCAAAGAAAGACATAAACACGAACGGTACGTACGATTTCCATTTTCTCGCATAAATTTTCGAACGCGATGGCAAAGGCCCATCCGTTGGGATGAAGTTGTGAAGGAGCTACTTGCAGGTGGTTTAACAAATTCATTTGAAATTCCGTGAAAGGAAATCTCACACCAAGGATGGTGATAATGTCTCGATAGAGGAAGAAGAAGTGGGGATCTTGACTTTGCGGACGCCCGGACGCAACTGATTCACATTCAAGGGGAAGCCGGATTGTATACCCTTCCTCGGCGGGCAGTCCAAGGGGCCTAATGTCCGTTTCGTCCATAGTACTTCTAATGCTAGTTACGCAAGGGTTCACGGCGTACGTTCGGGGAATTCGGTCCTTGGTGGTTGATGCACTGGACTCTCCCATCTCGGATAGGTCAGGGTGGTCTGACGAGGAAGCCATCTATACCTAAATAAAAAGACAAAAGAAGGGCCAAAATTAGAAGAAGCGCGATACCTGACGGACGAGTGTTACATCGGCAGCTTGCCACTACTAAGTCGGCTTCTCTATGACGCTCTAACATGGCGAGGTCGATGCTCTTGTAGCAACACTCATCGCACGGGGTTGGCCTTTGGGATGGTACGTTGGTGGAAGGAGCATGGAAATGGGTTGGTGTTTGAAGTCCTCTGGTATGTCTATTTCTTCACGGTAAAGAGTCTTTTAAGTTAAAAATATGTGATATGGTACAAGCCATTGTTGGGAAAACAACGTGGAAAGAACCACCCAAGATTCCAGAAAACACTCAGACGCGTGCAGAAGAGACAAACAATGTGGGCATAAGGAATGCCACAGGAAGAATAAGTAAAAAAGCAAAAGGGAGGTACCTATGTTTGTGCGTAAAAAAGCGTCGCCGGGCTGATGGATTGTCGGAATTCTCTATCGAGAGGGATGACGTTCTTCTGCCGAAAGACCAAAGGGCTTGAGTGCAAATGGGTGGCGAGAGCGCGCCTCCACAAATGTATATACGTTAGGAATTTGAAACACCAGGGGTTTTGCTGTAAAGTTGCCTCGGTAATTAGGGTTGTAACCCTAGAAAAGCGTGAAGCAATAAATGCTTGCAAAAAAGTGGAGGCGATTCAAATCATCACTCCACTAAAAATCGTGGCTGTATGTCATGAGGAGTCCAAGGACGTAGCTGTCAGAAGGAATGGGAAATGTCTGGGCGAATCGACATGCCAATTGTTAGCCTGGACATAGCAAGGCGCTTTATTTTGATTTCAAATCCGACGCTTGATTTTGATTTCAAATCCGGCTTTTCATTTCAACTTCAAATCCGGTGTTCGATTTTAATTATTACTCCTTTGGGGCCATTAATTTCAACGTCAACCCGGGATCGAGGGGCGTTCGATTTTAATTATTACTCCGGCAGGGGGCCATTAATTTCAACGTCAACCCGACCGAGGGCGTTCGATTTTAATTATTACTCCGGCTTGGGGGCGATTAATTTCAACGTCAACCCGGACTGAGGGGCGTTCGATTTTAATTATTACTCCGGCTTGGGGGCCATTAATTTCAACGTCAACCCGGACTGAGGGACGTTCGATTTTAATTATTACTCCGGCAGGGGCCATTAATTTCAACGTCAACCCGACTGAGGGGCGTTCGATTTAATTATTACTTCGGCTTAGGGGCCATTAATTTCAATGTCAACCCGGACCGGGGGACGTTCGATTTTAATTATTACTCGGCTTGGCGGGCCATTAATTTCAACGTGAACCCGGACTGAGGGACGTTCGATTTTAATTATTACTCCGGCTTGGGGGGTCATGAATTTCAACGTCAACCCAGGCATCGAGGACGTTCGATTTTAATTATTACTCTGGCTTGGGGGCCATTAATTTCAACATCAACCCGGACTGAGGGACGATTGATTTTAATTATTACTTCAACTTGGAGGTCATGAATTTCAATGTCAACCTGAAATTGGTAGCAATTGAATTTAATGATTTCGAGTTTTGCGGAGCTGTTACATTCAATTTCAATCTTATTTAAGGCGCTCAACTCTAAAGCAGAGGGAGTAGCGTGGTGCGGTGAGGTGCCGGATCCGTACACAAAAGAGCGAAATTTATAAAGACAGATGGATCTATAAATAACAATTTTTCATTCCCTTCAACAGCCATGTAGTATACAATGTGCTTATACAGAAAGCAATAGGCTCCATAAAGGAGGTACAATGGTAAGATCCAATGAATGATTCAAGTCTACAACTCATCGGCACTGGCACTTCAGCTTGCGGCCAGATAATTGGGAGTCAGAACCTGAGTTCCGCTTATTAGAACTGGCCGACTCGCCTGCGCCGCGATCGGTGAAGGGACGCCCAGAGTCACCAACAGGATGACAGGAAACTTGACCAGGGTTAAGTGTCCTTTACATGGTTCTATCATGCAAAGGGTCCTGGAGGTTCTTCTGAGAGCCCATGAAAACGAAGTTGAGCCAGAGTTTGGCTCAACACCGTTGAGAGCCCAGATGCATTTGGAGAAATCCACGTGAAGACAGGCAAATACATCGGCACTCTCATATCCCCTTTGGGGTAGGCGAATGAAGACTGGCAAATACATCAGAATATGGTGTTGAATTCTAGGAGCCTTCGCGTCATTTTTCGACCTTTTCTTCTTTTGGGATTCTCTGCATTTTAGGTCCGCTTTGAAAAGCATAAACGAGTGGGCCGGAAGTGAGTTCCTTGGCATACTAAGGGCGATTCGGAAATAAGAGGAGTACATTCTCAGTTTTCTGGAGAATTCAAAGACAAAGGAATTTGGAGACGATAGGTTAAAGGAGGGCGTAAGCGATTTTATAGGCTTTCTGTTCGACGTACGGCGTATGGAAAGTCTAGTGGTAATCAATATCCTTGATGGGAAGCGTAAACGTCGGAAGTAATAAGTGCTTTGGTAACCAAAGCGTGGCCATTAAGTATCGCACGGATGACGAAGCGAGGAGGCGTTTCTGTTCCCGAAGGGATATAGGTGATAGGTTACCTGTATCCAGACGCTCGTAGGCTTCCATGATTACCTCGATTGGGGGCAAGTAGGAGCGGGAATTCATAATGTCGGTTATGAATGAAGTCGGCACATCTGGAGTTCATAGCCACGGTCTTGTGATAAAATGCGTAGGGCCGGTTATGACCGAAGTATGCACGACAGGGGTTCATAAGGACGGTCATGAACGGAGTCCATCTCTTCTCATGAATCTCGGAATCATGGAAACCAGACTAAGGCTAACGAGAAGCACAGCATGTCAGTCATGGACACGGAGTTGGTTGCTTCATAAACCTCGGCACAACAGATGGCCTGAAGTACCGAACTTGGGGGCAACTGTTATGGACCCATATATTGGGCCTAGTGAGTATGCGGCCCAATAAGGGTATTTGCCACAGAACCCTTTCTACCCAGGTATGAGCTGAGTCATCCGTTAACCACGTATCTGGGATTCAGAACCGTACAGGTAGTGGAGCAGGCATTTCCAGGACATGGGAGGCGCACTCTACCCGAAGAACGGATTCACTACGTGAAGGAGAGGAACCCTAGGTAATCCCTATAAATAGGAGGTTACCCACCAGTGCACTCTCTACATTCTCTATTGATTATTTACTATTCACCTCGCTTTGTGCACACACCCCACCCCTTTGCGAAAAAGCCACCACCGTGTAGCACGGTGATGCGAGATCGACCCATTGGTATCTCCTCCATAGATATCGGTGGGTAATCTTCTCTACTCGGGGCTTACTCTTAAGCGTATGTGGAGAGCTCATTGATCCTATATTAATATCGCCTAGCCTCATTGGGCTAGACACTTGTGTTCTACGACAGAACAGTGATAATGTAAAATAAAGGTGGATTACAGAGATAGATATATATTCGCGAGGTGGGACTTATTATGGGAAGTGGCCTTACTTGCCAACCAAAAGCCAGGGAGATATATATGTGTTTATTTCACACCGCCTTAATTCCGGGGCCACATTTTGTGCTTACCAAACTGATGAGCAAAAATGTTCTCATCACTCATGTACACCATTTGATTGATTTTGAACAGTTCAGATTTAATGTTATTTAATTTTTATAAAGATAATCTTATAACTATTACTTTTCATAAAAGAGGAATTTATTATTTAGAAAATCACAAATTAAAATTTTTAAATTTAGATCATTGGAATTAAATTTAAATGATTGAGATCTCATTAAGTGATGATGAGAAATTGGGTGTGTAATATCCTAAATTTTGGACCTAGCAATTTGAGAATTAGCTTGTAACATAATTTTCATGTTAATTATTGTATGAAGCTAATTAATATTATATTATTGAGATACATGGAAATTTTCATTAAATCTAAGGCAAATGATATTTGTTTTCATCTAATTGGCTAAAAAGGGATAATTATTGTGAGAAGGCATAAGAAGATAAGAGATAATTCAAGCATGGACACATGGCAAGAAGGGAGATTATTAGCAACAAGCATTTATGCCTTTGAAAATGACATATTCACATGGCAAGATTAAAGTGGTTATTAGAGAAATATCTAGAATGAGTCCACATGGCCCCTTATTAATTAAAGGATTACTAGAAGGGACACATATGTCTAGCTAATTAATTATAGGGAATACCTAAGCTACCAAGTGTCCAAATAATATTTAAAGAAAAATTAATTGAGGACACATGTGCACATTGGATTAATTATAGGGGACACTTGTACACATTTGAATAATTAAAGGGGACACCTAAGCTACCAGGGTGTCAACATGATATCTAAAGAGGAATGGATAGGGACACTTGTGCATATTTTATTGATAATTTGTGCCACC
This sequence comes from Acacia acuminata, assembly GCA_019022655.1. Taxonomy (NCBI): domain Eukaryota; kingdom Viridiplantae; phylum Streptophyta; class Magnoliopsida; order Fabales; family Fabaceae; genus Acacia; species Acacia acuminata. The sequence continues at coordinate 724,478 of JAFJYI010000179.1, read as the reverse complement.
TAACCATCTTATCTATTAAGCAAAATATTGATGATTATCCAAATGGCCAAGTGTCACACAAAGGAAAGAGCTAACAAGTTAAGTAGACACTTAAGAATTTCATGTATTAATAGAAAGGGACACTTGGACACCTTATCTAATGAGTTTTGAAGATCAAAATTCTCCCTCTGTAAGCTATCAAATTCGTCCAAAATAAGGAGGAGGAGAGAAAGTCAACAAAACTTGCAAAATAAGCCAAGTTTAAGGGATATTTTGTAAGGGCACTTTGGTCATTTGACTTGGGAGATTTTTAAGTGCATTCTTGACATAATTAAGACATTCTTCACTCCCTTTTTACATAAGTATTTCATTCAAAGAAGAGAACTCAAGAGAAGTCAAGAATTTTCTAGAAAAAAGGAGAAAATTCAAGAGAAAGAAAGGATAAGACCAAGGGGTAAAATGGTAATTGGTCAAAGGAGATATTTTTGGTTGGCTCATGACCTCTATATAAGGACTCCTCCCCTCATTTGTAAGGCACCAAGTTTCCATAAGAGAAAAAAAAAAGAGAGTAAAGGTTAGCTCAAGTGAAAGAAGAAAGAAGGAAGCAAGCAAAGTTGACAACTAAGGTAAGTTAGCTATGGTATTTTGTGAAATTTCCTTCTATCTTCATGAACATGTTGAAAGTCCTAATGAACAACTAATGTATGGTATGTAGAAACTTAAGCTAAAATCAACAAGAAGTTTAAGGAAGGAGAAGTTCAAGGAAAGCAAAGCTCAAAGTCAAGTAAGTACCTTCCTTAACACCCTTATGACTTTATGACTTGGATTTAGCTTCTTTTCATGATATTTGATGGTTATGGGAATCAATATTTCTAAGGGGAGGTTCTACTCAAGTTGGTATAAATGACTTAACATGAGTTTTAAACCAAGAATATGACTTAAGAAGGAAGATTATGCAAGAACTATGAAAGATATGGACTTGAAATGATAATTTATTCAAAGTAATATTTGAATTATGGAGAATTGCAAAAGTGACGAGTATTATTTATAATCATAGCAAGTGCCGTCGCCGGGAGCTTTTAAAAGAATTTGGAGAAAGTAATTGATAGTTTAAGTTTGAAATGTAATAACCTTAATCCTCATATGCTTTGTATGTCTCTGTATGTATGTTTTACCATGAATATGTATGTATTTGGTTGTTGATGTTTTGCCAAGCGCTTTGGTACCAAAACCCACTGCGTGCGACTTGCTGTGTGCGAATAGTATTGTTGTGCCCTGCAGTCTATGCTATGTGCTATAGAGACTGCTTGTTCCGGATTAGGCTTTGTGCCTCGCTATGTGCGATCTACTGAATGCTTTACAGTTTGTGCTTATGGTTTTCTTACATGCTTTGATTATACTTTATATATGAGATTAATGGTTATACTCTGGAATCCTTCGAGAGTCCAGCCTCTGTTGCTATCTGTATGTGGTACAGTTTATTCGATGTAGCTCCCACACGGAGATCAGCAAATGGAGGTATTAGACTAGTTCCAGATTATTCGAAGAATTATTGTAATAATTTTATGTAATTATATTCTAGATTTTGTAACCAAGATTTGTAATTTATCGTCAGTACACTGTGCCCAAACCATTTTGCTACTGGGCTGCGCTATATTGCTTTGATTCAGATATATTATTGAGAAAGTGTAATAGTTGGACTTAATAAATAAGAGGTATTACACTACCCGCCACCAATGAAGGCGAGGCCGGTAGGGGTGTAACATGGTGCTTATCATTTTAATGAGCACTGAATGCGGACCTAGTATTAGTCTGGTTGGAGTCTCCCTGTCTTTCACGGTGACTAATTATTGAAACCACACTGACCAAACCTAACTTATTCTAAGAACCAATAGTATGAACTAACTTTATTGAATTCATGCCAAAAACTATGCTCGACAAGCCTCTTTCGGCATTTTCTCGACTAGCGCCTCCTCGCCTCGTCCATCGGTCCTCTTCATGGCTCCTCCTATGTTGCATCCATGGTGCCTCTTTCCTAAATCTTTAGTCGGCTCCTCCCATGTTGCATCCTCATATGATGAGGGCCTTTTTGCCTTTAGCCTTGGGGTCCATAATCAAAAATAAACTAAGGATTGTGTATAGGCAAACCTAGGATCGTTTTCTCTCTTGATGAGCCTTTTATTGAGTCCTAAGTAATCTAAATGCCATGAAGATGCAATTAAAACAAGGGAAAAAGTAGGGTTTGGATTTTCGAATTAATAATCTAAAGAGTAATGCAAATTAATTAAATGCTAAACTATTATTTTTAGTATTTTTAATAAAATGAAATGGAGTATGAAATGTATGAATGATGAATGCTCCTGGTAATGAAGAAAGTGGCTATCCTCGCTCAAAAAAAATATGGGAGTTAAATCTTCATCAAGTCTTAATGAAAAACCTCAAAATACCATTTGAGTCTAATATTCCCAATTAATAGTAGCTCCTACAAACATAACTAACTACTATCTCTGGAGATATTGTTTAAAACCCTTGATGTGCAATTAAAATTGGATTAATGCAACATGAGTCTTCTTAAAATGAGTACATAACAGTCTCTCAAAGGGCACAAATAAATCACATTAATTAGACAATACCACGCTAATTAACATAATCTAATTGCAACCAAAAGAAATTAAAACACATATATTTTTCACACTACAAAATCCAATCTCAACTACAATTATCAAACTAACAGAGACAATAAACATTAATCTCAGTTCTAGATTTATACACAATATTCCTAGAACTAGGCAACCTAAATGAATAAATCTAGACTAATAGAATGATAGAATAACTCCCCTATGAAGTCTATGAGCTCAAGCACACCTCCTCATGCCCAAAAAGCAAAGGATCAGCTGGTCATATTCACTAGAGAACCCCACACGAGCAGCATATTAAATTTGGAACTAGAGAGAGGAGGGTTTGTGGTAGTGCACAAGGAGCTTGCGAAGTAGAGATGATGGAAAAGGAAGTTAACGGTGGCCTGGAGTGTTGAAGAAGATGAAGCTGGAGATGTTGGTATTTGCTCTCTGAGAGGGTTGACGGAAATAAGAGGTGCTGGTGGTTGACGTTGGAGGTCGAGAATGGTGGTGGTGGAGCATAGATGAAGGTGAGGCGTGGTGGAGAGTGGAAATCGAAGGTGAAGGCGTGGTCAGATGGAAGAGGGTGAAGGTGAAGCTCGGTCTATAGTGATTTCCGTCTCTGCTCTCACGGTGAAGGTGGAGAATGACGATGGAGGTGGTGAGATGGAAGAGGGTCACCGGCAACTATGGAGGTGACGGTAAACGATGAAGAAAGGGAAGGAATGAAGTGGATCAAGTTCGAGGATGGCGATTATGGAGGTCTAGGCTCACTCTCACGGCGTTGCTCTCAGGTTGTCTCTCCTTTAACTCTCACAGTGGGGGTGAGTCGCTGGAAGTGGTGGAGGGAGGTCGCCGGCGGCAATGGTAAGGAAGATGAGAACCGTCAGTGTAAAAGGAAGAGGAAGGGCGAGGTCGATGGTCCTATGGTTCAGCAGTGAAAATGAGGAGACTAGCAGTGTCTCGTCAGAAAAGTGGAAAGTGGAGGTCACGGCGTTGTGCTGGGTTCAAGAGGAGGAAGACGATGGTGGTTTTGCAGCTGAAACTCGCGACGCTCAAAACTGTGATTTCTGAGGTCTGTCATGGCATGGCTCGGGAAGGAGGTCGCCGTCGGAGACGAAAGGAGGGAGTGGTGTCGCCGGCGAGAGGAATAATGAAGACTCAGGTGATCGATGAAGGATGAAGGTCGATGGTTCAAGGCGTGAAGGTAGCTCGCGGCGTTGGTTCTTTTTATTCAATGTCGGGTCTGCTCAAAATGGTTCGTGGCGCTCCCCAATGCGTCTCTGTGTATCTGATTTTATCATTGCTGACCTAAAAAAGCTGTTAAAAAAACGCCAAAACGCAGAGTTTTCATGTTGGGCCTTCTCTGAAATGAATTCCATTTTAGGGCCTTCTCTGACATGAATTATGGTCCGTCTCTGATATGCTTTCAATTTTAGGTCTTTCTCTGATAGTAATTTAGGTCCTTCTTTGACTGTAATTCTGATCCTCCTTAGTTAACATTTTTCAAATTTGATCTAACCTTTTGAGGCATCAACAATGAAAAATAATTAATCTAACATCAAATATTCTCATAAAAATCAATGATTAAGAATAATTACAATTTCTTTGACAATTTTTGCCTTTTTAATCCTAATTTAATGTATTTACTCTTAATCTTAATTTATCACAAGAAAGGCATTTTAGGCTCAATAACTATGATAAAGTCCATTAAGAATCCCAATTTAATCATAAAAAATCATATAAAATATGGTTCAATCACTATAGCAGATATAACAATATGTATATGAAAGATATCCATTACATATCGCCTTGGACAATACATAGCATATAGCAGATGTAAGGTTACAACAATACATAGCACACAACACATGTAATGTTAACAACGTTTGCACTCACCAATGCCATGACTTCTCGTGTCCTCAGTGTTAGGAAAACAACCATATGGTATTATCATGACTATAATCCACATAAAGTCAATGTATATAAACATGTGACCTAAGCCCCATAACTTAGTCACGATGCATCACCTAAGACCTAGTCTTGTCCATTACTTCATGAATCATTCAATCATATATAATCATACAAGATATAGGCGATTAAATTTACTAGTACGCCCCTCGTGTCCTATTAATTCGGGAAAACTCAACGGCATTATAAGACTATAACCCAAAGCTGAATGTATTGGTGATCTAAGCCCCATAAACTTAGTCAATCCGGCCCAAGAATCATTTATAAATCATTCTATCACATATATGCATACAAGACACATCGTTTGGATTGTGATCGTGTTCAACCTATAACGGTAATGTCATATCTATTAATTCCCAATAACTTCCTAGCAGATATCCTAGTCACTAATGACCTTTTTACCCTTGGTAGGATTATCTCTCAACTTATCACATTTAATTCTTCAAAAAAACGCTGGTCCAGAATTCTGGACAGATTTTTATCTAACTTTGAAAAATCATAATTAATTCTAGAAAAATCGCGAGCATCCGTAAAATTCCTTGGAATCCTTAGATATCTTATAACAGAAATCATTTTAACATGTTCTTGGCATATTTAAAAATCGTTATTTTCATATTCATCACTGTCGATATAAAAACTAAAGACAAGCTTATAACGAACTCCTTCCTCCTTCTTATTATTTTTTCCTTTTTCATGATATTATATTAAATATAATATCACTTCTAAAGAAATGCCTAAGGGTTATTTTCACATCTTTTGACCTTTCTAACCTTTTTGGATTATTTATACAATTTTTACCCTTACATTTTCTTAAAAACACAATTTCCAAAATTTTCCCCTTATAACGATTTTTCATTAATTGTGAAAAATCATAATTAATTCTACAAAAATCATTTTTGAGTGATTCAAAATTACTATGACCCTTGACATGTATATTTTCAAGGAAAAATATTCCCCGAAGCCAGAACATCACGGATCATTCCCAGTGTTTAAGTTCTCAATCACTGTTCAATTTAAATTCAGTAAAAAGGCTTATCTTCAAAAATTCATATCTCCTTGTCCAGAGCTCAAAAAGTTTCATATTTTATATCTTTAGAAAGCCCTACATGTATAATTTATTCATGAAAAATTTAATGATTTTATAACTTCATTTGATATATAAAATAATTGCTTGAACATTCACTGCCAGAACATGATATAAAACTGGAAATTCTACAATTTTCACAATCTTGTTGCATTAATTTCAAAAATCATTTCTCAACATATTTTTATCTCATTCAGAATTTTAAATGCAATGGAGGCCTAAAAACAAGTATAGGAATTTACCTCCCAATTTTCTAGATTAAATTAACATTTTACCAAAAATCACAAAGCTAAAGCTCAATAATTACCTCAAGAACTTTGCTACTTCTTCCTCTTGCTAAAACTTTCTCTCTTCTCACTCACTAAATCAGATATGTTGTAGTAGTTTGGTGTGAAGAAATGAGGAGGAGCTCATGGCCATTTATAGGAAAAATACCATGGTCAAAGTGGTAATTAACAAAGAGATCCAAAACTTCATCTTTCCTTTAAACCATTGGATTATTTTCACTTTATCAAACTCAATCTCCACCTCTCCCTTGGCTGCCAACCTCATGCTTCCATTTAACCATTTAATGCGATTTTAATTCCATTAGCAAATTATCCTATTGCTTCATCATCTTATTAGCTAGTTGAAATATTTGACTTTTCAACACTAATTCACAAGGTTTATTATGTCTTCTCTTCCTTCCCATCAGCAGCATTTTTTTTAATGAATTTTGGGGCTGATTAAGAAGCTTAATTGACTCCCTAATCAAGTATTTAAATGCCCACTAATTACATGTGCCAAAGCACAATTGATTTGTTAGCTCAACCATGGTAATTAGTGCTTATTTAGACAAGTATTATTTCATTCTCTTTGGCTTAATTATTTTCAAATATAATTAGCCCTCTTTTGATGCTTTTATTTTTCTCTAATTAATTAGGAGAATTTATGCAATTAATCTTAATTAATCCAAGCTAATTAGCCTATTATTTGCAAATTGACACCTAATTTAATTAAGTGCTTTTATAGTCTTTTCATGGCTTTTATAAACTTAAAATAGCCATTATTTTATGCGACTTTATGTCACATATGTTAACCAATTTAATATGGTAACATATTCCTAAAATACAAGATTTTTGATAAACTGAAAATCATGTATTACATTAGTTAACTCATTCTTATGAACCAATATAATCACCATTAGTCAAGTCAATTAACATATCTTAAATGATAGTGTTTACCTATTTTACCCTCATTTAAGAATTTTATTCTCAAATGTGCATTTATTACATGTCACCTCCTCTTCCCTGCAAGGAGTAATAGTGGAAAACAATAATTAAATAACCTAATAACAACCTCTTATATTTTGAACCAAAATTTCCTTCTATCCTTCTTTTATTTTGGACAGGAGGCCAGGAGTACTTCATTTGTTGCTAAATATAAGATTTAGTTAATTAACTCACATGGATTAAAAAAATTGAGTATAAATTAGTTATTTGTGAAAAATGTGCGCTAAATTTCTGAGTAAATCTCTTTTTAATAATTTACTTTGGAGTATTATCTACATAACTTACATAATATCATACTACAATTTAATTGTAGGAATAGTTTAGAAAAAAATTAATAAATATATGAAATAAAGAACATTAAGATCATATATTCAAAACCAAAGCAAATCTAATTTTTGTATCCCTAATCACCCTCCCTCTCTTCAAAGAGGTGAAAGTTGATGAAGGAATCTAAGTTTTTTGTTTTTGTTTTGTTCATACACTCACTACAAAAAAGTACTTTCAGTGGTGACATTTGGCGGTGACAACAGAGTCGCTACTGAAAGTGAAAACTTTCAGCGACGGCTTTTAAATGTCGCCGTTGAAAGTGTTGCCTATATGTTGCCGCCAAAAGTTGTACATTCAGCGGTGACATTATTCTGTCGCTGTTGAAGGTAGAACTTTCAGTGGCGACACTCATATGTCGCCGCTAAAAGTTTGTTTCAAATACGACTTAGTGTGCCACTGATTTTTTTTTCTTTTTTAAAATTTTAGTTTTTCTTACTATAGTATTTCTATAATAAATATGTTTATTGATATATTTTATTATGAAAAAGGTAAATTAATTCTTCGGATTATTGTGACATAAAGAGAGTTTGAGAAATAATATGTTTTACATGAGAGAGTGAGAGAGGAAGGGAGTGGGAAGGGATTGATATAGTGTTGATAATTCTTAGAAATTGATCATATTGCTGATTTCAGCCAACAATTTATTATAATTGAGATATTTTACCATATTATTTTTTGAATTTGATTTAATATTGATTGATTCATAATCTAATGACTTCGTAATCTCATATATCTTAATAAAGCAGATTTTGATATATTTTATTTTTTCAAATGCTAAAAATAAATATTGATTGATTAATAATTTAGAAAAGTTGACGAGATAAAGATATTTCCAATTGATATTATTTAGAAAAGTTGACGAGATAAAGATATTTCCAATTGATTTTATCTTGCTTTAATTTATTTATTATCCATATAAAAAAATATTCAAATTGATTTGATTAGATTAGAAGAAAAATAAATCTCCCAGATATCTAAAGCAAACCTTTTCCTCTTTCTTCCTCCAAAATTTTCATAGCTTCAATTCCTCCATACGGTGCCCCCCCTTTTTTTGTGTAAAATCGGGGCATTTAGCTCATTCCTCGCTCTACTCAACCACGCTTCTCTTCAGAAAGGGGAAAAAAAAACCTATGCCTTCTTCTTCCACTTGTCTTCTACGTATCTTCAAGCTCGTTTCATGTCGACAGGCTCCATCGATCTGAACCTAGCGACGTTTTGACTTCTAAGGCCTTGCGACTCTGTCCTTGACTCTGTCTTGCTTTTTCTCACTCTCACAGCGTCCGATGTTCCGACCCTCCGATCTCCGACTTGCTCTGTCTTCTCCATCTTGAAATTAAGGTGCGTTCTGCATTTAATTAAGAGTCATAAAATAAAGATTTAAATTAGGGTTGCCCAAGCCTATCTGTTATGGGTTCTGATGCAGCTGCTTACATAGAACAAAATGGATGGGTTGGGCTTTAATGAAATTCAATGATCAAATAGTAAAACAAAATTATTTAGGGAAATACCTAGACTTGTATATACATTGATGTGCATTGATTGATGTGAGAAGTAGATTGACTGGGTTGGGTTTATGGCTGATCTATTTCGAGTTACTTCATTCATCTGCACATGGAGCTGACAACCAGCCAACACTCTAAGTTAGAGACAAAGTTGGTATATGGTTGTTGCACATTTCATGTCTAGACTGTAAATGGAGCTATATACCCAAGAGGGGGGGTGAATTGGGTATTTTAAAAACTTTTCGAAAGTGCTTTCTGTTTGACCAAGTAAAAACAGATGATAGCGAAGAGGAGGAAGGGAAGAAAAGCTTGCACAAGAGAAGTTATCCTGGTTCGGTCTTATCCTTAACCTACATCCAAATCCCCAAGCCACACTTGGGATTTTCAATCCACTAAACTCACAAACGATTACAAACTCGTACTCAAGAGTAGTTCTCTCTCTAGAACTCACTCCCCTTACAAGTTGTAATCAATACACCCAACCACCAAGTCCCCCGACTTGTGGTTATCTCAATCAATAAATGATTTACGAGATAGAACTCTCTCACGAAAGCGAGATAAAATGAACACTCGAAGTACAAGTATCGATTGATACAATACAAGTGAAAGCTGAACACAATAAATGACACTTAGTAAATTTTCGCTCTCGGTAGGTGTATCGGCTTGAGAAGAAGTTAATGAACTCTATTTATAGGTAGAGAACATTAAATGACCGTTGAATGATGAATCCAACCGTTGTAGGTGATTAGCATTAAGTCTCGGTCATCTTCTCTCTCTAAACTCCAACTAATCCGTTACTAATATGGTCCGATGTGGAACTCGAGGATTTGCCCGTTGGAGAAGAGTTTACTTGATGAAGAAAGCATTCTTGACCGTTGAGAATGCGTGCTCGATGGATTATCCGAGAAGAAGGTTGATTTGCGAAAGTGCATTAAATGCACTGTACACTTTTTACTTTATGGCTTTGACCTTCAATAATCTTCATCTGTGCTAACTGAAATTCACTCAACAAACTTGTTAAACATAGTTGGGATCATAGGTGAATGATTCATGAAAGCAATTGGAACAAACAAGAATGATTCACAAATTCGTATAATTCAAAAATTGGTTTCCACCGTTGTAAACTGCAGTATGTTTATGTAAACTCGAGTATGGCACTGTTCACAAGTGTCCAAACTGCAGTATCCAATTGGATACTCGAGTTTCCACCTTTCAGAGGCAAACCATCGTGTCTTGTATTTGAAAGACAAGACCTATACTCGAGTTTGCCTATGCAAACTGCAGTATTGGTTTAACTTGAAAAATCCATTTGCTCTCTGGAAGTCCAATACTCGAGTTTGGCAACGCAAACTGCAGTATTGACTATTCAATACTCGAGTTTGCCAATGCAAACTGCAGTATTGGTTTATCTTGAAAAATTCATTTGCTCTCTGGAAGTCCAATACTCGAGTTTGGCAACGCAAACTGCAGTATTGACTTAACGTGAAAAATCCTTTTGCTCTCGGAAGTTCAATACTCGAGTTTGGCAACGCAACCTAGGTATTGACTATTCAATACTCGAGTTTGCCAATGCAAACTGCAGTATTGGTTTATCTTGAAAAATCCATTTGCTCTCTGGAAGTCCAATACTCGAGTTTGGCAATGCAAACTGCGGTATTGACTAAGTTTGAAAAATCCTTTAATTCACAAGAAGTTCGATACTCGAGTTTACCCATGCAAACTGCAGTATTGGCTGTCCAATACTCGAGTTTGCAAATGCAAACTACAGTATCAACTTTGGCTGAAAACTTGGTTGCTTTCTGTATGGCCTTTACTCGAGTTTCACCAAGTAAAGCTAATTAGGCATCCAATACCGAGTTTGCAAATGCAAACTACAGATTTTGGCTGGTCCAATACTTTACGAGTTTGCAAATGCAAACTGCAGTTTGCAACTATCGTTTGCAACTAAAGTTTTTAAAACAACTTTGCAAACTTCAAACCATGTTTTACATTTGTTGTTAATCATTAAAACATATTGAGAACTAACATTCTCCCCCTTTTTGATGATGACAACACTTGTAAATTATTTTGCAAAGAATTTGAAAGATGTAATTTGTTTTGAAATGAAGTTTTCAAAGTTCAAGATTGAGTTATCAGAAAACCATCTAATTTTGCATTTCAACATTTGAAGATCAGAGAATGGCAGCGAAGTGGAATTCAAAAGTGTAAACATGTTGAACTATATTCAATTAAGCAATCAATGAACAATATCAGGAAAGATAGATACTCTGATAACTACTGATATCATTCTGATAATCAACAAGTTCAGAAATAGCAAAGTACAAATGACAAGATTAGAACAACAAACTACCTAGAACCAATAGTCCCTATACATCTACATCTTTCTCTCCTTCTCCCCCTTTGTCTTCATCAACATACTCGGGATCAAGGATAACAAAAGGAGGGGACCGAGGACCATGGCAAAGTGGATGGATCAAAGGTAGGGTCAAGGTGAGGAGAAGGTGTGGGGAATTTCTCGAGAGACGGGGTAGATGGAGATGGAGGTCGGTCGGGTAGAATCTCGGTGGAAGGAGTGATAGGAGACGATGAAATCACGGGGTAGGAGTGGAAGTGGAGGTGGGGAAGTGGTGTGAGGTGGACTGGGAAAGGAGAATGGAGGTGAGGAAGGTGGGGAAATGTGTGTCTCTGGTGGCTGGGTCTCAGGCATAGGAGAGGATGAGGATGGACCAGTCGTGAACCCAAACGTGGATGACGAAGAAGCACCAACACCAAAATGGTTAATCGACGATCAATCTTATTCCGAGCTTCAAGCAAGCTCATATGTCATGGATAACCGGAGTCTAGATCAATCCCCGATCAAAAATCTCGCTACGCTTCGGTCGGTGGCATCCTTCAACTTCTCCAAGTCGGTCTTCACATCCATGAGACCCATCTTGAACTCGGCTCACAAAGATGTCCAACTCGGCTTTCATAATCGCCTATGAGATGAGAGGGCAGCATCGATCAACTCTCTCAACCGTTCTTCGAGGTCCAATGATGGAGGAGGATGCGGCGAGCCTCGTGCGCATATGACGTGATGCACGGGCTTGTGACCTCGGAGGAGCCCTTGACCGGCCCGATCCTTCCGGCTCGAATGAGATCTTCATAAAGTTCAACCGAGTCTTGCCGAAGGATGGGATGAACTTCATCTGCTCGGTGGTCCCACATACCATATTTTGTAATAGAACATAATGAGGGACGCCCGGTGAGGCAAAGGGCATATATGATCCCTTTCGGGATGTAAACTTGAATGTGCTGATTTCTTTGAAGAGCCATTGCCCAATATTGAGAGGATTCTTCTCGGATGAAGGCCGTGAAGAATCTATAATCCTTCCGGCAAAGTGAGTATAGCTCCCTCCTTTCTGCACAAAATTCCGAGTGTAGATGTACCAAATCACTCGGTGCAGGGGTGGCATGTCTGAGGGCTTGATAGTCAGATGAGCAAGCTGATCATCCGGCACGTCCTGAGTACGCATTAAGGTCCTATACACCTCAGCATTGGTGTATTGTGGTGTGGACGCCGGTGGAGGATGAGCAACCTTTAGGATCTTGTTGATAATAGCGGCGACAAAGTGAATTGGACCCCCCTGACACATGTGGTGATCCTTTCCTCAACCGTATAGCCTTCTGAGTCCAATAGGTGGTTGGTCGCCATATTGAAATAGAACATCTTGACCAACTCCGGGTAGTAAGCGGCTTCGATGGAGATGAATGTCTGATAGGGCCCAAACCATGGTGAGAGATTCACATTGCATTCGCGATAAAGTTGCTCCAGGTCAACTGAAACAAGTGCACAGAAGCCACGAGATGAATACTTGGTCTTTGAACTTGGCATTGAGACCGGAGGAAGTGGAACCGGGTGACTTTGAATCCGGAGGCGGAGTCTTGTGAAGCTTAATCTCCTCTACTGCATTGTCGATGAATGGGGAGACTCCTTCGTGCTCATCTTCTTCAGTCTCATAATCTGACGAAGAGCCGGTAACCTCGACAGTGGAGGGAGAGCCAGAAGCAGGGGTGGCATTCTTGGACCTTGTCTTTCTGTGAACAACGGTTCTTTTCCCTTTTGCTTTGCTCGACTCAGCCGTCCTCTTCCTTTTTGTGGGTCGATGAAGGTTCCGGATCCTTTGACGACGAATCCCCTTTCTTGGGGTTTGGAGATTGTGCCTCCGGAATCGTAGAGCCTATGCCGGAATCCTTCTATCAATGCCTCTCGCAACTTGTGGAATCGATTTGCTCCTTGGAGCTCGTGGAGGAATCGGTCGAGAGGATTGAGAGACTTCCTTAGACATTTGAGCGCTTAGGGTTTCGGAAAGAGTGAAGATAGGAAGAATTAGATGAAGTTTGGTGAAAATTTGAGGGGGGTTGATGAAGGATTGTGACGGTTTCAGAAGGAGAAGAAGAGAGAAAGTCGTCGTAACTCTAGGGTTTACTGGAGTGAAGACGCGAGTTTGGAAGAACACCACTGTTCATTATATATAGACAGACACCTATACTCGAGTCAAGAACTTGCTTACTCGAGTTTACCAAACTTTCACTTACAAACTCGAGTAAAGGTGGAAGTTTCGAGTCCACGATAACCATACTCGAGTTTAGCTCCTCCTTACTCGAGTTTAGCAAACTTTCATTTACATACGCAAGAAAAGGTGAAAGTATACTAACTGGACTTCAAAAATGTAGCGTGAATTTTTGAACTCACGATGAACATACTCGAGTTTAGCTTTTCCTTACTCGAGTTTAGCATACTTGCACTTACAAACTGCAGTTTGTCCGGTCCTAAACTAGGTTTTTTCCCCATACTCGAGTCAAGCTATTGCTGAATTTCAGATTTGGCTTAAATGCGGTCCTAAACTGCGAGTTTTGTTCACCATACTCGAGTTTACAAAATTGCGAATGTCGGGTTTGGCTTCATGCGTCCTAAACTCGAGTAAGCCATCCCATACTGCAGTATGCCACTTCTGAAACATCATAGTACCCTGCAAAAGCATGACTAAACACTCCGATGCCCAAGTTAGTAAAGATTAATCATCAAAATTATAACTAACATTAAATTAGATTAGAAATGCTTACAATTCATTGGGATTTACCATTCCCAATTCTCTTCTTATGAAGTTGAAAGGTTCTTTGGCTAGAGGCTTTGTGAAGATGTCGGCAAGTTGAAGATGTGTTGGGATGAACATCACCTTGACATCTCTTTTTCGGACATGATCCCGAATGAAGTGATGCCTCACATCAATATGCTTGGTTCTTGTATGTTGCACCGGATTCTTGGCCAAGCTTATTGTGCTTGTGTTGTCACACAAAATTGGAATCTCCTTCAAGTAGACTCCCAAGTCGCAAGTTGTTGCTTCAACCATAGCACTTGAGCACAACAACTTGAGGCAGCCACATATTCAGCTTCGGTAGAGGATACGGCCACGAGATGTTTGCTTCTTCTGAACCAAGAGACAAGTAAGTTGCCAAAGAATTCGCATTGACCACTTGTGCTCTTTCTATCTGTCTTGTAGCCGGCATGATCCGAATCTGAGTATGCCACCAAGTGTTCCGGTTGACCTTTAGGAAACCATAGTCCAAGAGTCTTCGTGTCGAGAGATATCTCGAATATCCTCTTCACATGTTCAACATGGGACTCTTTTGGAGCGGATTGGAACCTTGCACACATCCCAACACCGAATTGGATGTCCTAGGCGACTTCTTTGTGAGATAGAGTAGTGATCCAATCATTCCTCTATACTTTGTGATGTTGAAATCTTTGCCCTTCTCATCAGCATCCAATGAAGCATTGAGCTCATAGGAGTGTCAACTCCATTGCATTGGTCCATTCCAAATTTCTTCAAAGAAATCATTCGATATTTGGTTTGGGAAATAAATATCCCGTCTTTTCTTTGCTTGATTTGCGGTCCAAGAAAGTAGTTGAGCTCTCCCATCATTGACATCTCAAACTCTCCCTGCATAGTCTTTGAAAACTCTTCACACAAAGCATCATTAGAAGCACCAAATATAATATCATCCACATATATTTGAACCATTAGAATTTCATTAAGCTTATTACTCTTTATGAAGAGAGTTGTATCTGCTTTTCCTCTAACAAAACCTTGATCAAGAAGGAATTTGCTTAATCGCTCATACCAAGCTCTAGGAGCTTGTTTCGAGCCATATAGAGCCTTCTTGAGACGATACACATGATCTGGACAATGTTCATTTTCAAAACCGGAGGTTGTTCTACATAAACTTCCTCTTGAATAAAACCATTCAAAAGCACTTTTCACATCCATTTGATATAGTTTAAAACCTTTTACACATGCAAAGGCTAGAAGTACTCTTATGGCTTCCAATCTTGCCAACGGAGCATAAGTTTCTTCATAATCAATTCCTTCTTCTTGATTATAGCCTTTGGCAACCAATCTTGCCTTGTTGCGGACAATGATTGCAGACTCATCACGTTTGTTCTTGAATACCCATTTGGTGCCAATGACCGGATGGTCTTTGGGCCTAGGTACCAAATCCCAAACTTGATTTCTATCAAATTGATGTAACTCCTCTTGCATTGCTAACACCCAATCATTATCCGAAAGGGCTTCATCAATCTTAGAGGGTTCTATATGAGATATAAATGCAGAAAAGGTTACTTCATTCAAAGTACTATTTCTGGTTCTTACTCCCTGATTAATATCACCTATAACTTGGTCTAAAGGATGATTTCTAATAAATTTCCAAGCTCTAGGTTGAGTCTGATCAGGATTTTCAATATTGTTTTGGGGATCAGCCTCAAAAACATTTTCAGGATTTTCAATAGAGGTAGGAGTAGTTTTCGAAAAGAATTGATTTTTGAAAAAATTTTCTTCTTCATTGTCCAAGGCTTTATCGAGATTTGGATTCACGAGAAAACAACATGTATTGACTCTTCAACAATACGAGTGCGAGTATTAAAGACTCTATAAGCTCTACTCCTATTTGAATAACCAATGAAGATACCTATATCGGCTTTGGAATCGAATTTACCAAGATTCTCTTTACCATTATTGTGCACATAGCACTTGCATCCAAAAACATGTAGGTGGCTGAGATTTGGCTTCCTTTCCTTGTAGAGTTCATATGGGGTCTTGTTCAGCTTCTTTCTCAAATAGGCTCGGTTGGAGATGTAGCAAGTTGTACTCATCGCGTCACCCCAAAACACTTGAGAAGTGTTGTTCTCATTTAACATTGCCCTTGCCATCTCGAGTGAGGACTTCTATTCTTCCTCTCAACCACACCGTTTTGTTGAGGAGTCCTTGGAGCGAGAAATTGTGATCAATCCCCACATTGTCACAGAATTCAGCAAAGGCGTTGTTTTCAAATTCACCACCATGATCGGTTCTTATACCTGAAATTGCAAAACCTTTCTCGCTCGACCTTTTTGGCAAAGGTAACAAACTGATCAAATGTTTCATCTTTAGATGATAAAAATATTGTCCAAGCAAATCTAGAGTAATCATCAACTATGACCAAAGTGTAAAGATTTCCACCAAGACTTTTTACTCTAGCCGGTCCAACTAGATCCATATGAAGTAATTGAAGAGGTCTATTAGTTGAGATCTCATTTTTTGCTTTAAAAGAAGATTTGGTTTGTTTTCCTTTTTGACATGCATCACAGACTATATCATTTTTGAAATTCAATTTAGGAATACCAATGACCAAATCCTTTTTCAGAACTTGTCAAGTTGAAACATATTAACATGAGCTAATCGTTTATGCCATAGCCAACTCTCATTCAAGTTGCTAACAAAACAGTTTTCGAAATCAAGCATTGCTAGAGAAGTTAAGAGTATAACAATTTCCATCTCTAGGTGCTCTAAATAAGGCTTTAGTTTTCAAATCATCAATGGAGACTAAATCCTTTCTAACAATCAAGCATTCGTTTGAATCAAAGATAACTAGGTTACCCTTGTCGGTGCTTTGGCTCACGCTTAGGAGGTTGTGACACAATCCTTCTACTAGGTAGACATCTTTGATGAGAGGACCTTCATTGTTTCCTATCTCACTAATCCCAGCAATCTTTCCCGATTGGTCTCCTCCAAATGTGACTCTACCACCATCCTTTGATTTGATTGAAAGGAATTTAGATTCATCTCCAATGCACGTCATGTGTCTTGAGCATCCACTTTTGTCAATGTACCACTTGTTGGGTCTTGATGCTCTAAGACAAACCTCTTCAAGTTTAGCACGTTGCTCTTCTTCTTCAAGTTTAACAACCAGGCATATATTTGCATTTTCTTCCTCATCCTCATCATCTTCATCAGATGAGCTATCACCCCAAATGCCGGAGACATAAGCTTTCTTCTTGTATTTACTGAACTTCTTCTTTTCTTTGTCTTTGTTGTTCAGCTGTGGGCATTCAGACTTGATATGACCAGGCTTTTGACATTCGTAGCAGATGACTGGCTTCTTTGCCTCATAGCTGGAGCTAGCTTTGTTAAATTTCTTGAAACCTTGGTCCCTCTTGTAGAATTTCTTGAATCTACGAACCATCATGCCTATTTCCTCATCTTCGTCTACATTCTCATTTTCCTCATCTGAATCTTTAGCTTCTCTTGCAGCCTTGAGGGCAATTCCTTTGTTCTTCCCATGAACTTCATCAAGTCCCTTCTTGAATTTGAGTTTAGCCTCATATTCAGAGAGACTTCCGAATAGAGCAGCTACTGACGTCATTGACTCTCCACGAGCCTCTTCAATAGTGACCTTTGCTTCCCATTCCTTGTTAAGGATATTTAAGATCTTCCTTACTTGGGGGTTGGTCATATTCTTTTCCCAAGGCAAACAAGTTGATTGATGAGATGAGTGAACCTCACTGGAACTCACCAATGGATTCGCCATGCTTCATTCGCGAGAAGATCATATTCGGTCATAAGAGTATTGACTCGTTTTTGCTTTACTCCACTGTTCCTTCATGAGCTATCTCCGAGCATCCCACATGGCCTTAGCAGATGATAAGGTGCAAATACGAAAGTATTCTTGTTGACTCAGTGCACTTTGGAGAAGCAGAACCGCCTTGCTGTTGAGGGTGATGTTTCTTCTGTCGTTCTCATCATATTCCTCTTCTAGCTTGGGAACTCTGACTCCATCTTCCATGGTTGATGGCTCATAATCTCCTCTTTCAAATACTCTCCAAAGACCATACTCATTGCCATAACAAACACTTTGAATTTGGCCTTCCGAAGGAGTAGTGCTCTCCATTGAAACCAGTGGTCTGGTTGATAGATGCTCCATCGGTAAGATACCTTCCATAATGATCCTTCTCGAGTTGTTAAGCTCTTAAGAGAAGACCTTGCTCGATACCAAATGTAAATGGAGCTATATACCCAAGAGGGGGTGAATTGGGTATTTTAAAAACTTTTTCGAAAGTGCTGTTTTTTGACCAAGTAAAAACAGATGATAGCGAGAGGAGGAAGGGAAGAAAAGCTTGCACAAGAGAAGTTATCCTGGTTCGGTCTTATCCTTGACCTACATCCAAATCCCCAAGCCACACTTGGGATTTTCAATCCACTAAACTCACAAACGATTACAAACTACGTACTCAAGAGTAGTTCTCTCTCTAGAACTCACTCCCCCTTACAAGTTGTAATCAATACACCCAACCACCAAGTCCCCCGACTTGTGGTTATCTCAATCAATAAATGATTTACGAGATAGAACTCTCTCACGAGCGGATAAAATGAACATCAAAGTACAAGTATCGATTGATACAATACAAGTGAAAGTTGAACACAATAAATGACACTTAGTAAATTTTCGCTCTCAGTAGGTGTATCAGCTTGAGAAGAAGTTAATGAACTCTATTTATAGGTAGAGAACATTAAATGACCGTTGAATGATGAATCCAACCGTTGTAGGTGATTAGCATTAAGTCCGGTCATCTTCTCTCTAAACTCCAACTAATCCAGTACTAATATGATCGATGTGGAACTCGAGGATTTGCCCGTTGGAGAAGAGTTTACTTGATGAAGAAAGCATTCTTGACCGTTGAGAATGCGTGCTCGGATGGATTATCCGAGAAGAAGGTTGATTTGCGAGAAGTGCATTAAATGCACCGTACACTTTTTGCTTTATGGCTTTGACCTTCAATAATCTTCATCTCGTGCTAAACGAAATTCACTCAACAAACTTGTTAAACATAGTTGGGATCATAGGTGAATGATTCATGAAAGCAATTGGAACAAACAAGAATGATTCACAAATTCGTATAATTCAAAAATTGGTTTCCACCGTTGTAAACTCGTATGTTTATGTAAACTCGAGTATGGCACTTGTTCACAAGTGTCCAAACTGCAGTATCCAATTGGATACTCGAGTTTCCACCTTCAGAGGCAAACCATCGTGTCTTGTATTTGAAAGACAAGACCTATACTCGAGTTTGCCTATGCAAACTGCAATATTGGTTTAACTTGAAAAATCCATTTGCTCTCGGAAGTCCAATACTCGAGTTTGGCAACGCAAACTGCGTATTGACTATCCAATACTCGAGTTTGACAATGCAAACTGCAGTATTGGTTTATCTTGAAAAATTCATTTGCTCTCTGGAAGTCCAATACTCGAGTTTGGCAACGCAAACTGCAGTATTGACTTAACGTGAAAAATCCTTTTGCTCTCTGGAAGTTCAATACTCGAGTTTGGCAACGCAAACTGCAGTATTGACTATTCAATACTCGAGTTTGCCAATGCAAACTGCGATTGGTTTATCTTGAAAAATCCATTTGCTCTTCTGGAAGTCCAATACTCGAGTTTGGCAATGCAAACTGCGGTATTGACTAAGTTTGAAAAATCCTTTAATTCACAAGAAGTTCGATACTCGAGTTTACCCATGCAAAGCTGCGGTATTGGTTGTCCAATACTCGAGTTTGCAAATGCAACCTACTCGCAATCGACTTTGGCGAAAACTTGTTTGGCCTTTACTCGAAATGCAAATTGGCTGTCCAATACTCGAGTTTGCAAATGCAAACTGCAGATCGACTTTGGCTGAAAACTTGGTTGCTTTACGTATGGCCTTTACTCGAGTTTTGCACAAGCAAACTGCAGATTGGCATCCCAATACTCGAGTTTGCAAATGCAAACTGCAGTTTGCAACTATCAGAAAGTTTTTAAAAACAACTTTGCAAACTTCAAACCATGTTTTACATTTGTTGTTAATCATCAAAACATATTGAGAACTAACATAGACACTTTTCTTTCCAACTCCAACTTGCAGTGACATAATGAAGAGTATATAAGAGGAAAAGGGTATGGAGCAGAGCCATTGAGGAAGAGAGATCGCTCTCAATCCAATGATAATTCAGCAGTGGACAATGTGCGTACCCAATTGCTTGAGGAGTTTGATAAAAAAAATTCAGGAGGAGCATGCAAAGATAGAAGCAGAGCGTGCAGAGGAACGTGCTAGGATGGAAGAAGAGCGTGCGAAAGAACGTGTAAGGATGGAAAGCGGAGCGCCGGAAGAACGTGCGCAATTTGATCGAGAAGATGAAACAAATGGAGCGAGAGGATTCTAGTTGTCTTAATGCAACGGGGGCAAGTAGCGACTCCTACTTCATCTACTCCTAGCCTTTCGTCCCACAAGCTGATCAATCTTCATACTTTTATGTTTGATGTTTCTTCCAATGGATAAACAAAATTTAAATATTTGATGTTAATTTTGAACATTTATGTCAAGATATCATTGTTAGTTAATATATTGTTAGTTTTAAATTTCTTATGATCTTAATCAATATGGTACAGGTTTTAATAGCGTGCAATTTTAATTTTGTCAATTTACATTTTTTAAAAATGTTACTTTTGGCGCGACATTATCTCATGACTTTTTTTTTTGTCGCTGAAATGCCGATGATACGCTTTCAGCGGCAACACAATTCTATCTTCTCGCATGCAAAAACGTAGTCACCCATGAAAATAGTATCCGTGGCGACAATTATCGCGTCGAGACCTACTTTCAAATTTTCCGCAACACCGACTTTCGTGGCTTCGATGTACTTTCACGCGACAAGAACTTGCCGAAGGATTGCCTACTTTCGGCGGCAACATTCTCAGGATAAAATGTTTAGCAACGACACGGCGGTGACTTTTTGTCGTCGTAAACACTTTTGGTGGCGACTTTTTGACTTTCAGCGGCGACTTTTGTTGCCATCGAAAGTGAATTCTTTTTGTAGTGACTCTTTTGAGTCAATGGTTATGAGAATCTCTTTTTCTCATATTTCACCGTTAATAGAAGTTGAAATATTGTCTGGGAGAGGAAAGGAGGAGTCTGGGATTATGTTTTTAATTTTTTTTCTTAAAAGGATAAAATTATTATTTGTTTATTTATATTTTTTGATAAAACTTTTTTTTTTTTTAATTTTTACTCCTCCATTGCGTTTTTAAAATACTAGAATAGGCTAGATAAGATGCGGATCTCATATATTTCCTAGAGTTTGAACAAGCAGCCAAACATTTTGTACTTGTGTAGGTACTTTTCGCAGGAAATTCTTGTGTGAAGGAAGTGATACTAAACAGGCCTCTCAATCGCGAAATGGTTAGTCAAGTTTTCTTCTGTTAGCTATCTCTTGTCTATGTTCTCTAAACTCATTATTTTTCTATTTTTGAATAAAAATTTGCTTAATAATTCGAAGTCAAAGTCCTTCATGTGATCATAACGTTAAAAGTTTTTTTAAAAATAAAAAAGAGTTCTCTTTCTATTTTTGCAGATAAGTCTGATGAAGGAGAAATTGACGTTGTATGAGAATGACCCTTTAGTAAAACTCATAATTTTAAACGTAAATGAGCAGTTGAAGATTTCTCCATCCTAATAATCTTTCATTATTTAACTTCCTTTCGGATGCTGGTGTAATACATACAAGAGTTAAGAAAAATTCAAGTATGAGCATATATAAATCTATTTTTGATACATTGAGCATATATAATTCATCAAGTGGGGTGTATAAGTCAATAACATAGATAGACTTTTCTTCATTAAATTAAGAATATTAATATCGAACTGATGTCTCATGTTTATATTAAAAGTTGCAATTATATGCAAAGTACTTATGTTCTATTTTAATACAGGCTAGTGGAAGAAAAGCTTTTTGTGCTGGTGGTGATGTGATATCAGTAATTACTTCTTCAGTTGCAGGTAGCTACAATGTTTAAATTCAAAATGTTTTTCCCCATTCTCCGTGAATATTGACATAGGTGTCATAATATGATTTATTAAATAGTGCGACGTCATGTATGCTTTATCATATTTTTTGTATGTGAATTAAAAAAAAAAAAAAACCATTTTTCTATTCTTATATTGCGTGTCTGTGTGTGTGAATAATCTTCAAACTTCAAAGATATATTCATGTTTAAAATTATGGTGATTGGAAGTAGGACACTGGACTTATCCGGCAAGCTTTTACAAGAAACAACTTACATTGGACCATCTGATAGCAACCTACAAAAAGCCAGTGGTGAGCTTGCTATCTTAGTCCCAAATTATATATTTTAATTTCTAAGTTCTAATCATACATGGAAGAGGAATTTAATTATTTAATTAATAATACATATGAAGGTGTCTCTCATTCATGCATGGGGTGGTCATGGGAGGAGGTGTTGGTCTATCCATGAACACAACTTTTAGAGTTGTCACTGAAAGAACTGTATGTACTATCATCTTTTCGTCGATCATGTATAAATCAATTTTCGTTGTTTTTTTCGTGCAGTATTTAATTAGTTATTTTGGAAATTTCTTCTTAATTTCAATGTACCATGGAAGTACTTAACAATAATGTTCTCTAGTGAGGGGCAAAAATAAAATATGATTCAATTTTAAGAATTTTATTATTTCAACTTACTTACATTGATTTTAGTGAATTAATTAGAAGTAACTTATAATAAAATGATGGAAAATGCTAACTAAATGTCAAGTTTTCACCAAAACTTTCATTATTTCTTTTGAATATCACACAACTTTTAATTATTAGCTATTATAAATACTAGTAATTAATAATTAGTAACTAGTTATAGTAATATGGATATTTCGGTTGAGTACAATTTATTATGGTCATTAGACTAATTTTGTATCATTAATTTAATTAATAGGTGCTTGCCATGCAAGAGGCGTCTATAGGACTCTTTCCTAATGTGGGTGCTTCATATTTTCTCTCGAGGCTTCCTGGCTATTTTGGCAATATTCTAATGATCTCTTTCTGTCCTCTATTACATTATCAATATTTAATTTTGATGTAATAAAAATATTTTCTTTTGACAATTCCATATAGAAAAATATTCCAATAACAACTATGCAAAATATATAGGGGAGTACCTAGGGTTAACAGGAAGGCGTTTGGATGGTGCAGAAATGGTTAAATGTGGCCTAGCAACTCATTTGGTCCCATCCAAGGTACTATAATACCCGAAAAATTATTGTTTATCTTAAATACAATATTTTGGTAAATAATACCTATTAAAAATAAGAGAGTATGTTGTCTCTAAATTTGTATTTTATTTTCTATGATTTGTGGTAATTTCCCTTGATATAGAACAAACCAATTGTTAGGTCTGAAATTAAATTTTTAGGTTCAAATTAGGAATCATAAAATTTTCATAATTAAGCATAGCCTTAATTTATTCATATGAGACAATTAAATGGCACAAAACTACTTATACCAATTAGAGAGGAAATTTGCCAACAATTAATGGACAACAAATTTGCAATAGTTAAAGTAATTGTATTTGATGTTCATAATTAATTAAATCTACTAATTAAGAATATTAATTGAGATTAGTTATGGAGAGCTAGGATTAAACCTCATAAACCTAAATCCTAAGGCCTAAATTCAATTTCATAAAGTGAAATCCTTGTGAATTAAAATCCACCAATAAGAGATTTTCTTGAGTTTGTGAAGCGATTAATAAAAAAGTTGAAAAAATCAAAAAAAAGGGGGGGACTTTTTTTATGCTGAAAGGGGAGTAAAAATTGTTGAACAATCAAGCACACACATACGAAGCATATGCAAGTCATAAATTTTTGGAAGAGAACAAGAGTACTATGAGAAGAGGCATTTATGAATTTTAGAGGAAAGTCAATGAGTCCACCAATAGGAAAAATGATCATAGAACAATTAAATTAATCAAATGGAATTAATTCAAGACATAAGTAAATAAGAACCTATACAAAATAAATTAAATTGTATCTTGAAGTACGTCAATCATAGATCAAATATAAGGAGTTATTATGAACCAAAGATATTTTAAGCTTGGAATAGGTTGTTCAAAATCTTTTTCTCAATTTTTAGAATTAAACTTAAAATGATAAAAAGGAAGTTAGAGACTTTTAATTAAAGCCATAAGTTTTAAAACTACAAAGTTAATAAGAAGACTTGAATAAAGCTTCATAAAAACCCCTAAGTATATTTTCATCTAGTTACAAGACACCTAAAGTAACTGGTAATTGGAATGCAGATCAAAGAAAGATGAAGGAGAAATTGTTGGCTTGAATAAGGGGCCAAGAATTGTTTACATTAAATTTTAGAACACATGCTGATTTAACATTTATGGAGGGAACACATTGGAGAGAAGGTGTGTACTTAGGATGAGTTGCATTGATGAATTAGGTTTGAAATAACTACCAAAATGCCACTACATTTTACTATAAATAGGAGCATTGGGCTTCATCTATTTTCACACCAAAACAAGCTTAGAGATCTGAATATAGAGAGTGAAAGTGAGAGTGAAGAGTCTTGGAGAAGGAGGAGCAAAGTTCTTGGTAAGTCCTCTAGCTCTAGCTTTTAAGTTCTTTAAATTTTAGTTCTTAAATTCATAGTTAGAAGTAGCTTTAATTTTAAATATGCTAGAATAATTTTAATATCATGTTTTTATAGTCAAGAATAGTGATATTTCAAAAATTAGATGAACCACTTGGTATAGCAAAATTTCTGAAAAATTATGATCGAAGTAGCGAAGCTACGGTGAAAATTCATCGGGTAGAAATTTCGAAGTCGTTGATAAACATGCCAATATTTTATATTAAAAATGAAGTTACAAAATTCTGGAAGCATTCATGGTTAAAGTAGACATATAGGGATTTTCAAATATGCCAAGAACATGTTAAAATGAGCCTGTAAAGTGAGATAAAAATTCTCAAAGTTGGGCTACGAATTTCTGGAAAACTTCTGGGCAGAGGCTCAAAACTTCAAAACTGGGAATGACTCGTGTAATCTGGGAAAAAGTGAGTATTTTTATTTAAAAATAAGCATCTTAAGGATTCCAAGTAATTTTACGGATCCTCGTTTCAATTTTTCTAGAATTGTTTATGATTTTTCAAAGTTAGACGAAAAATCTGTCTAAAAATACGGTACCAGCGTTTTTTCAAAAAATAAGGAAAATAAGTTGAGAAATAATTCCACCAAGAGAAAAATAGTCATTTGAGACTAAGATATCTACTAGGATAATATTTGTGAATTAATAAATGTGATATTACCATTATAGGATACTCGTGTTCACATTTCAACCGACAAATGTACCGTTATCACCAAACGAAGGTACGGACGCGTACTGTAACACTAACTCTGATGCTTATTGTATACTTATATGTGATAGATGTATTCATAGACTAAGACTCTATCTTAAAGTTTTTCATATACATTCAGCTATACACGGGTTATGGTTCTGATAATACCGTTGAGTTTTCCTAGCGCTGAGGACACAATAGGTCATCGTGGCACTGGTGAATAGTGCAAACCATAATAACATTCATATGCAGTGGATGTGTTCTGTTATTATCTTTCAGATGTGATTACTGCTGTAATGTCATGAATATCTGTCATACATAGCAGTGGATGTGTTCTGTTATTATCTTTCAGATGTGATTACTGCTGTAATGTCATGAATATCTGTCATACATAACTGTTACATAAGCATGAGGTTAACCGTTACCTGAGGTTCAATTGGTATTGAACCTTAGCTCTTACCATAGCTTCAGGATCTGGAGTGAACAGGATCGAAGACAAGGGTAAGCAGCAGGCATGAGGACCGGCTGGAGAAAATTTCTTTTGATATGTACTTAACGTTATTAGTTGTTTGAAATTTTTGTATCGCTGTTTAAAGCAAACATATACACTACCGTGAATGTTTATCAGTTACTCTTCAATTTAAATACTTCCGTTCAACTCGATCAAACTATTTTATAAACGCGTTTTAGAAAATTGGGATGTTACAGTACAATCGTAGCATTTTTACATATTAACTAGTAAATTAAATTCACATAGATAGACAGATAACACTGTGGCATTATTACATATTAACTTGTAAATTAAATTCACATCACTTTCCTCCGCGTAAACAGAAGCTAAATTTGCTGGAAAATGCCCTACGGTCTGTGACAACTTCTGATATTTCAACAATTAGAGCATTAATTGATAAATTTAGCGAAATAGCTTATCTTAAGGAAGAAAGCTCCTTGAAGAGGTAATTTGTGGTTATTCTGTTTGTTATTAATTGATATATATATATATATTTTTTTTTTTTTACTTAATTCTTTTCCAAGTGGTTTATAAGATACCATGATCACAATTCACAACAGTAAAAATCCTTTTGACAAATTAAACAGACTGGACACAATCAATAACTGCTTCTCAAAAGGAACTGTTGAGGAAATTGTTCGATCACTGGCACGCATAGTTCAATTTGATGTTCATTTTTCAAATCGAAAGGGGGCTTTCTTAGAAATTTGAATGTCATAATTTTGGCAGGAAAAGGAAATAGAAGCTGACGGAGCAGAAAAGTGGATTTCTGATGCATTGAATTACATGCGTACGTCTTGTCCTACAAGCCTCAAGATATGGCTTAGATCAGTAAGAAGAGGATCTTCTCCTCATCGTTTTTCTCATTAGCCCATCTGAACCATTGATTAGGAAGAGGAGAGAGATGTTATAGTAGTATTGTGATTGATTGGATGGATATGATTTAAAGATAATGAAAGATAATGAGAAAAAGATTAAGAGAGAAACCAACCCTATGCCAAAATGTTAATATATATTACTTCCTTGAGCAAATATATATATATATATATATATATATATTTTTACTTCCTAAAAAGAGCCTAAATTTTGAATTACCTTGTTCCTTTTTCTAAAGCTTAATAAGAATTGTCTGAATATTTAATGAGTTTTTTTTTCATTTTTGTCCCTCATTAATTATATATATATATATTGCATTAATTAAAAGGTTAGTGATACTTTATATTTACTCTATTTCTCTATTTTACTTACCTCTTAATTTGGGTATACCTAGGAAAAAAAATTATTTCTAACACACTTATTATTTCTAACTAATTTTAACAACTTTATTAAACTGCATAATTTAGTTATTGAATTTTTATAAATAGTATTAAAGGAGTATTATAAATAATTACATTTCAAAATTACAAATTAATGAAATGAGTTAATTTGAATTGATGTAATTAATTAGGTGAGAGAAGGCAGAGGACAAAGCAATGAAGAATGCCTTTCTCGGGATTACAATATTGCCTCCCATTTATTCCGGAGATCTATCAGCAACGATTTCTACGAGGTCATCACTGGAAAAATTATTTTACTAAACCTGCTGATAAAGCTTCAATTAGCTCTAAGTTTCTTGCTCTTTATTATTTATATGACTTGTGCTTCTGCACTAAACAGGGTTCAAGATCTAAGCTATTTGATAAAGACAACAAGCCGATGGTACGACATATATATCTCTCTCGCAATATGGAATCACAAATTCTGTGTTTTATTAATTATTTGTGTCTGTTGAGTAGTGGGATCCTGCTAAGCTAGAGCTGATTACCAAAGAAATGGTAAATCAATATTTCGGAGAGGTTGAGGATGAGAATTGGGAGCGTCTGCAACTTCCTCACAGATCAAAAATACCCAGCAAGCTGTAGACTGGAGCTCATTGCAATACTATTGTGCCAACCAAATCAAGAGCTTTTTATTTGAAAAAACAAGAAGAAATTTTTAATTGCCGAGCACTATTAGGGAATTGTAATGTACTTAATCCTTGCTAGTT
Organism: Acacia acuminata; assembly: GCA_019022655.1. Taxonomy (NCBI): domain Eukaryota; kingdom Viridiplantae; phylum Streptophyta; class Magnoliopsida; order Fabales; family Fabaceae; genus Acacia; species Acacia acuminata. The sequence goes on along the minus strand of JAFJYI010000179.1, from coordinate 696,661 downwards.
GACTTATTTAGAGATATTAAAGGGGCTAAATAAATAAATAAATTAGCATAAGGAATGACCGTGTCAGCTAGTGTCTTGTTAACTTCTTCAAAATTATACAAGGATTGTGATATAGGATGCAATCTTGGATCGTCTCTTTATGAGCCTTTTATTAATTACCTGGCAACTAAATGTGATAATTGGCATAAAACAAGTTAAAACAGGATTTTGAGCTTTTTATCTAACAACTAAATTACAATTAAACCAAAATGCTTTTTTTAAATAAATAATAATAATAATATATTTTTGGATTTTTGAAATAAAAGTGGAATATAAATTGGTTTTGAAAATTATGATGAAACCTCCTAGATCAATGGATTTCATCTATCCTTTACTTCAAAAAATATTTTTCCCAAAAAATCCTTTAAGCTAGCTTGAGTTAGGTGAATTAGATCTCCCACCCTGGGCAAGACTTAATGCCTCTAATCAAAACTCAATTTAATCCCTAGCAATTTGAATCAATGAAATGCAATGACACAAATAATCGAGAATCCTTACATTACAAGCACAATTAAATATTCATAACAACTTCAACCAAAAGTTATACCAAGTCAATTACATGAAATTGCTATTAATGAGGCATAGGTGTCAAATAGATAACATTAATTTCCAAATAAATCAAATCTCCCAAATTATATAAACCTGAGTAAAAAAACATCAAACATCATAATACTCAAACGTAAAGCTAAAATTCAATTATTCAAATAGAAAGAGTAAGAAATTAGATAAACAACACTCCCCTTTGAAACTCCAAGCTCAACAATAAACCCCTTACTCTAGGAGAAGGGAATTAGCCATTGCCAACGGTCAAAACTTCACCAAACAAGTTCAAGATTCTAGATATTGAAGAATATCAATTAAGTAACCAGTTAACACTGATTTGAAGAAGATTTGTGGCTGGATATGAACCCAAAATCAGAGAATCCACGGCTGTGATGAGTTTAGAAACAGATGAGTCACAGCCTGAGATTGTGGAAGGAGCTTACTGGAAAAATGGAGTTCTGATGATGAAATGGAAAATAACCGGAAGTAGAAGTGGGTGTATAATCTCCAGCAAACCTCTGGCGCTTCTGTCACTATTAAACTCTGTGTTCTCTCTCAGCTTCACCAAGCTCGCCCTTCAAGCTTCTCTTACGATGCCTCTGTCTCTCTCGGCTCCACACCAAGCTTGCTGCCACACCTGGAGCTTCTCTGTGTCTTTCCTCAACTCTCTGCAATTTCCACCAAGAAGAAGCTCCAGGCCTTCGAGGCTCCCACGAGCTTCTCCCATGCTTATTCATCTCTCTTTTTGGCCTCCACGAACTTCCTCTCTAAACGCACCGCGAGCTTATGAGATGAACCTATACTATCATCGGTGATGGAAAGGAGGATGGAGGGTGGCCGAAGTGGTTGGTTAGACAATGGAAGTAGTGAAGGTGGAGGAAGGTGATGATGGTGATGAGAGGGAAGGTCAATGGTGTTAGTTCCGCGGCACTCCAACACTCCCTCATCCAACCACTACTAGAAAATAGTGAAATAGCTACAGAATTTTTTCCGTTGCAATTTTTTTGATTTTTGCGACGGAAATTTAATTTCGTCTCGCAAAAATAATTAAAAAAATCTCCCACTTTTGCAACGGAAAACAAATTCCGTCGCAAACATAAAAAAATTCCCCCACTTTGCAATGGAAAACAAATTCTGTCGCAAAAAATAAAAAAAATTCCCCCACTTTTGCTACGGAAAACAAATTCTGTCGCAAAAAATAAAAAAATTCCCCCACTTTTTGCGATGGAAAACAAATTCCATGGCAAAAAAAAAAAAAAAATTCCCCCACTTTTGCGACGGAAAACAAATTCCGTCGCAAAAAATAAAAAAAAAATTCCCCCACTTTTGCAACGGAAAACAAATTCCATCGCAAAAAAAAAAATTCCCCCACTTTTGCGACGAAAAACAAATTCCGTCGCAAAAATAAAAAAACTTCCACCACTTTTGTGACGGAAAACAAATTCCGTCACAAAACTTCACAATTTGAGACGGAAAATGAATTCCGTCGCAAACTTTAAAGGGTGGTGGAATTTGCAGTGGAAAAGTAATCCATCAGAAATTGCGACATGAAAACGAAATCCGCCGCAAATTGCGACAGAATTCATTTTCCGTCGCAAACTTTCACACACACCCGCCCTTCTTATTTTTTACTCCGCCTCCACCTATTCGTCTACCCTCTCTCCAACGCCAAAACCCTCATGCTGTCCTCATGGATCTAGAGCTTGGCACCATGGATTCCGCCAAATCCGGTCCCTTCGGTCAGGCATTCCGCCCTGAGAACTTCTTCTTTGGCCAGTTCGGAGCCGTCAACAACTGCAAAGTTTGCAATCTCGCTAGTTTAGGGTTTTGCAGAGGTGAGTGAAATTTTTTAGTTGGTAAAAAAAAGACAAATTTTTTCTGTCCTATATAAATAGTTTACACGCTCACCCAATCTCCACGAAGCAAAGTCGTTCACTTACCACACTAATCATCCATGACGGTCCAAGTGAGTTCTCCTTCTTCTTCTTCACTGAACTAATTTTCCTTTTTCTGTCCTATATAAATAGTTTACGCGTTTACTAAGTGATTTTTTATGAACATTTGTGAATTTGCAGAATTGGGAGTGTTGCATTGGAAGCTGAATCCGAATGACTATGAGAACGATGAAGATTTGAGGGAGATTCGAGAGGAGAGGGGTTACAATTACATGGTGAAATTTTAGTATTGTTTGATTATTTTCCACAATTCTTTCTTATTCTGTTACCGAAATTACAAGGCTGCAAGATATTTTTTCCCCCTTTCGGTTTCTGTTTTTGGTTTGTCCTGAGGTCTTCTGCGTGTTTCTGATTTTTGTTTCTTATCGCTAAAGTGAGAAACTTTGTGTGAATCGTGTTTTTGTGTGATTTTCTGTGTTGCAGAAAGCGCACATTCAGATTTGGCTCTTTGAGCAGAAAGATTTTCCAATTGAAGGCCGTATAATGGTAAGTGCGCTTTCTTTATACTATTGTGTGCCAAATTTACAATTTCAAACTTGCTACTTCGCCTTAGCATTTCTTCTTTCTTCTTAGGATCACTTGGTTAATTTTTATTTGTCTTAATATGTTCTTATCTTTGTTTTGAAGCTTTATTTGTCTGTCAGATTAGGAAGCATATAAACACTGGTTTATTTGCTGGAATTTGATTGTTGTATCGAAATGAAAATTGTACCACAGCTGAATCCAGATTTTGAGTTTGTTTTATCCTTTGCTTTACAACAGTAGACTGCTTCCTTGTGCACCTTGGCATGTTTATTTATTTTCTCCAACACTGTTTGCCAATCACTGGATGATGTGAAATTGCCATCCTCATAGGTCGTCGAAATAGGTCGTTAATGTAGGACAAATAATACGAAGTTACTAGTTTTGTAGAGAAGTTACTAGGGTATAAGAGTTCCTTCCACTGATGGAGGCAATGAGGAGCATGTTAATTTCTTTTCTGTGTTTATTAGTAGCAAGTAAAAATTGAACATTTTGTTGTGCTCCTTAAGAACCCCAAGGAATATGAGACATTATATAGTTCAGGTTAAAAACACAAGGAAGGACACCATAAGGGCTTCAAGGGCATAACTTGCATTTGCTTATCTAATCAATGAGGAAACTATGTTTATGATATTGATTCGACCTGAATGAAACTTAGCTTGGAAGCTGATGGATTTGGAATAAGGGCTAACTAACTGTGTATTTGCATGGAGATCAAGATATGCCAACCTAGTCTCAAGCATATGCCTACATTTATCGTATGTTTTTAATTATATCAGATCCCTACATGCCAAGAATTTGATGGTGTCTGTTTTAATCCTTAAATCTTTTTCAGACATACTGATGGATCTTGTTTCAGGTTCTTGATATCTTGGAATTATAGCTGTTGCTGTCATCAAGGGTAAGAAAACTGACAAGAAGTTTTCTGGTGCACTCTACACCACCACTGTTGAGGTACATCTGAATCATAGATGTTAAATATTCTTTCTATACATGATTGACTGCCCTCTTGGTTATACTTACGTATTTATTTTATACTTTAAGAATTCACAAGATCAAGCTGGCTTGACAGTTACGTGTATTGACTTTAATATTCTTTTCTTTTTGGAACTTTCATGTGTTCATGTTTATTTCTGGTGTGCACCTTATTTTTTTCTATATAAAAAGTAATATAGTTGAAATTGTTGACTGACGTGACTGGACAATATGCTTCCACACAGTTTTTTATTTCTACTACAGAAAAGATTCTTCTACTAAATGCTTGCCATAGGAACTCTTCAACTCGAAGTTATCACTAATTTTTTTGGCCCCTGAGAACTTGTTATTGGCTTTACAATTCCTGTATGTTAAACTTGTTAAGTCAGCTGCAGCTTGCTTTTTTTTTTTTTTTTTTTGAATGAACAACCACATTATGCGATGCACTTTTACTTGCAAAACACATGAGCATATGTGTTTTAGAACGAAATATCTAATCAACTGCACATGTGGTTTCATCTAATTTAAGTGACCCTATTCATATTCGTATTTTTCCTATTAATCTCATATAGAGCTTGATGGTTGATTGTGGATGCAAAATGTATGTAGGTAGTATAATTATTGTTTATGTTTTACCTTGTAAATGACTAACACATTTCATTGCACTATAGAGAAGGTGCTTTTTGGAGGAATGGGTGACCAAATTTTTGTCAGACATTGATGTATCTAGATGTGCTACAGTGGCGTACTTTTTTGTGCTTTTTAGTTACTTAGTGTATAATTTATTTATGATTTTTGTGCTTTTTAGTTTATTTTGTTGGCAACATTGGTGTTTATATTTCGTTTTGTTTATTTATAATTTGTTAGGATTGTTATTGTACATATTTCTACATACACTTTTTTAATACAATATTCAGTATTATTTATATACATTTTCCTATTTCGTAATTTTTCATATAATTTTTATATTTTTAATTTGGTAATTATTTGTATCTATTTATATCATTTTTATTTTTGGAATTGAGATTTGCGGCGAAAATGAATTTCATCACAAAAAATGGAATTTTGCGGCGAGAATCAAATTCCATAATTTTTTTAATGTAATTTTAATATTTTTTATTATTTTTTAATAAAATGAATTTTGCGACGGAAATGAATTCCGTCGCAATTTCCTGAAATTTGCGACGGAATTCATTTTTGTCGTACATTCCTGAAATTTGCGACCGAATTTATTTTCCGTCGCAAATTCCTGAAATTTGCGACGGATTTTTGAAATTACGTCACAATTACCACTCATTTTTTTATGACGGAAAAATCTGTTTTTGCAAATTTTTTCGGTTGCAAAAAACCGTTTTTTTTTTTTAGTGAACTTCGTTTTTGGATATGGTTTGGTCGAGCGAGAGAGCTCCTCCCTTAGGCGACCATCTGACCGTCCAAATCTCTTTTTCACTTTTTTATTTTTTATAAACAATTATTTTAATGGGTAGAGAATATAAAATTAATATAATATCTGAACTATTTCCTTTTTTTTTAAAAAAAATGATTTTTTCATTTTAAAAATAATTTTTTTATAAAAAGTAAAAAAATAAAATAAAATCTGGACTCATCTAGACGGTCCCGATCTCGCCTAAAGGAGGAGCTCTCCCTGCTCGTCCCTTGGACGAGAATGGAAACCAGATCCCTTCGTTTCTGGTATTGATGATGTCCTTTTTGTCTTTAACCTTGGGATCCACAATTAAAAATAAACCAAGGATTGCGTATAGGCAAACCTAGGATCGTTCTCTCTTTTCGAGGAGCCTTTTATTGAATCCTAAATAATCTAAATGTCATGCAAATGCAATTAAAACAAGGGAAAAATTGGTTTTGGATTTTCAAATTAATAAACTAAAATAGGACTGCAATTCAATTAAATGCTAATTATTGTTTTTGGTCTTTTTAATAAAATGGAATGGAGTATGAAATGTATGAATGATTGCCCCTGGAAATGAAATAATGACTATCATAGTTCAATTTAATGTAAGAGTAAATTTTCACTAAGTCTAGATGAAAAACCCCAAGATACCACTTAAGTCCAATATCCCTAATTAACAGTAGCTCCTACTACCGTAGCTAACTACTATTTCTTGAAATATTGTTTAAAACCACTTAGTGTATGATTAGGATTAAATTAATGCAACTTGCTTCATTTTGACAAGAATGTGATACCACGCCACTCAATTAATTCAATTCAATCATACTATCTAACAATACCACGTAGAAAGCACAATTTCATTGAATCAATAAGGAAATACAAATTTATAAATCCAACAAACCACAAAATTCAATCCAATCACATAGATTCAATCTACAAAGTTTTTCAACCGGATAAACTAAGTCTCAACAATACAAATTAATATTCCTAAAACTAGGAAATTAAAATGTAATTAGAGAAAATAAATTGAACAAATAAACTCCCCTAATTGAAGCTTTGGAACTCAAGTCAATATCCCAATCCCAAGAGCAGGACTCCTCGGCTACTCATAAAACCAAGAATTACCACAAATCTCTCAAACAACCCAACCATGAAGAACAATGGAGAAAGTGAAAATAAAATGGGGAAATGATATGAAAGAGTCGGTGAGGCCAAATCGAAGAAAATGTAGGCGAATGGGAGTGGAGTGCCGATGGCCGTCATTGGTTCGAACTAGTGTGGTGTTGCGATGGAAGGATGACGAGGTGGTGACGAAGTGAGCGAGAGGAAGAGATTGAAGGCAATGGTGGTTAGAGTTTCAACTGAGGTGGTGGTTGACAGTGGTGCTAGTGAGGAAGGGTGAAGGTGGAGTCAATGGTGGAAGGAAGGTGGGTCGAAGGTGTGAGGGTGAAGTGAGATCGAGAGTCACGGATGAAGGTCCAAGGTCTGCGTCTCGCTGTGCTCTCTCGTTCTCTCAGCTCACGGTGAAAATGGTGGGCGACAGAGGTTGGTGGTGATGGTCGATCGCCGGTGGACTTGGCGGTGGAAGATGGTGCCACCGGCGAAGGGGATGAAGGAAGGTGGAGGTAGGTTGTAGTCAATGAAGGATCGAAGGTCGTCCCCGAAGATCCAGGGATCCGCGGCGCTCTCTTGAATTAATATCCCCCCAGCTGCCTCTCGACTCTCAGCTAGGTCTGAATGAGTGTCGTTTTGACCAGGGACCTAACTGCAAAGTCTGAAACGTTCTGGAAAGTGACTTAGATGCAAATATGCAAAACTTTTGTGGGGCATAACAGGAATTTCCAAAATATTGGGTAATTTTCTGTAATTTTGTCTCTGGCCCTCATCTAATATCCAGCTCTCAGCTCTCTCCCTCAGCTCCTGTACACGTTTCTGCGCTAGGTCTGATGTCCATGGTCAAAACGCAAAGTTTTAACCAGGGACCTAAGTGCAAAGTATAAGAGGTTTAAATGGAAGGACCAAACTAAAACATTTGTAATTTGAGCTTCAACTTCCATTTTCAAATTTGATTTAATTCCTTCAACCACCTACAATAAAAAATAATCAATCTAATATCAAATATTCTCAGAAAAATCAAAGATTAAGAGTAATAATAATTTAATGACAATTTTACCCTTTTTAGTCCTAATTTAATGTATTTACTCTTAATTACAATTTATCACAAGAAAGGCATTTTAAGCTCAAAAATGTATTAAAAATCTCAATTTAATTATTAAAAATCATGTAAAAAATATGGTTTGATCAGGTATTCACAAAGAAGAAGAAGAAGTCGGGTCGGATCTCCAACTTAATCGGATCCAATGGGCAAAACATGTGTTTTGACCAAGGGACTAAAATGAATATTTGAAAGTTTCATGGAGGGACTAAAATATAAAAGTTAAAAATTTTGTTGGTATAACTGGGAAATTTTATGTAAGTTTCTCTATCCCTTTCTTCATCAATTTGCGCTTCTAGAAATTCTGGGTTCTTGTCGGTAACTTTCCCCAAACTGATCTAAAAAAGAAAATAAACTCAAAATGTAATACCTTGTATTCCAAAAAATTAATCAATTAAAGTAAATCATTAAATATATGACATTTTTGCCCATTTTCAACCTTAATTTCATACAAACACCTTTAATCACAAAAGAGACATTTTAATCTCCATTATTATAACAAAAACCTCTAATAAAATATGAAAATATATAATAAAAATAGGGATTTTTCACATATTTGTGCGTCACTAAATTATATATTAGGGAAATTAGTTTGATAAAAAAACAACAAATATAAATATTTTAAAGTAATTTATTTTTCTTCTTTAACCTCTCTAAAAAAAGTTAACTGAGTTATATGTTAAGGATTGATGGAAGTAATGAAATAAATTAAACCATCGGGCAAGTTGTGAAAGAGCTGCCATATCAAGGAAGATGAAATTTGGAAGTACTACCTCCGGTCCAAATTATAGGAATACTTTTGTAGTACAAATTTCACTAAAAAAATATTCCCTGGAAGGAGTATCTTTGAGGAATCTTAGATCAATGCTATAATTGCCGGGTCAAACTATGCGGTCAACTACTTTCCACGTCACATGTTATGGTTAGAGACAGATTGATTGTTTAATTAATGAGCCTATACTTTCCCCATGTGTTGCACGGGATGAAAATATTTCACAGGTTACTTTAACATATTTCGTTATAGTGAAGCAATTTTATTGTCTTTAAAGAACATGAAAACATAACTATCAATGAATGACTATATATTAGAAATGAAACATCAACAATGATAAACAACAATATTGTCCAATTGATTCAGAGTATATATTGAAAATGAAATTTCAACAATGTTGTACAACAATGTCTTCTAATCAATTAACATTCCTAAATATTTTTTTGTAAACAACAGACTTTAAATCAAGAGGTTTCAAATTTCTAAATAAAATAAGGAGTATCTTTGAGGAATCTTAGATCAATGCTATAATTGCCGGGTCAAACTATGCGGTCAACTACTTTCCACGTCACATGTTATGGTTAGAGACGGATTGATTGTTTAATTAATAAGGACTCTCGGAGGATGATATTCACATGGTTCCGTCGTATGTGCTTTGGGTTTGTTCTGATTAAGGAGTATCAACTGTTACAAATGGTCGACCACCATGGTTCACATGCCTTGGATTTTAAAATGAGTACGGCACAATGTCCTCCTTTTATTTATTTTTTTATACACCGAAAAGTGATATTACTGATAACATATGAACTCAAACCAACGACTTCTTTTGATCGTGTAGACAAACAATAATATAAAAATACATCATGCTTATTCCACAATGAAGAGCGGCAGAGGAAGACTTTAATTGAAATATCTCTAGCCATAGTGATACCCTCAGGGAGCAATTATATATTTTTTATGTTACTATCTAACTTGACCAATACTATTCATAACCCTCCATCAATGTTTGAAATAGCTTACTGGCTAAGTAGGAAACCCTGAATCAAATATCTATCCAAATCACGTACAGGATATAATCAGGAGTGTTAGATTCTGGTTGAGTATATCGAAATGTAATGTGACGGATTAATTAAAATCTTCACAAGTATAATAACTGGTTTTAGTATCGGATGAATATTCAAGCTGACTCTACGTAAATATTTTTGACTTTGGTCTAGTCATTGAATAGAGCTTTGAATATGTTTGAGTTCATACCATTAACATATAGTCGTGTGAAGTTAAAACTCGGAAATGAGATTCAGGTTAAACAATCAATGCACCCCGGCAGCCCAGAGACCTGGATTACTGGGTTGAGGGGCAACATGTTGCTCAAACATATAAACCCGGTAAACCCAAATGTTGATGCAGAAGAAAAGATCCCGACAATCATGAAAATGAATAGACAAACTTTCAAAGTGAAAGTAACCCAGATTATACATCTGGGGGGAAACCAACAAATTCGAAATTCGGCAAAGCTCGGATAAGAGTTGAACGAGAATCAAGTAATCAAGATATGAAGGCTTGGATATGAGATCCAAGTTAAATAATGAATAAATGCATCCTGGTAGCCCAGAGACCTGGAGGGCAACTGTTACAGGTTCGTATAAGACCTATTCAACGTATGACTCAAATCAAAGGACTATCTATTTGACACAGATATGGCAGCACGACACTTGGGCTTGAAGGCATAGAGGCCCACAAGTCCAAACCCTAACCTTAAGGAACACTCTATAAATAAGAGGTAAACCTTAAGGTATGAACACACTATCGATTAGCATTCTGCCGTCATTGTGCACACACCCCACCCCCTTTTGCTAACGCTATTCATATAAAGTGATTTGCTATTCTCATAGGTATCTAATCCATAAATATCTTGGAAAGAGTTAACCGATCCAATATCAATATACTAGTCTATCAGCTAGACATCTGTTGTTCTTATACAACAGAAGGAGATATTTTATCCAAAATATATTAAACTGATAATATTTAAAGCAATCCGGTAATATTCAGAATAACTACATAATATCTAGAATATTTAATTTGATCAAAATAATAAACTAGTATATCCTTTACATGATCAATCAATATATCTAGATACAATCTGAAAAGATATAATTTTATCTTATTAATGAAATATCGAACGTACTGTTTGTGACTATAAACTACTTCAAACAACAAGAATTTCGTTCATCTTAATTCGCAATAATGGCAATTCCATGTGTTCCACGGGGCTCAAGTTTCACGTTGCTCATGTTCATCTCCTCTTACGAATTAATCAATGTTGTGTTCTTTAGCATTTTATGTATGTGTTTGTGTGTATATATACATACCCAAGCAAGTTCCATTTTAGGTAAACTTTCTATGTTTGCACTTTTTTATAATTGAGAATCTGTGTATCGTCATTTCCTGCACTATGGCTATGTATATATGCTATATATCTTAACTAAGTACACGAAATAAATTAAACCACATTTCTAAAACCTATCTACCTTTTTACTATATTGGATTCTGGCCCTCGTTAATAATTTCGAATATACGTCATGACTGTCTTTTAGGTACTTTTCGTCGGAAATCCGATTGTGAAGGAAGTGATACTAAATAGGCTATACAAGCTGAATACCCTTAATTACGAAATAGTGAGTTCAAACGTATTTATAAATATGTGAACATGCACACATATTTATATTCACGGATAACCAGTTATATTTGTTTACTTCTTATACCTTTTATTTTGTTTTTACCCCTCAGATTTGTCAAATGACACAGAACTTGACATCGTATGAGAATGTCCTATCAGTTAAACTGGTCATTTTGAAGGTAAATAAGCAGCAGAAAATCCAATTATTGCAATTATATAGTGCTTTTTCGCATTAATTGTTGACTTCTTAGTATTGTACTGATAGTGTCAATAAAAGTTGTAGTTATAAGGTTTGTTTGTTCCCCAATATTGCAGGCTAATGGAAAAGCATTTTGTGCCGGTGGTGATCTAGTATCAGTTATTGCTTGTTCAATTGCAGGTGTATATATTGAGCTAAAGCAAAAATAGAATTTAAAAATTAAAGGAAAAAAAATCAGGAATATCAGTATCAGCGATCATTAAAAATGGCAAATAATATGTTGATATAGCCTAGTTCATTGATGATATATTCATGTAGAAATGCTAACAAAGAAATCGAATTCTCTAGTGCGAGTTTAATTTAATCTTCAATAAAATATATTCATGTAGAAATATTATCTAAGAGGGGTGTGTAACATCCCAATTTTCCAAAGCAAAAATACGCTTTATCAAATAGTTTGATCAAAGTAGAGCATTGGAATAATTTAAAAGAGCGAGTATCTATTGTCGATAAAATTTCAAAATCCCTAAATGCAATTATGGGCCATGAAATGCCCTGAAAATATTATGATAAATCCCAAGAGGCAATAAAATATTTATTGAAAATTAGAAAGTATGCTTTTTTGGAATTTTTGGGATTATTTCCCTTGAAAAATAATGAGGCAAAATTAAATATAATTTTGGGGAGCATTTATTCATAATATTCAAAAATACGAAAACTAATACATATCCAAAAAGAAATTAGCTAAAGTGTGCTTGCTAATCAATTAGAAAAGATTAAGAAAAATTGGTGAGATTAAGAACATGTGTTCTAGCTAATTTAGATAAATAAATAATAATAATAATAATAATAATAAAGGGAAGAGAAAACCAAAATTTGAGTGTGAAAAGGGTTGTGGGTTTTTCAAAAATAATATCATGATATTTTGCCCTTGTCTAAGTTTCTCGGGACAAATTACAAACAAGTGAATTTTTGTCCGAGTAAGGTTTACAAATTGAATTTTTAAAATCCTTGCCAATACACCTACTATACTTGAAATTTCAGAATTGATTTTAGTTAACTTTGAATTTTTGAAATTGAGTGTTCATTTTTGAAAAGAAATGTTTTCACATTTATTCGAATCTTTAACCTTCCAAGTTATATTCAAAAATACGCTAATACATATCCAAAAAGAAATTCTTGGGTCATGCACGGTCTAAGACTCTTTAGTTCACTGGTTTATACGGGTTACGCTTGCCCTTGTCCTCAAACGGGGATGACTTTACATGTCCTATGTACTTGTTGATATGTTAATCTTGCATCTGGCTGTAAGGTTTACAAATTGAATTTTTAAACTTGCCAATACACCTACTATACTTGAAATCGGTTCATAATGAATTGATTTTTTGAATATAAATATCGAACTTGTGAATTTTTGAAATTGAGTGTTCGAAAGAAATGTTTTTTGAAATTGAGTGTTCAACAGAATTTGAGATCACGGTGATGGTTATTTTGAAATGATGTTATCTTATAAAAGGTTATTTTGAAATTTCTAATGAAATTAGAGGGATTAAAGTGTCAAAATGTTGAAAATTAGAAAGTATGTTGTATCTAATTTTAGGAATTTTTGGGATTATTTCCTTGAAAAATAATGAGGCTTATAAAAGGGGTTTTGTAATTTTTAATATGATATGTGGGACATAAAATACCAATGTCAATGAAATAGTTGAAAAATGATTAATCCTAATTAAGGAAATTATCAACAGTTTTCTAATTGTTTAAGTTGTGGGTATAAAGTGTGCTTGCTAATCAATTAGAAAAGATTAAGCTTGATTATTAAGGCACAAATGACTTTAATTAGTTACCAAACAAATTGCACGATGACATGTGACATTAATAAACATTTAAAACCTTAATTATATTATCAAATGACATCACCAAGTCTTCATTTTCGTTGATATATGGCTGAGTTTTAGAATCAGATTTTTGCAATAATAAGGTCACATGCTTTAAGCTTTGAAAAGTCAAAAGTTACAACCAACCAATAAGAAGCCATAAAATAATCAATATGTTGCTAATTCAAAATTACATTTAATGGCTATTAGAAAGGAGCATTTCGGCTAACACATGGGGTTGGATTGAATTTATTATTAAACAATCAAAGATATTTGATTAATAAACAAAACACAATTCAAGAGTGCATGGAAGAGGGGGTGCCACGGTTTCAATGAGGAAAGAGCAAGAATGAATTGCTAAAGAATCTAGATATTTGCCTAATGAACATGTGTTACAAAATTAAAGTCAAGATATTGTTTGTGAATTAATAAATGCGATATTACCCTCATAGGATATCTGTGAACGCATTTTCGGCCGACAAGCGTACACGTATCTTGCGCTCGATGCTTATTGTATGATTATATATGATTGTTGTGTTCATCGACTGTTCTAAAGTGTTTGAAATCGTTGGCCTTTGATAAATGATCTTTTTGAACAAAGGGCTTTTGAGGGATTTCGTTTGAGATAATGAAAATCACACCAATCGCTCCGATGCTCTACTCGATGAAAAAAAAATATATATATACGCTTTTGAAAATGGGATGTTACACCGCAAAGTGTTTGAAATCCCTTTGATAAATGATCTTTTTGAACAAAGGGTTTTTGAGTAGATTGAAAATCACACCAAAGGCGTGAACGCACCCAATCCATAGTATTTCGCCGAGAGCGTATGTTTTGTCTAGTGGAACTTAATGTGCCGGTGTGAACACCACCGGTCTCTTATGGGAGGGATGGAGGACGCTCCTACATTGATGAAAGGTAGCAGAACTAGTTAACCTTAACCATGATCGGGGTTTTCACAAGTGATTCTGTGACGAACTCTTACTCGACATGGCCAGGCGTACTCTGAATGAGGGACCTGGTTGCATTGATCGTGAGGCGGTGCGTAAAACTAGTGTCTGACGTACCTTAAGTTGCCACGGCATATGGGCGCCATAGAGACACTTTGTTTGATGGTGCTACTAATACAGAGACCGGATTTGGGGATTGGGAGAGGGCCCTCACTGTACCAAATGGTTAAAATGGTGGTGTGTACTCTCAATTGTAAAATTTTGTAGAATGAAATTATCTCCCTCAAAAATATGTGCCGGTAGTAAAAGTTTTTGAAACTGTTTCGGTAGTGAATGTGTTTTTACAAATGGTGTTGGCAGCGATTAAATTTGAAAATATGATAGAACTATTACTTTTTGTATAGTGTGGATTGTGAAATGTACTGAGACCACAGGAAATTTTCAGTGTGTGAAAATTTGAAAATAAGACAACAAAATGATTTTGAGTAATGGTGACATGGTTGTCGATGCCATTGTGTTGAAAAGCGGTGTAGTTGGAAATTTCGACATAGGAACAGGAACTATTAGAAAGGTCTAGAATACTGAACCAGTCAAGCCAGATAGTAGTTGTCAGCTATGGTGCTAAGCAAGTGAAAGTAGTCTGAGAGCTTGAATGGGAGAGGCTCAGATGAAATAGACGGGTAGAGGCCCGAGGCAATAAGACCTAGTGTGCAAGTGTGCATGGGGCGGTGCCCCTAGAACATAAGACCGGTGATACTTAGCACTGTGTGAAATGCTGATTGTCATAATAACTATGTCTAGAATACATCTTAAGACTAGTAAAACATTCACTGTACCAGGTAGTATTTAAGATGCCTAAGGCCTAAGGATGAATTCCTAGGTAGTAAGGCTAGAATCTCCAGTGCCGTGGTAATAGATTGAGCCGGAAGGCCAATATGTGTTAAGCCAAGAGGCTAAAATAAGTCAGGCAGTGAGGCCTATGTAACCAAGTACTGTGAGAATAGATCAGCGAGTCCTGTAATTGAGTACTATACCTAGGCACAAGATAAATGAGACTTTTAAATAGTAGGATGCGTGCTAGGTGAGCATGCATAGGGAATGAATAAGACTGGAGGTCTAGATAACCTTTCGAGTTTATATGTTCAAATTTCGAGGGCGAAATTTTATTTAACGGGGGGAGAAATGTAATACCCTAAAATTCATATTTATCATAAATATTATATTTTGATAAATAGTGCCTATTAAAAATAGGTGAATATGTGGTCTCAAAATTGAGTAACATATTTATGTTAATTTAGGGAATTTTCTCTAAGAATTGAGGTAATCAAAATAATCAAGGAAGTGTTATGAAACCACTTGAATTAATTAAAGGGAATTAACCACAATTAGGAGGCAATTAAATTTGCACTAATTAAAATAATGGTATAATACTCCAAAATTCATATTTCTCTTGAATATTATAGTTTGGCAAAATAATACCTATTTAAAATAGGAAAGTATGTTGTCTCTAATTTTAGTAATTTATTTGTTTATTTTCCTTGGAATTTAAAGAGGCAAAAATCCAATTTTATTTTAGGGACCATAAGTTGCCCTATGATTATTAAAATAATGCATGGTGCATAAATGACCAGAGTAAACCCAAAAGTTGTGAGAAAATAATTAATCCAATTAAAGAAAATTGCCAACAATTAGTAGATAATTAAATCTACATTAATTGAATTAATTTCATAAACTTTCACAATTAATTTGATAACATGTGTTGAAGGTATAATTAGGGATATATGACCTTAATTAAGAACCAATGGCTAATAAAGGACTAAGATTAGCATATAAGTAGTTTCTAATGATCATAATTAATCTTAAACCAATCATATTTTGACAATTACACTTAACTACTTTATTAGGGATGCTAATTAAGATTAGGTATGGAGGGCTAAGATTAAATTTGATAAAACTAAATCCAAAGGCTTTAATTAAGCCTCATAAAGCCAAATCCTTGTGAAATTGAATTGACCAATGATAAATCAAGAAAATATTCTTAATCCTCATGAAATTGATTGGACCAATGAGAGATTAGCATAAATGGAAGGTCAAGATTAGATTTAATAAAGCTAAAATCTAATGGTCTAAATTAACTACATAAAGCTTAATCCATGAGAAAAGGTTTTGACCAATGAGAGAGAGAGAAAAAAAAATTAAAGCAAATTTGATAAAGTTTGAAATCCTAGAGTAAATTGGATAATGGTTTGAAATCCAGTAAATATCTGATGTACACAAAGAAAAAACTCAAAACAACAAATAAAGTGAAAATTTATACAAATTTAAATAGTTGTGAAGAAGTAGGAACCCGGAGAAAATATAAGGACTTATCTTGAACCCACATAATTTAACCTCGAAAGTAAGCCTAGTAAAGGCTATTTTTGCAAACGTTGAAGAATAAGCTTAGTACAACCAGGGGAATCTCATTAGACCATAGATCTGGATATCCAACTACTAATCAAAAAGCATACTCATAATTTAAAAGTATTAGTGATTGATCGTGCAACCAAAAATGAATTTCGTTAAAGTAAAACCGAAGACTCAGTTGGAAGAAACTTCTTCATTAAGTATGGGTCCAATGGTTAAGATTAAAAATTCTTAACTAAGTTTAGATCCTATGGTGGAAATTGAGGAAGAGGAAGTTCAAAATAATTGCAAGAATGCCATGACATTTCACTATAAATAGAGGGCTTCCCTCTTCATTCTCTTCACACCAAAAAACCATTCTAAGCAAGAGTGGAGAGAAGCAAGAAGGAGGAGGGAGTAGCAAGATTCTTCAAGAGGTAAGCTTGTTTTTAGTTTCTAGTCTTTAGTTTTATAGTTCTTAGTAGTTCTTACTTGTTCTTAGTAGTTTTTAGTATAAAGGTTAGTTTGATCTTTAAATCTTCCAAGAAGTTTTGATTTCATGTTTTTTATGATTAAAAATGTCTTTTCCGAAAATATGGTGGAAAATATTGTGGAGCAAAATTCTTGGAAGTTGAAGATCAAAGTAGTGAAGTTCTGGCAAAATTTTCGGTAAAATTTCTAGGCAAACAGCAAAAGAAATGATAATATGTTATGTTGAATATGAAGCCCATAAATCACGAAAATTTCCAGAAATAGAGTAGATATGTAGGGATTTCTGAATATATATAATATGTAGCGTTTTGATTCTTGTACAAAGAGATAAACCGGTTGAAGTTAGGCCAATTTTCTGGACGAAATTCTGAGCAACGTTGTGAAAAATGAAAACTGGGAATTTTCATAAATTCTGGGTATATACAAGTATTTTTTCTTGAAAATATACATCCTAAGGATTCTGGGAAATTTTACGGATCCTCGTTTCGATTTTTCTAGAATCAATTATGATTTTTCAAAGTTGATCCAAAATCTGCCCAGAAAATTCAGTATTGCGTTTTTAAATAAATGTAAGGGCAAAATTGTAAATAGCAAATCCGCCAAGGGTAGAGAGGTAAATAGATATGGAAATATCTCTTAGGATATTATTCTAAGTGATACGGTGATATGTTAGGATATCCGGGAAGTCCTGGGCCGGGATTCAAAGGTCGGGCATTTTACCCAGTGAAAGGTACGTTTGCGTACTAGTAACTTTAATCATCTATATCTTATATGCGTATATGTAATAGATAAATTTACATCTGCTGTGTGCTTTTGAGATACATCTGCTGTGTGCTTATGTACTGTTGGGAAACATCTGCTGTATGCTTATGCACTGTTGGGAAACATCTGTTGTGTACTTATGTACAGTTGCGATACATCTATTGTGCGCTTATGTATTGTTGTTGAAACGCCATGAATATCTGTTATATATTGTTATATCTGCTATAAAGGTTAACTGTTACCTGATATTCAATTCGATTGAATCTCAGCTTTGACTAAGGATCAGGGAAGGAACCAGGTCTAAGATGACAATAGAGATGGAGCGTGAAAAGGCAACAGTAGACAGAGCTATGAAGAGACATCGGTCGAGATGAGAGACTAGTTCTGGCATGAATCTAATAAAGTTATTTCAAACCGTTTGGTGTCTAGAAAGGGTTCGTCTATGTGGTTCAGTCGATGAGTCGCCGTGAATTCGAGGAGACTTCCACTAGACATCGACCTGGCCAAATTGGTTGATTAACTGAGTTAGGTTCATTGCCCCAAGTCTACCTAAGGCTTGGTTTAAGATTGTATAGTTACTATCGAAGAGTTGTAATTATACAAGTCCCGTAATATTGTATCACATGAATATTCCTTTGGGTTTATTTTTATATATCGTTTATGTCGAGACATCATCATATGTCCGGGCATTTTATATCGATACTCATTGTCCAATTGTTAGTACATGCTCTCCGTTTCCGCAATACTCTGAGTGGTAGCACCTCAAACTCTGCTGATTTTTATAAAACCAAGTGTCAACCAACACATTTTGAAGTATGGAATTTTGGGGTGTTACATTACAAGAAACTTCTCACACTCAACTATTTAATAGCGACCTACAAGACACCTGTGGTAAGATCGCCAATCCCCAAATTATTTTGGATTAAAGGCCAATTTTGTCTGAAAGTATTTATTGAGGGCCAATTTTGCCCTAAAAGTTTTTCAGGAAGCAATTTTGGCCCTTAGAAGTTTCAAATCTAGAGCAATTTTGTCCTGACCGTTATCCCAGTTAAATTTGACAATTAGTTGACCAAATATGTTACGTTGGCAATCCACATGTCATCTACGTCATTTTTATTTTGAATTTGGGTGCAAATTTTCTCTGGAAGTTTTCCTTAAGGAGTAATGTTGCCTTGGAAGTTTCTAAGTTACAGCAATTTCACCCTAACTATTATTTAGGTTAAGTTTACCCGTTAGTTGACCTAATATGCTTATTTGGCAAGTCCATTGATCCACTTCATTTTTTTATATTTTAAAATAAGTAATTATTATTATTTTATTTTAATTTTTTTTTTTTTTGAAAAAAGAGCATCACATTTGAAGAATCAAAGAGGTAAAAACATCTTGTGATGAAGAGAAAAT
The DNA here is from genome assembly GCA_019022655.1 of Acacia acuminata. Taxonomy (NCBI): domain Eukaryota; kingdom Viridiplantae; phylum Streptophyta; class Magnoliopsida; order Fabales; family Fabaceae; genus Acacia; species Acacia acuminata. The sequence continues at coordinate 677,488 of JAFJYI010000179.1, read as the reverse complement.
CAAAGAGATCTTGGCATCTTTGGGGTTTGGCGTAGAGAGTTTTCGATGGCCTTGTTCTCAACAATATAACTTTTTCTTCTTTAATATTTTTCACACTTTGCTAGCTTAACATATCCGATCAACTAACAGTCAAATTTAACTTAAATAATTGTCGGGGTGACATTGCTATGATTTAAAAACTTCTAGGATAGCATTGCTCCTAAGTAAGAACTTTTGGGGCAGATTTACACCTTAATAAAAATGATGTTGACGACACGTAGATTGTCGGCTTAGCATATTTACTCAACTAATGGTCAAACTTAACTATGATAACGATTAAGGTAAAATTGCTCCGTATTTGGCACTTCTAGGGCAAAATTGGCCCTCAAAAAAATTTCCGAGGCAAAATTGACTTTTAACCCAATTCTTTTCTATGTTTTAAAAATCATTCTATTGTTCAATTAAATATGGAAATGAAATACTATAAATAACTTTTAATTAATTAATAATAATAATATTGGAAGGTGTCTTTGATTAATGGAACGGTTATGGGAGCAGGAGCTGGTCTCTCCATCAACTCGACCTCCAAGGTTGTCACTGAAAAAGCTGTATGTATTTGAATCGTCGTCTTTAATTTTTCTCTTCCCAACATTAAAATTCACAATTGACATGGAATTGTATCATTTATTTCATAGGTATTTGCTATGCCGGAGGCATCTATAGGACTCTTTCCAGATGTGGGTGCTTCTTACTTTCTCTCAAGGCTTCCTGGCTATTTTGGTAATATTTTATTTTATCTCTACACTAGTTAGTTGCTAATAAAACATATTTACTTAATTTGATTAGATTATGAAAATTAGCGAAGTTAGTTAATATGACATACATTTTTTAAAACACTCTAATCATCTTTCTTAACTCCCTACTTTCTTATCTTTCTTGATTATTGTTGAGGGATAATCAATACGAGTAAATTAGGAAAAGAATGACAAATATAAAAAATATGTCTTATATTTAAGGCCAACATCAACTCGTAAATGTGTTCCATATTAAAGACTGGAGAGAGTAGTTGTTATTGAAATTTCATTCTGTAATACAGGGGAGTACTTAGGATTAACAGGAAGGCATTTGAATGGAGCTGAAATGGTTGAATGTGGCCTTGCTACTCATTTTGTCCCTTCTAAGGTATATCCTTTTATGTCATGTACCTTTACATTATACACGCTTTAGGGTTAAATTTATTATATAAACGTTCAATTTTACCTCTAATTTTTTGTTGTTGGACTTTTCAGTTCTCACTCATTCATTTAATACTAAACAAGAATAACGTCAAAAAATTACTAAATTTTAGGACATAGTTGAAAAGATTTGAATTTTTTCTTTGATTCTTGATTCTAGTTGAAAGTGCTTTGCAAACAAGAGAAGTAAAGATAATAGTTTGATGGGTCCCCAAGTATGTAGACCCACCAAACATCTTACTCTCTCTTTTCATTTGGAGACACCTAGAAGGTCTTGCCCTTGAAGATAAACTTGATTTATGCCTTCATATTTGTATTAATTATTAAAACTTAACCTCACTTTATGCTGGTGCAATGTATAGAAGCTAAACTTGCTGGAAAACGCCATGCAATCTATCACAACATCAGAAAAATCGGCAATTGCTGCCGTAATTGATAAATTTACAGAAGTAGCAATTTTTGAAGAAGAGAGCCCCCTTACTAGGTACATAATAATGTATTTTGTGGTTATTCTCTATTTATATGCATGCATTATATTTTCTCTTAGATTTTTAACACGCTATGCCTCATCCACTTTTTTTTTTCTCACAAACTAAACAGACTGGACACAATTAACAAGTGTTTCTCAAAAGGAACTGTTGAGGAAATTATTCTTTCCTTGGTATGTCCCATATATATGGCTTTATTTTATGTTAATTTTTTTCTCAGTAAAGAAAAATCCAATTCTGAATTACTTAGTTAAGAATATGTTGTTTGGATGACATGAAACATCCTAATTTGATAGGAAAAAGAAATTGAATTGAAAGGAGCAGAGAAGTGGATCACAGATGCATTAAGTTACATGAGGACATCTTGTCCTACAAGCCTCAAGATATGGCTTAGATCTGTAAGTATATGCAAAGTAAATAATTAATACTCTCTCCGATATTTTTTACAAGAGCCCAAAATTTGAATTTCCTTATTTCTTTTTATATGAGCCCGATAAGAGAGTTGTCGAACATTTAATGTTTTTTTTTTTTTTTCATTTTTACCCCTAATTAATTTTATGTATTACATTAATTAAAATGTTTGTGATACTTATATTTACTCTATTTCTCTCCCTTTTTACCCCTCATGAATAAGGGCATACTTAGGAAAAAGTTTATTTTATATATACCTATTATTTTTAAGTAATTTTAACCATTTTTTAAACTACATAATTCAGTTATCGAGCTCTTATAAATAGGACTGAAGAGAGTACCAGTATATTTTGACAAAGTGAAAGCAATAATTAGCCAACTCAAATGTTGGCCGAAAGAAAAAAAGGCAACTCGAGTAATTATTGAGATAATGAAGTGAATTAATTTGAATGTAATTAGGTGAGGGAAGGCAGAGGGCAAAGCATGGAACAATGCCTTTCTCGGGATCACAACATTTCCTGTCATTTTATACGTAGAACTGTCACCGACGATTTCTACGAGGTCAGAACAATTATAAGTAGTGGATATTTTCGATAAATTTATAATTTTTATGGAAATAATGTATTATTTATAATAATTCTTATGCGTGTTAAACAAAATAATATTTTTGGATAAAAATGTAAGCCGCACCAACTTTTTTCTTCATTGACGACTAGATACGTTTTTTTTGTACATTAGACAATCTGATAAATGGATAGTATTTTAGTTTACATGGCTTATAGTTGAAACCAATATTTTTATTTGACATTGATGGATGGTTACTGTTCGAATTTTATTTATTTATTTCCTCACTTACTTTGTCTGTAACGCCCCTGGTGCGCCCACTTCACAGGGCACAAGAGCAAAGCTAATAGATAAAGACAACAAGCCCAAGGTAAACGATAACCTCTCTTATTCATTCTCCCGAGTTTGTGGAATTGAAGTGATTCTCTCAACAACAAAAAAAAATAATAATAATTATAAATTAATTTCTCCTTTACTATTGATGTTTTTTTATTAGTGGGATCCTTCAAAGCTGGAGCTAGTCAGTGAAGAGATCGTTGATCAATACTTCAGGAGGTTTGAAAGTGATGAGAATTGGGAGTGTCTGCAACTTCCACACAGATCAAACAAGCCCAGCAAGCTGTAGATAACTGAAGCCAATTAACTGGAAATATTGGAAAGAGCTTTTCTCTGATCTGAAACATAATCTATACGGTTATAATATTGTTGAGCGCAATTATTAAATTGCAATGAAGTTTCCTATAAATTAAATAATGATAATAACTTAGTATTTGTAAATCTTCAACATAGTTCTTGGGGTGAAATTTTTTAATTTAATGCATGAGAGGAGTTACGAAGTTTTCATTACTCCCTAATCCTTGTTACTATTCTTTTGTGTGAGACAAATTTTATATCAAAGCAAATAAATAGAAACATACCTGATTCCATGCATGTCAATATACTCTCCTGATCCTATTTGTAAGTCATGCATGTTTTACAGGGAAAAAAAATTTAAACCTCATTAATTATGTCTTAAAATTTAATAATTTCTTTTAACATTACCATTATCTAATATATAAACTTTCAAAGAAAATAACACCCCTCTCCAGTTCTTAATACAATGTCTCCTTCAATGAAGATATTGAACTATAAATTAAATCTTATATTAAGGATTGCATGGAGTATTAATGAAAAAAATAGTACAATTGTACATTTATGTGAAGACTTTAATGATGAGACTTTAAATATGAAAAAAAAAAAACACTCTACTTTATAAATAGGGCTAAATAATTGTACAGTAGCATCCAAGATGATATATCTATATGTGTGTGTATAATCACACAAATCCCCTTGTTGATGTTTTGAGGAATAATTTAAGCTAAAATCTAGGTGATTTGACCAAAAAAAAAAAAAAAAAAACCTTAGTCGCCTCAAGATCAAATCACAATTTACCGCGAATTAAAATGCAAAATAGTGCAAACAACTCAGGATCGTTCTCTTATCAAGGAGTCAATTTATTTTGAATTCCTATGTTAAACTAAGTGCTATAAACATGATTAGAAATGAGGTTTTGAAATTGGTTTTCTTTAAAGTAAAATTCATGAAAATATAAAGAAACTAATTCTATTCTTTTTGGATTTTTTTTTTTTTTTGGAAAATAATGAAAAATGTTTTGGATTTAAAAGGGATTTAATGATAAATGCTCTTGGAAATAAAATAGTGACTATCATAGTTCAATAAATATAGAAGTAAATTTTCACTAAGTCTAGATGAAAAACCTCAAGATACCACTTGAGTCTAATATTTCCAATTAACAGTAGCTCCTACTACCATAGCTAACTACTATTTCTTGAGATATTGTTTAAAACCACTTAGTGTATGATTAGGATTAAATTAATGCAACTTGCTTCCTCTTGACAAGAATGTGATATCACGCCATTCAATTAATCCAATTCAATCATACTATCGAACAATACCACGTAGAAAGCACAATTGCATTGAATCAATAAGGAAATACAAATTTATAAATCCAACAAACCACAAAATTCAATCCAATCGCATAGATTCAATCAACAAAGTTTTCTAACTGGATAAACTAAGTCTCAACAATACAAATCAATATTCCTAAAACTAGGAAATTAAAATGTAATTAGAGAAAATAGATTGAAATAAAATAAACTCCCCTATCTGTTTAAGCTCTGAAACTCCAGCCACATAATCCATCTCCAAGAGACAAAAAATATTCAGCCACTCATTAATTTAAGCTCAGCCACAGCTTCGTCCAGACAGTGAAAATCCATGGAAGTTGAGTGTAAAGCAAATCTGGAAGAAAAGGGAAAATGGTCTGTGGGGACGGTGGTGTTGGGTGAGCCAAAAAGGAAGATGGGTCTGGTCGATTATGATAGAAGAGGAAGAAGGAAGACGATTGGAGGCCCCCCAGGTGTGAATCGATGGTGGAGTGATGAAGGATGAAGGTCCAAGGCAAGAGGGAACGTCGCTGGTCTGGAGTTCACGTCGCTGGACTTTGCTTTGCTGGTTCAGTCCGATGGTAGTGAGAAGAAGAGGGGTGGTGGTCGGCGTTCTGTGGGTGACGGTGGAGAAGACGATGGTCGAGTGGAGAGCCACCCAAGACGAAAGCTTCCAGGTCCAGAGATAAAGCGTTCAATTCACGGCGCTCCAATTGAATTAAATCTGTCGGGTATTCCCCTCAGCTGCTCCACGGGTCTGCTATGTTTAATCAATAAGAAAACCTAATTGCTCAATGGTCAAAACGCATGGCTTTATCAGAGGGACCTAAGTGAAAAGAAAAAAAACTGCTGCTTGAGGGACTAAATTGAAACTTTTATATTTTGAGTTCAGACTTTAATTTTCAACTTTGATGTAATCTTTTCAAGCATCTACAGTCAAAATAATTAATCTAGCACCAAATATTCTCAGAAAAATAAATGATTAAGAGTAATTATATTTTTTGACAATTTTACCCTTTTTAGCCCTAATTTAACATTTTTACTCTTAATCTCAATTTATCATAAGAAAAGCATTTTAAGCTCAATAACTATGATAAAATGCATTATGAATCCCAATTTAATAATAAAAAATCATATAAAAATATGGTTTGATCACTAGGGTTAGATAGATTAGGTCGTCAATGACCTTGTCACATAGAGGGCAAGAACTAAATTTGTCGGTTTGAACTTTTGGTACAAGTTAATTAATTATGACACAAAACTCAGGTCAATTTTATACATTGTAGGAATTTACAATCAGGTTTTTGGAAATCTCATGACTTAATTACAATATTATTATAAATTGAAATTGATTAATATGCTCATTTGAAAAGTCAGTTGTATGGGTTCGCACAGGCACATGATGCACGTTAATTAGATGGGTTCACCTCTTCCGTTTACAAAGTCTATAGACATCAAGCGTGTACCATATTTGGTAGAATTTAGAATTTGCATGCGAGTCATTTTCTGAGAACTATGACCCTGTCTATTCCGTGACTGATAGGCATGTGTCTAAATAGATAGGGTCATCGTTATATATATTCAGAGTTCAGACACATGCCTGGTATGTTTCTATTAGTCACAGAATAGACAGTGTCATTGTCATCAGAAAATGATTCGCATGCAAATTCTAAATTCTACCAAATATGAAACACTCACACATATATAACTAGGGCTGATATTCTGATTTAAAATGTTTTTAACAGGTGTGAATACGGTTTATCAGTTAAGGTTTCAAAAGCCTAAAACTAAAAAACCTAATTCAAACTACTCGGTTTGGTGATGTGACATTACCAATTTACTTGTTTGCTTGCCGGTATTATTTCACTGAAAAATAATATATTTATTATATTATTACAAAGCAAATATTTATATATAAGAATATACGCGCGCATAGATATAGACATAGACATAGGGGAGTTACAATGAGATCCCCCAAGGTTCAAGGATGGGACCTAATTAATTACCTATAAGTCCAAATGACAATTGAAGAGCATGCCCATAAGTTCAAATGAAAACTAAAGAGCAAATAATAACTAGTTTCAGAATAAAATATGATGACACCTCACTTGTTATTAGGACTTCTTGATAATTAAGTTCCTTACTTGGGACCTCATTGTAATGCCCCTATAAATGCACGCGCACACACTTAATTAAAGCACACTTAATTAAAGGGTAATGATGAGATATACATAAGTTCTAATCAAGGCCGACTAGTTTACAAAATGTTTGACAATTACTCCCTCCGGTCTTAATTATATGAATACTTTTGTAGTACAAATTGCACTACAAAAATATTCCTATAATTAGGACTGGAGGTAGTATTAAATAAAAGTGACCTAAGTATAAAAGTTCTGAGGTAGGTGTGATTAAAAAAAAAAATACTAAATTTTAGAAATAATGAACTATCCTTATTTTTAGTTTAAGTCATCAAGTGAGATATATTAATTAATTATTTTAATATGTTTCTCATTCAGATTTTTGTGTAATATTCCTTTTTTTGCTTCTCAAAATGTAATTCATTGTTTTAAATATGGGTAAGTTTGATTTTCTTTTTATTTTCAAACAAACTTAATAAATTAACGACATTTCCTTGATTCTGGTAAAATAGTTGGAAGTACCTTATTAGAGCAGAACGAATATGCGAAATAGATTCAGGTACCTGGAACTCTTCAAATAACAAATTTTTTTTTTTTTTTTTTTTTTTGGGTTCAAGTATCATTAGGGTCATGTTTCCTTTTATGTAGAGAAAATAAAGGAAATTAAACTGATTTTTATTTTACATGAGTAAAGTTTGAATTTTGAACTTCTACCTATACATCACCTTATTTGTGAGCTAGCTTGAAGTGGCTAAATTGATTGCTTTAATAGACTAGACGAAATACATTACTAAAATTTATTCCATAGAGATTAGAAGACTGATACATCACAATGACAAATAACTAGCAAGACGATCCCGAATAACACTACTATGATCTTGAAAACAAACCAAAAATTGGATTAATAGTAGTAAAGCCCCCATCAATGGCTAGATCATGCCCACTTATGTACTTGGATTCATCACTAGCCAAATATAGCGCAGCTCGAGCCACATCCTCTTCTTGCAGATAAACCCCTTCGAGATTTGAATAAACACGACAACATCCATCTTCATCTAATTTGAAGAAATCTTTTGCAGCAATATTTGCAATGAAATATGGAGACACACAATTGACTCGGATCCCATATTGGCACGTTCTTGGTGAGACCCACCAAGCCATGCTTAGAACTTGTGTAAGCATGTGTTGCAACCCCTCCTATACCTGAACAAACACTTCCCACATTTACAATACTTCCATTTCTTTCAGGAATCATAACTTTAGCAGCATGCTTGGTGCCCAAGAAAGGACCAGTTAGGTTCACACTAACTACATGTTCAAATTCGCTCACTTCATTGTCGATAATGCTTGGCTTGGCTTCATTTATATAGACAGCATTGTTGACCATTACGTCAAGCTTTTGATGCTTAGAGATCGCAGTTTTAACCGCAGTTTTAACTTCCGATTCTTTCGTTACATCGCAGTGAATGTATGAAGCATATCCGGATCCAATATCATTGCATACTGCTTGCCCTAATTCGTCTCGAATGTCTGCGACCATCACCTTTGCGCCATGTCTAGTGAAGAGCCTAGCCATGCAAGCTCCAATTCCCCTAGCACCGCCAGTGATCAAAGCTACTTTCCCTTGTAATCTGTACATATATATCCAAGGCGTTAAATTAAAAGTAATCTTCAATTAATATTTTAAATAACAAATTTCCTGGTACATTTTAAAAAACCTCTTCTTATTTTGCATCTCGTCTCGCAAATGAACAAGTTATGGTTTTAATTACCAAGTCTATTTCATATTATAACTTGGGATGCATATAAATTCCGACGGAAAAAATTCCATCAGAAATTACCCGCGGAATTACCCACGGAATTCCATCGATAACTGACATTACTGACGGAAAAAATTCTATCGGAAATTACCCACGAAATTCTGTGGGTAAAAATTACGGACGAAATTACCCACGGAATTCCATGGGTAATGAAAATTATCGAAGGAAAATTTCCGTCGCAAAAAACACCGTGGCTTATTTTACGATGGTGTTTTTTCCGACAGTAATTTTAATTACCAACAAAAATTACCCACGGAATTCTGTCGGTAACTGACATTACCCACAGAATTCCGTGAGTAATTTTTTCTGAAATTTTTTCCGTCGGTAATTCCGTGGGTAATCCGAGGTTTTTTTTTTGTAGTGATGTTTGAATATTCATAGAGATTCTATGTGAACATGTTATTTCACTAACATGAATTTAGTCGTCCATTTACAAAGGAAAACTTAACAGACTTCTATTGAAAGATTAATATGTTTAAAGTTAAAAGTGATAAGTTAAGTAAGGTTTTTAACAAGTTCTTACTTTTCGTTGTAACAATCAAGTGTTTTGAAAACAAATTAAGTTTATGGGTGTGATTTTGTGGTGGTTTGCAAATGGTTCCATGCAAGATGACTAGATAGTGATTTATTTTGTCTTCTGCATTTTTTTTTATATAATCCTTATAGTCATTCAATAATAAATAAACCTTCATGAGTTAAAATACATGGGAGAATTGTTATAGTTAATGCTATATAGTATTATGAATCAGAAAAAAAAAAAAAAAAAAAAAAAGATAAACAAAACAGATAGAAGAGCCATATGATTAGTTCTCTGCGAGTGTGTGGGTACCTTGTTGCATCAAGAGCGAGCTGTGAAAGATTTGCCATATCTACAAGTTACAGATGAAGCATTGATTTCTTTAAGGGGACTTTTAAATCAATATTGAAAGATGAAACTATATATGAAAACCTCCATAACTTTAATGCATATTTATACACAAACATCTTTAGATGCAATTTGGCAGTATCGAGGAATCTTCCTCATTTATATTCTCGTCATCGGTTAGAGATAAAAAACAAAACGGCCTCATCCTTTACTGGATTTGAAAGTCAACATATTGCACATGGTTTTCTTGCACATCGACATTTGGCCTATAAAATATTTATTCTGCGCTTTTTACTGATATAAAAAATATACGTCATGTATATTGATTATTTACTTTATTCTATAAAATACTTATTTTATCGTTACAACTGCTTTCCCATTATTTCCGTCTTACGTAAGATGTCATGAGTCATGACATTTTGATGGTTAAATTTAATTTCCAACTTTGTCAAAGTCATCACAATAAACTTTTTATATACTTATTAGCTCTTGGCGTAGTTAAATAATATATCATACGTGTATTAATAATGCCAACAAGCAACAATAAAAAAACCTAGTCAAAAAAGGTTAACTTTAAGTGTAATCACAATCACATGCTAATCTGCGATGAACACGTTGTTTATGTGACGTACAATCAGAAACGTGTTCAGATTCCGCAACAAGTAGTTAAAGACGACATAGTTGGCAAAATAAAAAAAGTTAATTTGAAAGTATTAGTATTTCTTAACAAGTTTGCCTTATATATATAGATCTCAAGCCATATTATATATGTTCAATTCGTAATTAAAAAATTTAACTGTAATCACAATCACATGCTAATCTACGATGAACACGTTGTTTATGTGACGTACGATCAGAAACGTGTTCAGACTCCGCAACAGGTAGTTAAAGAAAGTAGTTGGAAAAATGAAAAAAGTTAATTTGGAAGTATTAGTATTCCTTAACAAGTTTGCATTATATATATAGATCTCAAGCCATATTGTTACTTGTAGTGTTAGAGTTCAGCACTTTCTTCTTCACTTTCAATTGAGAACTTCTGAGTCACAATTTTTCTGAAATATGGCTTTGACTCTAAGCTTTGTGAGAGAAACAAACCAGGTATCAATTTCTTCCTTTGAATCATGTTTGGTTGATAAATTTTAATAAATACTACCTCATGTTCATAATATATATTCGTAGTATAAATTACACTATGAATGAGACCTATTATTAGGGACAGGAGGTAGTATGTAGGTTCCATTTTCCCTTCGTTTTACATACATCCTTTGACGATAAATTAAACCTGTATATTTGTATAAAATCTAAGCGCCTGTTTGGATATATGAAGTTTCTTTTCCAATGTGATTTACAATATATGAAATTATGTAAGAGAAGTTTTGTCTAGACTTCTATGAATGTGCTTTTTAAACACCAACTCTAATAGACCCAAAAATATGTTGCATTATTTGTAGCTATATAATAAATAGTATAGCATCTATGTTGGCAAAAAAAAAAAAAAAAGGAGTATAGCTTCTACAACAACGCCTTTTATGACTGCCCTTGCCCAAGGATTTTTGAAAACTAGGTTACATGACTAGCAAGCAATGGATTATATATATGCCCTCATCCATTTGATTTTGCATCCACTGGTTCTCAGTCTTTGCACAAAATATTTGATAGAGAGAAATTGAGAATTGGCCACTTATTAGAGACTAGAGGGAGGGAGATATAGATGGAGAGAAAAATGTAATCCTTCTTGTCCAAAATACAAGACGTTAGTTAACTAATTCACATGAACCAATGAACATTAGTTAAGTCAATTATTGTGTCTTAAGTTAATAATGTTTACCTATTTTACCCTTATTTGAGAATTTTATTTTCAAATATGCATTTATTATATGTCACCTCTCTCCTCTACAAGGGGTAATAGTGCAAAACTCTTTTTTCTCAGATTTTACCGTTAATAGAAATTGAAATACTGTATGGGAGAGGAAGGGAGGAGACTGGGGTTAGGTTTTGATTTTTTTAAAAGAAATAAAATTATTATTTATTATTTCGATTTTTGGATAAAACCCTTTTTAATTTTTACTCCTCCATTGCGTTTTTAAAATACTAGAATAGGCTAGATAAGATGCGGATCTCATATATTTCCTAGAGTTTGAACAAGCAGCCAAACATATTATTGGTGGTTAAATTATGAGTTTGGCTTGTGAGAGATATATATATTCCTTATAATTTACTCGTATTTTATTTTTTTTTTTTTTTTTGTAGGTACTTTTCGCAGAAAATTCTTGTGTGAAGGAAGTGATACTAAACAGACCTCAAAAGCTGAATAGTCTCAATCACGAAATGGTTAGTCAAGTTTGCTTCTGTTAGCTATCTCTCGTCTATGTGCTCTAAACACATTATTTTCTATTTTTGAATAAAAATTTTCTTAGTAATCAGAAGTCAAAGTCCTTGATGTGATCATATCTAATCCTGAGTTAAAAGTTGGTTTTTTTTTTTAAAAAAAAACGACTTCTCTTTCTAATTTTGCAGATAAATCAGATGAAGGAGAAATTGACCTTGTATGAGAATGATCCTTTATTAAAACTCATAATTTTAAAGGTAAGTGGGCAGTTGAAGATTTCTCCATCCTAATAATCTTTCATTATTTAAGTTTCTTTCGGATGCTGGTGTAATACGTACAAGAGTTAAGAAAAATTCAAGTATGAGCATATACAATTCTTTTTTTTGATACATTGAACATATATAATTCTTCAAGTGGGGTCTATAAGTCAATAACATCTACAGACTTTTCTTCATTAAATTATGTTCTTAATATCGAACTGATGTCTCGTGTGTATCTTAAAAGTTGTAATTATGTGCAAAGTATTTATATGCTATTTTAAAACAGGCTAATGGAAAAGCTTTTTGTGCTGGTGGGGATGTGATATCAGTTATTACTTCTTCAGTTGCAGGTAGCTACAATGTTTAAATTCAAAATGTTTTTTTTTTCATGCTGTGTGAAAGTTAACATAGGTGTTACCCTCATGATTTATAAAACAGTGTGACATCATATAAGTTTTATCATATGTTTTGTATGTGAATAAAAAATATAAATAACCATTTTTATATTCTTATATTGCGTGTCTCTGTGTGTGAATAATCTTCAAACGTCAAAGATATATTCATGTTTAAAATAATGGTGATTGGAAGTAGGACACTGGACTTATCCGGCAAGCTTTTACAAGAAACAACTTACATTGGACCATCTGACAGCAACCTACAAAAAGCCAGTGGTGAGCTTGCTAGCTTAGTCCCAAATTATATATTTTAATTTCTAAGTTCTAATCATAAATGGAAGAGGAATTTAATTGTTTAATTAATAATATATATGAAGGTGTCTCTCATTCATGGGGTGGTCATGGGAGGAGGTGCTGGTCTATCCATGAACACAACTTTTAGAGTTGTCACTGAAAGAACTGTACGTACTATTATATTTTCTTTGATCATATATAAGTCATTTTTCATTGTTCTTTTGCAGTATTTAATTAGTAATTTTGGAAATTTCTTCTTACCACATTTCAATGTACCATGAAAGTATTTAAGAATAATGTTGGCTAGTAAGGGGCAAATATAAAATACGATTCAATTTCAAGAATTTTATTTCAACTACCTTACATTGATTTTAGTGAATTAATTAGAAGTAACTCATATATAAAATGATGGAAAGTACTAACCAAAATTCAAGTTTTCACCAAAACTTGTTGCACTATTCATTATTTCTTTTGAATATCACACAACTTTTAATTATTAGCTATTATAAATACTAGTAATTAATAATTCGTAACTAGTTATAGTAATATGGATATTTCGGTTGAGTACAATTTATTATGGTCATTAGACTAATTTTGTATCATTAACTTAATTAATAGGTGTTTGCCATGCCAGAAGCGTCTATAGGATTCTTTCCTAATGTAGGTGCTTCATATTTTCTCTCGAGGCTTCCTGGCTATTTTGGTAATATTCTAATGATCTCTTTCTGTCCTCTATTACATTATCAATATTTAATTTTGACAATTCCATATGCAAAAATATTCTAATAACAACTATACAAAATATATAGGGGAGTACCTAGGGTTGACTGGAAGATGTTTGAATGGAGCAGAAATGGTTGAATGTGGCCTCGCAACTCATTTTGTGCCTTCCAAGGTATACATATACATATACATACATATATATAGATATATATATGTATATATAGGTATGTGTGTGTGTGTATACGTGTATATATATGTATGTATGTATGTATGTATGTATGTACATATATGTGCACATACATACATACATACATACATACATACATACATAGAGGTAGATATATGTGTGTGTGATATACACACACATATCTACCTATATATATATATATATATATCTACTATATATATATATATATATTAACTACAAAAATATAATTAACATCACTTTCCTCTGTGCAACAGAAGCTAAATTGGCTAGAAAATGCCCTACGGTCTGTGACAACTTCAGATATTTCAACAATTAGTGCATTAATTGATAAATTTACAGAAATGACTTATATTAAGAAAGACAGCCCCTTAAAGAGGTAATTTGGTGGCTATTATGATTCTTAATATACACATGCTTTTCTCTTAGTTTAAGACACCGCTAAATGATAAGGTCGGCGGATTGCATATAGCCCTATATAATAAATAAAGTTGCATTTTCTGTGACTTAGTTATGAATAGATAAACTTCTTATAAATATGGTCATCCGTTTGATTTTCTTCTTTGGTTTATATATATATATATATATATTTCAAATGCTTATAGCAGATTCCTTGCCCAAAAACTTTTCATCAATTCTTGTTAGTTTATTAGCTAATTTGCATGATACATGTTATAAACGTCATAAGACACAATGATTACAAGAAAAATTCTTTTGAAAATCAAGCAGACTGGACACAATCAGCAAATTCTTCTCAAAAGGAACTGTAGAGGAAATTGTGCTATCCTTGGTACGCATAGTTCAATTTGATGCTCATTTTTATTTTTCATTCTTAGAATATGTGGTTTAAATGTCATAATAATTTTGGTAGGAAAAGGAAATGGAAGTTGAAGGAGCAGCAAAATGGATTTCAGATGCATTAAATTACATGCGTACATCTTGTCCTACAAGCCTCAAGATATGGCTTAGATCAGTAAGTATCTATGCGAAGATGTGTGTGTGCGTGTGTGTGTTAATTAATAGAAATTAAATTCAAATATAGCAAATTTATGTGATTAGGTGAGAGAAGGCAGAGTACAAAGCATTGAACAGTGCCTTAATCGGGATTACAAAATTTGCAGCCACTTCTTGCGAAGAACTGTCAACAATGATTTCTATGAGGTCAGAACTATTACAAGGATAATTCGATTGTTGAACTGTCCTCTTCACTGCTCATAATTATTTTCAATTGTGGCAAGCTTTATTTGAAAATACCTTTAAAATGCTTGGAATTTTCTTGCAGGGTTCAAGAGCAAAGCTATTTGATAAGGACAACAAGGCTATGGTAAGGCAGAGAGAAAGATAGGGGTTTTGGCTTTCAATATTTCATCATCATCATCATTATATAGCATAACAAGTTTTTTTGTTGCTTTGATAGTGGGATCCACCAAAGCTGGAGCTGGTCAGTGAAGAAATGGTAGATCAGTATTTCAGAGAAGTTGAAGATGAGAATTGGGAGTTTCTGCAACTTCCACACAGATCAAATACACTCAGCAAGCTGTAAACTGAAGCATGGAAATTGAAAGGCCTTTTATCTGAAAAAGGATATTTTTAATATTTGTAAAATATTTGAATGTGATTAAGATCTTGGATGTTTGCTATTTTAGTAGTCGATCTTATGTAGGTTAATAATGTTGCACAAAATAGTATGGACTTCTTTTTGTTGAATTAAAGGGTTAGACACAACAGTATGAGATTATAAGCTAGATCAAACCAGCCACTTTCCACTACAAGAGAGCCTTCATATTAGTAGGCTATAAGGCCATTGGCTTAAGTTATTTTCATTAGATAAGGAATGGTATAATTTGATCATTATGAGAAAATTCAAAATCTTTATAGACAAAACCAATCATTAGTTCCCAACCATAGGTTGAATGGAATCCTATACATAAATCAGCTAATACAAGAATAGAAAAAGCTTTTTATAGTGTTGCTTAAGTTATATTTCTTGAACCCAAGGGTTAAGAATAATAAGTTCTTGATTACCTAGAATAGAATAATTGCTTAGAATAATATATTTCTTGAACCCAAGAGTTAAGAATAATAAGTTCTTGATTACCTAGAATAGAATAATTTCTTAAAATAACAAAAAAAATTATATTTGTCATGAAATGCAAAATCGTATTCATCCGCATCCCTGATGAATTTTCTATAATTTCTCAAGGGTGAAACTGTTATAGAGCTTCTGGGCAAAGTCTGAGTAATTAATCTCTGTTCTTTTTTCTTTCTTTCCTTTTTTTTGGTTTGTGGTGAAAGGTAATTAATTAGGCTCACTTTTTTTTTTTTTTTTTATCGGATTAATTAGGCTCACTTTGTGTACTGTTTTAATTCCAAATCTTGATTTGTGCAAAACTAGTCGGCCCAGATTCTTGTTAGGCGTGCGACAACACTTGCCGGGCCCATATTCATTTTTCCATATATATTTTTTTTTTTTTAAAAAGGGATAAATGATGTTGAATTTGAAAATTGATGAAAAAGACTTAATTATAATAAACATTTTAAAATCCTACTATGCTATTTCAGTCTTAGTTTTCTCTTTGTGGTCATATATATATATTTGTCGTTTACACTATAATTATTCGCAAGATAATTTGTTCATATGTATTGTCATGTATGTATAAACTAATAGAAAACTAATAAAGATGTATTATATATACTCAATCTAAGGTGTGTAAGGAAAAATTTGTTAGGCTAGCTATATATCCTATTCCCTTGCACAAATTAAATAATAATCTTATCTTTTAAAAATAAAATCTTCAATAAAATATTTGAAAAAAATTAAAAATTGGTGCATGATTAAAATATTGGTTGTCTCGTCTATTTTTTACATTTTTCAAACTTAATTTACTAAGTAAAATTTAAAGAAGTAAACTAGGAAGGAAAATTATTTGTTCAAGAATTATTATTTAAAAAAAAAAAAAAAAAAAAAAAAAACTTAAACTGATAAACGAAGACCAAGAATGGAAGCAAGGAGGACGAGTACAGCAACTTACAGAAAATTATAAAACTATGAATACCAAATGATTACATAACAAATAAGTGTAGTATCTGATCTTAAAAGTTTAAATGAGGTGCTTTTTTTCTTTTTCGGAAGGAACAGTAAAGCCAAGGTGAAAAGCATCTTGAAAACATGAAAGCTCCCATAAGTAGGAAGTTGTAAATTTGATTCCTCTTATAACTTCATGCCATTAGTTTTTGTTCATCTGAATAAAAAAAAAAAAAAATATGTATATATTTCTACCCATGTTAGAAAGATCACTGCTGATACCTTTTTTCTTCTCGTTGGAGATATTATGTAATGAAAATGGAACCTACTACAAAATCCAATGAATTAAAATCAAAGTAAAAAAGTAAAGGAAAGGGCATTAGAAGGTCACGTACCCTTCTTTTGGTCTAATGGATTTGATACAATCAAAATTAATAAATAAATAAAAAGGATCAAAAATAGATTTTTTTTTTTTTCGATTTGATTCTCTATTAATTCAAAGAAAAAGAGAGTTTTTCTTTTTTGATTTGAATTGAATGAAATTACACAACAAAGTTCTTATTCTTATAATAAAAATTTATTATTATATTAGTTTACTCAACTCAAGAGTTGTTTTATCAATCTGTTGATTTGGAATCATAGCATGGGTAGATGTCACAGATGATGAATGGATTTCTTACCCATATCACTATATTTTTGTTCATCTATAATGATTGATTGATGAATAAAAAATTTTCAATTGGATTTGTCAAGTGGTATTTTTATTTATCTTCCTATCTTTCTAATGGAAACTTAGGGAAATGCTCATGTATTACATGAAACATTAAATAAATAAGCCGTAGTATTTATGTTTTTTTATATTATCATCAGGTATTCTCTTTGAGGCTCGTGGCTGCCTCTCCTAGTTGTTTCTTGTAAGACTCTAAATCAAGCCTCAAAGAGATCTAGCGGAGCCTTAAACCGCTAGACCAACTCTATATTTTTAAGTCATATTATTTATAACTAATGAATAACATTACTCTTTAAAATGTATTGGGAGGATTAAAAAGAAGAAGCAGACATGTTAAAGGTTGGCTCACTCTGGAGTTTGAAAGGCCAGATATTTTAATTGAAGTATCCAGAATTAATCCAGATTTTCTTTGTGCGAGAGATGCGTGTATCTGACATTTTAATTGTTAGATTTTATTTGACTGCTTTAAATGAAATGTTAGGAAATTAAAATTAATTTTATATGTTCCTGCGCACGCACATGGGAATGGACAGTCTTCTCGGACAAATCTATCTCAACAACCATAATTCACTTTGACAAAAAGCAAACTTTAATTTGTTCACCTTGACAAAAAGCTTCTATATTCTTCAGTTGAAAAAACTCTATTGTTAACAAAAACATTTACAACATATACAAAACAAACTCGAATCAATATGTTTTGTTATTCCGGATCTTCCAATAAAAAATCTTTATGTAAACAAACAATACAATATCCAATTACACAACCTACATAGAGTTAGTCTAGTGGTGTAAGGCCCCACTAGATTCTCTGAGCCCTTGAATTCGAGTCTCATAAGAGACACTTGAGGTGGGAGGGATAACCCCGAATCCCAAACCAGATATCAAATGATAGTATAAAAAAATTCAATTACTCCAATTACACACACTCACAAATGGATCGGATCTGATGCTTATATATAGTAGGAAATGAAATGACAAGTATATAAAGATCAAAAGCTCCAACAAAATTTCCTTTACCTCTATCTGCAGAAGGAAGATCAGAGCTAGAGATCAGCCTAACGGTGGAACTGACATGAGAAAGAAGAGAGCCTAATATAGCCAAGAAAAAACTTGCCGGCAATATTTTTAAATATAAATGGCTGTTATATATATTATATGTATCTCCGGCAAGTCATTCTTGGCTGCATTACACTCTCCTCCTCTTCATGCAAGTCCTTTTAGGCTATTTGCCACAATCTCACAGCTTGTGTAGTGTGTGTATATGTCTGTGTGTGACTATGTATATAGTTAGAGAGAGAGAGAGAGAGAGAGAGAGAGAGAGAGAGAGAGAGAAGAAGAGAATTAGGATCACAAGTTGATAGATATATAAAGGGAATGGAATCTCCAGCTAGATTAGTGATAATGTAAAATAAAGGTGGATTACAGAGATAGATATATATTCGCGAGGTGGGACTTGTTATGGGAAGTGGCCTTACTTGCCAACCAAAAGCCAGAGAGAGAGATACATGTGTGTATTTCACACCGCCTTAATTCCGGGGGCACATTTTGTGCTCACCAAACTGATGAGCAAAAATGTTCTCAGCACTCATATACACCATTTGATTGATTTTGGCTGGATCAGATTTAATGTTATTTAATTTTTATAAAAATAATCTTATAACTATTACTTGTCATAAAATAAGAATTTATTATTTAGAATATCACAAATTAAAATTTTTAAATTTGGATCATTGAGATTAAATTTAAATGATTGAAATCTCATCAAATGATGATGAGAAATTGGGTGCTTATCATTTTAATGAGCACTGAATGCGGACCTAGTTGTTTCCATGTCCTTCCAGATTCCTTACTTGATTGGGTATCGTAGATTGGGGACCAACCCCACAAAATTAGGGCCCCCCCAATTTCTATTTTTCTGTCATCCTTACCTATTCTCAGCATTGATGATTCGCAAGAATCTTTCGTCCACCCAAGTGATAATTTTTTCTATTCACAGCCAGTATATATATATATATATATATATATATATATATAATTAGAACAGCATATGGCTTCAACCCGTAAGCCAGTACATTTTCCTATTGTGGGAAGGAATAAAAAGAACGATGATATTATGGTTTGGAGAGGGCTAGAGTATATTATTTAATATGCAGGTTTCTATTAATGTCACCTTTTTTGGGTTTATTTCACCTTATTTTTAATTAAGTTCCAGTAACTTTTTTAATGCTTTTTTATTGGGTCTTTATAGTTTCCTCAATTATAGGTATTAGTCATTATACTCATAATTTGTTAATTTGTAAGAGTAATGATATAAAACTCACTCATCAACATGGATTAGTTTTGCTACATAGACCTAAATAAAATCAAAATTAATCAAATTACGGATTATATATAGATATAAAGAGACAGTTATGGACATACTATTTTTTTTTTTATGTTAAGAATAAATTAATTTAATTCCATCATTTTCTTTTTTTCATTTTCTTTTTTTAAAAGAAACCTCTTTTTATTTTGTGGTAACTTATATATCAATTAGTTAGTATCCACATAAGTCTTGATCATTAAACTATGATTATAGGGGCTAATGCCTATAACTGCGGCAAGTGTAAAAACCCCAACAAAAATATAGGGACCTGTTTCATAATCAAGTAGAAATATAAGGATTTATGAATCAATTGTTTCATTTTGTTATTAGCTGAGAATCGAAATTTGTAATGTTTTAGCTTTACAAAGTTTAAATGCCAGTTGAAACTAAACTATTAGCAAAGAATATAACTTATCTGTAAGTGTTGTTGTTGTTGTTGTTTTTTGTTTTTGTTTTTTGATAAAAGTAAGTGTTGTTTTCCATAGTCTTGTTATTAAATAATTTTTAAATAAATAGAGGATAAGAGTTCACGATGACTTATCTAAAAATGGAATCAATTCAATGAAGCATCAAAGAGCATTTAATAGTTATATTAGTTTGTGGATAAAATTTATATCGTGATGTTCCCTTTTGACGTCATTTTCATATGATTTCTTCAACTTTTTTTTTTCTTCATTTGTTTGTGCTTTATTCCCACAAGATCTCACTTTTTAAAAGATCATTATTTTAATGCATGTTACTTGTTGATTGATAGGACATGCCCTTATTTTAATGTTTCGCAACTGGGCTCTAACTTCCACTTTTCGTAATCAAAATGTCCAAAGCATTTTTTTAAAAAAAAAAAAAAAAAACAAAAAAATCAATTTTTTTTTGGAGTAAACATGTTCAACTAACTTATATAAATGTATTTTTATTCATAATTTTTTTACAATAATAATTTCATTAATTAATCAGCTTTTAATACTTTTATACCGTTCAGTGTGTTCATGTATTAGTTTTTTAACATGTTATACGTAACTTATGACACTGTGCATGTTGTAACTAGGATGGATAGAATATTTTTATGTTTCAGTACAATTTTTAGATCCTTAAGTTTACCTTCATTTTGATTTTATCCCTAAGTTTCATTCTAGCTATTTAAAAGATTGATTCGTATAATTTAATAAAATGTAGATCATTTTGTCCCTTAAAGAACCAAAACCTATAGTTTGAAACTTAGTAACATATTGAGTGCTTTGCAAAGCAAATCAACAAAACAAACCAATTAATATTTTTCCCATTTAATTTGATTTCTAGCTTGTTTTCATCTCCATTTAGTTCATATACAACCAAATATATCGTCGTTATTCTAAACTATATGCATTATACTCACCAAGAAAAATATATTTGTCGCGTTTAATTAGTTCTTACATTTGATTGAATTTAATTGGTTCATTTTTTAACATTCCATCGGTTTATTAGATTATTGGTCAAATTAATCTAATTTTGAAAACTACTGATGATTAAAGAAAAATTACGAAGGAGTAAATCATTTTTACTTTTCTTTTTTTTTTTTTTTTTTAGAAAAAAAGCTAAAGCGTGGAACATGGGATGACATTATATAAAGTTCATTTCAACATGCATGATAGACAAATTCAAAGGAAGCATGGTTATAAATAATAACTCATGTTTGGCAGCTGTAGTCCAATTGAATGGCAATACAGTCAACAAAAGTATCCCCAAAAGCAAAGTGAAAAAAAAAAAAAAAAAAAAAAAAAAATCAAATCATGCTGGATTTGAATATCTTTTTACGATTTTAATTTATTGATTGAAGATTAGCATCGAATATATCGAACCATGTGTGCGTTGGCAAAGTTTAATTAGATACACCACCCCTTCTCTACCCTTAACCCTATAACCCTAGGCTTTAATTAATCTACCTATATATTATAAGCAAACAATAATCCTAAAGAAACTCGTTGTAAAAAAAATAAAAAAAAAAACCCTCAAGAAACATATACTTCAATAGTCGTATGTTAACTCCCTTCTGTCAGGTTTTTATCTGCGTATTATTTTAATATAAAAATTCATAATTGAATGGAAATGCATGTGAACTATACTATACACAACATTATCTTTGAATTTGAAGGAAAATTTTGTTGGGTCAAGTTAGATAAAATTATTTTTGTCAAACTCGTAAGTTAACTCTCTAAATTTATTATTCTTACATTTTTTGAATTTATTCTAATTTTTAAATTTTTTTCTAATTTTTTTCTTTTTTGACAAAAATTGTGTTAAATCACTCTTAAACTTGTAATAGCTATAGACTCTGTTGAAATTGTGAGTTCACGAATGCCAATTTCACTGTTTTTTTTGTCACTTAAACTCATGCTAATTTTTTTCTATTAAATCATGTTCAATTATATTATATATAAATTTCATATAGATTTCTTTGTTGAGTATGATAAATTATGAATGTTATTGGATTTAATTTCAATTATTCATATTTTAAATATATTTAAATTAAAAATTATTGCCATCTTAATTGTTATTATTTAATTATATATTTTTAATACATATTTATTAATAGAAGTAAACTCATATAAGTTTACGACATGAGTTTATGTTCTTATCCTGAGTTTACTTAAAGTCACGAATTTAGCAATCTTGGATAAGATTATACTAGCTATATAAGGAATACATACTTACATTCAGGCTCACACATATATTTAATTAGAAATATTATGTAATTAACTATTAGTGCTTAATATTTACTAATTTAACGAATAATGATTAATATTTATTTTTTTCTTTTTGAAATGATAATGTTTCTCTAGTTGTAATGAGATGCAATAGATTAAGCCGCCATTAGAGATATTCTTTCCACACTAAGAGAAGGTTAAAGCTATTATAAGGAACTGTTACTGAGCTTGCCGCTCGTTTCCTAGTTTCCCTAGTCTTCGCTTCTTTCATCTATTTTTATATCTCAGCTCTAAGAAACCAATTATGAAAATTAAACTAAGACCAAAAATTTTAATGTTGATTTTTTTGTAGAATTTTAACTTGTGCTTTTTTGTCATCTTTCATACTTATTTGTTGATTAGTTCAGTTACCGTAGTGATGTGTTTTCATATATAGTATTATTTTAATGTAAGTTTACTTAAAAGTGAGACGAATAATAGTAATTCTTTCATATCTTAACAAAAAAATAAAAATAAAGTTGAATTTATTTTCGTTAATTCATTATCGTTTTTTGCTGAAAAGCAATTTATTTGATTAATCCATTTGGTATTTCATTTAGTAGAGTAGATGATTACTCGATTTAGATTATCTTCTTGACTAGCCGTCTGTTATTTGATCATGGGTTAAGATGCAATTTTACTAATAAAGTTTTTCCCGACGATAGTCTGACACAACTAAGTTTTGGAAGGAGCAAAAATACTAATAAACAATTTTAAATTGTGTAGATTCCTCAAGGCCAATTTAAAGTAAAACCTAACATGATGAAATTCAACGACTTTAATGAATATGCACTATTTTAAATTATTTGTTAATATTTTTACTCCTTCCAAAACTTATTTGTCTAAGACGGGAAAAATTTTGTTAGTAAAATTGCACCTTATCCCTATAATCATTATATATAAAATTAAAATAAAACATAGCTGTTAAATTACTATTCTTTCCAATTTAATGCAATAATCTCCAAGTTGTGCATAGAAAGAACTTATTTCTTTATGTATGTGTTGCCAATTATTAGACTTATATAGGCCACTTCTCATGTGAGTTTTCTCGATGTAAACTTATAACAAGGTATCTTTAATTTATTCTTCACTGGTCAATCAAACTGAACTTCTCATGTGAAGCTCCGCCACATAAGACTCATATCAGTATTGAGCCTTAATTTGAATGAGGTAAATGGGAGACAATATAAAGGGCCACTTGGTAGCAAATGAGTATCAAAATATATGTGACCACTTAATCTTCAACAAAGCACTCGTTAGAAGCTTCAGAGCTAGAAACCTGGATTTAGAAGAAGAGAGGATATATTTAAGCTCCAAATCTCTCTAAGTTTATTGAGTGATTAGAGTACATTATATAGGACATGAGATCTCATCAGTGCATGCCATGTGTAGTTGTGACGTGTCCTCTCAGTTGCAACGAAAGCGGTGACATGTCCTATTAGTTACAACAGTTCTAACTGAACACATGGTTCATATTCAGCCAGCCCGCAAGACTCCTTTTTCTGTCCATAATTGGCTAATCTCAAGCAAGGTATCCCCAAAATATATGTATGCGAGAAAATCTGGAAAGAATTCCTTTTTCCCTCTGTTATCTTCTGGTCTAATATTATTTAATTGAAAGATAATAAATAAATATATTTGGACCGTCAAAATTTGATCTAACCAATCCAAAATTAAATTAAGAAAAATGGAGACGAAAAGCTAAAAGCGCTGAAATTGATTCCTTATGAAAGGATCGTGTTTGTGTAGACCATAATGCGATGATAGGAATGAAAAAGAAGGCAAGTTGAGAGAAAAGGTTGGTCCACTAGGGAGTGAATAAGAGTTGTAATGTACGAAAAGGTTAACAAGCTGTTTCTCTCGCACATGGTTTTGTTCACTTCTCACACAACCAAACCAAAACCTGTTCCAATTGACAACGTTCTCACTTTTGTCCATTTTCATTCCCACAAATACATTTTCAATATTCTTCAGTCCTCACAAGATCAGTCAAAAAACCAGCTTTCAAATTATAAGCAACATGTCTTAGCAACTTCCTCGCACATGTATATGGGGGAATAACTATGAGGTCCTAAGGAATATATATATAAGGGATAATTACAATGAGGGTCCTAAGTAATGAACTTAATTACAGAGAAGTCCTAATGACAAGTAAGGTATTGTCATTTCTTATTCTAAAACTTGTTGTTACCTGCTCTTTAGTTGTTATTGAGACTTCTTGGTAATTAAGTCATTTCCTTGGGGCCTCATATGTAGTTGTCGGAATTATGAATTAACTGGGGTTGGGGGGAGGGGGGTTAGATTTGTCTTTCTATCAAAATAGTTCAAACCAATTTGATACGACTTACCTTATATTATATACTTTTAATTCATCTTTTGAATTATTCAAGGCGGGACTTCATCATTTATTCCAATAATAGGAATTCCATCCATATATATTGGCATCCTAAGTGGTATTCAAGTTGACATCCTACATGGCAATCAAGTCATACATTGCAGCATATGTGGCATCTTGGGTGTATCATGTTGGATCCCACATAAGTTGCCATATATGACTTGATTGTCATCGAAATCATATAGGATGTTAACCTGAAAGGCTTATGTTGTACACCACTAAGGATAGGATGTCATCTTGGACGCCAGTTGGCTGGGATAACACATAGGATGACATCATATGTTCTGATAAAACGCAGACCTCTTAAACTGAAATGGTTCTCTTCGAATCAAACCTGATCGCCATTACAGAAAGAAAAACCTGCTGCACCAAAATGAAAATTGAAAAACATTATTCATAAAAACGTAGTCCAATAAACAACACTGATCAGAAACTGTACTATACGATCTCTCTTTACCTCGGAAGAGGGCTTGGATTTTTGAATCTCTGATGACTAATAATAATTCAGCTCTGCCTAATGATTTGTACTTACATGAGACAGAAGAGAGCCTAACATAGCCAAAGACAACTTGCCGGCCATGCGCTAATTACAAGCAATAAATATAGAGAGAGAGCTCCGGCAAGTCATCCTTGGCTGCACTACACTCTCTACCTCTTCATGCAAGTCCTTCTTAGTTCTCATGAAGTTTGTGATCGAATCATTGTGCTATTGTGTATATATAGAGAATTATAAGTACACAAACACATCGAATCGATCTCTAGGTGAGTGATATTATTAATTATATGGTGCTGATGATATAAGCAGAAGAATTCCAAAATGAGGAAGTGGCCTTACTTGCAAAGTAAAAGCCAAAGTGCTGCAATAGTCACACCTCCATGTTGCACAATCCTTCCAAAACCTTTTTCTTGATTGGGTATGGAAAATGGGGGACCAACCCCGGAAATTTGGGTTCCACCTTGCTTTCTTTTCCTGCCATCCATTGTTACTCTTAAGGTAGAGATTTCAAAGATGGGGAATCTTTCGTTGGCCTTTTTACATATATATGTGGGGCAATAATTCATGTACAAGTCCATGTTGTGCTTCCATGTTTGCCCATGCTGACACGCTTTATTCTGGATTTTTATGATTGCTTGATTCTTAAATTAAATTACGAATGAAATGGAACTTGTGAAAGAGTAGAAACACCCGTGAAGAAGGTAGATTAGATCGACTTTTAAAGTCTTCAAAAAGTAATAGAAAAAGAGAATTCTCAACAAAACTATTGAACAAGACATACTTGTTAACACTATTTTCAAAAATTTGATTGCTAATAGAATATAATAACGCTGTATGATTCATTTAGTCATCCCCACCAAATGAGTGGGATAAGACTGTTTGTTGTTGTGTATAACGAGGCATATAAACATAAGTTATTGCACGCCATATTTTCCCAAATTGTAACAATTGCGTCTCATATAGGCTTTATGTATGAAGGGAACTTCCATCCAGTATCGAATTTGAAGTTGCCTTTAATTCAATAAACTTTAGTTGCCTCAAAGGATATTTTATATATATATATATATATATATATATATATATAGTAGGAACTAAGTGAACTACACATACCACGGGGCCATATTAATATTGTTGTTTTTATACATACATATTTATTTATATATATACACACACATATACACACGTATGTATACATACATACACATATACACATATATACGTATGTAAGTGTATGTAATTGGAAAGCTAGAGCATATAAGAATTTGATATTCTGAGAGTTTATTATATGCATAGATTATATTGAAGACACAATATATGCATAGTATCATTTTATAATATGGGACTTCTTGAAGGGAGTGATGAGTACAGTTTTCCGGATAAATTTTATAGCATGATTTTCCTTTTTAATGTCATTTTCACCCTATTTCTTGAACTTTTTTCCTTTACTAAAAGCTTTACTTTAATGCATGTTCCTTACTTTAATGCAAGTTCCTCACTGATATGACATTTTTCTGATATAAAATAATTATTAATTAATAGCGAAACATATATAATTTCATTAGATATATGGGGTCAGAGATTAGAAGCTCGGCATCACATGTGTGTATGTGACAAGCTGTTAATAAAAGCTTACAAAATTGGTCATATTGACTACACCAAACAAGAATTAAAATTTTAGAATTAATTAAGATCCTTTCCAGACTTAATTAATTCTTGTAGTTTTCTCTACAAACGGTATGTGCAATATATTGGGCTTCAAGTTATAAAATGATTTTATCTAAGAAATATTATAAGTAATTAAATTAAACTTTGATCTTAAACTATCTTTGAAAATAGCTTCTTCTTTTTTTAAGATGTAATTCCGTTAATTAGGAAATGAAGAAGTCTCAATTACTTTGAAAGTCAAAAAGGACCAATGGTTAATTGTTAATCTTGAACAACAGTAAACTAATTAATCAAATGGAAAAAGGTCAACATCATAAAAAAGGCACAATATTAAAGGAAAACCAAATCATGCATATCCAATGAATTAAGAACATGTTAAGATTATAAATTATAAACAAGAATCGAACATGTCACAAAGCGATGTGTCTCATCATGTTTATGTCGGCAAATTAAAGTTGGATGCATTATTATAATTGAGCTTCCGAAACTATTTTACAGTGAGATAAATAACCTCCTGCCACTTATATTAATTAATGATCTATGTATATTGCTTTAATGCCTATTGGGTTCTTATTTGATTGGAAAGAGACATGAAATACAATTGAAATATTGTAGACTATATATCACTCGCAATCACTGTCAGTATCTCAGTGTAAATGCATGGAATCCAAGTAATCTATATAATTTAGCTGTTGGTGGGCTGCAAAAGGATTCTTTCTCCTTACTGCATATTGATAATTAAGAATTAATTCAAACCTTGTACACATTCCTAACTAAAAGTATCTTTGCTAATTTTGCATTTTTTTACAAGAAATATAATAGTTGAATGAAGGAATAGATCACAAAAATGAGAATAAATATGATTTGATAAGCTTAGTCTTGTTGCATTTAAATGTAAACACGAGAATGCCTAGTTCTAAATTGAAAAATATGGTACTATATTATTATGAAGGACAGGATATACTTAGATGTGACCAATAATTTAATATTCATGAATTAAAAATATTTTGTTAAATTCTTGAATATATAATTATTTATATGCACACGCAAATATAAATTAAAGCTATTAAAAAGTTGGGAAAATAATGCTTATGGTACCTATAGTTTTCTTCAATATTTAATTTAGTATATTTGTGTTTTCGCCCCTTATTAAACCCTTTAATTTTGCTCTTTTAGTACCATTGGCCCACTGACTTTGTTCTGTTAGCATTGTTAACTACGGTAGAAAAGTTAATTGTGCTAATAAAGTAAAATTAAAGGATTTAATAAGGAGAGAAAAATACACAGTTATCAAATTAAAAATTAAATGAAACTATAAGAACCTAAAGAATCATTTTCATTAAAAAAAATTAATCTAAATCTTAATATAAATATACACTAGTTAATTTGATCTAATTAGGTATAAATTTTGTCAGTACTTAAACAATGGAGACAAGAATGCGAAATTAAACATGAAAATCACATAATTATTATGAAGGACAAGCCATATAAATATAAACAATACCTTAATATTTTTCAAATTAAAATATATTGTTCAATTCTTTAGTATACGTGAAAAAACTAGAAAAAAAAAGGGTAAATCCCAAATGGAAAAGCTAGAGAATATATTGTATATGAATTTCAACAAATGAAGAAATTAAACGAGCGTTCTTACTAATGATATATGTCTACCTTTCATGATATTTTTCAACATGACAGAGGTTAAAAAACAATAGAAAGTAGTACTCCTGGCCCATAAAATGTAGTTGACTCATTTAATTTAATTATCTGGAAATGATTTTTTTAAAACCTATATTTAATAATTTAGATAAACACTACATTAAATTTGAAATAAATCCTTTCCAATTAAATTATTATATGAGTACTACTTAGAAAAAAAAAATTATTAATGATCATGCTGGTGAAAAAATGTGTGATTTACATGATAGACTAAGAATTTCTTTTAAAACACACCCAACATTTGAGACCCGAAAAAGCAGTAATAGATGAAGAGAACAAAGCATATACAATTTTGAGCAAAAAAAAAAAAAACAAACAAACAAACAAAGCATATAAAATAAACAAACAAATTCCAATGAAGATGAACACGTTGGTAACTATAAAAAGCTGTCTAGCATTGAGGAAAGGAGGGACCCATAGGCATATGATTGTATCCCTTGAGGGTATGTGGGACCTATGTCCCTCTTGTATATATCATAGTGATGATCCCAACATCTTATCTTTATCTCCAAAGTTATGTTTCTGCCATAAACTCTATCCCTTCCCATACCTCTATATCACATACCTCCATACCTAACTTTAATTTGGACCGCCCATACCGCTTCGCCGCACCACATTACATATATACCCCATACACACACACACAAACATAAAATCTAATCACAATTAATAGTAATACTTTTTTAAAAATGTGTGGACAATAAATTTGGAGAATTATTCATTTAAAAAGTCTCTTGATCAGTTATCAATATGTCAAAACTTTTTTATTTCTTATTCCTGATCTGATGATAGAGCTTTTTAATTAAGGCTGACAATACTTAAATATGGTAAGATGATATAAAGATATATATTTTAATAAAGAAATTGAATTATAAAATGGATCTTATACTAATGACTAACAGGAATATTAGATTGTTGTGTAAAAACCAGAGTCTCTTATCCCATACCATATTGTCACTTGACTCCATAGCATTGGACCACATGTGCTCTTGGACAAACCCACTACGTAGGCCCTCCCAACCTTCTTATCTTAAAGATTATCAAGACGTGTGTGTACCTTTTCTTTTGTTTTTTTTTTTTTTTTTTTGTTTTTGGTTGCCCACTCAGCTCAAACCTAAAAAGGGTGTAGTTTTATACTCATTTTTATTAATTTGTAGTTTTATACTCATTTTTTTTTAATATAAGACATATTTATCTAATTTAATTAGATTAAAAAAATTGGCTAAGTTTATTAATATAAAATGTATTTTCTAAAACATTCTCATTATCTTCCTTAATTCCCTCTCTCCTCCTTGATTATTATTAATCGAGTATCAATAAAATAAATTAGGAAAATATTGATAAATAAAAAAATTATGTTTTATATTTAAGATGAAGATGAACTATTTAAATATGTCTCAATCTACTTTTGACAGCTGGCTCAACTCCAGTCCAACACAACTCAATCAAGGAAACAAATTTGTAGTTTTCAACGAGCTGTGTGAGCGAACCCAGTCAACAGTTTGTCACGTCCAGCCTAGTCTAGTTCTTTAATCATCATGTAATCAAGCACCAAAATTTGTGATTTTTTTATTTTTGTAAATTTTTTCCATATATTTTATTCAACTCCCAGAAATTTTTTCCTTTATATATTTTTTACACATTTTTATAGGATTTAACTGTCAGAAAATTAAATATGCTTTTAAAATTAATTATTATTTATTTTGTGCCAGGGGAAAAGGATGTATTATAGCCTTGTCCAATAAACAAACAAAAAAATTATTTTTCTCTTGCCAAAAGTTTTTCCTTATACATATTAGATTAAGTATAATATATCTTTATTAATGTTCTTGTAGTGTATACAGATATTAGTTTAAAGAACTGTTTTTTTCTTAATGTACAATAAGAATAGATTCAAGCCAACTCACAAATAAGAACTTTCTATGGGACCTTTATGACATTTTCTTGGTCCTTTAGGACCTTAAAAGGATTTTCCCCATAAAATAAAAGTTAATTTCTCACGAATTACATCAATCTTTGACTTAAAATGTATATATTTTCTTGCTAATCATTATGGACTAAATGATAATAATATATATGATGACAAAGAGAAAACTAAAACTGAAATAACATAAGCTAAGGTAACCGTAAATTTTATTTATTAAGCTTTTGTCATCATTATTCAACATAATTTATATATATTTTTTAATTATTTTTAGATTAAAAAAATGAATCTGGGCCCTGCAAGTGGTACTCCCTGTGTAACTAGAATTTGGGCCTACTAGCACACAAAGGGAGCCTAGCTATGACCTTTCCAAAAAAACTTAAAAACAGAATAATGACCTTAATTGCTCATAATTATTCCAGAAGCTTTAACAATTTCACACTTTGTTAAACATCCAATTTATGAAGCCCGACCCTTATTCTAGTTAAAATCATTATCTAATGTTCAAATTAGCCTATTATTTTAATGTTTAAATAAACAAACCATTGTGAAAATCAAATAAATCAAGCCATTTCAAGATTTGTAGCTTCCCCTCCTAAAATAAGTGTATCATTTGGGACTTGAATTTAAGACCCTGAAGGTCTACTTGATTTGAGGGGAGAGGAATAGAGGGAATGAGAGTGATTTTGCTCCTTTCCCCTTATTTGGCATCTAAAAATTTATAGGAGGGAAGGGAAATTTTCCCTCATAACCATCCCCTCCAAAAGTAGGGGAATTTGGAGGGGAGAGGCAATATTTTCCCTTGTGTAAACCAATATGCCCTTAACTCCATCGCCTTCCTCCCTCCTTCCCCCATCTCCATCATCATCCAATCAATCTCCTTCTCTGGTGACTTTATTGACCTCCCTCCGACAACCTTCACTTTCATGGCTTCACCAACCGCCTCCCAATTGGCAGCAAACACCACCATCAAAACCGGTATAGTTCAACGATTTCATTACAAAAAGTCGTAAGTCATAGATTTGGTTCACTGAGTTTATCACAATTCTGAGAGAGTTGTGGGTTCTGGTGGCTTTGTGTGCAACAACTCCCTGTTCTGTGCCCAGAATATAGTGATGTCTTCTTCTATCACGCATCAAAGGTATTAATTAATAAAGAAGTTAAACTACTAAGCCAGGTTGGATCCTGGAAGTAATAACCTTTGTCAAAAATATCTCAAAAATGTAACCCATTCGTACATTCCAAAACTATAGTTTGAATGGGCTTTTCAAAAAAAAAAAAAAAAAAAAAAAAAGTAAAACTTTCGAAAGCATCTAATCAGTGGTTCAAACTCTTTATTAAAACTACATCTATCCTTAGTCCTGGTTAGATTTCATCAAAGTAATTGTCATTTATTATATTTAACCTATTGCTTTACTATTCACTTATCCATCCATTTCATTTATGGGCTCATGATATACGCACCCGCACCCGTCCTTGCAATAATACAATACATACATGATCTACTACTATCAGACCATAGTATCTACATAAATATACATCCTAGTAGCCACATACGACTATTTCAAAATATTATCTAAGTCAAAATATTAAGTAAGTCATAGTGATTATATACATAATGTATATAAAAATAAGTAAGCGGCCAATAATAACTACGCCCTTGCCTCTTCCTTCTTGCCTATTAGATTGCCAACATCCTGAATTTAAGGAAGGTTCGGAGATTCAAATGAATGAATCCCAGAGCAACAAGTTAATCTCAAATTTTAGCATATATAATCTATGTAAATAACCAAACAGAGTAGTCCACACAGTATATAAAGCGTTCAAATTCAAACAACAAGTATTACATTCCATATGCAACTTGTAATACAAGTAATTATGAAATGATTTCAAATACCTTAGCGCTAGGAAATACATTTTGGTAAATTAATAACAAAAAATAACTAAATGCACTACGCCCTGCTCAGCCACTGGGAAGCTGGCCCTTTGGTCGGCCCTTCCGTTCAATCAAGCCACGAGTGGTGTTGGCCCCATACAGGCGGGACATACAAATATGTTATTTACAAACATCTATAGTTATACAAAGAATGTGAGATTAAAGTTACTACATGTTGATCTTACTGACAAAGCACCTTCCGTAAAATTCTTTTCAATCTTCTTGTCCTTTAAGCTTGGACAATTATCTTATCCTATAATTAACATTTATGTGGAGAATGGATCATTAATCATTTTAATCTTAATATCGTGATTAAGATTATGTCTATTCTAGACCCACCCCAAAATACTTGTTCTTTAGTGTCCCTATGACTTATAGATGTATACCTATTAGGACTTATCCAATTAAATATCATTCACTATGGGAATAAATATTATTTCATCCATTTAACCTCCAACTCATCCAAATAAATTATCTCTTTAGAGGTTAGACACAATATATGTGGTTATTCTCAGACCTTCCACACATTAACATTTAATTTCTCTGGGAATTTAGAAAATTCATAATTTGAGCTATACAACTCGAATGGAGTGATTTCGGTTCCTACTTAAAACTTAATAAGTATATTTTCATATATTAATAAATACTGAGATGATTTATGGTTGAAACAATCCCATATTTAACAACAAGTAACCTCTATCCAGATTTTATTCTAGAATTGTCGGTCATATTCAAAAATTCGTAATTTAATGGACATAACTCTAATTTCAACCAATGACATATCAAATTAAATTTTATAATGTATACTTTATTTATGGAAAATATCAGGGCAAATTGACATCAAGCGCCTAGTCAAAATCCTACACGAAAATGACGGCTTTTTTTCCCAAAATGCCCCTAATTAAATAACTATTTACCAAAATGCCCCTGTTTCCAAACTATTTCTCAATCTGCCCCTGTTTAGTCGACTAAACCATGATTTAGTCGACTAAAACACAGAGCTCTATTTTTTTTTAACTTTCCCGCGATTTAGTCAACTAAGCACTTGTAATTTAGTCGACTAAATCATTAAAAAAAAACAAAAGGTTAAAACTTCGAAAGGCCATAACTTCTAGTTCGGGAGTCCGAATCAAGTGATTCTTTTTTTAATTCCACATAACTTTTTGAGATCTATGCGCTGACATAAAAATTAAATTCCAGATTTAATGAAGAGAAAGGAGAAAAAATAACTGATTCTTTATTGCGCGGGAGATACTAACAATTCATTAAATATAATCAAGTGATTTATATATATATATATATAGTAAATTGTTTCCTTTTATTTGATGTTTTCTTTTTTACTAGATCACATAATATCTCCTGCACAATAAAGATAGGATATGTGTGTGTGTGTATATATTTAATGAATTGTTAGTATCTCCTGTACAATATGGATCACATAATATATATATATATATATATATAATGAATTGTTAGTATTTCCTATATAATGTGGATCACATAATATGGACAATTCAAAATCTAAATTGAACCCCCTAACCTTTTATTTTATCTTATAAAAGATCAATCGTGAAACCATGCTAATTAAGTTAGTTGGTTCTCCCTCCCTCCTTGACTCTATGTTGAAATTAAACTTCAAACTTCAAAGAATAATCACCTTTTTTTCTGGTAGATGAGGCTGTTATTCCCCTAAAATCAAGCCCCAAAAATTTAGTGGCAGTCAATTCCATTTTAATATTAATATTCTCTTGCAACATATGATCTCATGCATAACTTCCAAACGCTATTATTCCCCTAAAATCAAGCCCCACAAATTTAGTGTCGATATTTTTTCTATTTCTCTTTTCTTTTAAAATCCATATTATTAATGGAGAGATAATCTCAATCTTGAATATATTATATTTTGAAAATCCAGTATTAATTGTTACGTTACGGGGAGGGATACTTTGAAAATCAAGCCCCACAAATTTAGTGTCGATACTTTGAGGCTCCCTATAACATGACATTCCGAGAATCTAAGAAAATCCATATTATTAATTATGGATTTTCAAAATACAATATATTCAAAATACATATTAATATATATATATATATATATTCATTAAATATATATATATATATATATATATTAAATATTAACAACTCATGTTAATACTAACAATTCATTACATACACACACACACACACACATATCCTATCATTATTGTGTAGAAGATATTATGTGATCTAATAAAAAAGAAAACATCAAATAAAAGGAAACAATTCACTATATACATATATATATATATAAATCACTTGATTATATTTAATGAATTGTTAGTATCTCTTGCGCAATAAAGAATCAATTGTTTTTTCTCCTTTCTCTTCATTAAATCTGAAAGTTAATTTTTATGTCAGTGCATAGATCTCAAAAAGTTATGTGGAATCAAAAAAAGAATCACTTGATTTGGACTCTCGAGCCAGAAGTTATGGCCTTCCAAAGTTTTAACCTTTTGTTTTTGTTTTTGTTTTTTTATGATTTAGTCAACTAAGCTATAGTGCTTAGTCGACTAAATCGCAGGGGGAAATTAAAAAAAAAACTGAACCCGCATTTTAGTCGACTAAATCATGGTTTAGTCGACTAAACAGGGGCAGATTGGGAAATAGTTCGGAAACAGGGGCATTTTGGTAAATAGTTATTTAATTAGGGGCATTTTGAGGAAAAAGCCCGAAAATGACAGCCCATATCTGTATACAAAAGCTTATTAGTTTTTAGAGTCTAACTTTGAAAAATTATATCTCCTTATAAACTTATCCAAATAAGGTGCTCTTGAACTCATTTTAAAGTTTAGCATGTTAACTAGGCATGTCCATGGACCGGACCAGACCAGGTTGGGGGTCAGCCTGGGGTCTGGTCCAGGGGGACCTCGGGTTGGAATATCCGGACAGAAGTGCAGTCATAGTCCCGGCTCGGGTGGACCCGGACCAATCCAGAACGTCCGGGACTTTTTTTTTTAAAAAAAAATTTGCCACTTCTAGAACAATAATTAAATCAATGAATCATCTGTGGGACAATAAATAAACATGCAAACATCTTAAATCCAATCCTAAACCCATAATAATCTCTAACAACATATCATTGAAGAAGAATACAATATAAAATAGGGGTAGTGGTTTTTTTATAAAAATTAAAATAAAATTAAAAAACACTTTCGGGTCAGACTGGACCAGTCCATATAATCTGACTCCCTGGACCGAAGTCCAGTCCAGCCCGACTAGACCAGACCGGACTGGTTTGGGTGAACGGTCTCGGGCCAGCGTTTTTTCCATCCGGACCGAACCGGGTCAGACCGGACCAGGTCGGGCTACCTGGACTGCTTGGTTTTTCGGACATCCCTAATTGTTAACTATGTACTCACAAAATTTCATGGTCAAAAGAAGTCATTTATTTAGGTTTTGGCTTACTCAAAAATCGTCATTCCAGAACCACGTCAGAATTTTTCCAGATTGATGACTTAACTTCCAAAAATTATAACTTGAGCTATAGACCTCCATTTTAGGTGATCCAAAGCTTGTTTTAAAGCTTATGGAGTGTACTATATACTTCCAAAATTTCATAGCTTAACGCGACCTCTAATCCACGAACATGATATGCACAATAGGCTCTATTTACTGACTTAAGAATAGAGTTAAAAATAATGACATGCAACTTCATATCTTGGCTCCAATCTCTTAGAAATCAGATACCATGAGCTTATAACAGACATGCATGATCTTAGAGCTTGATTATAAGGTCAAATAATATTAGAAACCAGATCAAAATTGTTCTTGGAAACTCACCTAAGCTCAAAACTGATTTTGCATGTGAGTTTCAACCTCCTCTTCCTTTTTCGACGATGATCTCCAGTTCTCTCTCTCGGTTTCGTCTCTGTCTCAACCTCTCTTAGCTCTCAGATTTTGTGTGTGCTTACAGGAAGGAGGACGGAAGACGTATGAACGAATCCAGTTGGAAATGAGGGATTGAGACAGAGGTTGGATGGAAGAGGTTGGATCAGATGGAAAATGAATGGAAGGATGGGAGGGAGTGTATCGCCGAACATGAAATGAAATGGAGAATGGGAGGATGAGAGTTTATGTGTATGTGTGTGTGTTCGGTGAGAGGGAACGAGAGTGAGAGTGTATATATGAGAGTGTATATATGCCGCGGATCTACATACATGATAAGGGGGGCAAGTGCCCACCCGAATTGGGGATTTTTGGTTTTGTTTTTTTAAAAATAATACATGTTTGAATGATTGCCTACCCTTAATACATCAAGACTACACTTCGTAGTCGGATGGAGGATGAATGGTTGAATGATTGTTTAGTGCCTTATATTGAAAAAGATGTATTTGATAGCATTGATAATAAGGCAATTATGATGGAATTCCAAAAAATAAGGCCTAGAAGGATGATATTGTAATTATTTTTATTGTAATATACTTTTGTTATTAAAATATATGTACTTGAACTTATTGAATGTCCACCCTTTATTGTAATTTATGTATTTGCATTTCTAACCACACTTAGCCTTGCTTTTTTAAATGATATATTTGTAAACTAATTGCCTCTCTTATTACATCATCAGTATTCATTTGATTTCATGAATATTCTTTTTGATATTCTTTTTTTTCTTATTTATATTCTTTTATTTTTTAATGCATTTAAAATTTTTTTTAAAAAAAAAAAAAAAAAAAAAAAAAGAAAGGGCCCCCGAGTCCCCCCGCCACTAGTGCCTACCCTTCATAAATTTTTTGGATCCCTTGAATTTGTTCCTTTTCCAATAATTCATGAAATAAAAATAGGCCTTAAGTTCCAAATATTACTTTTAAAATAATTCCAGGCTAAATTTTCCACATAATATTTCCATTTTATATTTTTAATTTCCTAAACTCAAAATTCAGGATGTCACATTGTGATTCTAATATGATCTGCTTCTTCAAAACCTCCCTTTTTAGAACTCCACGGTCTAGTAGTGGGAATTCTGATGGTGGTCTGGGTACAAAGCTGCTGCTTTTTATGTATTTTTTTATACGCTTTCTTTGGCATATTTTTCAAAATTTTGCTTTCTGAAATATATATAGACAGGGACGGTATGGTCCCTCTGTCCCCCCCCCCCCCCCCCCCCAAAAAAAAAAAAAAAAAGGCAATATTTGTGGATACATCTATACAACTATAACTTTATAAGTTTATTATAATGATCAGAATCAGTTGACCCACAATATTATAAGTTTCATTATTATAATATTTATAATTACTTTTTTTTATCAGAATAATAGTTACAATTAGAATATTAAACATGCTTTGTAAAAACAACTTATCAGTGCCGCAGTCGCCGCTGCAGGCACTTGTGGTGGATTTCACTATGTAGTTGGCCTTGCCGCTTATGAGAGCCTGAGCCAGCAAAGAGCTCGGATCACGGCGACCTGACACGGTGGTGGTTCCCGTGAAGGCCAAAAGGAAATGCACCAAAGCCATCTTCTGCACCACTTTCTTGCTCAGTCATCTTTGTTCTCGTGTCTAAGTAATTTTCGCTTGTGGAGAGGCCATCAGCAAGACAGGGTTATTTATAGGGTGACTTGAAGGTTATTATTTTTTCTTTCTTTTTTATATGATGAGACAATTATATTAAAATAAACAAAGGTATATATGAGATAAGTGGCCCGCCAAGTCAGCAAATATGTATATTAGAAAGAGTTTATGGTTATTCTATTGTAACAGGATTCACGAAATTGTATCCTTTTATATATATATATATATATATATATATCCTTCACTTCACAGACTTATGTTTTTGGCCATACCATTCACAGACTTATCATACTCATAGAAAGTCGAACTCACCATCTCATATTCAATAAAAATTTAAAGAGATGCTATTTGATGACAGTTGGGTCAGATGGCTTCAACCATGTAATTAATTGTATCATTATAGTCAAAATGGACAAAATCAATATTTTAACAACACTTTGTTTAGTGGGTAAGCAGCAGTCTTATACCTCGTTCTCAACGTGAAAACTCATTTAGTATGTAATTTGTGATCATATATCTGTGTAACTTAATTTACCTGAATTTCTATTCTAAAACAGGACGAAAATATTTTTACTGAGTTTGAATTTTTATGACAGTTTATTATCTTTTATTTTTATTAACTTTAAACTTAATTCTTTAAATTTAGCTTAAATTTTATTTTCATATCTAATTTAAATTAAATGATTTTTTTATTATAATTTAAAATCTATTGACTTTGAATTATCTTTTAAATACTTAACAGGAATAAAAGGAGAGAAAATATCAAGATTAATGAATAATTTTTCGTTTTTCTAGAAAGAGTGTGGTCCTGTGAAAGAGAAAATATCATTCATCAGAAATTCACACTTGGAAAAAAAATGGAAATCAGTTTCCTGCTAGGCCAAAGGGGGCGAGCGCCTGATGCTCCAGGGACCGTCCATATTTATATTTTTTGTCAGGATTTTTTTTTTTAAAAAAAAAATTTTGAAGGCTTTTTTTTTTTTTTTTTTTTTTTCAGTACCGGTCAGTATCCTGAAGTATATTTTTAATACCAATCAGTAACCTCAAATATTTTTTCAAGATTCTCAAATAATTTTTCAAGATCATGAAATATTTTTGAGTAGTAGTCAACACTCTAAAGTATCTTCTGAGTACCTTCAATATCCTAAAATATTTTTTAAGATCCTAAAAAATATTTTAGGATACCGACTAATACTAAAAAGATACTTTAGCTTGCTGATTGCTTTTTTCAGTCAGTATCCTAAAGTATCTTTTTATTACCAATCATTACATTGAAATATTTTTTTCAAGATCCTAAAATAATTTTTCAAGATCATAAAGTACTTTTTTGTTACACCCTTGTCGGCCTCGCCCTTTCGGGTGGTGGGTTAAAGGGATTCCTTATATATATATATATGTTATCTTTCCATTATTACTTAGTCTGTTTAACTTATATCAAAGTAAGCGCAACAGAGCATTGTACCGGTTTGGACGACCTACTGTACTGGTATAAGTGCGATAACCAAAAAGTAAATGTCCTCGAAAGGTTAAGGGTACAGTCATCCAAAAGAATACACCAAAATAATATACAGTCATCCCATAAATAAATATAAGTATAATAGGGCATTTCCTATTCTTCATTCAGCACTGTTATGCCCTACCTTTCCAAAAAGGTTCTTCCAGCTCAGGCACGACCCCTGTAGCTACAGATCTGTCTGGAGTTCAAAATTGAACCCCAGAGTAACTGTTAAACTCATGTACTATATGTGTATAGTGTATGCATGCAACCATGACATATAAATTACAGATTAAATGTCAAATATACCATATATGCAAATAGAAACATACAGTAACCAAGCAACACACACTGGCAGCTGCCTTGCCAAGGCAAGCCCCGAATTTATCGGAATCATGACCCGTAGAGCTGCCTGCACCAAGATAGCCTTGGACCTAATGACCCGTAGAGCCGCCAATCAAGGCCAACCCTGGACCTCTCCTCAGCTCTAGGAACACAATAGTTAAGGATTCAAACCCCAACATACTCTATATGTATATTTGGCAAAAACATACAAACATATATGACAAAACAAACATATAACAAACACAAAAGTATTTGAGTAAAACGGTTACTACCTGTGGATTATTCACCAACTTAAATTTTTATGGCACCTGTTAGTCCTCCCAAATATGCTTCAACCTTAAATAACACCAAAATACCTTATTTTTAGTATTTACGAAAATATCCTTACATTTTTCATCAAATCCGAGCCCTATGCCAAATTTCCAAAAAATACAGTGATTCTAACCCAAATTTAAAAATTTTTAATAAATTCCAAAAAAAATACAATATGTGCGAAATTGGTGGAGTCTAAACCCTTAGGATGTCTAATTTTCAGTAAAAATATTTGCAAAGTCCAAAAGGTTTCATATTTTGCCATGTAGCTCAATCTTTATCCTCTGGTCAGAAATATCTTGTAGCTTCCAGAGCTCTTTTCAAAAATTAATTTTTCCCAGATGAAAAATTAAAAAGGTGTCGAATTACATATCAAAATGAAGCTCAAGAAGTCTAATTTATTCCTGTAAAATTTCAGCTCAAAATGACCTTGTTTACTATTTTAAAAACATGGTTGAAGCTTCGCTGCCAGAAAACCTTGATGCTGGCAGCAAGCTTCTTTCTTGAGTTTTTGGTGTTTTAAAGGTTGTATACCTTAACCATGACCTAACCCCATGCCAAACAATGTTTTAAACTTATTGGAACCCTTAAAAACACCAAAATTATATCACAATACCAAGATCTAACCATGTGAACAAAAACCCTAACTACCAACTTCAAAGGTTCGGTTTTTGGTGTTTACCTGAGATCCAAGATTGGCTTGGTGATCTTACTCTTTCTCTAGGTGTTGGAGACTTGCTGGACTTTCCTCTTGCTTTAGTTGAGCACACTACTTGGGTGCCAAAAATAAGAAGTTAAAGCCCTTTTTAAAATAGTTAAAATGATCTAGGTATTCTGAACTATTCGGTGCATGCTTTTGTCCACTGGTTAATAATTTGGATCAGGCTTTCTTGACTTAATCTCCAAGCAAATCCAGAGGCTTCCAGAAGGGGGCCATGTGGCGCAACCCTAGCCAAGAGAGGAAGATTTTTTTACTTTTCAAAATGTGTAAATTACCTATTTTGGTCCGAAACACCCTTTTTGTCTAGTGGTTAAAAGCATGTACCCTAATTTTTGGCTTATTTTCTCTTCAGAATTCTAGATAATTCCAAGCACTTCTAGGGACCCTATGTGGCGCCATTTGGGTCAGCAAAATCTGATCCATTGTACTTTATTCACTTTATTCAGTTCAGCCTTTTATCTACTGGTCCTTGTAGTGCACTACCGGTTAAAAGGGTGCTCCCTTTTTCCACTTTTCTTCAACTTTTCAGATCTTTTTCCCTGATTGGGCCTACATATGTGGCGCCATTAATTATACTCCTCCATATGGCCACATATTTGTTCCATTTAATCCAAAAAGGAGCCCCCTAATTGGTCCTCATCGTTCTCCTTTTTACCGATTAACCTTCTTTGGGACTTGTACGTAATTTGCGTTTGGGCCTGAGCACAAATCAAATCATCTGATTTTCTCTCTCTCCTCTCATGTGGAAGAAATTTCATCTTTAAGGGGTAAGGATTTGAATTTTTTACCCTTACTTTTCCTCTTTTAACCCTGCAGTGACACGTTTTGGCATGTGTCTTTTTGCAATGTCTCTTCCTCTTATTATTTCCTTAAAAATGCAAGAATTCCTTACCTGACCAGGAAATGTCATGTACACACTTATTTTAGCACATTTTTGCTCAACTAATTGTCTCATACCTTAAGACATAGCTAAATGGCATTTTTTTTCCAACTGATTAACATCGTATAGGTCTTCTGTACCACTTTTTCCATTGGCACTTTAATGCCACGGTTTATACATACTAGGTCCACTGACCCGTATAGCCGAGTTACTTAGTCCTTAAGAGGCTTCCTATCTCTAATCATTCTTGGGACTCTACCCAAACCGAGCTTAGTCGGCTGCCTACTTTAGGCTTATTCTTCAAGTCTCTAAACCCAAAATTCAGGATATTATATTTTTGAGTAGCTGTCAGTACCTTGAAGTATCTATTTAGTACCAGTCGGTACCCTAAAATATTCCTAAAAAGTATTTTAGGGTACCGACTAGTACTAAGTAGATACTTTAGGGTACTGACTACTACTCAAATATTTTATGATCTTGAAAAATTATTTGAGGATCTTAAAAAATATTTGTGGGTTCTTGATTGGTACTAAAAATATACTTCAAGATGCTGATTGATACTAAAAAAAACTTCAAAAATTAAAAAAAAAATCCTAAAAAAAAGTAAATATGGACAGTGGAGATCTGGACTATCAGGCTCTCACCCTCTAAGGGACGAGCGGCCCCTGCTCGGCCAAGGGAAACTGAGTCCAAAAAAATGTGAGAGTGACTTTTGGAAGCAAGTGCAGCTTTGTTATAGCTCATTTTGTGGTTGATATTGCACATCTATCTTCTCATAATTGTGGATTCATTTTAGAATTATGACTTATTTTTTTATAAACTAATTTTAATAAATTTCATCAACATTTTTAATTACATAAGTATTACTAAAGCAAAACATTATTGAACACAACGAATTAGTGCTTTGCATTGTCAAAAAATTTAAAAACTAAATTTTGCTATTAGGATTTTAAGAGGGTAGATAAAAACATAATAACAAAAACTCAAAAATATTAATACGGGTGTAGTTTTACCTTTTAATAAGCATATTGTATATTTTTATATTGGATCCTTTAGTTTCCCTACCGGCGGGTTTGGTTGGAGGGGAGGGGATGGAAGGGAAGGGTAAATGCTCCCTCCTCCTCATTTGCTTTAAAATTTTTCACTATTTATTTTATTATTATTATTATTCCATGAATGGCCATTAAAAAAATACTAGATGATGTTGGCTACATTGATCGCATCTATTATGCCCTATAGAAAATTAAATCTTTAGACAAATTATTAACCAATAGATCCTACTCTATTACTACCATTTTCTCCTTAGTAAGTTCTATTCCAATTTTTTCACGTATATGATCATTACAAATCTTAATTATCTTCCCACCTATTCTTAGCTCTTGCTTCATTCCTCCCAAATCAAAACGTGCAAAAACATTGCGTAAAAATTTATTAATAGCTATATAAGTTATTAAAGCATACTGAATATATAAAACATAAGAACAATTGCATATATAGAAGTAGTAGATCAAGACCTTGCAAGCAAGGCACAGTTATTTGATAATTTATTCATCAAATAACACTAGTACCACACTCAACTAAGGTTCTCTGAATCTGCGAGTTGATTCTTAATATATTTATCATAGCTGAGTCATCATCAGCTACTTGATTCATATGATACTGAACTTGCCTTTAACAGACTGAGCTTTCACGAACACCCACAATTTGGCATTATTTCCAGTGTCATCATGTTTCACAACTAGATTCCGGTTAGTTCCCAGCCCAATGTCAACATGTTGGAGGTACTACCTTAACGGTTCCTGGGCAAAACACAAGCTTGGAAAAAAATGAGTTGAGAACCTGGATCTGGAAAAAACCGCTCACCGACTCAGAATCTCCAATCACCAGCCTGTATAAGGAGGACGATGCAGAATCAGAAGCCGCCGCCCACTTGGAGGATTCTGCACAGTCTGGCTTCTCCACGAACTCAATTTCCGGATCAGTAGAACCTGAATATATCTTGTCTGTGCTTGTTCCTACAACATGGAATTTTACTGGAGTACCCCTGAACAGATCGGAAGGTGATTGGGTAATAGAATATATTCACATGATGAGAGATCACCAGTTTTTAACACCTCCTGCTTAGCTGAGGTTATGTAGTGTTCTTGACCTGGTACAAGAGGTTCTCCATTAGTGTCAATCCCTGCATTTTCAGAAGCTGAGACTAATGATAAGGAAATCCAGAGGAGGAAGGAGAGGGTTGTGATCAATGACCTCGCAGGCATCTTGCTCTCACAGTTCAACTCAATGTTCAAGACTTTCTGTCACTTGAAACTTGAGGAAAACTCAAGGCGTGCATGTT
Source organism: Acacia acuminata (assembly GCA_019022655.1). Classification (NCBI taxonomy): domain Eukaryota; kingdom Viridiplantae; phylum Streptophyta; class Magnoliopsida; order Fabales; family Fabaceae; genus Acacia; species Acacia acuminata. Next base: position 633,217 of record JAFJYI010000179.1, on the reverse strand, counting down.
ATTTATATAGAGAATGCCGCGAAGGAGGATGTTAACAAGGAAGACACGTGTCACTGCATGCTTAAATTTGAAATCAAATAATTAGGGCATGCTTTGTGTTAAAAAAGTGTCCACGTCACATGATGATTTGTCAAGAGCGTTATGGCCTAACAGTATTATATTTCTGAGAAATGGAGAGAGAGATCAATAGAGACACTTCTCACCCATTAATTTACGGGTTTGGGTTTGATCTTGAATTATTGAGTGCATTAACCTAAAATAAAAATTCGTAGAGTGTTCATTGATAAGCCCATTTATGTTAACTAAACCAGTTCCCGTTAACAAATGTATGTTATTATATTGACAAATCATAGAGTGGTCATTGACAAGCCCATCAAATGTTAACTAAAAGAGCTTCTCATAGAATAGCCTTTGACAAGCCCATCTGTGTTAATTGAAACAACTTCTATTGAAAGTGTATGTTACTATATTGACCACTCATAGAGTGGTCATTAACAAGCTCATCTATGTCAATAAGATAAATTTACATTTAATTTGGAATATATATCTCTAAAGTTCTTAAGGACTTTTTTAATAGAGTAATCTATACTGAAATATTTTTTTAATATTTTTTCAGTAGAGTAATCACTAAAGTTCACATACAAATGTATGATCTAATCAGTAGTGAAAATTACTGAGCCAGAAAAATGATGGAGTATTATTGATCCTGAGATGAAAAAATAATGGAGCGTACTTTAGCCCTTTTAAAAATGAGCACATTGTTAAAAGGGTTAAGGTGCAAATTGGCCCACCAAGTATTACGCTAGGAGCACCGGGTACAAAAATATTTTGAAGGTATCAAAAATACGAATGAACAATTGAAATGGAGTAAAAATACCAATGAAGAAATAAATTCTGATGAAAGTAGCATAATCCCCGTTTGGGTCTATTAGTTGAAGTTTTAAATTCTTCATTGGTATTTTTGCTTCATTTTAATTGTTCATTGGTATTTTGATACCTTCAAAAAAAAGATTTTGTATCGAAAAGACTCTAGCATAACACTTAGTTGGTCAATCTACATCTTTACCTTTGTTAAAAAGGGGAAGTGTGGTGGCTCTCACGCCAGCTAGTGGCTAAATGTGGCTTTGAGGGATCCTATAATTTCACGGGATTCACAACCATACGTGATTCATTTTGACGTAAAATATGGATGAGGACAATGTAGTGATGAGCACAAATCATACCATGTTTTCCCTATATTTTATGACTGAATTGAATGGTAACCACGACCTTAATTGCAGATAATCTAAGCAAAAAGACATATATTGATCAGAGTAGAGCATTGGAAGTAAATGGTATTGAAAAGTAACTGATAAATATCCACTGTAATGTATGTGTTAGCTTTTAACAGCGTTAAAAAATTTCAAATGTCATCATTAAGTACAAAATAAAAGGGCTTCCTCCAGCCGGTTCCTATATCTGCTGCTTACCCTTGTCTTCGATCCTGTTTACTCTGGATCTTGAAGCTATGGTAAGATCTAAGGTTCAATGCCCATTGAACCTCAGGTAACGGTTAACCTCATGTTCATGTAATAGTTAAGTATGACAGATATTCATGATACAACAGCAATATTCACATATGAAAGATAATAACAGAACACAACCACTGCATATGAATGTTATTATAGTCTGCACTCTTCACCAGTGCCACGATGTACATTCGTGTCCTCAGCGCTAGGAAAACTTAACGGCATTATCAAAACCATAACCCCTGTATAGCTGAATGTGTATGGAAAAAAAGGTGATCTAAGCCCATAAACTTAGTCACAGTGTCTGGCCCAAGACCTAGTCTTGTCCATCACTTCATGAAAACATCTATCACATATATCATACAATAAACATCAGAGTTAGTGTTACAGTACGCGTTTGTACCTTTGTCGGTGATATCGGTACGCTGTCGTCTGGACTGTGATCACGTTTTATTCTACATTGGTAATATCACATTTATTAATTTGCAAAAAATATTCTAGAAAATATCCTAGTCACTAATGACCTTTTTACCCTTGGTGGAATTATTTTTTGTAAAACCCTAAGTTCTCACTTATGATAAATATCATATTTTGGTAGAATTGCCTATTTTGAGATAGGAGAGTATGTAGTCTCTAAATCTTGAGATAAGTTTATCTTATGTTCTAGGCAATTTTTCCCTAGAATTAGAGTAGCCAATAGGGTAATAAATTATATTTGGCATCATAAAATACCATAAATGAAATAAATACTATATTTAAATTATGATTCATATGGAGATGAAAATACTTAGACAAATTTAGAGAAAACAATGTCCATTAAATTAACAACTAAACCTTCACTAAATTAAGTAAATTGTCCTAGGTTTCACAATTAGTTAAAGAGCCTTAAATACCCATTCTCATAATTTATTAAGAGATTAAATCTTCTAACACCTTATAATCTATAAATAGCTCATGTTTAGTTTATAAAAGGCCATAAAGAATTATCAAAACATTTAAACCAATTAAGGGGCAATTACCAACAATTAATGAGCAATTAAAATTACACTAATGGGATATTTAGTTAATTCTCTACAATTAATACTAATTGTTATCAACCAAAGATATGTTAAGCTAATTAAAAAACCAAGAACCAATGAGAAGTTAAGATTAGCACTAAATGAATTATTAGCACTCATCAATTACTCTAAGAAACCACTAATACAACAACCAAGAGATAATTAAGCTTATGATTAAGATGATTAATCAAATATTAATCAAGAGTTGAAAAGTCAACAATTTCAAACTATGATCTAAAGGCCAAGGTTTGATCTCATAAAGTTAATCTAAGGGCTTGAATAATTAAGAAGCTTAATCCATGTGAAATTAGAAGAGCCAATGGGAGGAATTTCGGTTTTGGCTAAGAAAAGAGAGAAAAGAGTTCTTGAAAATTCAAGTTGTCCACTTGCATGTATAGGATAAGGTGGTGAGATGAAATATCAAGAGAAATATCCAACCTTTAGCCAATGAGGTGTTTACACATAGGATAATTAGGATAATCAAGAGGATTAATTCAAGAGTTAATCAAAGGGAAATCTATACAAAATAAATTGTATCTTGAAATCTACTAATCATAAATCAAAGATACAAAGTGGTTATGAACAAGCAAAATTCAAGCTACAAGATGATGGTAACCAAAGCTATTTTCTCCACTTTTAAAAGTTTGCCAATGGAGAAAGATAGTGATCTTGGTCTCTAATTAAAGCTAAAAATCCCAAGAGTTCAAAACCAAAAAGAAAATTTGAATCCAACTTCATTAAGACACTCAAATGAATTTTTATCTAGTGGTTATCAACTCAAAAATTGAAGAGGCAACTTGAATGAGCACATGGGGTAAGGTACTATTGGATAGAATGGAAGAGGATGAGGAGAGAGAGTGGGGGATCAGATTTGAGAACATGAAGGGCTAGGATTGGTGCTCTAATTTAACCAAAATCAAGGGTTAGGAATGAAGGAGAAGGAGTTCCATTTAATTACCAAGTTGCCATAGAGTTTTCCTATAAATAGGGGCCTTTGCTCTCCATAATTCTCACACCAAAACTCACCCAAAGTAGCTGAGTTTAGAGAAGCAAGAAGGAGGAGCAAAGTTCTTGGTAAGTTTTCTAGTTCTAGCTTGAAGTTCTTTTGGTTTTAGTTCTTAAATTCTTAGATAGAGATAGCTTAGATCTTAAAAATGCTAGGATGAGTTTATATAGATGTTTTTATAGTTAAAATTGCCTTTATCTCGAAAAATTGATGAAGTAGAGGTTATGGCAAAATTTCTGGGAGAGATCATGAAAGTAACGAAGTTACGGCGAAATTTCATCGGTTTCGGAAATTCTGAAATCAGCCATGAAAACGCCAGGATTTCATGTTGAAATGACAATCCCAAAATTCTGATAAAATTCATGGTTAAAGTAGACATATAGGGATTTTTAAATATGTCAAGAACATGTCAAAATGATTTTTGTACAGAGAGTTAAAATTCCTCAAAATTAGGCTACGAAATTCTGGAAAAATTCTGGGCAGAGGTTCAAAACTTTAAGACTGGGAATGATCCGTGTGATCTGGGCAGAAGTGGTTATTTTTAAATGAAACTAGACATCCTAAGGATTCCAAGGAATTTTACGGATCCTCATTTCGATTTTTGTAGAATTAATTATGATTTTTCAAAGTTAGACAAAATGCTGCCCAAATTTATACCAGCGTTGTTGTACGAATTTTGAGGGAATAAAGTGAAAAATAAAAATTGTAAGGGCAAAATGGCCATTAGGGGCCAAAATATCTCTTAGGATATTACTTACAAATTAATAAATACGGTATTACCATTATAGGATCAACGCGATCACGGTTCGGACGTCAAAGCGTCGGAGCAAACGCCGTACGCGAAGGTACGGACGCGTCTTTGTAACACTAACTCGATGTTCATTGTATACCTATATGTGATGAGATGTGTTTTTGAACTGAGATTCTGTTTTTTTTAAAAGTTATTGACTGTGCACATACAGCTTTATACGGGTTATAGTCATGATAACGCCGTTTGAGTTTTTCTAGCGGCGAGGACACGGCCGTACATCGTGGCCTTTGGTGAATAGTGCGGTATGTAATAACAATCATATGCAGGTGTATATGGTGTGTTATTACTTGGTATATGTGAATTTTCTTGTGGTATCATGAATATCTGTCATACATGGTTGTACTTGAACATGAGGTTAACCGTTACACGAGGTTCAAATGTGGATTGAACCTCGGCTCTTACCATAGTTTCGGGTTCCGGAGTGAACGGGAGCGGATACAAGGGTAGCGACGCGGCTTAGGACGGACTGGTCGGACCCCTTTTGAAATGTACTTTGAACTTAGAACCATTTGAACTATTGTACCTGTTAGTAGCAAAACATACGGTTGATGTTATCAGATACATAACTTTTTAGAAATACTATTTTTACTTCCGGTGCTCTACTCTGATCATGATACCGTTTTAAAAAAAAAAATCGCTTCCGAAATTGGGATGTGACATTTTTCAACTTATTTCCCTTAATTTTCGGAAAAACGCTCATACAGCATTTTTGGGCAGATTTTTGTCTAACTTTAAAAAATCATAATTAATTCTACAAAAATTGAAACGAGGATCCGTAAAATTATTTGAAATCCTTAGGATGTATATTTTCAAGTAAAAATAATCAATTTTTCCCAGATTACACGAATCACCTTGGTATATTTAAAAATCCCTATATGTCTAATTTAACGATGAATTTTCCCAAAATTTTGTGACCATATTTTCAATATGAAATTCCGGCATGTTCATCACTAATTCCAGAATTTTCAAAACCGATGAAATTTCGCTAGAACTTCGTTACTTTGATGTTTCTCTTCCAAAAATTTTGCTAAATAACTTCCCTCAGAATTTTTTTCGAAATAAAGCTAATTGGACCATAAAAACATGTAAATAAAATTATTCTTGAATATTTAAGATCTAAGCTACTTCTATCTAAGAATTTAAAAACTAAAACTTAAAGAACTTAAAGCTAGAGCTAGGGAACTTACCAAGAACCTTGATACTCCTTGAAGAAGCTCTTCAAACTCTTCCTTACTCTCTCAAATATGGTTAATACCTTTGTGAATTGGTGAAGAATAATGAAGACACCAACCCCCTATTTATAGTAAAATTGCAAGACACTATTCACCCTTTTCATCTTGGATATGCACCCTTGGATCTAGGGTAATTTCCAACTCCAATCCTAGCCCTTCACTTGCAAAAACTGCCCCCCCCTCTCTCCTTCATCCTCTTCCCTTTTCATTAATTTCTCTATCCTAAGTACATTATCTTCTTCCAAAAGGTGTTTTCAAATTATCCCATGTGTGTTGATAAATTCTTGGCTTTCTCTTCAAGTTACAATTTCCTTCTTCTATTCTTTGTTTTGCATTCCACTAGATAGACATATATTTAGGGGTCTTCATGAAGGTTTATTCAAATCTTCTCATTGTTTTTGAAATCTTGGAATTTATGGCTTTATTTAGAGACCACAAACTCCCTTTTTCTCAATTGGAACCAATCTTCAAAAGTTGAGGAAATGAAGACTTTGATTATAACCAATCTCAAGCTTAGATTATGCTTGTTACTAATATCTCCTTATATTTGATCTATGATTAGCGGATCTCAAGAGACACTTTATTTTGTATAGATTCTCATTTGCGTATGTCTTGAATTAATTCTACTAATTAATTTCATTGATTTATGCTCCTTTTTCTTATTGGTGGACACCTTGACTTTTCCTACTATGCTCACAACATTAGCACTCACAACACTCTCTCTCTCTCTTTCTTACACACACATACACAACAATTGTACACACAACCCTTTTCTCTTTCCAAGTTATCCTCTTCCATTTGTTTTCCTCTTTTGTTGACTTAATTTCCCCCCATGTGTTTGATTCAATTAATATCTAGATATTATGAGTTCAATTTCCTCCCATTGGTTCTTCTATTTTCACATGGATTAAGCTTCTTAATTATTTAAGCCCTTAGATTAGCTTTATGAGGTTAAATCTTGGCCCTTAGATCATAGTTGCAATTGTTGACTTTTCAAAGCTTGATTAAAATTTAATTAACTTCTCAATCCAATGCTTAATTGTCCCTTGATTGTTGTTTTATTGGTTCTTAGAGTAGTTTATGATCATTGGTAATCTATTTTATGCTAATCTAATCCCCTTATTGGTCTTTGATTTTTATTTAGCTTAATACACCTCTAATTGATGACTATCAATATTAATTGCAAATAATTATCTAAATATTCTATTAGTGTAAATTTAATTGCTCATTAATTGTTGGTAATTGCCCCTTAATTGGTTCAAGCATTTTGATAATTCTTTATGGCTTTTTATGAACTAAATATGAACTAGCTATTAATTATAGAGTATTAGAAACTTTAGTCTCTTAACAAATTATTAAGTATTTTCATGACACTTCTTTGCTCTTTTTGATTATACATGAACCATAGTTTAATATGGCATTTATTTGTATTTTATGATATTTTATGATGCCTAACAAAATTAAATCATTTGCTACCTTAATCCTCAAGAAAGAATTACCTAGAAAGTAGAATAAACATACCACAAAATTTGAGACCACATATTCACCTATTTTAAGTAGGTTTTATCTATCAAAATAGTGTATAAAAATTTTGGGTATTACATCCTTGGTTAATGGATAGCGAAATCCATGAATGTCTAGTTGAGGTGTTGACCACATGTTTAGCTATAGTTTTAGCACTAAGAAAAGTGGTTGTGGCAATGTTTGTCGTAGCCACAAGTTGGCGTATGAGAGAAATCCCTTATAGCTCATTTAGGCTAGATTTCCACTCTAAGAGGAGCGAACCTCGAGCAATGGTTTATACTAGCGACACCACTTGCTTCAATCAGATTAGGATGAACCGTGCAACATTTGATGCCTGTGCCACATGCTAGACACAATCGGAGGGCTCGACCTATGAGGCATATGTTAGGTGATGAGCAAGTTGCCATGTTCTTACACATTTAGCCCATCATGTGAAGAACCGAGTAGTTCAATTTGAGTTCGGAAGGTCAGGTGAAACAATAAGCAGATATTTCAAGCTCGTTTTGAATGCCACCCTAAAACTATAAGATCAGCTATTGAAGACACCAGACCCTATTAGAGATGATTGCAGGGAGGATTGTTGGAAATTGTTTAAGGTAAATGCTCTGGACTTTTGTTATTTCAATTTGCATTGCAAAAGTTATTTTCATCTTCATATACGTTGTTAATGGCAGGGGTGTTTGGGGGCTTTGGATGGTACCCATATACGAGTACAAGTGGCAGCCCACCAGAAGGGTCGATATTTGAACAGAAAAGGAGATATAACTACTAATGTTCTTGGAGTATGCTCACTGGATGAACAATTTATATTTGTGTTGCCGAATGGGAAGGATCTGCTGCGGATGGAAGGCTCCTAAGGGATGCGATAATGAGGAGACATGGTTTGAAAGTTCCAGCTGGTGTGTTTTTTGTTCTATCAATATTTGTATTGAGTCTCTTACAAAGTTTGGCTTTGAGAAATGGACTCATTATTGCGATGTGCGGGAAAGTACTACTTAGTAGATCTTGGTTACACTAATAGTGACGGATTCCTTGCACCGATACCGTGGCGGCGTTACCACCTTAATGAGTGGAGAGCAGGCCACCAACCCTAGACTCCAGCTGAATGTTTTAACATATGACATTCATGTATGCGTAATATCATTGAAAGATGCTTTGATATTCTGAAGTTAAGATGGGGAGTCTTTCAAACTCCTTCATCCTATCCGATAAACATTCAGAATAGATATATTGTGGCATGTTGCCTTCTCCATAACCTTATTCGAAGATCAACTGTGCGTGACCCATTAGATGAACAAGCTGGACTCATTGGAACCCCAAATCCAAGTCAAGAAATTCCTCCAATTTCTATGATGGAAACTTTCTAGCGCATGGAACAATTTTATGGATAACCTAGCTACTGACATTTCCAATGCTTATTTGGCTTATAGATCCTGATGACGATTAGCATTGGTGTATTAATTGATAAACATCCTGTTGTAAAACTTTTGTTTGTTTACACTAAAATAAGTAGATATTGTGAATGTGTTTGTTTCTTTATCATAGCTGGAGTTGCAAGGGTTAAACTGTTACTCATGTATTTAATTACTTGTTATGGACTAACTACTTTTGATTTGTGTAGTGGTGGAATGTAAGACTCACAAAAACAAAAGTTTCACATGTGGACAGATGACGAAGACAAATTACTGGTTGAGTGTCTTATGCAAGCGAGGACGAAACGAGGTTTATGGCGGATACAATGGGTTCAAGTCGGGGTATGCCAACGATTGGAAGAATTGATCTGGAGTGCCAACCTAATTCGGAAATAAAAGGAAATTGGCCTGGCAAAATATCGCACATCAAAACGATGAAATTGGCATGGCAAAATATCGCACATCAAAATGATGAAATTGGCCTGGCAAATGGTATACGATATATTGTATGGCCCGAACACGTCCGGATTTGGATGGGATCCGGATAAACAATGTGTTGTTGCGGACAAGGAAGTGTGGGATGAGTACATCAAGGTTGGTGACCATTTTCCATTTCCTATACATTACTTGCCAAACAGTTATTACTAATTACACATTTACTTGTTTGTTCGGTACCCAAGAGGGCTGGAATGTATAGAAACAAGTGGCTACCCCGCTTCCAAGATATGTGTTTCATTTGGTCCAAAGATAGGGCGGTCGGTGACTACTGTAATCACCAAAAGGCATGGTAGAAGAAATTCTTGAAGAAGAAGAAGTGATCCCCGAGTCCCTAATACATGTGGAGGCCACCCCAGAGTTCCACGTCCCACTTGTTAGTAATTATGCCCATGGAGCTGGCGGTGAGTGTTCTGGTAGCGCAAGGAAGCGAAGGAAAATTGGGAAGAATGATACGGTTGCGGATGTTTTGAGGGAAACCATTTCCTCCCTTGATGGTACAATAGAGAAAATTTAGTGGGAATAAAATCTAAGAAACAAACAAGGGATTAATATCTCTAGGTTGTCCTCCTTGATACTTGAATTCGCTCTTTCTTTGAAAGTTCTTGTTTTTATTAAAAGTCTTTTTATTCTTATTGGAAAACACTTCTGATTTGCTCAATTTAAATGAAAAAAAGGAAATTTAACACCTAATCACTAGTTGAACTGAGTCTCGTGGGATGACCTTGATTTACCACTCATTATTTTCATGACCCGTACACTTGCGATGCTTAATTAAATTTTGGTAGCATCAAGTTTTTATTTACATTGTCAAAAGATTTAAAAACTACATTTTGCTATTAGGATTTTAAGAGGGCAGATAAAAACATAATAACAAAAACTAAAAAAACATTAATACGGTTGTAGTTTTACCTTTTAATAACAATATTATATATTTTTATATTGGATCCTTAAGTTTCCTAAAGGCATGTTTGGTTGGAGGAGAGGGGATGAAATGGAAGGGAAAGGTAAATGCTCCCTCCCCCTCATTTGCTTTACAATTTTTCACTATTTTTTTTTAATCATTATTCCATGAATGGCCATTAAAAAAATACTACGTGGGGTTGGCTACATAGATTACACCAATTGGGTTCTATCGAAAATTAAATATTTAAACATATTATTAACCAATAAATCTCACTCTATTATTACCATTTTCTCTTTAATAGTTGCAACTCAAACTCTTGAACATATATAATCATTACCAATCTTATCTTCCCACCTATTCTTAGCTCATGCTTCATTCATGATCCCAAAATCAAAACGTCCAAAAACATTGCGCTAAAATTTATTAATAACTATATAAGTTATTAAAGCATACTGAATATATAAAATATAAGAACACTTGCATGCATGCATACATGCATACATATATAGAAGTAGTAGATCAAGCCCTTGCAAGCAAGAGACACTTATGTGATAATTTATTCATCACATAACACTAGTACAACACACAACAAAGGTTATCTGATTCTGCGAGTTGAGTCTTGCGCCTTCTTCAACCTTGTGGAATATATTTTTGACATGCAAAATGAATCTACATAGTAATATAACTCAGCAAACAATATCCTAGCATAAGTAAATCATAAGTATCAGCCTGAGGCCTGAGCCTCCCAAAGACCTTAGAAATACTAGGCTTGTATACCATGAGTATATGACGGGCCCAAGAAAGTTAGAAACTTTTTTTTTTTTTTTTTTTAAAAAACAAAAGAGAGAGAGAGGAAAAAGAAAGTTAATTATATTTTTTTTGTGAAATAGTAAAATGATATTATAAATATTTAAGTGATAGAATTTGTCTATTGAAATTTAATTTTAGATGAAAATTCGTGATTCGTGAAGAATCTTACTACCATTGGATAGGCTTGTATTAGCTGGCATGAAAGCGACCATACCTTTTAATTTTTTAGCATTGTAAAAAAGAAAGAAGTTTTACACCATGATTCAAGAACCGGTTAAATGACTTTTTTGCCCGCCCTTCCTACATTAGTGTCTTGTTTATTTTAACTAATCTTAACATTTTTTGGAACAACTTCATTCGGTAAATGATCTGCGAAGGAAAGAACACACATGTGGCGGTGCATCGTATATCTAGATGGAACCAAATGATATTCTTCTATCATGAGATACGGCTAACCTCACCACTTAAGGAGATACAACAATTAGATAATAGACCTGTCACTGCCTGCACCTTCTCATTTCTTTCTTCCTTCCTCATGTTAGAAAGTAGAGGGGAAATAAGCGCCTCTGAGGATATGAATCCTTGGAATCTGTTGATCAATATAGGCAAACTACTGTCTAATAGGCTAACCCTAGAACCTAATTAATCTAATATAATCTAATTAAATTTAGGAAAAATGACATTAAATTCCATTTGAATTTGAAAAATTTCAAAAGGTCTTTTGAAAAGGGAAAAAGCAAAAAGATAACAGATTCTACAACATAAAAAATGAAATCAAACACAACATTTAACATACAAATTCAACATCCAACATCCAACATCCAACATACAAATTCAACATCCAACATCCAACATCCAACATACAAATTAACCATCAAACATCTCATGAATAAAGTTTACAACATCCCACCAAGTTACCAACATACAAAAACCAACATACAGATTCTTCTTTAAGCCACTTTGGACATTGACTTCAAATCTTCAATATAATTTCTTCTTCGGCTTCAAAGACCTTGAAAAAAAAATTAATCAAATATATAGAATTAGAGTATAACACAATTGAACAAGTAATATGTACAACAAATGATATTATTTTAACGATTGCAAAATTTATACATTTTGTTTCTTTTTTAATCCATACTTGTTGTGAAGCCAATCCCCACCACAAATAAGTGCTTCAATTGATTTTTCATTCAATCTAGAACTATATTCATCAATAACTCTACCTCCGGCACTAAATGTGGACTCGATGCCACGGTTGAGATTGGAATAGCTAGTATGTCGTGACCATCTTAGATAAAATCTTATACTTCACACTATTACTTTTCCACCATTCTAGAGCGATAAAGGAGTTAGAATTGCCATCGGGTATAAAAATAGACTCCTCAAGATAAGCTTCCAATTCTAATTTCATAGGGGAATTGCTTGTTTTCACGAACAATGTTCATGATTTGATCAAATCCGATAACTATAGAAGAACTAGGTACATTGGAAGAAGAGTTGTTGCCAACATTATGATCTTCATTACATGCCTCTCCCTTATACACAAAACGTAGCCATCATATATTGAGTTTAAAGCTTTCACCACTTTATCTATATTCTCAGAAGCAACATAATCAAGCTTGTAAATCAAAGGAAAGCAATAATTAATCACATATAATTTGCACCTAGGATCAAGAATACTAGCAAGAACCATTACCATGTTGCATTCTCCCCAATATTTATCAAACTTCTCTTTCATTGAGATTGACATTTCCACCATGAAGAAATCATCATCATCAAAGGCATTGTCAATTTCTTGTTTCACTCTCCAAACTTGACAAGGTACAAATTTGCGATAGGATACTCATTACTTGATATGATATGAGTGGCTACATTGAACACTTCTAGAAGTTTGCAAATCTTTTCAACCTTCTTCCAATCCTCTTACGATGGTGCATAGTTATAATGTGGTTCTCTTTCCTTATAATCGGGAAAAACAGACTTGAACTTCAAAGCAGTAGATAACATCCTATATGTGGAATTCCACCTTGTTGGACAATCAAGAATGAGCTTCCTTTCCTTCAAGCGTTTCTACTCAACAATGTCACAAAATGCTTTTAGCCTTGAATCATTGTAGTTGATGTATTTCACACTCTCACGGACATTATTTATAATGTCCTTAATTCTACCAAGGCCATCTTGCACCAACAAGTTTAATATATGTGCACAACATCTAACGTGAAATAAGTCACCACCCAGAGGTAAAGAACTACTAAGTGATAAAGTGTCCTTAAGAGCCCTCAAACAAGAATCATTATAAGAAACATTGTCCACTGACACAGAAAACACTTTGTTCTCAATTCCCCAAGCCTTCAAACACTTGAAAATAGCATCAGCCACATCAATTCCTCGTCTAGGGGCAGGAACTTTCACAAAACTCAAAACCCTCTTTTGAAGGTTCCACCCCCGCATCGATGAAATGTCCATAATAACCATGTATTGAGTCACTGATGACTTGATTTCCACATATCGGTAGTCAAACTAATCTTGCTCACCTTTTATAATAAGGCCTTCAATTGTTTCTTCTACTGCCTCATATATGGCCAAACAATCACTTCTTCTTGTCTTGCGAGAATATTTAAAAATTCGAATTAGCATATTAGAAACCCCACATCCAAACTTCATCCTCAACAATGCTAAAAGGATGCTCATGCACCATGATTGCAGTAGCAATTATTTCCCTCATCTTCTCATTAGAATATCTAGCACCCGATGCCAAAAATGGATTAGTGGTAGAAGGTTGAAATGGAATGGTGGATTGCTTGTTTTTTGTAGCAATGAGGAGCTTCCTTGTATCGCAATTGTTTAGATGTCTCCATAGATGGGTAATGCTAGCTCCCTTCCCTGTGTATGAAAATGGTTGTTTGCAAGACTTGCATTTAGCTTTGAGACCATCATTAGTTTCAACTTGATCAAAATCATCCCAAATAGCTGAGGTTTTTCGCCTCTTCTTCTTAATAACTTCATCATCACTAACAATTTTATCACTAGTTTGTTGAGTAGCTTGTTCACTTGAATGCATGGTGCTTGTTGAGAGATATCACCCAAGTTGACATTAGGAGGAGGAATTGAATTAGATGACATTGTTTCACTCGAAATGGGGATGACATGACACTACTAAAAAATGAAGAAATAGTGACGGAATTTGCTACGGAATTTTTTCCGTAGCAAATTCATGACATTTTGCGACGGAATAATTTTTCCGTCGCAAACTAAAAAAATTTGCAACGGATTTTTTGAATCCGTCGCAAATTTTGCGACAGATCACAAATCCGTCGCAAATTAGCGACGGATCACAGCGGCCTTTTTGTAAAGAAATTGCGACGGATGTTATATCCGTCGCAAATTTTAATGACGGATGTTATATTCGTCGCAAATTTTGTGATGGATGTTATATCCGTCGCAAATTTTGCGACGGATATAACATCTGTCGCAAAAAGAGCGGCAAAAAAATGCCGCCCTTATTGTAAAGAAATTGCGACGGATCCATGATCCGTCGCAAAAAACCAAAATGCCGCCCTTCATTTGGGGATATTGCGACGGATAAGGTATCTGTCGCAATATTGGCGACGGATCATGAACCTAGGCCGCCCTTTTGTGGCTTTATGTCCGTCGCAAAAAGGCATTTGCGGCGGACTTAATGTCCGTCACAAAAATGCTTTTTGCGACGGAACACTATTCCGTCGCAAAAGACGAGTTAATTAATGAACTCGTCTTCCCCCCCCCCGCCACGATGCCCTCTTCCCTTTCCTTCGAACCCTCGGCTCCCCCTCCCCCCATCGCCGCCCTCGGCTCCCCCGCCACGCCCTCGGCTCGCTCCCCTAGCCCCGCGCCCCCGGCTCCTCCCCCTCGGCCTCAGACCCGGCTCGCCGCCCCGGCTCATGGCGGCGCACTACCCTCGGCTCCTCCCCTTCCCTCGGCTCGTCGGACGTCCACCACCCTCGGCTCCTCCTCCCGGTGGCCTCTCCTCTAATTTTGCGGGTTTTTTAACACTTCTAAATAATTTTATTCGAGATAAAAAACTATTGCGAGCCTTGGAAAACTTAGTACTAAGATCTTCACAAGGGAATTATCAAACAAATCCTAACACTTATAATTTTACGGGTTTACTTGAAGTATATTTTTTGCTTATAGTTATATGATATCTATGTTAGGTTTGCTTTGTTACATAGTGGAAATATGTATGTTGGCAGAAGATTATCAATTACATGAGTTTAGATTTTTTGTTTTGTTTTAGTATCTTCTTTGGCTGAATCTATTAATTACATAAAGATCTCTATACTCAATGTGTTTATTAATTTGGATTATACTTATAGTGTTTAGAAGATTTCATGATTTTTTTTAATTATTGAGTTTTAATGATGTTGATTTTTTTAATCTTGCATTGTTTTTTAGGACAAAAATAAATTACAAAAGTAATCAAAGCCTTATACCGCTAAACCAACCCTATGTTGGTAATAATATTTTATTTTAATTACTTTACTTTGTTTACATGTTTTTTGTTTTTTTGTTCCCTTTAAAATAAAATATTCCCAAATGTATAGGATATTAATTTATCTAGCACTTTTTATGTTAGGTGAAAGTATACTTTTTTTTTTATATATTTTTATAGAAAGTTTGTACTTTTAAGGCATTTTTAGTATTTTCAATATTAAATATTTATTAATTTATTAATTTTTGTTTGGAAATGTAAGTTTGCAACATAAACTCACGCTTAAATGAAAAAAGGAGCAAAAAATAGCAATAAACATTAGAAGTCGTAAAAATGAAAATTGGAAAAAAATTTATTCGGCTAAATATTCTTTTTAAAAATATCTTATAAATATTACTAAAAAAGTATACATAGAAAAAAAAATACCAATTGCACTTTAAAATTTCAAATCAATGGTTTATTTATGAAAATAATTTTTAAATTGATAAATTTTATACTAAATACTTATTATGTTGAATTGACCACTTTTATATATTTGTGGCATGTTGAGATGTTAATTAAGTTAGTAACTGAACTAGTTAGGAAATATGGAAGGCAACCATGATAGAAGTTGGATGTACAATCGTCTAACTGAGAGAAGACAACTAACTCTAGCATTCTTCGCGGGTTTGAAAGAGTTCATCGAATTTGCTTTGGCACATTCACCTAATTCAAGTAGGGAGATCGGTGTCCGTGTGTCAAATGTAGGTGTTTAAGATTTCAAGATTTTGAGGAGGTTAAAATCCATTTGTGTAAAAAGGGATTCATGAAAGATTATGAGTGTTGGGAATGTCATGCGAAGTCCGACAGACACCGACACTGAGTGGTTATTACGAGGACAGTAGTCATCGAGACAACCTTAATCAATATGAGCAGTTGGTTATGGACGCTGCGGGACCGTCGATCGGCCGATATTTCAATCCTGTTACTCATGCTGAACCGTCATACATGGGAGAGGAGACCAATACACATAGTCAACCATCATACATGGGAGAGGATCCTCATCCTAAGCCGATAGGTTCTATAAAATGCTCCAAGAAGCGCAACGTCCGTTATGGGAAGGTTGCGAACACTTTGAAAATAGTGAATATTCATCGCTATCGGCTACCCTAGCAACACTAAGCTTGAAGACCGATCACCATATGAGTGAGAGGAACTACAACCAAATGATGCAGATCATAAGCAAGGTTGTTCCCAAAGACAATAATTTGCCGAAGGATTTTTACCAAGCAAAAAAAAAAAGGTGAAAGAGCTTGGGCTTGGATGTGAAAAAATCCATTCTTTGCCCTAGAGGATGTATGTTGTATTACAAGGATGATGCTAAGGCGGACCCGTTGTAAATTCTGTGGACATGATAGATATAAAGTTGTGGGGAAAGGAAGGAAAATGACCCGTCAAGCATTAAGCAAGATGTGGTACTTTCCTCACGGTTACCGGACTTGAGAGATTGTATGCATCGGAACAAACGACTACTCACATGAGATGGCATCGGGAGCATCACAGGGATGAAAACTTTGTGACGCATCCATTCGAGGCCGAAGCATGGCGTAAATTTGACGAGGTGAATCCTTCCTTTGCTATGGATCCCCGTAATGTCCGTCTTGGTCTATGTTCAGACGGGTTCGCTCCTTTTGACAATACAGGCAGGAATTATTCCTGTTGGCCCGTCATTGTGACACCGTACAACCTCCCACCTTCTATGTGCATGAGAAGAGAGTTTTTGTTCCTTAACGCGTTAATCCCTGGGCCATCCAACCCAAAAAGAAGATAGATGTGTACCTCGGGCCTTTGATAGACGAGTTGAAGATGTTGTGGAGTGAAGGGGTTCGACGTATGATATATCATTGAGCCCGAGAATTTCACAATGCGTCTTTGCCTTAATGTGGACGATAAATGACTTCCCCGCATATGGTATGTTGAGTGGGCGGCAAACGTCCGGAAAGCGGCATAGTAGGATTTTATAATGTTTGTTATAATTAAGTTTTTTTTTCATCATGTTTCAAATTCAACTTCATTTATCCCTTTTAAAAAAAAAAAAAAAAAAAAATTGGAAAAAATGAATATGGGCCCTAAGAAGTGTTGTGGCCCGCCTAACAAGAATCTGGGCCGACTAACAAGATTTGGAATTGAAACAAGTACACAAAGTGAGCCTAGATTATTACCTTTCACCACAAACCAAAAAAGAAAAAAGAAGAGAGCTTAATTACTCGAGACTTTTCCCGAAGCTCTATAACAGTTTCACCCTTAAGAAATTATAGAAAATTCATGCGGGATGCGGATGAATATGATTTTGCACTTCACGACAAATATAATTTTTTTTGTTATTTTAAGCAATTATTCTATGCTAGATAATGAAGAACTTATTATTCTTATCTGTTGGGTTCAAAAATTCCTATATAACTTAAGCAACACTAAAAAAAGCTTTTTCTATTCTTGTATTAACTGATTTATGTATAGGATTTCATTCGACCTATGGTTAGGAACTAATGATTGGTTATGTCTATAAAGATTTTGGATTTTCTCATAATGATCAAATTATACAATTCCTTATCTAATAATAATAACTTAAGCCAATGACCTTATAGCCTAGTGACAAGAAAGCTCTCTTGTAGTGGAAAGTGGTTGGTTTGATCAAGCTTGTAATTTCATGCGGTTGTGTCTAACCCTTTAATTCAACAACAAGAAGTTCATATTATTTTGTGCAACATTATTAACCTACATAAGACTACTAAAATAGCAAACATCCAAGATCTTAACCACATTCAAATATTTTACAAATATTAAAAATATCCTTTTTCGGATAAAAGGCCTTTCAATTTCCATGCTTCGGTTTTACGACTTGCTGAGTGTATTTGATCTGTGTGGAAGTTGCAAAAACTCCCAATTCTCATCTTCAACTTCTCTAAAGTACGATCGACCATTTCTTCAGCGACCAGCTCCGGCTTTGGAGGATCCCACTATCAAAGCAACAAAAAAACTTGTTATGCTATATAATAAAGATGATGATGATGATGATGATGAAATATTGAAAGCTAAACCCCTATCTTTCTCTCTGCCTTACCATAGGTTTGTTGTCCTTATCAAATAGCTTTGCTCTTGAACCCTGCAAGAAAATATTCCAAGCATTTTAAAGGTATTTTCAAATAAAGCTTGCCACAATTGAAAATAATTATGACACACACACACACACTTTCAATAATTATGAGCGTGAAGAGGGCAGTTCAACAATTGAGTTACACTTGTAATAGTCCCGACCTCATAGAAATCATTGTTGACAGTTCTTCGCACGAAGTGGCTGCTAATTTTGTAATCCCGATTAAGGCAATGTTCAATGCTTTGTACTCTGCCTTCTCTCACCTAATCACATTAATTCATTTCATTAATTTGCTATTTTTGAATTTAATTTCTAATAACACACACACACACACATCTTCGCATAGATACTTACGATCTAAGCCATATCTTGAGGCTTGTAGGACAAGATGTACGCATGTAATTTAATGCATCGAAATCCATTTTGCTTTGCTCCTTCAACTTCCATTTCCTTTTCCTACCAAAATTATTATGACATTTAAACCACATATTCCACTACTAGAAAAAAACTAAACAAAGAACGGAATTTGCGACGGAAATTTTTCCGTCGCAAATTGGACGGAATTTTGCGACGGAAAAATAATTCCGTCGCAAAACTAAAAATTTGTGACGGATATTATAATCCGTCACAAATTAGCGACGGAAAAAGTGTTTCGTCGCAAAATATTAGCGACGGAACATGAATCCGTCGCTAACTGCGACCAAAAGGCCGCCAATTTCCCACATCTTGCGACGGATTTTGAATCCATTGTGAAAGTTAGCGACGGATTCAAAATCTCGTCGCAAAATGGCGGCCTTCACATCTTGCGACGGATTTGGAATCCGTCGCAAAGTTAGCGACGGTTCAAAATCCGTCGCTAACCGGCGACAAAAGGCCGCCAATTTCACACATCTTGCGACGGATTTTGAATCTGTCGCTAACCGGCGGCCAAAAGGCCACCAATTTTTCCACATCTTGCGACGGATTTGGAATCCGTTGCAAGTGTCGGCAATTTTTGCGACGGAAGTGGTTTTCCGTTGCAAAAAGTGATTTTGCGACGGAAGGAGTTTCCGTCGCAAGATCTATTAAATGATAAGTTCTTCTCCCTCGGCTCGCCCGAGCGGCCCCCACCCGCGCCCCACGGCTGCCCCGCCCCCGGCTTGGCCACCCCCCCCCTCACCTCGGCCCCCCCTTCCCCTCGGCTCCCTCCCCTTCAACGCCCTCGGCTCCCTCCCCCTTCAATGCCCTCGGCTCCCTCCCCCTTCAACACCGATGCTTCTTTTTTCGTCTCCATAGTCACCATTTTTCGATCCACGGTGCTCTTCTCCATCGTCGGCTACCCTCCCCTTCCGGTAAGCTCCCTTTTTTTTCACCGGATTATTTATTATGAGAAATTTAGTATAGATAAAAATTGAAAAATTAGTCATATTTATTACTCTTGAATAAATAGGTTTCCACGATCGCCGTTCTCCCGTCGCCGGTGCTCTTCTCCGCCGTCGACTACCCTCCCCTTAGGTAAGCTCCTTTTTTTCACCACATTATTTATTATGAGAAATTAGTATAGATAAAAATTGAAAAAATTAGTCATATTTATTTCTCATAAATAAATAGGTTATAATTTAACATTATTGTTTATTTGGGTTATAATTTTGTTAATAACTAAAGTCTATTAAGTATTTAGAGGAGCAATATAAATATTATTGCAATGTATAAATGATTAATTTTGATTTGTCAATGATATTTTATTTCTTTTTATAATAAAAAATATACATGAATAACATTAATGGTACATAAAATGATATTGGTGTGATAAAATTATGATTATTTATTAGTTGGTAATGATACATAAATCTATAATAGGATGGTGTTGAAATTAGAAAAGTGAAGTGTTGAGAAATGATATCTAGGGATAAGGCAATAAATTTTTTTTTTTAAATATTCCGTTTCAATTTTTTATTTGAATCTATCTTTAACAAGTTATACAATAAAATTGATAATGTATAAAAAAAATTAAAAATTACCTATTTAGATAAATAGGTAATTATAAATATAAAAGATAAAGTTGATTTTGCACATTATATAAATTTGATTAAGTCTTAAATAATCTTTATATGTTAGAAACTCCAAAATGCTTATAGTGTTCTATTCTTTGTTTGCCCCCTCCACAAGCATGTCCCCATATTCTCAGTGTTATCCTCATTCTCTGGTTGCTTGCTGGGATATGTTCTTTGTTCAATGCATGTGTTTGTTTTTCACTTTCTTGACTAAATGGCAATTGGTTGATACAAGTGGCTAGTTGTATTGGTTATATATATTTGTGGCATATTGAGATGTTAATTAGGTTAGTAACCGAACTAGCTAGGAAGTATGGAAGACAATCATGATAGGAGTTGGATGTACAATCGTTTAACCGAGAGAAGACAACTAACTCAAGTATTCTTGGCGGGTTTGAAAGAGTTCATCAATTTTGCTTTGGCACATTCACCTCATTCAAGTAGGGCGATCGGTTGTCCGTGTGCCAAATGTAGGTGTTTAAGATTTGAAGATTCGGAGACGGTCAAAATCCATTTGTGTAAAAAGGGATTCATGAAGGATTATGAGTGTTGGGAATGTCATGGTGAAGTCCGACGTACACCGAGAGGTTATTACGGGGACAGTAGTCATCGAGACAACCTTAATCAATAGGAGCAGGCTGGTTATGGACGCCGGGGACCGTCGATCGCCCAATATTTCGATCCCGTTACTTATCTTTGAACCGTCATACATGGGAGAGGAGACCGATACACATACTCAACCATCATACATGGGAGAGGATCCTCATCCGGAAGCCGATACGTTCTATAAAATGCTTCAAGAAGCGCAACGTCCGTTATGGGAAGGTTGCGAACGCTTTGAAAATAGTGAATATTCATCGCTATTGGCTACCCTAGCAACACTAAGCTTGAAGACTGATCACCATATGAGTGAGAGGAATTACAATGAAATGATGCAGATCATGAGTAAGGTTGTTCCGAACGACAATAATTTGCCGAAGGATTTTTATCAAGCAAAAAAAAAGGTGAAAGAGTTGGGCCTTGGATGTAAAAAAATCCACTGCTACCCCATAGGATGTATGTTGTATTACAAGGATGATGCTGAGCTGACCAACTGTAAATTTTGCGGACATGACAGATATAAAGTTGTGAGGATTGGAAGGAAAACGACCCGTCAGGCATTAAGCAAGATGACATACTTTCCTCTCATGCCCAGACTTGGAGATTGTATGCATCAGAACAAACAACTGCTCACATGAGATGGCACCGGGAGCATCACAGGGATGAAAACTTTGTGACGCATCCATCCGATGCCGAAGCTTGGCAAAAATTTGACGAGGCGAATCCTTCCTTTTCTAGGGATCCCCGTAATGTCCGTCTTGGTCTATGTTCAGATGGGTTCGCTCCTTTCGACGATGCGGGCGGGATTTATTCATGTTGGCTGTCATTGTGACACCGTACAACCTCCCACCTTCTATGTGCATGAGAAGAGAGTTTTTGTTTCTTAACGCGTTAATCCCTGGGCCATCCAACCCCAAAAAGAAGATAGATGTGTACCTCAGGCCTTTGATGGACGAGCTTAAGGTGTTGTGGAGTGAAGGGGTTATTACGTATGATATATCGTTGAGCCAAAATTTCACCATGCGGGCTGCCTTAATGTGGACGATAAATGACTTCCCTGCATATGGTATGTTGAGTGGCTGGCAAACGTCTGGGAAGCTTGCATGCCCGATATGTCTTGAACAAAACATGGGTTTTACCTTGGATTACAGTCACAAGGTCTGTTGGTTTGACAGGCACCGGCGGTTCCTGCCCCCCGAGCATCCGTATAGGAGGAATAAAAAAGACTTCATGCGGAGTGTGGTCGAACGTGCAGATCAACCTCCCCGTTTAAGTGGCCAAGAAGTATGGGACAGGGTCAAGTACATTCAAAGTGTTAAAGAGGGGCTGCGTCCAGCCAACCCGAGGGATACGGCGTTCATCATCATTGGAACAAACGCGCATATTCAGGGAGCTACCATATTGGAAAGATCAATTGTTAAGACACAATCTCGATGTCATGCATATTGAGAGGAATGTGTTTTGCAATATTCTGTACACCGTGATGGACACCAAGGGCAAGACGAAGGACACGGTCCAACGCAAGACCGGACATAGAAGCGATTTGCGAAGGCCTGATTTGCATTTGGTGCGAATGGCACGGACGGACTTCTAAACCTAGAGCGTCGTACACATTCAACAAACAACGGAAATTTAGAGTTGTTACAATGGGTTAAAGACTTGAAACTCCCGGACGGTTATGCGTCAAACTTGAAAAGATGTGTCAACATGCACGAGGCGAAGTTATTCGGGATGAAAAGTCATGATTGTCATGTTTTTTTCCAGAGATTGTTGCCGTAGGCCTTCAAAGCACTTCTGAAGCATATATGGTCTATTCTGACGGAATTTTCAATGTTCTTTAGAGAAATCTGTAGCTTCGAGCTTAATGTTGAAAAGTTACGACACCTTGAGACGAGCATGCCAATAATGCTATGCAAATTAGAGATGGTGTTTCCTCCTCACATGTTTGACTCAATGGAACATTTGCCTGTTCACTTGGCCTACGAAGCAAAGGTAGGAGGGCCACAACAATATAGGTGGATGTATCCGTTTGAGAGGTAATATATATTTATTTCACACTTTTATTAATTGACGGACATGGTACTTTAGTTTATTAATACTCTCTCATTGTCCACTTTGTAGGTTTTTACGCACACTTAAGAAGAAGATAAAAAATTCAAGGTATGTTGAAGGATCTATCACGAGGCGTACCTAGTCGAAGAGGCGACAAAATTTGCGTCATACTACTATCCCCCCGAAATGATATCACGATGGAGAAGGGTATCTCGCAACGATGATGGCGGTGATACGAGCAAACAAAATTCAATATTTAATTTTCCAGTGCGAGTCTTGGGAAAACGTTGGAGGTCAACTCGGGAAGGGAACGATAAGAAAGTAGCGGAGTGGTACATTCTAAACAACTGTGAAGAGGTCGCCCAGTATTTAAAGTAAGCTTTCCTTTGCTTTTTACTGTTACGGTAAGTATAAAAATATTAACTTCATTTTTTACCCGTACAGTTACTTCTCTAATTGGGTCCGATCAGAAAAGCCTTTAACGTCGGATTCCGTAGTTGATCAATTCACGACCTCCGAGTTTCCTAAATGGTTTCAACGCTACTTCGTGAAAAATCCAAAAGATCCAACTGAAGTTGCATGGAGTTTATCTCATGGAGCTATAATAGTTGTTACCCGGTGCAAAAAATATTTAATCAATGGGTATCGGTTTTATCTTGTTGAAGCGAACGCAAGTACGGTATGTTGCAATTACGGTGTATGTTGTCGAGGTGGCCAAGGTGACGGGGTGGAGGCCGACTACTACGGGAAGTTAATTGACATAATTCAGTTGAATTACCCGTGGGACAAAGTGGTGACCCTTTTAAATGTGAGTGGTTTGATAACAGTCCGCGTGGGACAAAAGTGGACATATATGGAAATGTTGAGGTCCACTTTGGACAAGGAGATATACGGTTGGTTATGACCCATTTATCCTTGCTCAACGGCGGAACAAGTGTACTATACATTATACCCCACATCACGTCAAGGGTGGAGGGGAGTTATCAAAACCAAAGCACGAAATATTATACCCAAGTCCAAAGAGTCGGAAACAAATAACGGTATGACGGAACCGTTCCAAGCTGATGCGGAACATTTACAGCCCATATACATTGTCGACGACGATGTACCAAGCAATCTGTTCAATTCTGCTGTGGAGTTAGAGTTGATTCCTATCCAAATTAACGATGAGGAATCAGACGAAGAGGCAGACGAGATTTATTCTTATAGTGAATCCGAGTTCGACGATTATGAGACTTCAGAGGAAGGCACGGAGGCTGAGGCTGAAGAAGAGGAATCGTCCGATTGATTTGTGTTAGTTCTTTGTTTATGACGATATATTATACTAGATATATCCTAATTTGCCAATGTGATATTAATTAAATTTCTTAAATTTATAAACATTTTGATATAATGTTTATGAGTGTTCGAAGACGGAGCATACAAGAGGACGTTCGGGTAGTGGACGTAGTGGTGGTCGCTCCGGCCACGTCCTATTAAAGGGGTAGGGCCACGCCAAATACCGCCCCTTCGTAGGCGAGAGGCTCGGGGTTCCCCGAGTTGCCGCCACTTGATCATCTGTCATCTCCACCGTCGGTTTATTTGTCATCTTCACCGTCGGTTCATATGTCATCGTCACCGTCTACCGCCTCTGGTCCACAGCAAGGGCAACAACAGGTTTTACTTTACGATTTCTGATTAATTTACATATGTTTAGTTTTCTTGAACCATCTATGTACAAATATCTTCAATAGTTCACATTCATTCCTTTAGCCCACTGGGTCACCTCAGAGCCATGTTGGGGAAGAAGATAGTTCCTCCGATACACCCATCTGGGGAACGGTAGATCCCGCGACGCGGGGAAGCTTTGGGTCCGTCACGAGGCGAGCACGAGTAAGTAATGTAAAGTTACCAATTATGTTACGATTTTCTACCTTCGGTTTGTATGCTAATATTTGCATCTCGTCCTCTCGTCTTCGATTTTACCCTTATAATGAGGTTGCGGATTGGATCTCGCGTCAAATATTCCGTAATTTCAATCAGCCTTGGGGCAGTTGGACACAGATCCCTAAGGCGAATTGGGAACGTTGGTTTGAAGAGTTCTTGGTAAGTTGTGTGTTTTATCATCAAGCAGTTTTAAAATTTAGAGCACTAATTGTTCATTATTGATTTGCAGAATCAGTATAGCACGTTTCCTAAAATCGTGAAGATCGAAAAAGCTTATAACGCAAAGGAAGCCGGTGGTTGATCGAGAGGTGTTATAAGTTGAGAAGGCAAAGAGGCAAGCAAAATTGGATTCAACCGGACACCGCAGAGGAATTAATTCAACAATGGACCAACAATGCGAAGTTTCTCAACAAAAGTGAGAAAAATAAGCAAAATAGGGCCAAAATGGAAGGACCGTCATATGTTGGCGGATCCATTCCATTTAGTGAGCATCGACGCAAAGTTGTGAGTAGACATTATTTTCTATTTAAGTATTCAATATTTTGTAGGTCATCATTTGTATTTGCGGAAGAGTGCGGGAAGTTCCCGCAAAGTCACTTGATTGGGCTACCTTTGAGCGAACCCATTCCCAAGATCGAAGGGAGTGAGAGGCGCTGGATTAACAACAAGGCGAAGCAAGTAGCGGTGAGACATTTATTGCATATTATTTGTTTCATGCAACACCATATTTATTTCATTTCACATGCCTTATTTCTCCCGTATTTTTGTGCTTGTAGGAAACCTTTCGTAAGGCGTCGCGGATAGAGACTCGCGAGTGGGGCCGACCCCGCATCGTCTCGGTCCGACAACGAGAATCTCTTCTTTCGAGTCGGGGAGGATTTGACAAGAAAGGGAGAGTCTTCGGGTAGGTGCCTCTACTAGCCGATCAAGCAAACGAAAAGCTCCTTATCCGGCACCGATGAAGGTGTTTCGTAGGTAAACATTATGCATTTGCTACTAATTGTTACATTTTCATTCATTTGTCCATTTAAATGATGTTCAAAAAATAAACGTATTTCGTAATATTTTTTGCGGATGAGATAAAGAAGATGAAGGCATTGGTGGAGGAGCTTGACCGGACACGACAACAAATGACTCGGGAACGAGGAGATGATGATGCACGAGATGATTCGGGAGCGGGAGATGATGAAGCGACGGATGACTCGGAGCGAGGAGATGATCAAGCGTAGATGCTCCAGAACGAGGAGATGATGAGGCGCGATGCTCCGGGGAACGGAGATGATGATGCGGCGGATGAGTCAACAAACGGAGATGATGAACCATATGCGGCTTCAACTTAAGTCCCTAATGAAAGACAAGGGTAGTGGAGCGCCTCCCGATTGTGGTGATGGTGATGACGACGACGATGATGATCTTCTTCTTTGTTTAAACTATACTTTAGTAGATTTTTGTTTTAAACAATATTATTTATATTTTATTTTATCTATGTAAACTATTTCGATTGTTATTTTAATCATATACGCTTTTACTATTATATTTTAAAATTTTAAATTCCATTTTTAAATGTTTTTAATTATTTTTTTCAAAAAAAATATTAAAAACAAAATTTGCAATGGGAATAAACATTTTAAAAAAATAAAAATAATTCTTTTATAAAAAAATGAAAATTAGCGACGGAATTAAAAATTCGTCGCTAATATAAAAAAACCGAAAAATATAAAATAAAATTAAAAATAATGATTTGCGACGGAAAATAATCCGTCGCAAATTTTAAATTTGCGACGGAATACGATTCCGTCGCAAATTTCCAATTTGCGACGGATATATTTCCGTCGCAATTTGCGACGGATAATATTCCGTCGCAAAATTCCAATTTCCGACGGAATCGTATTCGTCGCAAATTTAAAATTTGCGACGGATTATTTTCCGTCGCAAATTGCGACGAAAAAATATCCGTCGCAATGTATCCCGTCGCAAATTGCGACGGAATTTCGATTTTCCGTCGCAATTGTGACGACATTTTTTGCGACGACAGACTGTTTCCATCGCTAATTCCGTCGCAAATACGTTTTTGCGATGGAAATACCCTTTTTTTGCGACGGATTTTTCCATCGCAAAAAACTGATTTCTTTTGTAGTGTATATCAAATAAAAATATAAGATATAATATTAATATAAAATAAAATAAAATATCCATATCAAATATCTAACATCTATTATTATAATATCCCCAATCATGACTTTGTCCACCAATTAAAATCTCAAAGTTCGTAGCTAAGGAGCAAAATATATAAGTTATTAAAGCATATAAAAAAATATAAAACATAAAAACACTTGCATATATAGAAGTAGTAGAGGAAGACCTTGCAAGCAAGCCATACTTATTTGATTACTTATTCATCACATAACAGTAGTACAACACAGAACTAAGATTCTCTGAATCTGCTAGTTGAGGCTTTATTTATCATAGCAGAATCATCATCAGCTATTTGATTCATATGATACTCAACTTGCCTTTAACAGATTCAGCTTTCAGGAACATCCACATGGAGGCAGTATTTCCACTGTTATCGTCTCTCAGAACCAGATTCCCGTTAATTCCACCGACCCCAATGTCATGACATCGAGGCCCAATATTAATGACTTGGGGGCAAAACACAAGCTTGTAAGCAAATGAGAGGAGAAACTGGATCTGAAAAACACCGTTGACGAACGTAGAATCTGGATGATCTTGTGGTCCTCCGATCACCAGCCTCGGGGAAGACGATGTAGAATCATAAGCCACCGCCCACTTGGAAGATTCTGCACAGTCTGGCTTCTCCACGAACTCAATTTCCAGATTAGTCGAACCTAAATATATCTTGTCCGTGCTTGACCCTAGAACACGGAATTTTACTGGGGTACCCCTGAACCGGTCAAAACGTTCTTGGATAATGGAATATGAACATGATGAGGCATTCCCAGTTTTTTCTGGTTTAACCCCACCAGCTCCTGCTGGTCCCACTATAGCGGAGGTTATGTAGTACTCTTGACCTGGTACAAGAGGTTCTCCATTAGGGTCAGTCACTGCATTTTGAGAAGCTGAGGCTAGTGATAAGGAAATCCAGAGGACGAAGGAGAGGGTTGTGATAAGTGACCTTGTAGGCATTTTGCTCTCACAGTACAACTCAATGTTCAAGACTTCTTGTAACTAGCAACCTGAGAAAAACTCAAGGCGTGCGTGTTATTTATATAGAGAATGCCGCGAAGCGGAATACTAGCAAGGAAGACACGTGTCACTGCCCGCATAACCTTTCAAGTTATACCCGTTTTGGTGATGTGATAATGGTTATCCTATCTCTTAGAGTTAATTCTTCATTAAGTCTTGTAGAAAAAGTGGGTGAGTTTTAAAACAACGGTAAAATTAAAGTTGCTGCTATATGATTAAGAGTTTGTCATGGGTTCATGTTCTAGAAGCAGCTTCTCTACTTGTAGGGTTAAGGCTACATACACATGACCTTCTCTA
Source organism: Acacia acuminata (assembly GCA_019022655.1). Taxonomy (NCBI): domain Eukaryota; kingdom Viridiplantae; phylum Streptophyta; class Magnoliopsida; order Fabales; family Fabaceae; genus Acacia; species Acacia acuminata. The sequence continues at coordinate 604,732 of JAFJYI010000179.1, read as the reverse complement.
GACCTCACCTAGTGATAGTCTTGTGCACTGAGTTACCCTTCAAAATCTTATGGAAAATCCATTAGCTAACACTTAGGTCAAGTACTATTAACCAATGATTACTCTTACTAACCCCATTTGGTTCTGTGAAAGTGTCTTTGACGGAAATTGAATCGCTTCATGCATTACATCCTTCTTCATATCCTAGGTTTATTTTTTAACAACAGATCGAAGTTTGAACCTAGAAAGGGTCCTTCACCTATCCTAAATATAGAAACTAATTTGGGGTGAATTTTAATTTGGTTGTAAATGTAACATCTTTTTTCCAGTTTATTTCTTATACTCATCATTTTTGTCCAAAATAATTTTTCTAACCTATAAATTAATATACAAGCTAATGTTATAGAGAAGTATTTTAGAAAAATAATGTCATAGTTAAGTAATTTATTTATTTTTTATTTAATTTCTCCAAATTAAATAAATAGATCTTATATTAAGGACTAAAGGAGTACTTGAGACTTGCGATTTGTGACAAATCTACTCTGTCTAATTGACAAGTGTGTAGCTCCATTTTTACTGAAAACTGAAATTTTAGTTGTTGTGAAGAATATTCGTACCATTATTTGGATAATAATCTGTCCGATTAGCTGGCGTTAAGGCGACCAAATTTCTTAGATTTCAAGCTATGTTTGCCATATGAATGCCAAAAAAAAAAAAAAAAAAAAAAAAAGTGTCTGCAGGTACGCTCCATTATTAGGACCACTCTAATTGATAATATTTGGAATGTAACGTGGGGACCCAAAAAAAAGGCCTAAAGAAGTGTGGTCCATATAATACGGTTCTTAGAAAATTGGAGGGCGTAAAAACGTTTATATGTTATATAATCGTGATAATTCATTGAATGAAAACAACGTGAAGTGTTGAGATTTTGAATTTTGGATGAGTGACTTTAGAAGAAAAGTACCTAAGTATATATTTCTGTATATGTATATGAAATACACGTAATGTTTTCATTTTGTGTGTGGATGATATTGTGTTAAGCTGGTTTATATACATCTAATAATTCCCTAACCTTATTCCCCATTTTATATTATGAATTAATTAAAATTTAATATAACAATTGAATTAAGAATATCAAAATTTAGTAAAAGTAAATTTAAAAGGTCCAAATTAAATAAAAGCGAGCGTTCATAAAAATCATACTTACATTGAACATTAATAGAAATATGGCTCGGTTCCATTATTTAAGTATGTTGTCTGTTCATCATAAAATGTCATTTATTATCTTGTTGGTGAAAGTGGTAAGCGCCCTCGTCCCTATAAGAAGGATATTAAGATGTTGTTTGAGTTGATGTGGGACGAAAATGTATCCTTATATATATATCTCCTTCACTTCGCAGACTTTTATTTTTTTGGCCATATACTTAACAGACTTGTCATACCCATAGAAATTCGAACTCACCATCTCTCACATCCAATAAAAATTTAAAGAGATATTAGATGACAGTTGGGTCCGATGGCTTCAACCATGTAATATGGGCAAAATTAATATTTTAACAACACTTTGTTTAGTGGGTAAGCAGCAGTCTCATTCCTCGTTCTCAATGTGAAAACTCATTTAATATGTAATTTGTGATTATATATCATTGTGTAATTTAATTTACCTAAATTTTCTATTCTAAAACAGGACGAAAATATTCTTACTAAGTTTGAATTTTTTTTTACAGTTTATTATCTTTTATTTTTATTAACTTTAAACTTAATTCTTTGTATTTAGCTTAAATTTTATTTTCATATCTAATTTAAATTAAATGATCCATTTTTTTTATTATTTAAAATCTATTGACTCTTAATTATTTTGAAATACTTAATAAGAATAAAAAGAGAGAAAATATCAAGATTAATAAATAATTTTTCTTTTTTTAAAAAGAGTGTGGTCATGTGAAAGATAAAATAGCATTCATCAGAAATAGGCACGTGGAAAAAAAAAAAAAAAAAAAAGTGAACGTGACTTTGGGAAGCAAGTGCAGCTTTGTGACAGCTCATTTTGTCGTTGATATCGCACATCAATTTTCTCATTGTGGATTCATTTTAGAATTATGCCTTATTTGTTAATAAACTAATTTTAATAAGTGTGTAGAATATTTACTGAAAACTGAAATTTTAGTTCTTGTGAAGAATATTCGTACCATTATTTGGTTTAAAATAACGAGAAGCACACTTACAGTGGCGGAACCAGAAAAAAAATAAAAAAACTACTACTTAATCCACAAACCTAACATTTAAATTTTTATACACCATTCAAACACAAAATAATAGTCATTAAACCAATCCACAAAAATTCATCACTAATATAGACCATTCGTCAAACAATAAACATATTGAACTACATTCTTTAATTCTTATTATAAGGTATTAACTAACAAAATCAAAAAAGTATATTTGGTTCTTTTTATAAAACACTTGCTTGTTTTCAAATAGCATTAAATATTTTTTCCATATATACCCATAATTAAAAAGGTAGTAAGTGAAAGTAATAATTAATAAAAATTAATTATTACTCTTTTTTTATTTTTAGAGAAAAAAAAATACTAATAATTAATATGATATTAGAGTTTAGTGTAATTAATAGGGATAATATTGAAAATTACTTAAACTTTAGGACAAATTTAATTACTTTAACTGTTTTTTTTTTTTTTTTTTAATACTTATGAGAATTGTTAGTTGGTTCTTTAAATAAGAACAGGATGGAGTATTTACTAAATAATATCAAATAATCTAGAAAATACAAACAAATAATAACATATAATTATAAATTAAAACAATATATAAGACGATACTAATCTTTTCGGTATTTCAATTTTACTTTCCTATTATAGCCTAATGAGTAATGAAACAAAAATTATCCTTACGAGAAGATAAAAAATTAGTTGGGGCCAAATTTGTAGCCAAATAAAATATCAATATAATAAATACATATATATTTAACAAATTTTATAAGATGGCCCCCAATGGCCATCATCAAGATGTTCCGCCCCTGCACACTTGTTGGTAGATATGAAAAACCTTTGGCGCTTTTTGTGGTTTATGTTGCAAGTTTTGAAAGGATTATACCTTTGATTAAATAAAATGAATATTTCTATTTTTTATACAATTACTCGAGTCATAAATAGGTATTACAATATTTTAAAAAAAAAAACTTATTTTTATAGTTTGTTTAAGATATATAAAAGGAAAATCACACTAAGATCCCAATTAAAAAAAATAATATCAGAAAAGTCTCATAACTTATTAGTGACAAGTAAAAGAATAATCAATGATAAGTGAAAGAGTTATCATTAATAAGTTATGAGACTTTTATGATATTATTTTTCTTAATTGAGAACTTATTTTCATTTTCCCATATATAAAGGTTATCTTATATACTCTACCTTAAATTTTTTTATCAAATTTTAGTCAGGCAAAACAACAGTTTTTTCAAAGGAAAAAAAAAAAAACATTTTTGAAATGTGGTTCTCAAATTGACATAAAAAAATGGAAGAGGAGAATGTAGATAACAGGAAATTTTTAACCAGATATTTAGATTTCGAGGACAAAAGATTTGGATTAAGTTGTATTTCACACCTTAAAATATTTTTTCAGTAATACTCAGTATTTTAAATTAATTAATTTTTAGTATATCCAGCATCCTAAAATATATTTTTCACGATCAACAATTATTTGGATTAAGTTGTATCTCGTTTGCCCGGCTAATCGAATTTATGATAAATTATTCTACCAGATTCTATGATTGTAACCTCATACCTTATTGCATGTTTTATCTTGTCAATACTAAATTAGAAACTTTTCATCTTGAATATTAAGATAATTCAATCAATTGATCCTGTATACACTAAAAAAGGGCAAACACTTTGTGCATATAAAAATTGGTAAGTATATCTTTTAGTCCTTTAAATTTATATGAGATATCTTTTGATCCCTTAACTTTATAAAGTATACTTTTAGTGTTATAATTCTAACAATTAATTTTTTAACGGAAAATGTTAACTCAAGTGATAACGGTGTAAATTTAAGTTATGATTTTGTAATTAAATGCTTATTAAGCCTATGGGTAAATTAAAAAATATATTAAATTTGTATAATTAAATACTATTACTCATCATTTGAGTTATTTAAGGTCATCATTTTCCATTAGTAACATTAACGTGTTAGAATTTTAGGACTAAAAATATCTTTATAAAGTTAAGGGATCAAAAATATACCTTATATAAAACTTAAAAGACCAAAAGTATACTTTAACCCATAAAAATTTAATATTGGAAACCATTCTAAATTTGGGGGAAAAAAAGGAAATAGAAATTTTTGTTGTTGTGAAGAATCGTACGATTATTTGGATAGGCTTACTCGCTGGCGTGAAAGCGACGACACTTTTCCAATTTAACCACATGCTCATTTTTAAAGGTTCTGCATGGCCTGCACATCGATTCAATGAGCAGGCATGAACGTTTTGGGGATGAGGGACCTTTTTGCTTTTTATTAATTTGTATTTTTCTTATTTATTTAGATTAAGTAGTATTTCACACCTTAAAATGATTTTTGCATTAATACTGAGTATTCTAAATTAATTAATTTTTAATATATCGAGTATCCTAAAATATCTATTTCACCCTCAACAATTATTTGGATTAAGTTGTATCTCATATGCCTGGCTAATCGAATTTATGATAAATTATTCTAGCAGATTCTATGATTGTAACCTCATACTTATTGTTTTATATTGTCAATACTAAATTAGAAACTTTTCATCTTGAATATTAAGATAATTAAATCAATTTATCCTGTATACACTGAAAAAAGGAAAACACTTGTGCACATAAAAATTCCCGGTTCACATTGGGTGCTTTTTCTCTCGGTGTTTTCCCTATAATTAGATCGATTAGACATTTTTTTTAATTCTTTTTAAAATTTTTTATATATTCTATTTATTAAAATTATATTATATGCTGGATCCTGAAAATTTTTTTTGCACCCAATATCTTAAATTAATTAATTTTCAATCTTGTATTAAGAAATATTTTTCTGTAACCCCAATATCCTAGAAATTATTAATTAATGCGAGATCTTGGGTGTAAAAAAAATTACGGGATGCAGCATATAATCTAATCTCAATAAATAGAATATATATTAAAAAAAAACCTAATCCCTTAAATTAGAGGAAAAAGAACCTAAAAGAAAAGCACCCAATATGAATTCAAAAATTTCATATTGGAAACCATTCTAAATTTGGAAAAAAATTATAATGATCAATCGAACAAAGATGCCTTAGTTTGGACCACTCTAATAGATAATACTTGTGCACATAAAAATTTCATATTGAAACCATTCTAAATTTGGAAAAAAAATTATAATGATCACTCAAACAAAGAAGTGGTGGTCCTTGCTGAATAAATTGCCCAAAATAATAAGGTTCTTGAAAAAAAAAAAAACAAAAAATGCACTTTTATATGCTATCGATCACATTTTTTTTATACTAAAAAGGTTGGGATAGTTACTCACCACACTTGATATTAAGATGTCGTATGAGTTGATGTGGGAAGAAATTGTATCCTTGTATATATATCTCCTTCACTTCACAGACTTTTTTTTTTTTTTTTTTTTTTTTTTTGCCATATACTTAGCAGACTTGTCAAACTCATAGAAATTCGAACTCACCATCTCACATTCAATAAAAATTTAAAGAAGCCAATGAGGAGTAGTATAATTGGCTAAGGTGTCAACATTCACCGCAAAAAAAAAAAAGGAGGTTCGATACCATTGGCCGATCGATGTGAAGCGCTATTGGTGGGTAATCTATAAATACCTCTATAAAGACTTTCTCAAGTTTGGAGGTATCTGCCTTGCCAGTGGCTACCAAATTACCCCCACCTAAACTATTTTATACCAAAAAAAGAAAAAATTAAAGAGATATTTGATGACAGTTGGGTCAGATGGCTTCAACCATGTAATTGTATCATTATAGTCATAAAATGGGCAAAATTAATATTTCAACAACACTTTGTTTAGTGGGTAAGCAGTAGTCTCATTCCTCGTTCTCAATTTGAAAACTCATTTAATATGTAATTTATGATTATATATCTTTGTGTAATTTAATTTAGCTAAATTTTCTATTCTAAAACAGGACGAAAATATTCTTACTGAGTTTTATTTTTTTTGACAGTTTATTATCTTTTATTTTTTTAACTTTAAACTTAATTCTTTGTATTTAGCTTAAATTTTATTTTCATATCTAATTTAAATTAAATGATCGATTTTTTATTATTTAAAATATATTGACTCTTAATTATTTTGAAATACGTAACAAGAATAAAAGGAGAGAAAATATCAAGATTAATAAATAATTTATCGTTTTTTTTTTTGTGGTCATGTGAAAGATAAAATACCGTTCATCAGAAATAGGCACGTGAAAAAAAAAAAAAAAAAAAAAAAAAAAAAAAAAAAAAAAAAAGTGAACGTGACTTTTGGAAGCAAGTGCAGCTTTGTGACATCTCATTTTGTCGTTGATATCTCACATCAATTTTCTCATTGTGGATTCATTTTAGAATTATGACTTATTTGTTAATAAACTAATTTTAGTAAGTGTGTAGAATATTTACTGAAAACTGAAATTTTAGTTGATGTGAAGAATATTCGTACGATTATTTGGTTTAAAATAACGAGAAGCACACTTGTAGTGGAGGAACAAAAAAAAAAAAAATAGTAACCCTAAGTCAAAAATAAACATATTGAACTACCCTCTTTAATTCTTATTAAAAGGTATCAACTAATAAGTATATTTGGTTCTTTTTATAAAACACTTGCTTGTTTTTAAATAGTATCAAATATTTTTTTTTCCATGTATTCTCATAATTAAAAAGGTAGTGAGTAAGAGTAATAATTATTAAAAATTAATTATTACTCTTTTTTTGAGAAAAAAATAGTAATAATTAATATGATATTAGAGTTTAGTGTAATTAATAGGGATAATATTGAAAATTATTTAAATTTTAGGACAAATTTAATTACTTTAACTGTTTTTATTGACTTGTGAGAATTGTTAGTTGGTTCTTTAAATAAAGACTAGAGATAGTATTTATTAAATAATATCAAATAATCTGAAAAATACAAACAAATAATAACAGATAATGATAAATTAAAACAATATATAAGACAATACTAATTTTTTTGGTATCTCAAATAAGAATTTTACTTTCCTCTCATAACCTAATGAGTAATGAAACAAACATTATCCTTACAAAGAAGATAAAAAATTAACCGGGGCCAAATTTGTGGTCAAATAAAATATCGTATAATAAATACATATATATTTTAATAAATTTTATAAGATCAATGTAAAGTAGCGTTTAGGGCCTTGGCCCCAACTGGCCATCAAGACGTTCCGCCCCACACTTATTGGTAGATATAAAAAACCTTTCGCACTTTTGTGCTTTATGTTGCAAGTTTTGAAAGGAATTATACCTTTGATTAAATAAAATGAATGTTGAATATTTCTATTTTTTTATACAATTACGAGAGTCATAAATAGGTATTACAATTTTTTTAAAAAAAACTTATTTTTATACGTTTTTAAGATATATAAAAGGAAAATCACACTAAGGTCCCAATTAAAAAAATAATATCAAAAAAGTCTTATAGTTTGTTAATGATAAGTAAAAGAATAATCATTGACAAATGAAAGAGTTACCATTAATAAGTTATGAGACTTTTATGATATTATTTTTTTAGTTGAGAACTTATTGTAATACCGAAAAATCATTATTTATCTTAAATACAATATTTTGGTAAATAATACCTAGTAAAAATAGAAAAGTATATTGTCTTTAATTTTAGTAATTTATTTGATTATTTTCCTTGAAAATTAAAGGGGCAAAAATCCAATATTATATTAGGGACCCTAAGTTGTCCTATGATTATTAAATTAATGTGTGATGCATAAATGACCAAAGTAAACCCAAAAGTTGTGAGAAAATAATTAATGCAATTAAAGAAAATTGCCAACAATTAGTAGATAATTAAATCTACATTAATTGAATTAATTTCATAAACTTTCATAATTAATTTGATAACATGTGTTAAAGGCATAATTAGGGATGTGTGACCCTAATTAAAGACCAATGGCTAATGAAGGGTCAAGATTAACATAGAGATTATTACTAATGATCATGATTAATATAGTAGCCAATCAAATAAATTCAATAACATCATTTTAGGATTTATGACCAAAGATTAAGCTAATTGAGGACTAAACTCAAGTGAAAATTCATAAGGCAACAAAGGCTTATATGTGGATGATTTTAGACCATGAAAAATAAAGCAAGAGTGCATGGAGTAAAAGGGGGAGAGGTGGCAATTTTGTGTGTATGTGTGTGTGTAGTGATTAAAGGAGAAGAGCCTTGTTGGCTCAATGTGGATCAAGTGTTCCATAGGTAAAAATCTCAAGACAATTAAGATGAAGTAAAATTTGCCTAATTAACCACTAATTCTCATAATAAGTTCATAAATCAATTAATTACTCAATCAAGTATTATCAAAGACAATTAAGGATTTTTATCCTAGATTAAATATAAGCATTAATCCAAGACAAGAACCAATACAATAAATTCTAAAATGATGAAGAGGTAATTAAATACTTCTAATTAAGCCATAATGATCAAGAATCACAAAACTAATTAGGGAATTGGATTAGGCTCCAAACTAAACCCTAAGAGCATTTTCCTTAATTGCTAACCAATCACCAAAGTCATCTAGTTACAAATATACTTAGAGTAACTAGGAATAAAAGCACCAAGTTGGAAATGCATAAAGGTGGAGAGGCCACCAATGCATTTGGAGAATGTATGAAGGTGGAGAGGCCACCAAGAATGCGTGAAGGTGGAAAGGCCAATGCACTCTTGGAGCCAAGAGTGCCATGACCTTTAGTATAAATAGGAGGGCTTAGGCTTCATTATTCTTCACACCCAACTCAACCAACATAGGTGAGTTTTAGAGAGCAAGAGTAGAGAGAAAGAGAGTGGGAAGCATGAAGGAGGAGGAAGTTCTTCAAGGGATATCCGGGAAGTCCAGGGCCGGATTCAAAGGTCGGACATATTGCTAACTACGAAGAAGGAAGCCTTGACTAAAGGTTCAGGGAAGGAACCAGGATCTAAGAAGATGATGTAGACGGAGCCATGAAAAGGCACCAATAGATAGAGCCGTGAAGAGGCACTGATGGACGGAGCCGTGAAGAGGCACCAGTCAAAGCAAATGCCGGAAGAAGTTTAACAGAGCCTACCTTCTGACATGAATCTAATAAGGTTACTTCAAACCATTTGGTGTCTAGAAAGGGTTTGTCTATGTGGTTTAGTCAGTGAGTCGCCGTGAATTCGGTGAGACTTCCACTAGACATCGGCCTAGTCAAATTGTTTGATTAACTGAGTTAAGTTCATTGCCCCAAGACTAGCTACAGCTTGGTTGAAGATTGTATAAAGATTTGTAATTATACAAAGCTCTGTATTGTTGTATCACATGAATATTCCTTCGGGAAATTTTTTATATATCAGCTTATGTCGGGACATCAGCATATGTTTGGGCATTTTGTATCAGTTACTCATCGTCCAAACGTTAGCGCATTCTCCGTTTCCGTATTACTCTGAGTTGTAGCACCCAAACTCTATCGATTTTTTTTTCTAAAACTAAGTGTCAACTGACACATTTTGAAGTATGAAATTTGTGGTGTTACACTTATTGTCATTTTCCCATATATAAAGGTTATCTTATATACTCTACCTTAAATTTTTTATATAATGTGGTTCTCAACAACTTTTTCAAAGAAAAAAAAAAACATTGACATAAAAAATGGAAGAGGAGAATGTAGATAACAGGAAATTTTTAACCAAAGATTTAGATTTCGAGGACAAAAGATTTGGATTAAGTTGTATTTCACACCTTAAAATATTTTTTGAGTAATACTCAGTATTTTAAATTAATTAATTTTTAGTATATCTAGCATCCTAAAATATCTTTTTCACTATCAACAATTATTTGGATTAAGTTGTATCTCGTTTGCCCGGCTAATCGAATTTATGATAAATTATTCTACCAGATTCTATGATTGTAACCTCATACCTTATTGCATGTTTTATATTGTCAATACTAAATTAGAAACTTTTCATCTTGAATATTAAGATAATTCAATCAATTGATCCTGTATAATATAAAAAAGGGCAAACACTTTGTGCACATAAAAATTTAGAGTAAAATACATCAACCTCCCCTCTATTTACTCTAAATTACATGGACATCCCTTCTATTTTAAAAACCTATATGAACCTCCTTCAAAATCAAAATATATGTTCATAAACTTCCCTTCTAGTTTTGATATTTAACTTCCATCAATCTAACTGTTAGTTGACCGTTAAATCACAATATTGACTCATTATTTTGACAAAAATGTCGGTCCTTAAAATAAATATTACTACTTATCATTTAATCTTTGGCAAAAAAATAATAATTTAATTACATATATTTATTCAAAGTTTTTTAAAAATTAGTATATATTTTTATATTTTTGTCATACTTTTAAATTTATCATATTATAAAGTTAATTAATTTTATCATTATAAATTTTAATTTTTTGATAAATATAAATTTTTAATCTCTTTTATTTATCAAACTTATCATGTAATTTTTAAATACATGTGATGATGTTTTGCAATAATATATACATACATATATTCAATTAAGTTATATAATTATAAAATGATCTTATTATGAGATTCACATATTAATATCTTACAATTTTAATTTTTTTAAAATATTTCATTAAACATATATTCTTAAAAATAATTACAAAAATTTTGAACAAGTTATTAATATTTACCACATCAACAGATTACTATAAATTATTCTAAATTAAATTTATAAAAAATATTAAATAGATCATTAATGAACATTAATATTAAGAGATAAATTAGGGAATTAGTATAATGAGGGGTAAATTAGTAAACAACATTTATTTTAATATGGTTTTTAATTCAAAAATATACCTGAAGAATATTTTTAGAATATTCTTTAACGGTGTTAATGATTTGACTAAAGTGTATATTTTTAAAATAGAGGGGAGGTCCAGTGTAATTAAGATAAAACGAAGAGTGATTAGAGTATTTTACTTAAAAATTTAATATTAGAAATCATTCTAAATTTGGGGGAAAAAAGGAAATAGAAATCTTTTTTGTTGTGAAGAATCGTACGATTATTTGGATAGGCTTACTAGCTGGCGTGAAAGCGACCACACTTTTCCAATTTAACCACATGCTCATTTTTAAAGGTTCTGCATGGCATGTGAAAAAAAAAAAAAAAAATAATAATAATAATAATAATAATAAGTGAACGTGACTTTTGGAAGCAAGTGCAGCTTTGTGACAGCTCATTTTGTGGTTGATATCGCACATCTATCTTCTCATTGTGGCTTCATTTTATAATTATGACTTATTTTTTAATAAACTAATTTTAATAAGTGTGTAGAATATTTACTGAAAACTATCAGTTTTACTGAAAACTGATGAGTGTGTAGCTTTGCTTTTACTGAAAACTGACATTTTTATTGTTGTGAAGAATATTCGTACCATTATTTGGATTATAATCTGTCCGATTAGCTGGCGTTAAGGTGACCAAAATTTTTAGATTTCAAGCTATGCTTGCCATATATATGCAAAAACAACAAAAAAAGTGTCCAGTACGCTCCATTATTAGGACCACTCTAATTGAGATTTTGAATTTTGGATAAGTGACTTTAGAAGAAAAGTACCTAAGTATATATTTCTGTATATGTATATGAAATACAAGTAATGTTTTCATTTCTTGTGTGGATGATGTTGTGTTGAGCTGGTTTATATACATCTAATAATTACCGAATCTTATTCCCCATTTTATATTATGAATTAATTAAAATTTAACATAACAATTGAATTCAGAATATCGAAATTTAGTAAAAGTAAATTTAAAAGGACCAAATTAAAATAAAAGCGAGCGTTGACAAAAATCATACTTACATACATCGGTAGAAATATGGTTCGGTTTCATTATTTAAGTAAGTTGTATGTTCATCATAAAATGTGATTTATTACCTTGTTGGTGAAAGTGGTAAGTCTCCTCATCCCCATAAGAAAGATAACACAAATTAAAATAACGAGAAACATGTTTGTTAAGAGATATGAAAAACATTTCACACTTTTGTGCTTTATGTTACAAGTGTCTGAAGGGATTATACCTTGGATTAAATAAAATGAATGTTGAATATTTCTATTTTTTATCCTATTACGTGAGTCATAAATAGGTATTACGATAAGAAAAAAAATTATTTTTATGCTTTGTTTAAGATATATAAAGAGAAAATCACACTAAGGTCCCAATTAACAAAAATAATATCAAAAAAGTTTCATAACTTGTTAATGACAAATAAAAGAGTAATCAATATGATAAGTGAAAGAGCTGCCATTAATAAATTATGAAACTTTTCTCGATATTATTTTTCTTAATTGAGAACTTATTGTCATTTTCCTAAATATCATTTTTGCCCTAGAAGTTTTGGCTGAGGAGCACTGGCTCCTTGGAAGTTTTTTTTTTTTTTTAATAGCAAAATTGCCCCGGAAGTTAACAAAATGTAACAATTTTGCCCCTCTGTTAATTTTGATCATTAAGTTTAACTGATATGCACATGTGGCACCAATGCTTGCCACCTCATCAATCAAAATAGGTTTAAGTAACATTTTTTCCCGAAGTTTTAGATTAGGAGCAATGGGTATGAGGAAGTTTTTTTTTTTTAAAAAGCAATTTTGCCCTAAAAGTTTACAAAATGTAGCAATTCCAGCAATTTAGGGGAGGGTGGCCTAGATGAATTTATACAAAGGTAAATACTATTACTATTGATTTGTCTTACTGAACCAATTTTTGAGACAATTCATATCTCATTTTGCTTTTTGTTTTCTTAGATCATAAGTGATGCTTCCTCTAGGTTATGCGACAGATCTTTTAGTCTCTTTGACCAGTTCGACTTCACAAATTCAATTGCCTTGAGCTCAAAGTCTCAAGATCTACCTCTCGAACTCCAAATTCGACATTTTCAAGGTAAACTTCATCCTCTGCACCCTCGATTCTTGGCTTTGTGTCTTTCAGCAACTCAAAGAAGACGAGATTTCCTGTGTTATTCAATCCAATCTTGTTGAGTCTATTTATCTCTTTAATTCCCTCAATACTGATGATTCCTTCAACAAGACGAGATTGATATATTTCCGTATTTATTTCTTTATGTTTGCCGTATTGGGCTAAGTGATGCCCTCAATATCGATAATTCCTTCAACAAGAAAGAGGTGACAAGGTGTGATGCCACGTTATATTGGGCTAAGTGATATGGATGATGAAGTGGCATGACACGTGTGTTCTTTGACTGATTTAACAGTCCAATTTAATATTGGGGGACGAAAGAGTAAAATTGCTACGTTTTGTAAACTTCTAGGGTAAAATTGCTACGTTTTGTAAACTTCTAGGGCAAAATTGCTCCTACAAAAAACTTCCGGATACTTAATCCTACTCCTCAGCGAAAACTTTCGGAGCAAAAATGATACTTAATCCTACTTTGATTAATGAGGTGGCATGCCACATGTGTGCATCAATTAAACTTAATGGTCAAAATTAACGGAGGGGCAAAATTGCTACGTTTTGTTAACTTTTGGAGCAATTTTGCTCAAAAATAAACTTTCAGGTACTCAGTGCTCCTCAACCAAAATTTCCGGAGCAAAAATGATACTTATCCCATATATAAAGGTTATCTTATATACTGTACCTTAAATTTTTTTTATCAAATTTTAGTCAGGCAAATCAACAGTTTTTTTAAAGACAAAAGCATTTTTTACGGAAAAAATGGAAGAGGACAATGTAGATAAGGGGAAATTTCAACCAGAGATTTAGATTTCGAGGACAAAAGATTTCCATATTTTTATAAAGGAATTCGTTTAGTGAGGACAAAAGCATGCATGCCATGCCTTTCATGTTCTCAATTTTTTTTGTTGGAGATAAGTTATTATTCTTGATATTTTGAGTTAAACAAATATGTATATGTAAAATATTTTAATTAATGAAAATTTGCAGAAACATACCCATTGAAATATTTCTTACCAAAAGGGAAAACTATTTTTGAGGTGTCTATAAGTTTCTTCAATTTTTTTTTGGCACCAGTGTGTTTTTTTTTTCTTAATTATTAATTCTTTTAATTTTACTCGGTTAGCACAATGAACTTCTATATAGGGCTAACAATGCTAATTGAGCAAAGTTTTTGGAAAAAAAAGTGTTAAAAGAAGAGTGAAATAAAAAAAATTTAATAGGGCGAAAAAACTATATAGGTACCAAATTAAAAATTGAAGGAAACTTATTAAGACACCTTAAATATAGTTTTCCCCAACCTAAAAATATCTAAAATTTGTTTAAGAATCCAAGTTATTGAGTGGTGCAACTCTTCTTAAATAGGTGTATCTTTTTTCATCTGCGATACATTTTTAGCGGATGCAACTCATTTTTAGCTGTGAGTAAATCTATCTTCAATCATATCTATAATAGAAGATATTTAGCATGTTACACCTGCTCAAGGATTGGGTACTTGAATAATTTTAAGGCACTTTTTAAGATTTTTCAGGAATTTTCTTGTACAACAGATGTATTGACTTACGTTGACTTGAAATTTGAGGAACCAAAACTAAAATAATAACAAACTTATGGTACTTGTGAGTTGCGACACATATTACTCCGTCTGATTGATGACTGGGTAGTTTTTAAAAAAGAAAAAAAGAAAACTGAAATCTTTTAACAACGTGCTCATTTTTAAAGGGTCTACATGCCCTGCTTATCGATTCAATAGCAGGCATGCACAACAGCAACGTTTTGGAGATGAGGGACTTTTTTGCTTTTTATTAATTTTTATTTTTCTCATTCATTTGGATTAAGTTGTATCTCGTATCCTAAGTTATTTTTTAGTAACACTTAGTATCCTTAATTAATTAATTTTTAGTATATCCAGCATCTTGAAATATTTTTTTTCAGTATCATTAATTATTTGGATTAAGTTGTATCTTACTTGCCCGGTCGTCAAATTTAGGCTAAAGTATACATTTGGTCCTTTATATTTTGTAAAGTGCACGTTTAGTCCCTTAATACTAACATCATTAGTCTGACTTAACGGAAAATACTGACTCAACAATTTTAAGCGATGACTATGCAATTAAATGTTGACTAAGCATGCTTATATGTTAGTATTTTAATAAATTAATATTTTAAATCCTAATAATTGAAAAATATTTAATTTTCTTCGACAAAAAAATATATATTTAATCTTCACAAATTGTGAAAAACCACAAAATGGTCTGTAAAGATTAATTTTTTCAATTAATAGGATTTAAAATATTAATTTATTAAAATACTAACATATGAGTATGCTTGGTCGGCATTTAATTGCACAAATCATCGCTTAAAACTATTGAAATCAAGATTTTCTATTAAACAAACTAACGGTGTTAACATTAAGAGACCAATTGTGCACTTTACAAACTTAAGAGACTAAAATGATATTAGAGGCAAACATAAAGGACTAAATGTATACTTTAGCCTCAAATTTACGATAAATTATTCTAACAGATTCTAATATTGTAACCTCATACTCATTGTTTTATATTATCAATACTAAATTAGAAACTTTTCATCTTGAATATTAAGATAATTCAATCAATTGATCCCGTCTACACTAAAGAAGGCATGCAACCACTTATGCACATAAAACAAGTAATATTGGAAACCATTCTAAATTTGAAAAAAAATAATAATAATAATAATAATAATAATGATCGCTCTAACAAAGATGCCTTAATTTGGACCACTCTAATTGATAATATTTGCTATGCACATTAATGCACTTAGGGGGACAAAAACAAAAGAACAAGAGCAGTGGTCTTTGCTGAATAAATTGCCCAAATAATACGGTTCTTGAAAATGAAAAGGAAAAAAAGAAAGAAAGAAACTTTTATATGCTATTGATCACATTTTGTGGTTGAGAATTGAGATAGTTACTCATCACTCTTGATATTAAGATGTCGTTTGAGTTGATGTGGGAAGAAATATTAGAAGTTTATAGAATTAGAGTGATATATATTCACTCGCTCCAATCTTTAATAAAAGATCTTCTTTATATGTAGATTTTATATTGATGATCGGAGGTAACAAGTGTGTGCGCGTGAGAATGGATACACATAATGTACTATATGAATCCATTACATGTGGACGTAGGCATGGCTTGGTTGAATGCCCCACATTCCCACAAAAAAGAAGGGGGGGGGGGGGGAATTCAGGAGAGATTAGCTAGGATTTGTTTGAAATGATATGGGACTCTTTAAAAATGTGATTTAATTTTAGATGAAAATTGAAATATCCTTTGTCGGAAAGAATCTTACTACCACTGGATAGGTTTGTATTAACTGGCATGAAAGCGACCATACCTTTTCATTTTAGCATTGTAAGAAAAAAAGTTTTATAAATGCAATAGTAAAATGATATTATAAATGCAATTCATATCATTGACATTTAAGTGATAGAATTTGTCTCACACAATGACAAGTTTCGAACATCTAGTGAAAAGTTTAGAGCAATGAATATTGTTGTCAAACTCACGAGTTGATTATCCGAATTTACCATTTTTACACTTCTAAAGCTTACAAAATAAGTTGAGTCAGTGGTAAACTCGTTTAAACTCGCTTAAACTCACGAGTTTATACCCCAAGTTCACCCTTTTTACGTTTCTAAATTATAAAACCATGTTAACTTACTCTTAAATTCGTTAACTTTTTGATTTGGTAATGCTTTCACTAGCTTTATATAGAAATTTTATAAAAATTTCTTTATTAAATATGATAAAGGATGAATGTTGATGGATTTAATTTCAATTATTTGGATTTAAAATATATTTAAATCAAATTGTTGTCATTTTTATATTTTAATTATTTAATTATACACTAGTAATACCTATTTAATAATAAAAGTAAACTCTTATAAGTTTACGATTTGAGTTATGACAAATACGAGTTTACGTTATTGTCGCGGAAGTTTGCTTAAACTTGTGAGTTTGATAAACTTGGCAATGAATAACAAATTACATATATAGAAACCATGACATATTTAAAGCAACAAATGACAAATTTCATGGCAACCAATAACAAGTTTAGAGCAACCAGTGATAATTACATGACAATAAGTGACTACATAAAATATTAGTTCAAAAAGTAAATACAACTTACACATGTTGTTCTTCTCTCGCATTAATGTAAAACCTAATTTCGGGGTGAATTATAAGTATAAATGTAAAAACATTTTTCTATTATATCATCTCTTATATTTATCATTATTTTCTTTAGATTAATTTTTAACCTATAAATTAATATATAATTTAAGGTTATACAGAAGTATTTTAGAGACATCATATCACATATATTTTAATTAAGTCACTTATTTAGTTTTCTTAATCTCCTTAAATTAAATAAACATATCTTACTTTAAGCAGCAGATGAGTACTTGAGACTTGTTCTTTTCAACATATGAACTCTTTCTAATCCATATGTGTGTAGCTTTTTTTTTTTTTTTTTAATGAAAACTGAAATCCTTTTTTGTTGCGAAGAATCTTTGTACCATTATTTAGGTTATGATCTAAGGCGACCACATTTTTCCATTTCAACAAAGTTTCTCTTGTTTTAACTGTCTAGTACGCTCCATTATTAGGACCACTCTAATTGATAATATTTGGAATGTAACTTTAAGGGACCCAAAAAAAAGGCCAAGAGAAGTGTGGTCCATATAATAAGGTTCTTAGAAAATTGGAGGGGTAAAAAGGTTTATATGTTATATAATCGTGATAATTCGTTGAAGGCAAACAACATGAAGCGTTGAGATTTTGAATTTTGGATGAGTGACTTTAGAAGAAAAGTACCTAAGTATATATTTCAGGATATGTATAGGAAATACACGTAATGTTTTCATTTTTGTGTGGATGATATTGTTTTGAGCTGGTTTATATACATCTATTAACTCCCAAACCTTATTCCCCATTCTATATCATGAATTAATTAAAATTTAATATAACAATTGAATTAAGAATATCGAGATTTAGTAAAAGTAAATTTAAAAGGTCCAAATTAAATAAAAGCGAGCGTTCATAAAAATTATACTTACATTGAACATCATAGAAATATGGTTCGGTTCCATTATTTAAGTAAGTTGTCTGTTCATCATAAAATGTCATTTATTACCTTGTTGGTGAAAGTGGTAAGCGGCGAAAGCACACTTGTTAGGAGATATAAAAACCTTTTGCACTTTGTACCGCAATTTTTGAAAGGGATTATAGCTTTGATTAAATAAAATGAATGTTCAATATTTCTATTTTTTATCCAATTACGCGAGTCATAAAAAGGTACTACGATAAAATATATAGGTGTGTGTGTATTTATGCTTTGTTTAAGATATATAATGGGAAAATCACACTAAAGTCTCAATTAAGAAAAACAATATCAGAAAAGTCTCATAGCTTGTCAATAACAAATAAAGAAGTACCAACGGGGGTTGGCTCAAGTGGTAAAGCGGCATGTCGCTTAAGCAAGTCTCGAGTTCGAGTTTGTGAATGCGAGAAAAAGCTCATTGGGAGACTCACCCACCATAGCCGGGTCGCGACCGGTTGATTCGGATTAGTCGGGCGAAGCTCTTGATACCGAAATGGGCAACCAAAAAAAAAAAAAATAATAATAAAGAAGTAATCATTGAAAAGTGAAAGGGTTACCATTGATAAGTTATGAGACTTTTCTGATATTATTTTTTTTAATTGAGACCTTATTGTTATTTTCCCATATATAAAGGTTATCTTATATACTGTACCTTAAATTTTTTATGAAATTTTAGCCAGGCAAATGAAAAGTGTTTTCAAATGGAAGAGGACAATGTAGATAACAGGAAAATTTAACCAAAGGTTTAGATTTTGAGGACAAAAGATTTCCATTTTTTTATAAAGGAATTCGTTTAGTGAGAACAAAAGCATGCATGCCATGCCTTTCACGTTCCCAATTTTTTTGTCGTGCATAAGTTTTTATTCTTGATATTTTGAGTTAACCAAATATGTATATGTAAAGTATTTTAATTAATGAAATATTTGCAGAAACATACCCATTGAAATATTTCTTACCAAAAGGGAAAACTATTTTTTAGGTGTCTTTAATTTTCTTCAATTTTTAATTTGGCATCAGTATGTTTTCTTTTTTAATATTAATTCTTTTCATTTTACTCGGCTAGCACATTGAACAGTGTTAAAACTTAAAAGAGTGAAATTAAAAAATTTAATAGGGCGAAAAAACTATACAGGTGCCAAACTAAAAATTGAGGGAAACTTAAGACACCATAAATATAGTTTTCCCCAATCAAAAAATATCTAAAATTTGTTTAAGAATCCAAGTTATTGAGTGGTGCAACTCATCTTAAATAGGTGCATTTTTTTTTCATCTATGACTCATTTTTAGCGGATACAACTCATCTTTAACTATGTCCAATATAGAAGATATTTAGCATGGCATGCACAACTATTGTTGCACCTGCCCAAGGACTAGGTACTTGAATAGTTTTAAGGCACTTTTTAAGATTTTTCAAGAATTTTCTTTTGCAACAAACATATTGACTTATATGTTAGTTTGAAATTTGAGGAACCAAAACTAAAATAATACAAAATTATGGACCAAATAAGTAAGTACTTGTGAGTTGGGACACATATTACTTTGTCCAATTGATGACCGAGTAGCTTTTTTCAAAAAAACAACAAAACAAAACAACAAAACAACAACAACAACAAAATTTTGTTGATCTGAAGAATCGTACGATTATTTGGATAGGCGTGAAAGCGACCACATTTTTCCAATTTAACAACATGCTCATTTTTAAAGGTTCTGCATGGCCTGCACATCGATTCAATGAGCAGGCATGCTCATCCCCAAAACCGCGACGTTTTGGTGATGAGGGACCTTTTTTCTTTTTATTAATTCTTATTTTCCTTATTTATTTGGATTAAGTTATATTTCACAACTTAAAATATTTTCTCAGTAACACTCAGTATATAAATTAATTAATTTTTAGTATATCCAGCATCTTAAAATATCTTTTCCACTATCAACAATTATTTGGATTAAGTTGTATCTCATATGGCCAGCTAATCGAATTTATGATAAATTATTCTACCAGATTCTATGATTGTAACCTCGTACTTATTGTTTTATATTGTCAATACTAAATTAGAAACTTTTCATCTTGAATATTAAGATAATTAAATCAATTGATCCCATATACACTAAAAAAGGCAAACACTTGTGCACATAAACATTTAACATTGGAAACCATTCTAAATTTGGAAAAAAAAATTATAATGATCACTCGAACAAAGATGCCTTAATCTGAACTACTCTAATACGGTCCTTGAATTTTTTTTTTTAAGAAAAATTTTATTTTCATATCTAATTTAAATTAAATGAGTTTTTTTATATATAATTTAAAATATTTTGAATTTTAATTATCTTTGAAATACTTAACCAGAATAAAAGGAGAGAAAATATCAAGATTAATAAATAATGTTTCCTTTTTTTTTTTTCTTAGAAAAAGAGTGTAGTCCTGTGAGAGAAAATATCATTCATTAGAGATACACAAGTGAAAAAAAAAAAAAAAAAAAAAAAAAAATGTGAAAGTGACTTTTGGAAGCAAGTGCGGCTTTGTGAAAGCTCATTTTGGGGTTGATATTGCACATCTATCTTCTCATTGTGGGTTCATTTTAGAATTATGACTTATTTTTTAATAAACTAATTTTAATAGATTTCATCAACATTTTTACATGAAGAATTACGAAAGCAAACCATAATTGAAGACAACGAATTATTGCTTTACATTGTCAAAAAATTTAAAAAGTACATTTTGCTATTAGGATTTTAAGAGAGTAGGTAAAAACATAATAACAAAAACTCAAAAATATTAATATGGGTGTAATTTTACCTTTTAATTAGAATATTGTATATTTTTATATTGGATTCTTTAGTTTCCCTAAGACTTTGTTTGGGTGTTTGGAAGGAAGGGAAAGAAAAGGGATGCAAGGAGAATGGAGGGGGGGATGGGATGGAAAGGAAATGGAAGATATTTCTTCCCCTTGTTTGGGGAGTTAAAAAAAAGTAAGGGAGGAAGATGGAGAATTAATGAGTTATTTTTACTATTTTTCCTTTTCTTTAATAATTAATATAATTAATATACTTTATAAATAAATTTAAATTTTCTAAAAAAATTATTTATGTGATTTTTATATTCAAAAAATTATTTATGTGGCAACGCGTGTGGTGGTGGTGGTGGCGGCGGTGGTGGCGATGGTGGTGGTGATGGTGGTGGTGGCGCGGTGGTGGTGGTGGTGGTGGTAGGGTAGTGGTGGTGAACGAAGGTAAATAAGTAATTAACCTATTTTCCCTCTTAAAACCCCCATATTAAAGGAACTTTAATTTTTAGAAAAAGGAGAGAAATTTTGGGGGATTTGTAAAAATCCCTGATTCCCTCCCCTCTTATTTTTAAAACTTATGACAAGGGAAGGGCTATCAAAACCCCCTTTCCCTTCCCTTCCTCTCCAAAATGAAACTCCCAAACATAGCCTAAGAGCGTATTTAGTTGGAGGAGAGAGGAGGGGATCGAACGGAAGGGTAAATGCTCCCTCCCCCTCATTTGCTTTAAAAAATTTTTTTTTTTATTCCATGAATGACCATTAAAAAAAAAAAAAAAACAGGTGGCTACATGGATCACATCCATTGTACTCTATCAAAAATTAAATCTTTAAATAGATTATTAATCAATAAATCCCGCAGGTACCAGGTGTACATGGATCACATCCATTGTAAACTCGAATCGAAACTTGTAAGAGTTTACTTTTACCATTAAATATGTATTAACAATATATAATTAAATAATCAAAATATAAAAATGACAAAAATTTGATTTAAATATATTTTAAATCCAAATAATTGAAATTAAAAATATCAACATTCATAATTTATTATATTTAATAAAGAAATTTCTATAAAATTCATATATAAAGCCATTGAGGATGACAAAATTGAAAAAAATTAACAAAATTTTGTAAGCTATAAACGTAAAAGCGGTAAATTCGGTGTGTAAACTCGTAAGTTTATCGAGTTTACAACTAACATGAGTTTACTTGTGAGACTTAACTCGATTTAGGAAGGTAGACCGTACGGTAAACTCGGATCCAGAAATAACTGAGTTTGGCAACGATTACTACCATTTTCTCTTTAATAGATGTCACTCCAACTCTTTCACATCATTACCAATCTTATCTTCCCACCTATTCTTAGCTCTTGCGGCATTTCTCCCAAAATCAAAACCTCCAAAAACATTGCGTTAAAATTTATCAATAACTCTATAAGTTATTAAATCATTCTGAATATATGAAACATAACACTTGATTCATACTGAATATAGATATAGAAGTAGTAGATCAAGACCTTGCAAGCAAGGCACACTTATTTGATATTCATCACATAACACTAGTACAACACTCAACTAAGGTTCCCTGAATCAGCAAAACTGAGTCTTTATTTATCATAGCTGAATCATCATCAGCTACTTGATTCATATGATACTGAACTTGCCTTTAACAGACTGAGCTTTCACGAACACCCACGTTTTGGCACTATTTCCAGTGTCATCATGTTTCACAACCAGATTCCGTTTAGTTCCCAACCCAATGTCATAACATGTTGGAGGCACTACCAGAACGCTTCCTGGGCAAAACACAAGCTTGTAAGAAAATGAAAATGAGTTGACAGCCTGGATCTGGAAATAACCGCTCGGCAGCTCAGAATCTCCTAACACCAGCCTGTATAAGGAGGACGATGCAGAATCAGAAACCGCCATCCACTTGGAGGAATCTGCACAATCTGGCTTCTCCACGAACTTAATTTCCAGAAATGTCCCACCTAAATATATCTTGTCCGTGCTCCTTCCTACGACATGGAATTTTACTGGAGTACCCTTGAACCGGTCTGAACCTGATTGGGTAACAGAATATGACCATGATGAGGGGTCACCAGTTTTTACTGGGAAAACCCCTCCACCTCCTGCTCCCCTTATAGGTGAGGTTATGTAGTATTCTTGACCTGGTACAAGAGGTTCTCCATCAGTGTCAGCCACTGGAATTTCAGAAGCTGAGGCTAGTGACAAGGAAATCCAAAGGAGGAAGGAGAGGGTTGTAATCAATGACCTCGCAGGCATCTTGCTCACACAGTTCAACTCAATGTTCAAGACTTTTTGTCACTTGAAACTTGAGAAAAACTAAAGGCGTGCATGTTCTTTATATAGAGAAGGCCGCGAAGGAGGATGCTAGCAAGGAAGACACGTGTCACTGCATGCTTAAATTTGAAATCAAATAATTAGCATGCTTTGTGTTTGGTGATTTGTCAAGAGCGTTATGGCCTAACAGTACTATATTTCTCAGTTATGGCCTAACAGTACTGTATATCTTAGAAATTGAGAGATGAATGAAGACATTCCTCCCCCGACAAATTATGGGTTCGGATTTGATCTTGAATTATTGAGTGCATTAACATAAAATAAAAATTCATAGAGTGGCCATTTATGTTAACTAAACTAGCTAGTTCCCATTAATAACTGTATCTTATTATATTGATAAATTATATAGTGATCATTGACAAGCCTATGTATATTAAGTAAAAGAGCTTTCATTGATAAGCTCATCTATATTAACTAAAACAGTTTCCGTTGATAGTGTATTTGACTTTATGGACAACTTATAAAGTGGTCATTGATAAGCTCATCTATGTTAATAAGATAATTTGACATTTAATTTGGAATCTATATCACTAAAATTCCTAAAGACTTTTTTGAAATAGTAATCTACACTGAGAATTTTTTTATTACATTTTTGTCCATGGGACCTGAGTGAGATTTGTAATATCCTAAATTTTATTCTTAGGATATACAAAATATAATAATATTCCGGACGAGTGAAATGAGGGGAAGAAGTTGTGATTTTATATTTTGGCGAAAGTTACCTCGAATGATCCAAGTGAAATATCACATCTAACGACCCATTTTTCAAGCATTATATAATCTCTCACGCACGCACATGGCCACGGTTACGAAAAAGAAAGAGGGAAAGAGTGAGAAAATAGAGTTTTTATTATTTAAAATCTGTTGACTCTTAATTATTTTGAAATACTTAACAAGAATACAAGGAGAGAAAATATCAAGATTAATAAATAACTTTTCGTTTTTTTTTTGAAAAAAATAGAGTGGTCATGTGAAAGAGAAAATATCATTCATCAGAAATACGCACGTTTAAAAAAAAAAAAAAAAAAAAAAGTGGACGTGACTTTTGGAAGCAAGTGCATCTTTGTGACAGCTCATTTTGTGGTTGATATCGCATATCTATCTTCTCATTGTGGATTCATTTTAGAATTATGACTTATTTTTTAATAAACTAATTTTAATAAGTGTATAGAATATTTACTGAAAACTGAAAACTGAAAACAGTATTATGGCAAGGCAGTGGATGCTGGTAAATGATTATGCTGGGTCAAACTATGAGTTGCTGATGTTTATCTATATTTTAAATTTAACTATTTTGGAATTTATTAAATGTTTGTATGAACCCTGTGGGGATTTTAGTTGTGTAATCAGATTTTAATATCAATAACACTGTTTTGCCCATTGAATTGTGTATTAATACTTCGATGAATGCCATAATACCAATGGGTATGATAAGATTTTCCCATTATATTTTTCTTATTTTACTTACGGGCATCTTTTAAAACAATTGAAAGGGTAATCCTCCTATTCTAAATCTAAAACCTAATTTAGGGGTGAATTTTGGGTGTAAATGTAAAGACATTTTTCTATAATATCATCTCATATATTTATCATTTTTCTTTACATTAATTTTTAACCTATAAATTGAAATATGATTTAAGGTTATACAAAAGTATTTTAGAAAGATCATAAGTTACATATGTTATAGTTAAGCCACTTATTTAGTTTCCTTTATCTTCTTAAATTAGATAAACATGTCTTACTTTAAGGACTACATAAGTACTTGACACTTGCTCCTTCAACATATATACTCTTTCTAATCCATATGTGTGTAGCTTTTTTTTTAATAATGAAAACTGAAATATTTTTGTTGTTGCGAAGAATCTTTGTACCATTATTTGGGTTATAATCTAAGGCGACCGCATTTTTCCATTTCAACAACGTTGCTCATGTTTTAAATGTCCAGTACGCTCCATTATTAGGACCACTCTACTTGATAATATTTGGAATGTAACTTTAAGGGACCAAAAACAAAAGGCCTAAAGAAATGTGGCCCATATAATACGGTTGTTAGAAAATTGGAGGGGGAAAAACGTTTATATGTTATACAGTCGTGATAATTCATTGAATGAAAACAACATGAAGTGTTGAGATTTTGAATTTTGGATGAGTGACTTTAGAAGAAAAGTACCTAAGTATATATTTCTGTATATGTATATGAAATACACGTATGTTTTCATTTCTTGTGTGGATGATATTGTATTGAGCTGGTTTATATACATGTAATAACTCCCAAACCTTATTCCCCATTTTATATTATGAATTAACTAAAATTTAATATAACAGTTGAATTAAGGATAAAGAAATTTTAAAAGTAAATTTAAAAGGTCCAAATTTAAAAGCAAGCGTTCATAAAAATCATACTTACATTGAACATCATAGAAATATGTTTCGGTTCCATTATTTAAGTAAGTTGTCTGTTCATCATAAAATATCATTTATGACCTTGTTGGTCAAGGTTGTAAAAAATATCATTTATGACCTTGTCTAACTCCCATAAGAAGGATAACATAAGTTTAAATAACAAGAAGCATATTTGTTGGGAGATATGAAAATCTTTTATGCTTTTGCGCTTGTGCTGCAAGTTTTGAAATGGATTATACCTTTGATTAAATAAAATGAATGTTGAATATTTCTGTTTTTATGCAATTATGCGAGTCATAAATAGGTATTATGATTAAAAAATATTTATTTTTATGCTTTGTTTAAGATATATAAAGGGAAAATCACGTAAGGTCCCAATTAAAAAAAATAATATCGAAAGTCTTATTGCATGTCAATGACTTATAAATAACTCAATGACAAGTGAAAAACTAACCATTCATAAGTTATGAGATTTTTCTGATATTATTTTTCTTAATTGAGATATTTTTGTCATTTTCCAATATATAAAGGTTATCTTATATAATTTACCTTAAATTTGTTATCAAATTTTAGTCAGGCAAAATAACAGTTTTTTCAAAGAAAAAACATTTTTAAAAATGTGGTTCTCATATTGACGGAAAAAATGGAAGAGGACCATGTAGATAACAGGAAATTTTAACCAAAGGTTTTGATTTCGAGGACAAAAGATGTCCATATTTTTATAAGGGAATTCGTTTTGTGAGGACAAAAGCATTTATGCCATGCCTTTTATGAATTCGTCTTGATATTTTGAGTTAACCAAATATGTATATGTATATGTATTTTTCAAAATGTGGTGCTCATTTTTAAAGGTTCACCAAATTTTTAAACTTGGCAAGTTTGTGGAAAAATCTTGGACACCGCCCCCTACGAATGCGTTTCGTATCGATGTGGATGGTTCAGTACGGCCACAGCACCAGGCAGCATGCAGAGGATTGATAAGGACTTCTCAAGGCCACTGGCTCATGGGGTTTCAAAAGTCGCTTGGGACCAAGACTGTTATTGAAGCTGAGCTATATGCTATCATGACTGGGCTCAAAGTGAGCTATCAGATGGGCTTGTAAAGAATTCTCCTCTACGCCAACTCCCTTGATGCCATCAACATTCTTATCAGGGACTGTTGCACCGACCATCCACTCAGAGACATCATTGGAGAGATTAGAGATCTGCTATTCAAGGATTGGGAGGTAGAGCTCCATTATACTTCGCGAAGTAACATCTCATGTGCTGACTATATGGCCAAACAAGGTCATGATGCTCTGGAAGATGTGGATGTAGTGTTAACTCCGACAATTCCTGGAGGTTGCCTCGATATGGTCCTCAAGGACCAATTGGCATGCTATCGCTAGTTTATCTTCTAGTTTGATGTACTAAGGGTTAGATTGTTTTGGTCTAATCCCTAACTCTTCTTTTCAAGCTTCGGCTTGTCTTTATTAATCAAAAAAAAAAAAAAAAAAAAAAAAAAGGTTCTGCATGGATTGCACATCGATTTAATGAGCAGGTCCCCAAAACGGCGACATTTTCGTGATGAGGGACCTTTTTCCTTTTTATTAATTCTTATTTTTCTTATTTATTTAGATTAAGTTGTATTGGCAACTTAAAATATCTTCTCAATATTGAAATTAATTAATTTTTAATATATCCAGCATCCTAAAATATCTTTTCCATTATCAACAATTATTTGGATCAAGTTGTATCTCATATGCCCGGCTAATCGAATTTATGATAAATTATTCTACCAGATTCTATGATTGTAACCTCATACTCATAGTTTTATATTGTCAATACTAAATTAGAAACTTTTCATCTTGAATATTAAGATAATTAAATCAATTGATCCCGTATACACTAAAAAAAGGCAAACACTTTGTGCACATAAAAATTTAATGTTGGAAACCATTCCAAATTAGGGGGGAAAAAAGGAAATAGAAATATTTTTCGTTGTGAACAATCGTACGATTAGGTTAAAGTATCCGTTTAGTCCTTTATGTTTGCTTTAGGTATCCATTTAGTCCCTTAAGTTTGTAAAGTGCTCGTTTGGTCCTTAAAGTTAACACCATTAATCAACTTAACGGAAAATACTAACTCAAAGAATTTTAAACGATGATTGTGTACTTAAATGCTTTGACAAAGCAAGTTTTCATATTAATTTTTTAATAAATTAATATTTTAAATCCTGTAAATTGAAATTTATTTAAGCAAACTTTGGGTATATGTTCTTCGCCTGGCATTTAAGTACACAATCATCATTTAAAATTTCAATTTACGGATTTAAAATATTAATTTATTAAAAAAGTAAAATGTAAGCTTTCTTTGTCGGCATTTAAGTCTTGATCATCGTTTAAAATTCTTGAGTTAGTATTTTCCGTTAAAATTAAAATAAACTTAACGGTGTTAACTTTAAAGGACCAAACAAGACACTTTACAAACTTAAGGACTAAATGGATCACCGAAGTAAACATAAAGGACCAAACGTGTCTTTTAAATTATGATTATTTGGATAGGCTTACTAGCTGGCGTGAAAGCGACCATACTTTTCCAATTTAACCACATGCTCATTTTTAAAGGTTCTGCATGGCCTGCAGATCGATTCAATGAGCAGGCATGAACGTTTTGGGGATGAGGGACCTTCTTGCTTTTTATTAATTTGTATTTTTCTTATTTATTTAGATTAAGTTGTATTTCACACCTTAAAATAATTTTTACACTAACACTCAGTATTCTAAATTAATTAATTTTTAGTATATTGAGTATCCTAAAATGTCTTTTTCACTCAACAATGATTTGGATTAAGTTGTATCTCATATGCCAGGCTAATCGAATTTATGATAAATTATTCTAGCAGATTCTATGATTGTAACCTCATACTTATTGTTTTATATTGTCAATACTAAATTAGAAACTTTTCATCTTGAATATTAAGATAATTAAATCAATTTATCCCGTATACACTAAAAAAGGAAAACACTTGTGCACATAAAAATTTCATATTGGAAACCATTCTAAATTTGGAAACAAATTATAATGATCACTCGAACAAAGATGCATTAGTTTGGACCACTCGAATAGATAACACTTGTGCACATAAAAATTTCATATTGAAACCGTTC
Organism: Acacia acuminata; assembly: GCA_019022655.1. Lineage (NCBI taxonomy): Eukaryota > Viridiplantae > Streptophyta > Magnoliopsida > Fabales > Fabaceae > Acacia > Acacia acuminata. Next base: position 575,714 of record JAFJYI010000179.1, on the reverse strand, counting down.
TAAATTTGGAAAAAAATTATAATGATCACTCGAACAAAGAAGTTAACCTTGCTGAATGAATTGCCCAAAATAATAGGGTTCTTGGGAAAAAAAAAAAAAAAAAAAAAAAAAACCTTTTATAGGCTATAGATCACATTTTGTGGTTGTGATAGTACTCATCACACTTGATATTAAGATGTCGTTTGAGTTGATGTGGGAAGAAATTGTATCCTTGTATTTATATCTCCTTCACTTCACAGACTTATATTTTTTTTTTTTGGCCATATACCTAACAGTACAGACTTGTCATACTCATAGAAATTCGAACTCACCATCTCACGTTCCATAAAACTTTAAAGAAGCCGATGTGAAGTGGTACAGTTGGGTTAAGGCGTTGGTCTTCACCTTAAAAAAGAGGAAGTTTGATATCCGCCGGTCGATGTGAGGTCCTCGTTGGTGGGCGATTCTGTAAGCGCTCTCTGAGCTTGGAGGCATGCCTTGACCCTGGTGAGTACCGGTGTCTACCCCCACCTAAACTTTTTTATACCAAAAAAAAAAAAGAGATATTTGATGGCAGTTGGGTCAGATGGGTTCTACCATGTAATTGTAGCATTATAGTCATAAAATGAGCAAAATTAATATTTTAACAACACTTTGTTTAGTGGGTAAGCAGCAGTCTTATTCCTCGTTCTCAATGTGAAAGCTAATTTAATATGTAATTTGTGATTATATATCTTTGTGTAATTTAATCTACCTAAATTTTCTATTCTAAAACAGGATGAAAATATTCTTACTGAGTTTGATTTTTTTTTTTACAGTTTATTATCTTTTATTTTTATTAAATTTAAACTTAATTCTTTGTATTTAGGTTAAATTTTATTTTCATATCTAATTTAAATGAAATGATAGAGTTTTTTTTTATTATTATTTAAAATCTATCGACTCTTAATTATTTTGAAATACTTAACAAGAATAAAAGGAGAGAAAATATCAAGATTAATAAATAAATTTTCGTTTTTTTTTTAAAAAAAAAAAGTGTGGTCATGTGAAAGAGAAAATATCATTCATCAGAAATACGCACGTGAAAAAAAAAAAAAAAAGTGGACGTGACTTTTGGAAGCAAGTGCAGCTTTGTGATGGCTTATTTTGTGGTTGATATCGCACATCTATCTTCTCATTGTGGATTCATTTTAGAATTATGACTTATTTTTTAATAAACTAATTTTACGAAGTGTGTAGAATAATTACTGAAAACTTAAATTTTTATTGTTGTGAAGAATATTCGTACCATTATTTGGATTATAATCTGTCCGATTAGTTGGCGTTAAGGCAAAAACAAAAAAACAAAAAACAAAACAAAAGTGTCCAGTACGCTCTATTATTAGGAAAACGTTTGTATGTTATATCATCGTGATAAATCATTGAAGTGCCTAAGTATATATTTCTGTATATGTATATGAAATACACGTAATGTTTTCATTTCTTGTGTGGATGATGTTGTGTTGAGCTGGTTTATATACATATAATAATTCCCAAACCTTATTCCCCATTTTATATTATGAATTAATTAAAATTAAATATAACAATTGAATTAAGAATATCACAATTTAGTAAAAGTAAATTTAAAAGGTCCAAATTAAAATAAAAGCGAGCGTTAATAAAAATCATACTTACATTGAACATCAATAGAAATATGGTTCGGTTCCATTATTTAAGTATGTTGTCTGTTCATCATAAAATGTCATTTATTACCTTGTTGTTGAAAGTGGTAAGCGCCCTCGTCCCTATAAGAAGAATAACACAAGTTAAAATAATAAAAAGCACACTTGTTGGCAGATATGAAAAACCTTTCGCGCTTTTGTTCTGTGTTGCAAGTTTTGAAAGGGATCATACCTTTGATTAAATAAAATGAATGTTGAATATTTCTATTTTTTATACAATTATGCGAGTCATAAATAGATATTACGATTAAAAAAAAAACTTATTTTTATGCTTTGCTTAAGATATATAAAAGGAAAATCACACTAAGGTCCTAATTAAGAAAAATAATATTAGAAAAGTCTCATAGCTTGTTAACGACAAGTAAAAGAGAAATTAATGACAAGTGAAAGAGTTGCCATTAATAAGTTATGAGACTATTCTAATTTTATTTTTCTTAATTGAGAACTTATTGTCATTTTCCCATATATAAAGGTTATCTTATATACTCTACCTGAAATTTTTTTAATCAAATTTTAGTCAGGCAAAACAACAGTTTTTTCAAAGACAAAAACATTTTTCAAATGTGGTTCTCATATTGACGTAAAAAATGGAAGAGGAGAATGCAGATAACAGGAAATTTTTGACCGGAGATTTAGATTTCGAGGGTAAAAGATTTGGATTAAGTTGTATTTCACACCTTAAAATAATTTTTGCACTAACACTCAGTATTCTAAATTAATTAATTTTTAGTATATCAAGTATCCTAAAATATCTTTTTCACTCTCAAGTCTCAACAATTATTTGGATTAAGTTGTATCTCATATATATGCCTGGCTAATCGAATTTATGATAGATTATTGTAGCAGATTCTATGATTGTAACCTCATACTTATTGTTTTATATTGTCAATACTAAATTAGAAACTTTTCATGTTGAATATTAAGATAATTGAATTAATTTATCCCGTATACACTAAAAAAGGAAAACACTGGTGCACATAAAAATTTCATATTGGAAACCATTCTAAATTAGGAAAAAAATTATAATGATCACTCGAATAAATATGCCTTAGTTTGGAGCACTCTAATAGATAATATTTGCAATGCACAGTCATGCACTTAGGGGGACAAAAACAAAAGAACAAGAGAAGTGGTCCGTGCTGAATCAAATGCCCAAATAATACGGTTCTTGGAAATGAAAAAAAAAAAAAAAAAAAAAAAAAAAAAAAAAATTTATATGCTATTGATCACATTTTGTGGTTGATATAGTTACTCATCACTCTTAATATTAAGATAGGTGCATCTTTTTTCATTTGCGACTCATTTTTAGCGGATGCAACTCAACTTTAGCTATGTGCAAATGGACAAAAAATACTAAAAATTAATTAATTTAGAATGCTAAGTGTTACTAAAAAAATTTTTAGGGCGCAAGATACGAGTTAATCCAAATGAATAAGAAAAATAAAAATTACTGTAATAAAAAGGAAAAAGTCCCTCATCCCCAAAAATTAAAGTTGCCGTTTTGGGGGATGCTCATGCCTGCTCATTGAATCGATAAGCAGCGCATGCGGACCCTTTAAAAATGAGCATGTTCTTAAAATGGAAAAGTGTGGTCGCTTTCACGCCAGCTATTATGCCTATCCAAATAATGATATGAATATTTGATTCTTCACCAAAAAAAAAAAAAAAAAAAAAAAAGAAAAAGAAAAAAAAAAGAAATCCAGCATTATCAATTATTTGGATCAGGTTGTATCTGGCATGCCCTGGTCATCAAATTTATGATAGTTATTCTAACAGATTCTAAGATTTTAACCTAATACTCATTGTTTTATATTATCAATACTAAATTAGAAACTTTTTGTCTTGAATATTAAGATAATTCAATCAATTGATGATCCCGTATACACTAAAGAAGGCAACCACTTATGCACATAAAAAAGTAATATTGGAAACCATTCTAAATTTGAAAAAAGAAAAGAAAAAGATCACTCTGACAAAGTTGCCTTAATTTGGACCACTCTAATTGATAACATTTGCAATGCACAGTAATGCACTTGGGGGGACAAAAACAAAAAGGCCAAAGAAGTGGTCCTTGCTGAATAAATTGCCCAAATAATACGGTTCTTTAAAATGAGGGAAAAAATTTATATGCTATTGATCACATTTTGTGGTTTAGATAGTTACTCATCACTCTTGATATTAAGATGTCGTTTGAGTTGATGTGGGAAGAAATATTATACGTCTATAGAATTAGACTGATATATATATACACTCCCCCGGTCTTTAATACAAGTCCTCTTTGTATGTGGATCTTATTTTGATGATGTTACACCCCTCACAGCCTCGTTCTTTCGGGTGGCAGGTTAGAAAAATTCCTCTTAAATTTTACCTTTTTAAGGTTATTCATCCATTTTGTTTATATATCAAAGTACCCACAACAAAGCATATGACCGGTTTAGACAACTACTATACTAGTAAAAGTAAAATAAACATAAACTAAGAGTCCCTAAAGGGTTAAGGGTACAGTCATCTAAAAATAAATACCAATAATAATATTTGACTATTTGTTAAGAAATATGATTGTGTTTTTAATTTCAAGGCTTAAGTTGTAGACTTATATTTGAATATTTCGAAGTATAGAATTATGGACTTCATTTGAAGTTTGCAATATTGTTTATTAAGTATGACTGAATCTTTTTTTTCCACATAAAATGTGGCAGGGCATCGCCACTTGGATAGGTAAGGACCGCCCTACCCAACCCATTATTGCCCTGCCCAAAAATTTTAGGGCTTCTATTGTGGAGGGCTAGGCACTAGGCTTCATTTTACAGCCTAATGATCTTTTGGGCAGGGCATTGGGCAAGGGTCTCGCCCTGCCCATGAACACCCCTAAATAATACAGTTATCCCAAAAGGGTTAAGTAGCAATTTTGCCTCGGAAGTAGAGTCGGCAAAACGGGCCGGCCCGTTTAAACCCTGACCCTTTAAGGGCCGGGCTTGGAAATTGGAGGAGTGGGGTGATGTTTGGCCCTGGAGGGCCAAGGGCTTACATGGGCCGGCCCATTGGGCCCTTCAATTTTTTTATTCTTTATTTTTTAAAGTTGAATATTTGTTGAAGTTGGATCCTTCAATAATTTATATGTATTTTTTATTTATTATAGAGTTATTTATCCATTTAAGTACAAATACATAATAACTATACTCTAATTTTATTATTTGATTTATTATTTGTTGTAGATAAAGATTATAGATGTGTTCATGAAGCCGAAGAAGAAATTCATGATATTCTTACTCATGAATCAGAGCTTACTACTCAAAGTGAATAACAATCAAATGTCGTTGAAATTGATGATAGTGGCGAAGATGACGACAATAATAGTCATTGTACTAATGTCGCTTAGTAGTTAGTAGTATGCTTCTTATGTTTTATATGAGTTATTTGTGAACATAGTTTTCTTTTGATTATGAATTAGTGATCGTGTTTATTTGTTAGATGATTTATGTTGTAATTTACTTGATTATATTTCTTTGAAAAAACGGAGGAAAAATAATTAAAATTTGGAATAGTAATTTAAGGCCTCGCGGCCGCCGCCCTGGTGCTCTTAGGTCGGGCTTTGAAAAACATGTGTTTTTCTTACTCCGGGCCCTGGAAAGCCAACCCTGTTAGGCCCTGGTCCTTCACGAAGCGCCCTCGATTGCCCAGCTTTCTACTCGAAAGTATACCCCTAGAAGCAATTTTGTCCTGAAATTTTTTTTATGTTCAATTTTGTCTCAGAATTTTTTTTTTGGGAGCAATTTTTCCCCTCCGTTAACAACCTTAACGGTCAACTAACGTTATAACCATTAGGGTTTTAACGGAGGGGCAAAATTGCTCCAAACAAAAACTTCCGAGGCAAAAATGCTCAAAAAAAACTTCCAGGGAAAAAATGCTCCTGGTTGTATACTTTCGGGAAAAAAAATGCTATTTAACCCTTTTTATATTTAATATTTAATTTTGCAATAATGACTCGCTAATGAAAATGCAACCCTTTTTTTTATCTCGCAACGCCGATTTATGTAATTCGGTCTGCTTTAAAGTAGGCCTATTTTTGGCCTATTTGAAGTAAACTTGTTTTTCAATGAGGCCTCAGTTGTTAGCCTAATTATAAATTTTTTAAAAATTTAGGCCTCCTCAACAAGGCACAAGTCAGGCTTAAGCTGAAAAAATGGCCTCTAACAGGCCATAGGCCAGGCTTAGGCCACTTTGTTGCGAACAGCTGGTATGTTAAGGGTGAAACCTAAATGGGTCCTACTGTTTCCACCCCCTGAATATTATATAAATAAGAATTTAAAATATGTGATATCATAAATAGCAATTTTAACTCTTTTTTTGGGTTAAGTAGCAATTTTGCCCTGAAAGTTTTTTTTTTATAGCAATTTTGCCCCATAAGTTTTTTTTTTAGCAATGTTGCCCCGTAAGTTTTTGTTTGGAGAAATTTTGCCCCTCCGTTAACAGCCCTAACGATCAACTTAGGGTTTTTAACGAAGAGGCAAAATTGCTCCAAAAACTTCCAGGGCAAAATTGAACCCACAAAAACTTCTAGGGCAAAATTGCTCCTAGGGGTATATTTCCGAGGCAAAATTACTACTTAACCCCATCCCAAAAATATAAATACAAACTACAAAAGTAAAAGGGCATTTCCTATTCTTCATCTGCACCATGGGCCATACCTTCAAAAAGGTACTTCGTTTCAGGCTTGATCCCCTATAGCTACAAAGCGTCCTAGAGTCCGTAACGGCCCCCAGGTAACCATCAATACTCATGCACTAAATGTGTAAAGTGTATGCATGCAACCATGTCATATATGTAAACATAGATAATATGTCAAATACATCGCATATACAAATAGAAACATATACAACAGTACATCTTTGAACTGTTGGGCCGCCTTACTAAGACAGGCCCCAAAATTACCAGAATCACAAGATCGTTTCCATTGAGTCGTCACATAGGCAGATCCCGGCAGGAATCCTCAGTGCTAGGAACATAATCACAAGCATGCTTTGTATGCATATTTAGCAAAACACATACGAAAACACATATGGCAAGCAATACATACAACAAAACACATAAAAGTGTCTCGAGTAAAATGATTACTATCTCATGGGATGTTTACCGACTTAATGTTTAAATAGGTTCACTAGCTCTTCCAAGTATGGTTTGACCCTAAATAACACCAAAAGACTTTATTTTAGCATTTTTCCAAAAATACCCTTGCATTTTACTTCAAAACGGAGCCCTATGTAATTTTTCGAAAATCCAGTGAGTTTGGCCCAACTTCCACAATTTTTAATATATTCCACAAAAATCATATTTGCATGAAACTAGAGCCATCGGAACCATTAAGGTGTCTAGTTTTTAGGAACAACAATTCTAGAGACCAAAAATACTCATATTTTGGCGTGTAGTCCAATTTTCACACTCTAGTTAGAAATACTCTGATGCTTTCAGAGCCTTTTTAAAATTAATTTCTCCTAGTAGAAAAATCTAAAAGACACAAAATTATACATAAAGGTGGATCTTAGGATGTGTAATTTATGAATGTAAAATTTCAACCTAATTCAAGTTCATTTACTATTTTTAAAATCAATTTAAAACTTCGCTGCCCTGAATTCCGCAGAATCGACAAAGCCTCTTTTCTAGTGTTTTCAGTGTTTTTGAGTTCGGAAACTTAAACCATGACTTAACCTCATACAAAATCACGTTCCAAACTCAATGGCACCAAAATCAAACCACAACACCAAGCCATAACATCATGGACGAAATCTCAACTTTAAACCTTAAAAAGTTAAGTTTTCGATGTTTACCTGAATCGGAGGCTTGGCTTGGTGATTTAGATACTTTCGCTCTTGATCTGAGTGTGTGGAGGTTGATGGACTCTTCCTTTCCATTCAACTGAGCATGCAAATTTGTGCCAAAAATGAAGAATTGAAGCCTTTTAATAATGATTAAAAGGAGTCCAGGCAGTCTAAATTAACTGGGGTAGATTCCTGTCCTGTAATTAATAATTTGATCTGGCTTCTCTACTTATTTCCCAAGATATTCTAGAATACTCCAGAGAAGGGATAAGTGGCACAACCTCCTCCATATATGGCAGATTTTTACTTTTCATTTTGTGAAAATTACCTATTGTGGCTCGGAATTTATGAAAATTACCAATTTTGGCCCGAAACTTCTTCATTATTCTTTTCTTTTTCCCCAAGCTCTTTAGATGTTTCATAGGGCTAGGTGGCGCCTCATGGACGCGACAAATCAGATTCCTTGATTTTTATTTTATTGTTCCCAATTTATCGATTTATCCCTTTTTATCTAGAAAGTGGGACTACACTATGACTTTTGAACTCGATTTTGCTTTTCTTTCCTCCAAGAATTTTTTTAATAATTATAAGAACTACGTGGCGCCGTTTCACTTTCCAATATGACCCCATATTTTTCTCATTCAATTCAAAAGAATGCCCTAATCGTCCCTATTGGTCCCCTTTCTACTTGGTTAGCATCTTATGGGACCCGTATTTTGTGTTTGGGCTTGAGTATAGATAAAATCATCGATTTTTCCTTTTCTCTCTTGGGTGGATGAAATTGAATGCTTAAGGGGTAAGGATTTGATTATTTTTCCCCTATATTCATTACTTACTTTTTGTTTTTAATCCTCAGTGACACGTGTCCTCAGGTAATTATTACAGCTGACTTTTCATTCTTATCTCTTCAAAAAAATGCAAGGAATCCTTACTTGACTAGGAAATGTCATGTGCATACTTATTTTAGCACATTTTTGCTTAACTAACTGCCTCATACCTTAGGACATAGCTAAATGATTTTTTTCCAACTAATTAACACCGTATAGGCCTTCTGTGCTACTTTTTCCATTGGCACTTCAATTTCTATGGCTCTTGAGCTCTGGGTCAAAACTCTCATTCAAAACGTCTTAAAATATGTCAAAAAGACACTTAAAAATTCCCCAAATCAAATGACCAAAGTGCCCTTACAAAATATCTTCTTAATTTGGCTTATTTTACAAGTTTCATTGACTTTTCTCTTTCTCCCTTACTTTGCACGAATTTGAGGCTTCTTGGGCAAGATTTGTTAGTTATGATTAGTTTTGATGATGTCTTATATAGATGCCATTATTAAAAGCAAAAAGATTGAGTAATATATTGAATAATATAGTTATCTCCTACATTGACTAACTACTATGTTTAATGTAGATTAGTCCAAGTTAAATGAAGGAGAATGATCAAGAAGGAGATAAGAGATGAAAGAAAGAAGTATCCGCGAGAGGTAGTCAAGAAAGCAAGATGCTATCAATGGATTTTGGAGGATAACCAAGAAGAAGAGAAGAGACTAGAGAAAGATGTTATCAAAAGAACTTGCACAATATAATAGGAATATCAACATTCAAGTTTTTGTGATACTTTGGAAGTCTCTATGATAAGCGAAGTTGGAATGAAGTTTTATCACTTTATGGATATTGAAGAAGAAAGAAGCTGCAGAGAATGATGAGCTCAAGTTAAATGATGAAGAATGATCAAGTTGGGAGATGGAAGAAGGAATAACTTGCTGAATGGAATGAAGATATCATTATTCAAGTTCTTATATTGATGCTAGAAGTCTCCAAGATCATATGGAAGTTGTAATGACTCAATTCTTTGTTAAAACAAGCAAATATAAGGTTTAGGATGAGAAAACTTGAGGTTTGAGTGTCTTCAGCATCTCTGGTGTCTCTGAACTAGCAAACCTCGAGGTTTCAAGTGAAAACTCGAGGTTTGAAGTGAAACCTCGAGGTTTCGGTGGTCTTCAAGAACTCTAGTCTACTGTTTCACGTTCAGCTCGGGTAACGTCTAGTAATTGGATGATATATCTTAAACCAGAAATCGGATTGAAGCGAAATCAGTGGCATATGAAACTAGACTCCCAATGTGTCATTTTGATATAAAATTCAAGCCTAAAGGAGGTCAGATCAAGGATCTATGAATTGTGGAAGTTGACAGTAAAATTCACGCCACACAGCCCGGACCAAGCTTCAATGTTTTGAGTGTATCTCACAAACTACAAATCTGATTGAGCTAAAATCAGTGGCATATGAAAGTAGACTCATAGAGATTTCCATCGAGAGTTGAATGACCAAAACAAAGTTCAGACTGAGGAGATATGTCCCTCAAAAGTTGAAAGTTAGTTCAGGGACGTTGCAAAAAACGCCGGTCAAGAACATCTTCATTCATCGGATCATGACGGACATAATACAATGAGTTTGGAGCTGATTCTTCTTGCATTGGATTCTTACCTCAAGCTTGGACATGTAAACTTGAGTTTGAAATTGGCCAAGAATTTTCCAAGTTTTCTGAACAAAGCAAAACCTCCAGGTTTATGGGAAACCTCCAAGTTTGAGCTCAAAGGGTGTTTTCTCAAGTTTCTCAAAATTATGAGAAACCTCAAGGTTTCTGCACAAACCTCGAGGTTTGTCAAGGCAGAGATTCTACATTTTTCTAGGTTTTTGAAAACCTCCAGGTTTCCGAAAACCTCTAGGTTTTGTTTGGCGCAAAAACTCGAGAATTTCCACTTTTGACGAAACCTCCAGGTTTGGGCAAACAAAGAGCAAACGACTTTTCTGCGGGTTTTTGAAAACCTCCGGTTTCCGAAAACTCCAGGTTTCTATCTGGCGCAAAAACTCAGAATTTCCACTTTTGACGAAACCTCCAAGTTTGGTCAAACAACTTTTCTCTGGTTTTGAAAACCTCCAGGTTTCCGAAAAACCTCCAGGTTTCTTCACGTCTTGAGAATTTCAAATCGACGAATTTGCAATACCTTCTTGTTTGATCTTAATACTTCATATGATTAATCTCTAATGTTCCTAGATATGTTTCACCACTTTATTGGTGAGTTTCAGACAGATTAGAGAATGTACATTGAAGGTTTAAAGCAAAAGCAAAAGTGATGTCGGACATTAAATGCAAACCCGAGAAAGTTGCATTCTTTTGGGTAATCCTTCGCACACGTTCAACAAAGGATTAAAGATTGCTTTCCACATCCAAGAGCTGCTATTCCAAAGGATTTATTTTCACGAAGTCAACTCTAAACTTCTGCAAGAATCGGATTAAGTGAAGATTAGAGAGAGAAGAGGACCAAAGCTTAACCAAAACCTTGTCTCTAATGAAGGCAACGGTTATATTGAAGATTACAACGGTCATATATTGATCTCTACCTATAAAAGAGGACGATTCAAGCGAGAAAAACATAGAGACACAAGCTTACATCTTCAACATGCTAATACTACGCTTTTTCATGTTTAGACAAACTTAGAGAGTGAAGTGATTTGTATTGCTATTCGGTGTTTATTCATTTACTTCTAAGAGAGAAGATTTATTGTAATCATTTTATCCTTAGAGAGTTACTCAAGATTGGGTGATCTTGAGTGGGAAACCCATTGTATTGATTATAGCTTGTAAGGGGAGTAAGTTCTTGTGAGAGAATTACTTGATGCGAGTGTGTAATCAAGTGGGTGTATTGATTACGGTTTGTAAGGGGGAGTGAATCCTAGTGAGAGGATTACTCCAACTACTGAAACGTGTAATCAAGTTGAAAGAAGATAGTGGATTGAAAATCTCAAGTGGAGCTTGAGGACCGGACGTAGGTCAAGGATTGGACCGAACCGGATAAATCTCGGTTGCATATTCTCTTCCCTTATCTCTTATGTTTCCAAAGATATATGTTTGAATGACTATCTATTGCTTTATAACTCTTTACTTGTCATACAAACTAGTTTTACTTGAGTTGCAAAAAGATTTTCAAAGTTCCTAAATTTTTATACTTCACCCAATTCACCCCCCTCTTGGGTTCAGCCGGTTATTACAAGATTGTGATGTCAATTTTATGATATAAGCAAAAGCTTAGGTGTCCTCTTGTGAAATGACCAAAATACCCTTAAAATATCTCTCAAGCTACTTCTTGATTAAGTAATTGTTGACTTATCCAAGAAGCCAACTTTGCTTCTTGATGAAGCTTCTTCCTTCTAGATTTTTGCTTGGCTTCTTCAACAAGATTCTTAACTTCATGAAGATTCCATACAATATTTCCTGAATTTAATAACACTTTACCTGAACTGGGTCTAGTCGTCTGCCTGATACAGGCTTATTCTCAATTCCCAAAGTTCAAAATTCAGGATATTACAGATCAACAAAGGTAACAAGTGTGTGCGCGCAAGAATTAATACACATAATGTGCTATATGAATCCATTGCATGTGGATGTAGACATGGCTTGGTTGAATGCCCCAAATTCCCACACCAAAAAAAAAAAAAAAAAAAAAAAAAAAAGTCAAGAGAAATTAGTGAGGATTTGTTTAGAATAACGATTGAAGTCTTCAAAAATAGTCCTTTGTGATATATGAGGTAAATATGTGAGAAAAATTCTATTTCAATTTACGTGAACATGCATGTAGAACCCTTAAAAAATTGAAGTCATGTTAATTAAATGTATGGGCTCCTATGATATATTACTTTCCCTTCACTTATTCAATATTAAATTGAAAAACAAGTCCAAGTATAATGAAAACATATGATAATTAACTACAGAAGAATATCAAGTGTCCTTGCTAGTAATAACTAACCATTTTGCAAAAAGCAAACTGGAAGCATGCATATCATATGCAAGGCACAAGATAGTTTATTTTATTAACGTACACACACACACAATATAGTATTCATCAGGAAGAAGTTAATAAGTGACATGCTAGTATCATTAATCCTCTAATATTGACTAGGAAAAAAGGGAAAATTGCTGAAAATTTTCCATTGTAAAATTGAATAGCCAAAGGTACCTGAAATTTGTTTAAGAACCTATGTTCAACCTATCTTTAACCGTGTAACTCTTCAGTTGTAAACAACATATTTTTAATTATTTGCATGACGAAAGAAATTTGCACATGATAATATATATCTATATTTTTTTTGTTGGTTAATATATATCTAGATTTATATGGATCTTCATACGTAATTCTAATCACTTGACACTTAGGCCAGGCTAGGCCGAAGTGCATTGGTTTAGATTGCCGAACACCATCCCAACAATAATCTAAGATTTTCATCGGAATTTAAGTGCTTAAATGACAAAATTTGATTACATTGAATTCCCTGAGTGCATTTACCTCTAAAGAATATATGATATCATGATATCACAGTAAATTAATTAATTTTTGAAGGTGGCACGCTTGGAATTAACTTTGAAGTCAAGTAATGGCAGCCAAGACCAACAAATTTAACTTGAATTGAAGGACCGAAAATAGAAGATGCTCTGGTCGCAAGTTCGAGCTGGGCAATTACGGACATATACATTCATGGACTTAAGACAGAATGTGGACAATTTTTTCGGACCCATATCACATACTCGGATCCTCCAGGTGCTCTTGCCCACATCACTTGGTGGGACTATTGGGGCCCAGCATCTTCGCTCGCTTATACACTTCTCGTTGCTGCCATGGTTGAGTTGGTTCAGAGGTTCGGTTAGTGACAGTCTTTTTTACAACGGAATCATCAACTTCTGCTGCTAATTCACTGAGTTTTTGGTATTACATATCCAATTTATGCTAGTTTAGGTGTTTAAGATGCTTGATTGTTGAGCTGAGAGATTGAACTTGTCCCTGAGCTCTATTCTTGGATTATTTGATAATATAGTTCATGATAGACAAGGTTTTCCTATGAATTTATGATTGAATTATTCCAGGTAGTGAAGTAGGCCGATTTGTAGCTTCTTAGAGGGTCTAAATTGTAAATTGGTTCTTATTTACACATTAAGATTTGCTATGAATTGTAAGAGCTTGATTTCGCTATGGTTATGGTTTTATCAAGGCAAAGGGGATTGCTTCTGCATAGCGGTTACTCGCCATTCATAAAATCAATATTACACCTGCATTCATTCAATATATGGAAAAATATATACAGATAATAACCTAGGTTCATTTTTTATCCATAAAGAAAGAGGTATAGTTCTAGTGATATCCAAACCACCCATAATTAATTTGTTTTGGTGCTTAATTGAGCTAGGACTCTAACTTATTTGAACTCACCAAAGAGGGATGGACCTAGCTTAGGTTGCCTCTATGCTATAGAGTGTTACCTAGTTTAATTTGAGAGCCTAAAGACAAGAGATAGTGAAATATATATGACACACCGTTGAAGAAGATTTGCACATGTTTAAGATGAGCTGCATCTACTGAGGGACTTGAGTTTTAGGTACTTTTTGGACTCTAAATTTTGCGATATTTTTAGAATTTTTTTCAAAAGTTTATGACTAAAATCCATCTCACCCCTTATCATCTCATAATTAAAATCCACTGGGACTCCAGCTGGCACAAGCGACTATTTGACACAACCTTTGCCGCCTTGGGGTCAAATCACTATTTACCACGAATTAAAATGGAATATAGTATAAACAACTCAGAATTGTTCTCTTATCAAAAAGCATTTTTATTTTGAATTCCCTAGATTAGACTAAGCGCTAAAAACATGGTTAGAAAGGGCTTTTGAAATTAGTTTTTTCTAAATTAAAATCCACGAATCAAAATGCAATATAAAGCTATTTCTACTCTTTTTGATATTTTTAGAAAATAAAGAAGAAATGTTTAAATTGAGAGTGAAAATATGAATGATGAATGCTTTTGGTAATGAAGATATGACTATCCTTACTCAAAAAGTATGAGAGTTAAAATTCATTAAGTTTTAATAAAAACCTCAAGATAACACTTGAGTCTAATATTCTCAATTAATATATAGTAGCTCCTACAAACATAGCTAACCACCACTTCTTAAAATATTGTTTAAAACCACTTAATGTGCTATTAAAATTGAAATAATACAACTTGAGTCTTCCTGAAATAATGCAATATAAAGCTATTTCTACTCTTTTTGATATTTTTAGAAAATAAAGAAGAAATGTTTAAATTGAGAGTGAAAATATGAATGATGAATGCTTTTGGTAATGAAGATATGACTATCCTTACTCAAAAAGTATGAGAGTTAAAATTCATTAAGTTTTAATAAAAACCTCAAGATAACACTTGAGTCTAATATTCTCAATTAATATATAGTAGCTCCTACAAACATAGCTAACCACCACTTCTTAAAATATTGTTTAAAACCACTTAATGTGCTATTAAAATTGAAATAATACAACTTGAGTCTTCCTGAAATAATGCAATATAAAGCTATTTCTACTCTTTTTGATATTTTTAGAAAATAAAGAAGAAATGTTTAAATTGAGAGTGAAAATATGAATGATGAATGCTTTTGGTAATGAAGATATGACTATCCTTACTCAAAAAGTATGAGAGTTAAAATTCATTAAGTTTTAATAAAAACCTCAAGATAACACTTGAGTCTAATATTCTCAATTAATATATAGTAGCTCCTACAAACATAGCTAACCACCACTTCTTAAAATATTGTTTAAAACCACTTAATGTGCTATTAAAATTGAAATAATACAACTTGAGTCTTCCTGAAATAATGCAATATAAAGCTATTTCTACTCTTTTTGATATTTTTAGAAAATAAAGAAGAAATGTTTAAATTGAGAGTGAAAATATGAATGATGAATGCTTTTGGTAATGAAGATATGACTATCCTTACTCAAAAAGTATGAGAGTTAAAATTCATTAAGTTTTAATAAAAACCTCAAGATAACACTTGAGTCTAATATTCTCAATTAATATATAGTAGCTCCTACAAACATAGCTAACCACCACTTCTTAAAATATTGTTTAAAACCACTTAATGTGCTATTAAAATTGAAATAATACAACTTGAGTCTTCCTGAAATTTGAGTACTAATTAACAACCCCTCAAAGACACAAATCAATCATATTAACAAAGCAATAACAAGCTAACTAATATAATCGCATTGCAACCACAAAAGAAATTCAAACATATATATTTTTCGCACTACAAAATCCAATGTTAACTACAAATATCAAACTGACAGAGATAACTAACATCAATCCTAATTCCATAATCATATATTAAAATTAGGAAATTCAAAAATATAACTAATAAAATGAGAGAAAAAGTCCCCTATGTAGTCCATTTTAGCAGATCATCAAGCATAAATCCTCATCACCAAGAAGCAAAGGATTAGCTACACATAGCACAGATGAATGGTAGAGAAAGAAAGCGAGCCGATGAACTGAAAGAGAGAAAGTCGCCACACTATGGAAGAGAATGTCGCCGGTGCTGTGAAACCATGGGATAATTGTCTGGAGGTGGTACTTGTGGTATTTTGATGACCCGATGCCATAATAGTGAAGATCGAGAGATCTCAATGGTATGTTCTAAGCTCTCCTCTTCGACGACAATAATGTCTGGTCTCTTCTTTCCCTTTCTCCAATGATGGCATTGAAGAACGACGGCGGAGGTGGTGTGATGACGAGGTTGCAATTGGTGAAGGTGGTGTGAAGAAGCTCTCCACAGCGCGATCTGCTCCGGGTCTATCTTGTATATCTTCAAGGCACTCACTCTCTCTCTCTCTCTCTCTCTCTCTCTCTCTCTCTCTCTCTCTTTGAGCTTCGATTCTCACCGTCGGATGAAAGGTGATGGTGGTTGAGGGAGGGCTAGCGACGAAGAAGAAGAGATGATGAAGGTGTTAGCCCTCCCTCTCTCCTCTCGAGATCTCTCTGTGTTGAATCCGAGTGCACTACCCATCTCATGAAGACGAAGTCCCCGGTCAAATTGGGATTTGACCAAGGACCTAAGTGGAGCTTTTAACGGTTCTCAAGAAAGGACTAAAATGAAAAAGTTTTGAAACATTTGTTAGGAAGACTATAATTTAAAACAGGCATCTCGGTCATTTTATGTAATTGTCCCTATCCTTTTTTTCTTTGACTTGCAATTTGCCAAGAATCCTAGGAGCCTTTTACTGTAATTTTCTCCAGTTCCCAAAATATTAATTTTGACCCTTCAAAATCTCAAATTTTCTTTTTAAATGCGTACAAGATTAAGCATAAGATAACATCAAAAGTTCAAGAAATCATTTGCATGAATAATTAATAAATTATGACCATTTTACCTCCAATTATGCTTAATTCAAGAAATGTCCCTGAATCGAATTAGTACTTAATAATGCAATAATGTACTAAGAAATGTATTAAAAATCCCAAATTTAATCATGAAAAATCAAATAAAATTATGGTTCAATCAGCAACATAAAAAACTTATGAATTAATGTTCAAGAAGTTACTTTTTAGTTACTTTTGTATCCAAAAACGTTTATGGTTATATTTACACTTTTGACATAAATTAATGGATATTTTTACACCTTAACCCTTCATTAGAAAGCTCACAGTAATGAATGGTTGGGGTCATTAACATCATGATCACTTTGTCCTCTTTTATAATGTTTATAGTTACATTTGTACCCAAAAAAAAGTTTATGGTTACAAATGACATGCTTCAATATCTTTCAAGATGATAAAAAATGTGTATAAGCTAAAATTATGGATTTTTGGGTTGGTAGTGAATATTTTGCTCTATTTCATAAACTTTCGCTTTTATAGATCATCTTCCTTTGTTAGGATATTGAAGCATGTCATTTAAGCTACATCTAAAGACCTTCGGAGCTTAAATCAATGCAAAAGAAGTTAGAAAGGAGATCAAGATGTTAAGACACTGGGAAAATGAGAAGAAATGAACTTAAACACACAGTAGTTTTTGGCCTCAGCCAATGCCATTTCTAGACTCAACCATGGACAAGACGTGGAGTTGTTAGCCTCGACCAAAAAAACTCTTAGCTACAGCCAATGGTGATTATTGAAACTGAGCGTTTTGATGACAACAACTGGACCTTTATATTCTTCCACCTTCGACCTTGGCAATCATTATGCGACTTGGAGGCTATATCTTGGGGCTTGGTGTGCTTGGGTTTGAGGCCTTTAGAGCTCTTGAAGCCATGTATTGAAGATTTGGAATGATTTAAGCTCCCTTTTCTTGGTTTTTCTGATTTTGTTCCTCTTTTCTCTTGTTTGCTGCTATGGCTACAATTTCCTTATGTATTTGTAGCTTGTGGCTGCCAATGAGCTAGTATCTGGAAACTTTGCTCTAGGATTTTTTTTTAACCCTTGTATGGTTTAACACTTGATTACTCCTCTATTTTTATGATTAATGATATATTGCGTTGATTTTATTCTTTGATTAATGCTTCTTGTTGATTATCTATCATGAGATTGTTGGGTTCACTTAATTGATGCTTGAGAGAGCTGGGTTGAGTGTAAAACTTGGGTGAAATTGTGTAAGAACTTGAAGTTTTCTTGTTGAATGGATGGTTTTGATGGTAAGATAGATAGATATATATATATATATAGTATTACAAAAAATGGATATTACTTTCCTCAAAGACGTCCTTTTTATTAAAAGAGAAGATAAAAATGAAGATGGTGGCATTTTTATAATTATGTGAAGACTTTTGGTATCCTAATTTAGTAAAAGGACACCAAAAGTAACTTTTTGTGTCCTAATAAAAAATTTGGGCCCAAATAAGGGGCTTTTGGTGTCCTAAATTTAAATTAGGATGCCAAAGGCGAGACGACACCAACTCGGTGCCGAGAGATAGTAAAATAAGGGACTCTTGGCATCCTAAAATGATTTTAAACCGCCAAAAGAAGTACTTTTGGCATTCTAAAAACAATTTAGGACGCCAAAAGAGACTCCTTCACACCTCCCAACGCGGGCTCTCCTCTTCTGCACAACTATCCTCTGCACCTTGCCTCATTTCATTTTCATTTAATTTGAAATATTTCTCTTCTTCTCTCCTCTGTACTTCCAACGCTCCCCTGGCCTCCTCCGCCATTGCCCCTCCTGCATCGTCATTCATTCTCCATTGACCATAGCCTCTATACCTTCTAACCTTTTTGCTCTAGTGTATGCATGCTCCGCCTCCCATCCTTGTCCTCGTCAGTGTCCTCATTTCGACTCGATCTGCCTCACTTAACCCTTTTTCGCTGTTCACTCTCACAACACATTATTGCCTACCTCGTTCAGCAATGATGGTTCGACCAAACTCAAGGGTTATGTGACATCGTCGACTCCAGTCCTCAAGACGGTGGCATCCAGGTGCTTTGAGGATTCTAGACAATGGCGGCTCCATCCAAGTTCGACCACCAATGGGGCATCGGTGTCGCAGGTCTACAATCTCACGACGGAGATCTATCAGGACTTAGTTGAATCTGTCAATCTGGTAGTAACGTCATTGGTCTTCAGGTTTCATCTTGCCATTACTATGTACTGTGATGTGGATTTTGTTTTTGCCTTTCTTCTGATTGTTAGATCTGAAATTTTGGATCTGTTTGTTTGATTTTAGTCGATATGTAATGCGATCTTCAATTTTATAATCAATCTTTTATAGGTTCAAATTTTAGTCCATCTGTAATGTGATCTTCAGGTTTTTAGTCAATCTGTATAGGTTTAAATTTTACTCAATCTATACTGTGATCTTCAGGTTTTTACTTGCTAGCGCCAGGGGGAGGTTTAAAAAAAAAAAGAAGAGCAATATCATTTGATGAGGGCCTTTTTGTCTTTAGCCTTGGGGTCCACAATCAAAAATAAACCAAGGATTGCGTATAGCAAACCTAGGATCGTTCTCTCTTTTGAGGAGCCTTTTATTGAATCCTAAGTAATTTAAATGTCATGCAAATACAATCAAAACAAGGAGAAAATTGGTTTTGGATTTTCAAATTAACAAACTAAAATAAGAATGCAATTAAATTAAATGCTAAACTATTATTTTTGGTATTTTTATAAAATTGGTGAATGAGTAAATTAAATGATATGGAACTAAAAATATGGATGATGGTACTCTTGGTGATTAAGAAATGACTATCCTTACTCAAAAGATTATGGGAGTTAAAATTCATCAAGTCTTTAAGAAAAACTCCAAGATACCACTTGAGTCCAATATTCTTAATTAATAGTAGCTCCTACAAACATAGCTAACCACTACCTCTTGAGAAATTGTTTAAAACCACTTGATGTGCAATTAAAATTGGAATTATGCAACATGAGTCTTCTTAAAATTGAGTACATAACAGTCCCTCAAAGGGCACAAATCAACTTTATTAACTAGACAATAACACGCTAATTAATATAATCTCATTGCAACCATAAGAAATTAAAGCAAATATAATCTTCACATTGCAAAATCCAAAATCAATCACAATTATCAATCTAACAAAGACAATAAACATTAATCTCAGTTCCAGAATTTATACACAATGATTCCTAAAACTAGGCAACCTAAATGTATAAATCTAGACTAATAAAATGAACAAATTAACTCCCCTTTGAAGCTTTGGAACTCAAGTCAATATCCACCACCAGCCACACATTAAAATCAATCGACCAAAATCCATAAGAAGCTGTGAAAGGGATTTAATGTTGAAAGTAAGTGGTTCGATAGATTTGGTGAAGGAATGAAGAGATCTTGAGGATTTGGTCGAATCTGGACTATTGGAAGTTGACCGTGCTCGGAAGAAAAGAAGAGAATCTCCAGCGATGGGAAGAGGAGTGGTGGTGACGGTGATGAGGCGGTAGGTCGATGAAGAGAGTGAAGGGAGGAGGGAGTGGCGGCTTGCCGGCGACGGAAGGAGAGAGTGGTGTCGCTAGCGAGAGGAGTGAATCAGAAAAATGGAAGAAGGAGGTCGTGAGAGCGTGTATGTTGATTGTGCCGTGTGAAGAAGATGAAGTCCTGATTCTAGGTTAAAAACTCCCGTCCGCGCGGCTTGTTTTTCTCCATCCATTCCCCCACTCACGGGTCCTCAATGAATAAAGCCCATTAATTCCCCTCACCGGTTCAATGTGTCTGCTAGGTCTGAAAGTGTCGGGTTCCACATTTAATTGCCATAATCGACCTAATTCACAAATGCCAAAACGCGAGTTTAGCTGCAGGGACCAAAGTGCAAACTTTAAAACTTCTAGAGTAGGGACCAAATTGCAAACTCTATAACTTGAGCTAAAACTTCTATTTTCAAATTTAATCTAATCTTTTTGTCCACCCACAAATAAAATAATTAATCTAACATCAAATATCCTCAGAAAAATCAATGATTAAGAGTAATTACAATTTTTTGACAATTTTGTCCTTTTCAAAATTTCCTAATTTAATATATTTATTCTTAATCTCAATTTATCACAAGAAATACATTTAAAGCTCAATAACTATGAGAAAATACATTAAAAATCCACATTTAATTACCAAAAATCATGTAAAAAATATGGTTCAATTAGCGTCCTAAAAAATTTAGGGCACCGTAACTCTCAACTTTGGCGTCCTAAATTTTTTAGGACGTCATGACTCCTCAATTTTTACACCTCCTAAATAGGCGTCCCCCAGAAATAAGAGGTAAAATAGGCTACAACGGGATGCCATAAGTGTTTTTTGTAGTAGTGATACTTGCCAACTTAAGGCCAGTTTGGGATGGCTTCAAAAGAAGAAAAAAGTCTAGTGGTAATGAAAAAAGCCCAGTGGCAATAAAAACATGATTTTTTGTGTGTTTGGTATGGCTTCAATGTATGATGGACTTTTGATTTTGATGTGGCTTTTAGGCTAAAGCTAATTGTTGGAGCTTTTTTTTTTTTTTTTTTTTTTTGACTTTTCTTGAAAAGGACAGTTGGACCCCCTGCAAGCCATCACTTCCTCTCCTCCTCAATTAATTTAGGGAGAATTACATACGAGTCCCAAGGAATGAGAGATATTTACATTTAGGTCCCTTCAAATGAAAAAATTACACGAAAGTCCCTAGGGACTTACGTAATTATTTTATATGAGTAAAAGACCTTTTTGCCCATTCTCCTTCTCCTCTCTCCCTTTTTGATCTCTCACTTCCAAAAGCTATTTACCACAACAAATGCATGTAATAATAACAGAAAATGCATATATTAATAACAACTTATGAAAACCTGGATTTTTTCATCTCTCACTTCCAGAAGCTATTTACAACAACAAATGCATGTAATAACAACAGAAAATGCATATAATAACAACAACTTTTCAAAACCTGGATTTTTTCACCTATCACTTCCATAGGCTATTTACAACAACAAATGCATGTAATAACAACAAAAATGCATATAATAACAACAACTTTTCAAAACCTGGATTTTTTCAAATAGCCTATGGAAGTGATAGGTGAAAAAATCCAGGTTTTGAAAAGTTGTTATTATATGCATTTTCTGTTGTTATTACATGCATTTGTTGTTGTAAATAGCCTCTGGAAGTGAGAAGTGAAAAAAAATCCAGGTTTTGAAAAGTTGTTGTTATTATATGCATTTTCTGTTATTAATATAGGAAGAAGGAGAATGGGCAATAAGGTCTTTTACTCATAACTTCTGTGTAATTTTGTCATTTGAAGGGACCTAAATGTAAATATCTCTGTTTCTTGGGACATGTGTGTAATTTTCCCATTAATTTACTCTGCAACCTTTCATTCGCTTTTTTTTTTTTTTTTTTTTTTTTTTGCTTCAGGACCGTTGAGCTTTTTTTTTTTTTTTTTTTTTTGCTTCATAGTGTAATTTATTTATTTATGTTTTTCTTAATTTTTTTTAATAAGAAGAAAGACACCAAAATAACCCAAATGCGCAGATCCCACTTCAGGCCATCAAAACATGACCTAATCACCATAAATATATAGGGAGTAGTTTGAAATTAAATCTTGTAGGGAAATTAACTAAATACTCGTAAATCACCATAAATACTCTGTTTAGATTATGAAAAGTGACAAAAAAAAGCTTAAGATTTTTTTAATGGTAATTTTACTTTTTTTTTAAAAGCAAAATTATATTTAAATTTGATTTTTTATCCTAAATTATCACACATAATATACAACATATACATGTGTGTGTGTGTGTGCGTGTGCCGCTCGCGGTGTTTGCATGTGTGTGTGTTTAATAAAATATGTGATTTTCGGTTACTTTTCAAACACCGTATCAAACAAGTGCCCATCGGAAAAAAGGTCACTTTTACCACCACTATCTCAAACATAAATCACATTAACAATCAAACATTTAGAAAAAAGCCCATCAGGAAAAAAAGTTACTTCTACTACCGCTATCCCAAACAGGTCCTTACATAGTCACATTAGGATTGGTGTTTGAAATTCAAAATTAATAAATTGTAGTAAGAGATTGAGCAATTTATGAAGTTAAACACTTCTTGACTTGAGATAGCTTTTGCAGGTACTTCTTGGATCCAATACTAGCTACCACATATTTTCATAAAGAGTGTAATACCCTAATTTTCATAATTCTTATAAATATTGTATTTTAGAAAATAATTAGCAAAATACAAAGGTAAATATGTGTCTCAAATAAACATAATCTATTAATTATATTTTTGTGCAAATTTCACTTTGGAATTTATTAACCAATGGTTAATTATGAGACATTATTTAGGGGCTATTTAATATGAGATAAATAGCACATAAAATAGTAATTAATTCATAATCAAAGGAGATAAAGAAAGGGTTATGAAGACCCTTAGCCAATGAAAAATCAAGAAAATAGGGCTAGATCATTGTGTAATTAAATTGGCCAATAAGAGAATTAGAAAAACATAAGATTATGAAATATATAAAATAAAAAAATAATTAAAAAAAAAACCCAAAGGCCAAGAGTGATCAGCATGCATGTCGACCATGAGAATGAGAAGAGATGAAATTTTTGAGTTGAAAAGTCAAACTTTTCAACTACCCAATGAGAGGCCATGAAATAATTGTTATATGGTTAATTCAAAAACACATTTAATGGCTATTAGAAAGGGGATGTCGACCAAGCCATGGGAGGTGGAGATTTGTCTTCATAAAGTGTCATTTTAATCCAATGGTTAAGGTGAGTTTTAGTTAAATTTAATTTCCATTTGTGTCCTCAATTTTTCCCTATAAATAGAGAGGCTTGGCTTCACATTTCTTCACACCAAAAATCACAATCACCTCTGATCCTTTGATTAAGAGAGTGAGAGTGAGAGTTCTTGAAGAAGGAAGAAGGAGTTCAAGATCCAAAAGTAAGTTCTTGAGCTCTAGTTTTTAGTTCTTGAGTTTTAGTTTTTAGTTCTTAGTAAAATTGTAGTTTAATCTAGGAAATTGTTAGAAATATTCCTTTTCATGTTTGGAAGTCTCCATTGCTTTTAAAATGAAAAATGGAGTGGAAAACATGTTAGAGAATAATTTTTAGAATTAATAGATCATTATGATAAAGCTTTGGAAAATTGCTGGTGTAAATTCTGTGCTGGCAGCGAAAATAGATGCTATTATTTTATGTAGCTAATTAAGTCATTAAATCATGAAATTTTACATGAATAAATTAGACATGTAGGGATTTCCAAATATATAAACTTTGAAGCATTTTGAGTTCTACACAAGGAATAACATATTTTTGAATTTAAGCCTTATTTATGGAGTTATAAACTGGGCAGCGTTGAGAAAATATTAAACTGGGAATAATTATTGATGTTCTAGGTTCTTGGAATATTTTTTATTGAAAATATACATGTCAAGGGTCATGAGGAATTTTATGAAACCTCGAAATTATTTTTTTAGAATTAATTATGATTTTCCAAATTTGCTGCAAAATCTGCCCAGAAAATCCAGCATTTCGTTTTTAAGAAAATGTAAGGGAAAAATTGTAATAAACCTTTAGGATGCTATTCTAAGAAACATGATATTTATCAAAATATCATATAATAATCCGATGATAATGTATAGGATATCCAGGAAGTCAGGAGTCAGATTCAAAGGTCGGGTGTGTTGGTAACTACGCGGTGAAAGGTACGTTCGCGTACTAGTAACTTTAATCGCCCATATCTTGTATGATCGTATATGCTTGATTGATTCATGAAGTGATGGACAAGACTAGGTCATGGGTCATGCACTTTGACTAATTTTATGGGGCTTAGATCACCTGTTTATACATTCAGCTTTATACGGGTTATAGTCTTGATAATGCCATTGAATTTTCCTAGTGCTGAGGACACGAGGGGCCATCGTGGCACTAGTTAGTGCAAACGTTACAAAATTTATATGTGCCGTGTGCTATGTACTGTTGTGCTGTTGACATTACATCTGCTGTGTGCTTATGTATTGTTGTAACCTTACATCTGCTGTATGCTATGTATGGTTGATGCTGATATGTAATGGATATCTGTCATATATTGTTATATCTACTATAGAGGTTAACTGTTACCTGAGATTCAATCCAATTGAATCTCATATTTGACTAAAGTTCAGAAAAGGAACCTGGAACATAGAAGGCATCGGTAGATAGAGCCGTGAAGAGGCACTGATGGACGGAGCCGTGAAGAGGCACCGGTCAAAGCAAATGCCGAAAGAAGTTTAACAGAGCCTACCTTCTCGCATGAATCTAATAAGGTTACTTCAAACCATTTGGTGTCTAGAAAGGGTTCGTCTATGTGGTTCAGTCAGTGAGTCGCCGTGAATTCGAGGAGACTTCCACTAGACACCGGCTTGGCCAAATCGTTTGACTAATTGAGTTAGGTTAATTGCCCCAAGTCTAGTTAAGGCTTGGTTTAAGGTTGTATAGTTACCATGTAAGAAATGTAATTATACAAGCTCTGTATTGTTGTATCACATGAATATTCCTTCGGGAAATTTTTAATATATCAGCTCATGTCGAGACATCAACATATGTCTGGGCATTTATATCAGTTACTCATCGTCCAAACGTTAGCGCATGCTCTCCGTTTCCGCATTACTCTGAGTGGTAGCACCTCAAACTCTGTTAAGATTTCTAAAACCAAGTGTCAACCGACACATTTTGAAGTGTAAAATTTGGGGTGTTACAAAGAGCATATATGGGAGGAGGCTAATTAAATGTTATGAAATACAAGGAGATACATAATCCTAGTCACTATTTTATTTTTGAAGTCAAAGAATCACTTGTTTATATTACTTTTTACTTTTAGTGTAGATTTATTTCATAGTTTCCCTTCACTCTTGAATTTGGTATTACTAAAATAAGGCAAAAGTGTGATAATCAATACTTATCTGAATTTTAAAATTAAATCCTAATAAAAACGATACCTTACTTACCATTTTAGCAGTTGACGCAACCTTTACATTTGTAGTGCAAATAACCTTGGAGGGGTTGTTACTAGCTGGCATTTAAGCGACCACTCGTTTCCATTTTGACAACGGGCTCATTTTTAATAGTGTTTCCTGTGTCGTAGGCTCCATTATTAATTAAGACCACTCTAATTGAGAATATTCGCAATGTACATTAACCATGCACTTAGGGGGACCAAAGAAGTGTGCCCCTTGCAGAATAAAGTACCGATATATTACGGGCTTTTGTTTCTTCACTATCAATCTCACTGGTCTTTATGTCTTTTGAATGCATTTTAAAAAGGGTTAAGGTTCCTTAAGTGAAGACACGTCTAACATCATAAAATATTATTTTAGTAGTAACTTTAAGGTGATTGATGCACCCTAAAAAACACTTTATAGTTTTGGATGAATACAAAATATTTTAGTATGCTAGATAAACTACAAAATCTTTTGCGATACTGGACTACTCTTAACCCTTCAAAAAATTAAGTAATGTTGATTAAATGCATGGGTCCCTTTGGATATATTACTTTCCCTTCACTTATTCAAATATTAAATTGAAAAACAAGTCAAGGAATGATTAAAACAGATGGTAATTAATGATAGAAGAATATCAAGTGTCCTTGGGTTTTGATGTGTGCGAAGAGACGAGAAGAAAGGGAGGCTTGTTTATATGTGAACTTGAGGATATTATCACTCCACGTAATTCATAACTATACAAATAAATGCCACACTCATTAAAGTTAGAACTTCATCATATGAGGATATTATAGAAGTGTATTTAGATCATTTCACGGACCAGACACATAGCCTTATTTATATGGGACTTTAAGGGCCCGTTTGGTTCAGGAAACTTTTAAGGAGGGAAATGAACTTAAAGAAGGGAAGATTGAGAGGCAACTTTAAAAAATTTAGCTGTTTGGTTGACATGGGAATTTAATTAAGTTGAGGGAAGATAATTTGTTTGGTTTGAAGAATTGGGTGTTGGTTAAGTGGGAAAGTTAGGTAAAATTCCCTTAATGCCCCCAGGAAAAAAAAACGCAGATAACGTTTTTTTTTATTCGTCGTGCGATTTGAACAGAAACAGAGGCAAATCGAATCGTGTCTTCGAGGAGAAAGGCAATTGGTGGAGAGCTCAATTCGATTTGAAATGGCGAGGACGCAACGATCATAACGGCTGCGGAGGTGCGAAGGTCGTCGAACTGACATGGAAGGAAAAAGAGGGGGACAACACCACAAATGAACCAATCTTGTGCGGAAATAAATTTTGCAAGAGGAATAGGGAAGGAAATCTGTGAACATTGAACCCAAGTGCTGATTTGATAGGGAAAAAACGAAACTTTAAAAATCTGTCAGTGCTAAACCCCTGAAATTGTAAAGTGGATGGAAAAAATGACAACGTTGGTAATTCTAAACAGAGTTGCGTTAAAGTAAATAACGAAAAGGACTGGAATGTGTGATGTAACAATTATCCAGAACATTGGAGCTTGAAGATGACAATAACCAAACCGACCTCTTTGAAAGTGGGTACACAATCTGATAAAGTTGAGATGAAATGCAGGAAACTATCGTAGCAGGCAAAAAGGAAAGGATATATCTGGAGAAGTTGACAAGTCCATGATCATAGTTGATAACTGAGCAAGTTAATAAGCACTGAGGTATAAAAAATGCATATCACAGTGTACGGTTGTACAAAAGGTGATTGCAAGTGCAGAAGGTGATGCACAAAAATGGTGTGGTTATAGTCGAAGCAATATCACCATAAATTGCATTCAACCTAAAGGTGGGTGCAAGGAATAAAAAAAAACCACTTTGGCCTTTTCAAATGCTGTCTAAAAAATGACAAAAACTTACCTTGAATGAACACAATCCACCCCACAAATGGGCAAATGTCATGCACAGAAATGGGTTGGTGATAGTTGAAGCAATACCACCATAACTTGCATTCAATGCAATGTGGGTTAAAGGAAGTAAAATTATGCCATTTTGGCCTTCTCAAATGCTGCATTAAAATGAAGAAACAAGTCAAATTGAAGGACCATAATGCACCCCACAAATGCAGCAACGTTTAAAAAGAAAAAAGGCTAGTTGTAGATGAATGAAAATGACCATAATGTGGATTGAATGGAAGATGTAAAAGTAAACCAGTTTGTGGTGGTCAAATGCTGCATAAAAATGATGGCAAAAAAAGAAACTCATTGAAGGACCTTACTGCAGTCCACAAAAATGGTGCATAATACCCACAGGGTTTAAAAAGTTAGTTGCATAAAACCAAACTTCATAAATAAAAAAAAAATAAAAAATAAAAAACCAACAGAAGCCATGTATGTCCCAATTGATAGTAGTTGCAGCAGTAGACCAACAATTACAATACCAAACCAAATAGTGCACGCAAAGATGTAAAACAAGTCGGGTAAGTTATATGTCAATCAAGAAGGTCAATGTCACGAAACACATTCAAGTGCCAACCTAACAAGAAAGTTCGAACCAAACAGTCAAGTTCGAACTCAGCTGACATAATTTGAACCAGTACGCTAAAAAGCAAAAAGACTATCCTGAATCATATCAAAAAAACATTTATACAGGTCAGCAGGAGTAATGACTTATCATGTTAGCCAACCTAGTTTACCAACCATGTAAAAAAAGATTAAAACATAAAAAGCGAAACTAATATCTAATTATTCTTCTTCGTCTTCGTCTTGGCTAGCGGCTTCCTAGTAGTACCCTGTCTTGGTGATGAAGTGCGTGAGCCAGGCAGGTTAACTGGGATGTACATGGGGGTTGGAGGCCTAGGGGGTGGAGCAGGAATGTGTGATTCAGCTGAGAAGATGTGGGGCAAATTCTGAACTGCCAGGTTGCTGCTGAAACTTGAAGGAGGTATAAACCTCAAGGGAACGACATGTACTATATTCCTAGATGGGGCAGGAGGAGGGTTGACAGGTTCAGGCAGAGTCACAAGGGAGAGTGGGGTGACTGGTTCCAATTCCTCATCTGTTGGACCTTCGTTTGCATTGTCACCATTAGCATGGTCTTGTTCAATTTTCTTTTCACCTGTGGGACCTTTGTGCACATTGTCACCACCCCCATCGTGTTGCTCACTAGTTTTGTCATCAGTTGTTGGACTTTTGGTCCCCTTGTCATCAACGCCAGCCTGTTCCTCCATTCCCTCTTCATGTGTCTCACCTTCAGTCCCCCTGTCACCACCACCAGTATATGAGTCCCTTTCTTTTTCATGTGTATCCCCTTCAGTCCCAGTGGCACCACCAACAGCGTCCTTCTCCTCTTCTTTTCCACTTGTGTTCCCTTCACTCGTTGTGCCACCACCAGACACCTTCTCATCCTCTTCTTTTCCATGTGTGTTCCCCTCACTCCCAGTGCCACTACTAGAAGCCTCTCCCTCCCCTTGTTTCTTACCTTTGTCCCCCTCACTCCCAGAACCACCATCAGACTCCTCCTCATCATCATCTTCTTCTCCTTTTCTGTTGCCTTCACTCCCAGAACCTCCATCAGACCCCTCGTCATCATCTTCTTCTCCTTCTCTATTGCCTTCACTCTAGAACCTCCATCAGACCCCTCCTCATCATCGTACTCATCATAGTCTTGTTTCGTCTTGTAGTTTGATCCCCCGGCACGACCACCCCGTCTGATTGAAGATATATGCTTCCTGTACATCCTGACATCATCCATTGTGATTCTCAGTTCCTTCAATCGATCAGGCGTCATTTTCACCCTCGCCATTTTTGTTTAACTTAACCGGAAGCAACTGGAGATTTTCTAGGGTTTGAAGTAGTGTGAGTAGAGCGATTAATGGGGAAACACTTTGCAGTTCCAGTGGGTGTCATTGGATTAGATAAGTGACGGTTATAGGTACAAGTCTACTCTACAAAAGTAGAGCAAAGTTATGACGGTTTTCCTATGAGTGGACGTGCGTTCGAACTTCGTATCATATGTTGACACATGTCTTATTTCACTGTTATAATTTTAAATTTAAAAAATTAAGTTTTTAAGGGCCAACCGTTGGACTTCCTGGTTACAATAGTCAAGTTTGAACCAAAATACTACGTTCGAACTTTGACATGTAAAGCGTGTATATTAGTCAGAATGGGAATGTTTACTAGGAAGTTCGAACGCATTAGGTGACAGACGGACATATCAGCATGTGAACCAGTAAATCCATAATAACCCTGAAAGTAACAAATTTATGCAGTTCTACTAGGTGAAAACAGTCAGGAAAATTATATCAATATTTATATTCAAAACCACCAAGTCTTTACATTGTGGTGGACTTTACACTTGCCAACCAATGATAAGAACAGAGGCCTATCAGCTAAAGTTACATACAGCCCAAAAAAACCTATTACATGGGCCTATATACAGATGGCAGGAACAAACAAAAGATATCCTACTACAGTACAGATGGAAGACCAAATTTATCCCATGTTCAATCTAACAGCAATTCCCTATATGAACATGGTCCAAAGTTTGGTGTCCAATACAAAAGCCAGAGTTACGCCCACAATATAATGACACAACTTGATTAACCTTGACCACCCACAAAAAATACAATGTTAACTTTACATGGTAACCTCTATTGTTGAAGGAGGCTATGGATCCACGAGGTTTTATACATTCGAGGCATTTTTCCAAACGCACTCAACATTCTCTCATTGGCAAGCATCTTGATATGAGCCTGTTCCTCTCATCCCATGCCAGATCTTCAAGCTCCAGCAGCTGCATGAAAATATCATCACCCTTTGCATCAATATCAGCTTGCCTTTGCCTTTGTTGAGCAGCCATCTGATTGCAAACTCTGTCAACCACACCGACTATTGTCCCTTCCAAAGAGGTGACTGTGTCCCTCAATGCATCAGCCATGATTTCAGAGTGGTTCAAATGTTTCTTCTTCGCTCGAATGCTAGATGGTTCAGCTTCATTCAATGCAGTTTGTGCTGTCAAATTGATTGGTTGTGTGAAAACAGTTTCAGCAGTAACATGATTCGGTGTTTCTGGAAGTTCCTCATCCTCTAGATTAATTTGTTCCTCCATCCCGATAGGAGAGTCCACATCCTCACCCACAGCCCTATCCTTACCCCATACCATGGTGAGGGACTCAAAGTTTGGGAGAGGCCTGTAGCGAAATTGTGCCGCCCTTGAATGAGCCTGTGAATTCACCATATATGTCAGAACGGAGGGGATAACTTTAAATGTCATTATAAGTAAATTGTCATGCATAGGAGTGACAAATGCGACAGCATACCTTGACATACTCATCCTACACCTCTTTGTCAGTTGTGACACATTTTGTGTCAGGATCCCAACCAAAGCCTGATGTGTTGGTCCCATAGACCATGTCGTGAGTAGTTTGCCACAATTTCTTCAGGGTCTTAATTCTGGATGTTATATGCGGAGATGCCTTAATCCCACACCCGGGAAGCTTTTCTTCCATCATAACCTATAGCGCATTGGCAAATTCCGACTTGAAGCCATTATCAGCTATGAACCTGTGGTAAACCTTCAGAGTTACAAGGCAGTCGATCAAAACCTTATCCTCCTCAGGCGTCCACATTTTTTGTTTCCCCTTTACAGCTTGATCAACCTTCTCCATCTAAAAAACTCACAGTCAATACACAAAGAGTATTAATTTGCATTAGGTTCAAGATAAACATATACCAAATATCACACAGATTGCACCAAGTGTAACACAAATTGTTTCATTACAGTGACAACTGAATTGAGAGTTCATACTAATAAGCCAACCTAACATAATATGACATATTGTCCTGATTAAAATATGTGTACAACAACATCAATTATCAATACGTGTCACAAAGGCAGCAAACATCCCATTTGCAGCACTCTCCCTAAAATTATTCCAAGAGTCAGTAGTTTCCATTGGAACCATGGGGGTGTTTTCGATTGTGGGAGGTCCAGCGTCAAATGAGTCAAGCTGCTCATCAAGAGGATCTTGAACTGATTCACGACGAATCAGATTATAGAGAAGACAATATGCGAGGATGTATCTATTTTGATCTTGACTGGGTAATAAGATGCACTCCGGAGGATTGCCCAACGTAACTTGAGTATGCCAAAGCACCTTTCTATGACATTACGAGCAGCCGAATGTCGAATATTGAAGCACTCTTGCGGAGTTCAGGGTTGGCTTCCATGTCTGCACGAATTAAGGTGGTACCTCTGGCCTCTATAAGGAGCCAAGAAACCCTGGCAATTTGTGTACCCCGCATCAACCAAATAGTAGTTACCTATGGAAACAAACCATTCCACAATATTTTGATTCTTATAAAAGTTGAACAAGGAACGATACATACTTATATTGCACCAACTATAACATGTATACCTTGTGGTACTCGCAGACCATGTCGTCTTCGTATAGCATCGCGCAACACCTTCCCATCCGCAGTAGACCCTTCCCATCCAGGCAAGACATATATGAATTGACCATCCGGTGAGCATACACCCAAAACATTCGTTGTTACCTCTCCTTTCCTATTTCTGTACCTCCCCTTTTTCTCGGCAGGGACTTGTACGCGTATGTGCGTCCCATCTAATGCACCAAGGCACCCCTGCAAACATAAACAATTAACAAAGCATGTGGTCAAACCATTATTTGTTTATATATGCAGAATTTAACGTGTCACACAAAAACACATGCAACGTACCTTAAACCACTTCCATCGATTATCATTTGAGTCCTCCAGAATAGGCTCCGCTTTCTTAAGTAGCAATGTTTGTAGTCTGATGGTAGCATTCAACACAAGTTTAAAGTATCTACTAATCGTTTCACCCGACCTTCCAAACTCAAATTGGATTACTCTGTTCTTGACATGATGACCTAGGATGTGAAGGAACATCGCCACTTGCTCATCAACTAGCATATGATTAGTTGGTTTCAATCCACCAATTGTGTCTAACATGTGACACAATTTATCAAACGTTGCCTGATACATCCTAATTTAGTTGAAGCAGGTTGTATCACTACTATATATTATTGCCCTCAAATTCGCTCTCTTGGCATGAAAGTCTAATCTATATGACCTATCCGGTAGGTGCCTCGGTCTACTTGATCCCACTGCAACTACCATATTCACAATGAACGTCCTCACCGCTATAAGCTAAGCTAAGCATCCAGCCAACATTGCAACCATTTCCTCTGCCTCTTGGTCCATACCTACACAATTTTTTCCACACCCATTTGCCCTTCAATGTCATCTACTACTCCTCTTTACAAACTACATCTACTTAGGTTGAAACATATCTTATTTTCATCCTATCTACTTTAATTGACAACATCAATTATTAACCATAACAAGCCATGTCACTGTTAATTAAAAGCATTCCACCAGCCAACATATATAACACACAACTAATCATCATGCACATTAAAATTGTTCACATCAACGAAGCACAGTCAATATGTAAAGGAAACAAATAGCTTCACATCGTCATTTTCACCGTTGCTTAAACCACAGACATACAGGACATACTGGAAAAGGAAACAAATAGCTTCACATCGTCATTTTCACCGTTGCTTAAACCATAAACATACAGGACATACTGGAAAAACCAAATATGTGTCCCTACTGTATACATGTTTCACAATACCCATCAAACCACCCTAAAAAATGCGACAAACATTATGTGCATTTCCCACAGGTACGCATCCTACACAGCAGAAGAATAATAATAAATTTCCCCCACTGTACAGCAAAGCACCCAAATTGCTTCCCCACTGATTGCGTCGAAGGCAGTCCACAACCAGGCCATCGCCATTATTCACCAGCACAACGCACAAAAAGTTTTCAAAAAAAAAGCCATTCACTTAAATAATACCTCGATTCGATCTTGCTTGCCAGCTCCTTTGCACGATGTCGTCTACCTTCGTCTGCTCCTTCTTCTAACTCCAGTCGCGATTCTGCTTTTTTATGATATCATAGGGGCTTTTTAGTCCTCCAAATTCACTTTCACAGGGGAATTTTCAAGATCCCGCCATTTTGTGGAGGAGCCCGTTTTCCTTCATTTGTGGGAGCTTCAGAGACGGCGGGAATGTTAGTTCCCAGGAGCAAGGCGCGCCAAACAGCTTCTCACCCACGGAACTGGGTTAAGTTCCCAGGAACAAGGCTGATAATTGAATATTTCATACACTACTTTTTATCTCTTGATTTATAATTTAGGACTCTTTAGCTAATAAATAATGGCTTTTATACTTATTTGGGCTTTGGGCCTTTTATTATATTTTAGCCATTATTTAATAATAAATTCTAGTTTTACATTGCTTCACCATTTTTACCATAACTCTTGAACCAGACATCGTATTTGCCTCATTTTTGTCTCATATTTTAGATGATTCAGAGAGCTACAATTGTTATGAAGACATAAAGAGCAAATTCAGAAAAGAAGGCGGTTGATTTTGGAGCCGAAGTCATATGTATTTTTGGGCTCGAATTTTGTAATTAAAGCCCATTTTATTTTATTTTCATTTTGGGCTGACCCATTTCCATTTTAGGTTTAGGTTTAAGTTAGATGGCAGCCATGAACATTTAGTCATTCACGTTTTTAGACACTTTTGAATCAAATACGAAGTTTTATTTTCTCTCATCTGTTCTTCCTCTGTTCATCTTGTTCTTCATGTTCATGATGAACTTCTTCATTTCGTTCGATTTTCGTTCTGCATAACCATGACTAACTAAGCTACTACAATTGACCCATGGATTGAGGATTCCACTATCCGGAGGACTCGCTCTTAATTGGTAACCATCTAACTCGCTTCGCATTCTTTAATCGGATTCGATTTTTGGATTTGGATTGGGCTTTTGATTAAAAACCCGATCAACATTTCCCAAGGACGTAGTTCGAACTAGGTTAAAGTATTCTTGTGTGATTGTACGGTGATACGCCACTGATTCAAACAAATTCTGAGCAATTGTTCAGTTGAGGGAATTTCTGGACAAATGCAGAGATTTCGATTTGTCCAGAGTCGATCACAAGTTCGGTTATACATCTGTTTTCGTCCGAGGAAGGGAAGTGGTGGAATTTGAAATCCTAGGTTAATCCTCTCGTTAATCTTCTATTTAATCTGTGTTTACTTCATTCCGTTTATGTTATTTCTTTTTTATTCTCTTTGAATCAAAACCCCAATTTTTTACCGTTTTATTGCTTTGTTCGAATTGAACCGATCGAATTCATTGGGAAACGACCCAGGTTACATTATACTGCAAATCCTTTTTTAATCTGGTTATTTTGGGAGATTACGGCAAATCTCTGTCAAAGGCCCAATTCTGTCAACCAAACGGGCCCTAAGGGATACTATAATTTCACGGGATTCACAACTATACAAATTATGGTCCACACAAGATAAGATAGGAAGGTAGAATCTTCACCATACGAGAGTTGAGATCTGTATATCTTTTCACAGGGAAAAAAACAGAGACCTGTCTCTTCCATTTACCGTAGATATTTTCAATGAGTGGTGGTGTATGTTTGGGAAAATTCCCAAATTGAAAATTTTATACGTAAGAATGATTTAGGTAAGAGTACAGGTACTCTATGTGTGCAAAATTTGTAGAGTGAATCACGTGCAAAATTTGTAGAGTGAATCACGTACTCTATGTGGTGGTGTTCTTGTCTAAGAAAATAAACAAATCTATAAGATCTGCGCTCAAATCCTCTTGGTTGGATGGTTGTTTGAACGTTATGAGATCCAATTATCACTTGGTAGCTCGAATCTGCGTTCTTGGGGGAAGATTTCAAGAGGTTTTGTTTGGTGTGTGGTCGAGGTCACCGGATCTGCTTGATCAGAGGAACAAGTATTCTTCGGACATCAAGGGTCTTCTTTCTTCCGAGGTTAGGTTTTCTGTGTCCTTTACCCCAAGATGGGGTACCTATTTAGCTGATCTAATTGCAGCTATTGTTTATAAGATTGTGTGCCCTTTGGGGTGGGTTTTCCAACCAACACTTTCTTGGTCGTCAACATACAAGAACCAAGCATATTGATGTGAGACATCACTTTATCAGAGATCATGTGCAAAAGAAAGATGTTAAAGTGATGTTCATTCCTACTCACTTGCAACTCGTGACATTTTCACCAAGCCGCCGGCAAAAGAACAATTCACATTTATTCGAAGGGAATTGGGAATGGTAAATCCCAATGAATTGTAAGTAAAAATGCTAGCATGTTGTTATTTACTATAGTTTTGATGATGAATAACTACTGACTTAAGCATCGGAGTAGCTAGAACTCTGTTTTGCAGGATATTAGATTATTGAAAGTGAACTGATAAATACTCGAGTATTGATCTCTGTCATCTGAAAAACTCATCTCTAAATGTACTTGGTTAATCAGGCAAAGAGATCCATAGTACAGATCACGAATGCATCAATAGACAAGTTGAGGATTATGACTCACACGAGAAAAGCTCGCAAAGCCGGGAGATTCAACCAAATTGCATACAACAAGCAAATGAACTTCATCGATCATTCATCAAATTTACAGAATATACATGAGCATCTCTAAACTCTCTCTTTTTATATTCAGTAGAAATTTTTGCACATGTTTGGTATCTATGTCTTGAAAACCTCTTCCAATTCCTTCAAAATTGCTTTCATAAAAACTTTCCAAATTGCATCATATTTTGAAAACAATAGGGGAGAGCAAATTGTTTTGACATATGGTTAATTAAGGAGAGACAAGTCATTTTTAAATTATTTTCATATTTACCTCTCCATCTGTATTTCTTCTTTACCTCAATCTTTTTGCTAATGACAAATAAGGGGGAGAGAATGGCAAGAAAAATATGTGATCTAATATATTTTCATATTCATTGTATATTTTTCTTAATGTATTTGCCATCATCAAAAAGGGGGAGAATGTTGGTTATGATTAGTTTTGATGATGTCTTATATAGATGCCATTAAGAGCAAAAAGATTGTATATTATACAATTCTTCTACTTTGACTAATTCTTATATTTAATGTAGATATGAAGTCTAATAATGAAGAATATTCAAGAAAGAAGATTGAAGAAGGAAGAACTTGCTCTATGGAATGAGAAAATCATCATACAAGTTCCTAGATTGATTCTAGAAGTCCCCAAGTTGATATGGAAGTTAGAACGGCTCAAATCTGAGTTAAAATAAGCAAATTCAATGAGCTAACTCGAGCCAGGTAGCTTACCTCGAGTTAGAACGTCTATCTACAGTGTTTTGGGCATCTAGGATGATTAACTCGAGTTGACAAAGTCACTACCTCGAGTCTGGGTCTAGCCTCGAGTCAGACACCCTTCAGCCTTGAGTCAACAGTGTGTTTTCTAAGTGATTTTTCGCCTTCTCGGTATGATTAACTCAAGGCGGGCTTCATGTACCTCGAGTTAAACCAAATTTACGGCAACTCGGTGCACTCTGTTCCACGTTTAGCTTCTGGTGACCTTTGGTAAGTTGATGATATCTCTCAAACCAGGAATTGGATTGATGTCAGACCAGTGGCATATGAAACTAGACATCCAACACGTCATTTTGATATATAATTGAAGCCAAAATGAGTTCCTATCAAGGAGATATGAATTTTACAAGTTGCCACAAACATCACCGTCACATTCAGAACCAAGCTTCAATGTTTTGAGTATATCTCACAAACTACAACTCCAATTGAGCTAAAATCAGTGCCATTGGAAAGTAGACACACAAAGCTTTCCATCAAGACTTAACTGAACCAAAACTAAGCTCAGACCAGGGAGATATGGCCCTCAAAAGTTGACACACGAATTTCTAGACTCAATTCAGCATAGCCTTGGGTTTCTTTCAATATCACACTTTGAGACAGCTTTTTACCTCGAGTCAACAAGCTTACCTCGAGTTTTTGGAGCAGACAGAGAGATTGAACAATGGAGAGAGGTTTTTACCTCGAGTTAAAAGCTCCACCTCGAGTCAAATGGCCTTCCCGAGAGTTTGAACAATGGAGAGCAGTTTTTACCTCGAGTCAAAGTGTTTGCCTCGAGTCAGAGAGATCTAATACACCACGAATGAGAAGAATTCACTCGAGTCACTTCAAATACAACCTCGAGTTGATTAACTTGAGTCACAGAAGCTTATGCCTCGAGTCAAATAGCATTTTCTAATGATCAAACTGACTTCAACGATGCACAAACTCGAGTCAAGTATTTCCACGCCTCGAGTTTTTCCTTCACCTCGAGTCTGAGCTTTCCCACCTCGAGTCTCAGTCACTTACAACAGACTTCAACTTGTTTCCTCTTCACAGGTGCCTCGAGTTATAATATCTACCTCGAGTTAAGACTTTACCTCGAGTCAAGGATCCAATTAATCGATTAACTCGAGTCAATTGTTTCTTCAACTCGAGTCAAGCAAAGATCAACTTGGGTTCTGTGGTTTTTTTTAATTCACCGTGTGCGAAATCTTGAATTCTCTTCAACAACATCCAAATGAATCCCAAAAGATCTTATACTACTTCTAAACATCATTCAACATTTATTGTGATATCATTAATCATAATGTTGAGTGATTTTCGATGATTTAGCAACGGTCGACAATAGTTCCGTAAAAACGAGATGACCAGAGACAACGGATTGAATCCAATTAAGGCAATTAAGGCGAGATTGGCGCGAATGGTTAAATGCTAACAACGGTTGTAATCAAATGGACGAATTCAAATCAACGGCTATTTCTCCAACTATTATAAATTCACGAAGAATAGAGTTCATCTACACAAACAACGCATACACGTCAAAGCATACATAGAGTTCAAATTCTATTCTGAATATATCTTCGGATATTACTAAGCTTCGGTGTTTATTATTCATCTGCTACTTTCTGTGAGAGAGTTTTATCATTTGTATTTACATTTGTTTAAATCTCAAGGTAGTGGTATCTTGAGTGTGGGTGTACAATTACAACTTGTAAGGGGAAGTGAGTCCTAGTGAGAAATGGTCATTCTAAGTTGCAGAGTGTGTAATTGTATTTGTGAGATAGTGAAAATCCCAGAGTGTGTGGGTACTGGACGTAGGTCAAGAGTTGGACCGAACCAGT
The DNA here is from genome assembly GCA_019022655.1 of Acacia acuminata. Classification (NCBI taxonomy): domain Eukaryota; kingdom Viridiplantae; phylum Streptophyta; class Magnoliopsida; order Fabales; family Fabaceae; genus Acacia; species Acacia acuminata. The sequence continues at coordinate 536,857 of JAFJYI010000179.1, read as the reverse complement.
ATAATTCCTCTGTGTCATTTCTCTTTTCCCTTCTTACTGGTTTCATCGTTTATCCATCATACGTCAAAAGAATTTTTGAGATCACCTATTCACCCCCTCTAGGTGATATTCCACCTTTAGTTATAAGGAAAAAAATATCAAAAAAGTCACAACCCGAGATCTTATATTTTTTTATATTAATTGCGAAGTCAATATTAAAAAAGTTTCATTGTCAAAATGGCTTTTCATGTTGTTAAAATAACTTTTCCTGTTAATAAAATTTTCCTATAAAAATATTGTTGTCAAAATGGTTATTAATGTTGCCGAATGGTTTTTTTTGTTGCCAAAAGTTTTCCAGTTTCTAAAATTCTATACTCCGAAGGAAATATTCGGAAAAAATGTTATAACAGAAAAAGTTATTTTGACAATACGAAAGGCCATTTTGAAAACAATATTTTCATGGGGAAATTTTAACAATAGGAAATGCTATTTTAACAACATGAAAAGTCATTTTGATCATGAGAATTTTTAATATTGGAAATCCGTAATCAATATCAAAGGGGGATATTTGGGGCTAGGACTTTTTTTTATATTTTTTCTTTTCTTTGGGACCTCACTGATATTTTCCCTTATTAAGAAAGGTAGCTTTTTTTCTCCATTTTTAAAAGTTTATGGACACTTTTACTCCTAAAAAAGTTTATGTTGTTAGATTCTCTTTTTTTCAGAAATATAGAAATATTTTTGCACCTAACCCTTTAAAATATGTATTGTAACTTGAATTTTTATGACATTTTTTCCAGGCAAAAAGGCATGTTTTATTTTATTTTATTTTATTAAAAAAAATCATTAACTATTTGGACGTGATTCACATTGACGTAAAGTACGAATGAGGACGATGTAGATAGTAGGAAATCTAAAGACAAAAGATTTATATATTGCGATAGTCCGCTTTGGATACTATTAGCCTATTTGGATGAGTTTTAAAAAAAAAAAAAATGCTTTTTTTTAAGTTTTTTTTTTTTTTAAGCTCTAAATTGGAGCTTTTAGAAAAAGGAGCATTCTAGCTTTTTTTTGACACTTACTTTTTTTTTAAAAAAAAAAAAAAAATCATCTAAACACATAAATTAATAAAAAAGTATTTTTTTGTATTAAAAAAATGTTTTTTTTTTTAATCAAAAAGCTCATCCAAATGGGCCCTTCTCTTATCTCGTTGTGGTTTTAGTATTTATTTTAATTTATTTTTTTCAAATATTGTGCGTGCGCACGTCCCTACCTGCCTGCCTTTCATCTTCTCATTTTGTGTGTTGGAGATAAATTTTGTATTTTGTATTTTTTTGAGGTTACCACATATTTGTAAAAGATTCTTATGTTTATCAATAAACATTATGATTTTTTTTTTTTTTGAAAAATTGTTGAAAGTCCCATTTAAATATTTATTAGTCAAAACTCAAAACTACCTTAAATTTAGGGTTAAATGCCTAATTTGCCATGAAAGTTTTGATAAGGGGGCACTCATCACCCGGAAGTTTTTTTAGTACCAAATTTATCCCTGGAAGTATGAAAAAGAATCAAATTTGCCCCGGAAGTATGAAAAAGGTAGCAAATTTGCCCCTCTGTTAATTTTGACCGTTAAGTTTGACTGAGTGTACATGTGGCATGTCACCTCATCAACCCAATAAGATTTAAGTATCATTTTTGCCCTAGAAGTTTTCACTGAGGAGCCATTTTGCCCCAGAAGTTTTCACTAAGGAGTAATTTTACTCCGGAAGTTTACAAAACGTATCAATTTTGCTCTTCTTTCCCACATATTAAATTTGACTATTAAATCAGTCAAAGACTACACATGTCATACCTTGAAAAGATCGAACTTGGAGTCAAAGAATGAGATCCTTGAGATGTTGAGCTCAAGACGACCAGAATTTGTGAAGCCGAACTGGTCACAGGAAGTATCACTTATGATCTAAGCAAATGATCAGTCTATACAAACGTAAATATTATCACTATTGGTTTATTTTATCGAACCAATTTTTGGAACAATTCATTTCTCGTTTTGCGTTTCATTTGCTTAGATCATAAGTGATGCTTCCTTTGGGTTTTGCGACAGACCTTTCAGTCCCTATGACCAGCTCGGCTTCACAAATTCTGGCCGCCTTGGGCTCAACATCTCAAGGATCTCCTTCTCTGACTCCAAGTTTGACCTTTTCAAGGCATGACATATGTGGTCTTTGACTGATTTAATAGTCAAATTTAATATTGAGAGAAAGAATGGAAAAATTGCTATTTTTGTAAACTTCTGAGGCAAAATTGCTCCTCAGTGAAACTTCCAAGGCAAAATAGCTTCTCAGTGAAAACTTTCAGGGCAAAAATGATACTTGACTCTTATTTGGGTTGATGAGGTGGCATGTCACGTGTACACTCAGTCAAAATTAACGAAGAGGCAAATTTGCTACCTTTTTCATACTTCCAGGGAAAATTTGATACCAAAAAAACTTCCGGGTGTCTGAGTGCCCCCTTATCAAAACTTCCATGACAAATTAGGCATTTAACCCTTAAATTTATGCAAGACCCAAGTTGTTGAGTGGTGCAACTCATATTTAATTTTTTTTGCTCAAGCAACTCATCTTTAATGGATACAACTTTTCTTCAATTATCTGTGTACATATCTTTAGTTTTGTACAATTATCTTATATTTTACCTCAAAAATACGATGTGTATACCTCATTTTCAACTATGTGCAAACTTATCTTCAACAATGTGTAATATATATTCAACCGTGGCTAAAATGGAAAACATTTAGATACACCATATTGCACATAACTAGATAAGAGTTACACCCAATGAAGATGAGCTGTACCTACTCAAAGGATTGGGTTCTTAGTAAATTTAAGGTATTTTTAGATAATAAATATTTTTAATGGGAATTTTTCCACAATTTTATTTTACGTACACAATTGCACGTGATCGAATAGGTCAATGCCAATATGTGAGTCCCAAAAACCAATTTAGTTTTCCTTGTGGTGAAGAATTTCTAATGTATTTTATTTGATTAAGGCTTTCTCTTTGAAGTTTAGAGAATAAAGAAATTAAATCAATTACTTTATTATAGTATATGTTATATGATTTCTTAAAATACTTATATATATTATTAGATTATGAATTAGTTTATAAGTCAGATAAATTAATTTAAAGAAAAATAATAAATATAAATATTTTTGATCTAGTCAAAAGAATCTTTAAACTTGGAGCCATCGAATATGGATAAGCATGGCTGGGTTGAACGGCCACGCACCATTGTCCGATGCTCATTTTTTCTTTTTTTATGGAATTTAGGTATTACTCAATTTCTCCATGTGAAATGCTTCTTCATTGCTGACCAGATCCACATCGAGAGAGCTGGAGGTTGCTTTCTTTTTTTTTTTTTTTTTTAATTAGGGAAATTTTGGTATTTTTATAAAAAATAGTGTGGGCCACATCCCAAAATTAACATCGTTAAGTTAGATTTTAATGGTGGTGTGACTTTTGCTCATAAATTATAACCACATATATATTTTTACATCTAAAAACAAAGATTTGGTCTTTGAACGTTCCCGAAAGTAAAATACATATATATTTTTGCATCTTTACTCTGAAATTATTTCATTTCTAAAGAATATTTATGACTCCAACTTAGGTTTGGATGAAGATAGGCGGTGATTATTAGGCTCTACTATTAACGGAATACCCTGCCTAGTAAAATAAAATATTTTTTGGATATTTTAAAAATAAAATATGTAGTGGTATGAATATAAGATATAACTATTTAAGTCATTATTAGTACCTCTAATCCTTAATATACGATATAATTTATAGTGTAATTCACCTAACAAAATTAAATTTTATATCAAAGATTCAATGTAGTATAATATTTAGGAGAGGGCACTTAATTTTTGTAAATTATATTGCATTCGTCATTCTTATCATTTCTCTTTCGCATTCATCCTCACCCACCTATTTTTCCGTTCATCTCTGACACTTATCATACCCATAAATAAAGATATATTTAAAAAATATCACATTTTTTTCATTGTAATATTTATTATTTTTAACCAATTTTAGTCAACACTCTTTCATTTACCTAATTTGTTTATTTATTGTTTAATTTAAATTTCTGCTCTTAGTCCATATCATTCAAGGTAGAATACTGGAAAGCATTTCATCCGCTATATCTTCTTAAATAAAAGTTGATGGATATTTTTATATCGTAGTATATTATTTATTTGAAACTATATTTTCACACATCTTATTAGTGAACAATTTTCTACTTTTTATATAATAAGCTATATCTCCTGTGCATTGCACGAAGGCATTTTTCTGGTGCATTAACAATTGTGACAGTACTATATGATAACACTACCTTTGGTGTATTAACACCCCAACTAATATCTCGATTAATAATATCTCATAAAATTTCATTTTATATTTTTGAAAATCTTTAATACATTTGAAAATTGTGAATTTATTGTTCTGAAGTCTGGTTAGTTGCCCATGGTGGTAATCACTATTGTTCATGAAAATCAAAGGCCAATCACTATTGTCTTTTTCCCCTACAATAATGCAGCCTTCTGATACCCCTTTACGGTTTATTTGGTATGAGGGACTTGGAGGGGTGGGGAGGGAAAACTTTTATTAGTTGGATTAAAGAAAATTGGAGAAATAGGGTGACCAAATTTTAATATAAAGAAGTTGCAAGATAAAAGAATAAGAAAAATTAATTTAAAACTGTTAAACTCATTTCTCTCATTTTTTTTTTTTTTATCAAATCAACTCAAAAAAAAAAAAAAAAAAAATCCTCCACCCACTTTTATTCTCCTTCCCTCATGCCAAACACACCCTTAAAATGAACATTTTCAATTTTCAGAATATATTTTTTGAAGCTTATAGCATAAAAGTTTTTTATGTGGTAAGACAAGGCTACTTACCAACTCAACTAAATAGCTTGTTGGTAACACTAAATTAACTGTCAATATTAAGTTTTGAAAACTAAAACCCATAATTTAAAATTTAAGGGACCAAAATAAAATAAAAACAAACTTTAAAGAACGCAATATTGGGTTAACCCCTTTTTTAAATGAAAGGTAATATGAAGCCCATGCGAGTTGCGACAAACATTAAAGTATTAAATTAGTTAGGAAATTTTTTTTTCCCAGAAAGTATTTTTAAGGAGCAATTTCAAGCTCTCTCTTTTCTTATTTTATGAATACAATTTTAACCTCTATTAAATCTCAAAAAGTCATTTCAAGTGAATGTGCATATAGCACCCCAAAACATTTTTTCAATTGCTGAAAGAACCAAAAAAAATACTTTAGGGGCTTGAAAAAAATGCTTTGAGCTGTTGGATGATCAGATGGACCACAAAATACTTTATGATATTGGGCACAATTGAAAAATATAGTTCATGTTACCGGGGCATCTTAACCCTTAAAAAATTTGAAAATGGTGTTAACTGTTAAGCGTCCCTTGATATATTACTTTCCCTTCAAAGGTTCAATATAAAATTGAAAAGCAAGTCAAGGTATGAAGAAAACAGATGATGATTGACGATAGAGGATGATCAAGTGTCCTTGCTAGTAGCAACTAACCAGTTTGCAAAAAGCAAACAGGAAGCATGCATACAAGGCACGTTTTGTTTATTTTATTAACGTACACACACAGAGACAAAAGCAAAGCCTAATAAAGTACTTAGTAGTAATAGGCTTTGGCTTTGCTATTCACATAACATGATGGATCATGTAATCTGAGGCTCAATTAGCAGAAGCAGAGGAGCATTTATCATAGCAGAAGCTGTTGGTGTCAACACAACGGCACTGAGGAGGATAACTTCTAGTGCAAAGACAGAACTTACAGGCGGAGTGGCAAGTTTCTCCGATGTCTTCGCATTGGCATTGTGGTGGCTCCGACTTTGTGCAGATACACTTGTCGCAGCAGGCGGTGGTGGTCGACTTTATAAAGTAGTTGGGTTCACCATTGTCCTTAAACATCTCAGCCAGGAGGTTTTTCGGGTCGAATCGACCCTCCACAGCTGCAGCGGTGAAGGCCACCAAGAACAGAACCAGGACCACGCCCACCTTCATCTTCTTCTTCTCCTTCTTCTCTCTCCCTCTCTCTCCTCTCAAAGTGGCTTTCTGTGTTTGTCTTTTGATGTGCGTGAAGAGACGAAGCTCATTTATAAGTGAATTTAAGGGATATTTTAATTGCACGTGATTTTTTTTTTTTAAAGAAAATTATGGTCCACACAAGTAAAGATAAGAAGATAGAACGTTCATCGACTAGAGTCGAGACCTCGCTATCTTTTGATAGGGAAAAAAACAGAAACCTAACTCTTCCATTTACCGTAGATATTTTTAATGAGTAGTGTTGTATATTTAACCTTCTTTACTAGTTGTTATGAAAAGAATGAAAAAATTCTGGTTTTTAATATAATAATCTTTTTTGCGTTTCCACAATATAAGTTATTATTGAGTTATAACAACGTTCTCATTTTTAAAAGGGTTAAAGTACGCTCCATTATTTTTTCATCTATGTATCAATAATCCCCATCATTTTTTTGGATTGATGGTACATGTAGAAGTATAGCTTTGGTGCTTCTTACGTCAAATATCTCTATTAGAAAAAGTATGATCAATTTTTTTTTAAATTTTTTAAATTTTTTTTATATATTGTATGTAATTATATTTAAATTATCCAAACGTTTTTTTTTTCCACATGTTTTTTGGACTCGGTGGCTCAAATTAATTAGTTTCCAGGCCATTGAAATTTTGTACTATAACACCAACGCTAAAAAAATTTGAGGTACTCCAAACAAAAAATATGTCAAAAAACATCATATGTGTTATAACAACATTCTCGTTTTTAAAAATTAAAGTACGCTCCATTATTTTTTCATCAAAGTATCAATAATACTCCATCGTTTTTCGGGTTTAGTAATTAAGTAATTTGTGCTAAAAATTAGTTCATACATTTAAAATCAAAACTTGAGGTTTATAATTTATTTTGTGTTAATTTGAATAATTTTTGCAGGTTGATGGACTATGTTTGGTTATATAAGCTTGTATTAAATTTCAATCTAATCCTTAAATTTCCTCAATCCATTAATTTTACCACTATTAATCTTATTAACAGGAAATGATGACTCAATAAGTTTGAATGGTAAGAAAGTACGCTTAAATTTTAATCATTCAATATAATATTTTTATTTTTAAAATTAAAAAATTTATATTTTAATTTTAAAATATTAAATGAAAGCATTGACATCATAGAAATTAATATGGTTCGGATCCATTATTTAAGTTATTTGTTTATCATAGGATGTTATTTATTTAGAATTATATTTTAAAATACTTTATCCGTGAAAATTTTCTAATCTTTATAAAATTATGCGTATCCTAAATAGTTGTTATGAAAAAAAAAAAAAAAAAAACCCCCTTCATGCTTATGTTTAAGATATATAGATCTTATCTCTTAAAATAGGGTTAAGGTATGAGAATATCAATATACTTTGTCTAAAATCTAACACTCTATAAACTCCTTTTAAGAGCAAAAGTGTTCATAACTTTTTTTTTTATACAAAAAAGTTTAGGTGGGGTAGACCCGATAATCCACCAAGGTTAAAGTCAGTACGCTCCAAACTCAAAGAAAGACTTATAAGTCTTATAAATCACATCAATAAAGCTCTTACATCGATTGACGAATATCAAACCTCCTCATTTTTAAGATGAAAACCTACACCTTAACCTTTTAACAAAAGAATAGAAATGTTATTCCCTTAATATTGATGATACTCTTGTAGGGTGGGCCGATTGTTTTTTAAATGATTATCTAAGAAACCATATCCTCCCTCCCTCTCTCATAATTAATCATGTGTCTCGATCTTTCCCCAACTATATTTATTAAAACCGGACTTGTGCTACTTTCTATTCTTTAGCACAAAGTAGAGTGTTTATTAATTAGAGTATACAAAAATAACCGGAGGGAGCTCTACTAGGGTTTCCTTTAAGGTTCATGGCGCTTGAGGGTGGGGAGAAGGTTCGATCATATGCTGGAGCCGTACGCAATGTTCGGATCTATGGGATGGAGAGTTGGAAGACGAGATGTGGTTGAAGGCTCAGTGATGGACGATGAAATCTAGAAACAACGCAATGCAAAGGGTCAAATGGTTTTCTCTCTCTCAGAAGGGTTTAAGCACCGTGCTTGGCGCCGTTGGAGACAGACCCTCGTTGTCAAAGCCGTGGGAAAGAAATTTGCTTTTGAATATCTGCGACACCGAATAGAGACTTTATGGGTGAAGAATGGCAGAATGTAGTAACGGACGTGGTGAATGGTTATTACCTGGTTAGATTCAAATCCATGAGGCCTGATTTCTGCGAAATCAAATGGACCCTGGATAGTGCAGAATCAGTATCTCACAGTGAAGGAGTGGACACTAGACTTTGATCTGGAGAACGATGTAATTGGAAAGGTCAAGATGTGGGTGACCCTGCCAGCGTTCCCTCCTGAGTTTGTGAACACAAAGCTATTATCAGATGTTGGGAATCTGATTGGAAGTTTCATTCGAAGGGATTCTGTAGCCACGAAAGTAGCTAGGGGTCGATTCACAAGGATTTGTGTGGATGTTGACTTGTCTAAAAACCTTGAATTAAGCTACATACTAGAAGACAAACCGAAAGACATTGTATATGATGGGTTAGATGCTATCTGCGGGGAGTGCAAAATATATGGCCACAGAGTAGCTAATTGCCCGCAAGTAAAAGCAACTAAGTCTCAGATCGTTGAACGACAGAAAAAAAATTGTAGCTGGGGTTTGGCACGTGGTGGGTTGTAACAAAGGTCGTGATAGACAGGATGCTAGCCATGTGAGTGCTCCAATCGATGTAATTCAGACCTTGGGTGAGTCTTCTCATCAGACAACCGAGGAGATTACTGGCAAGAGGCGTGATAGTGCTTCTGCAATTACATCAGATGGGGTGGAGGTGCTCTCGGGTCTTGGGAATGGGATTTTGGCGTCAGGTAGTTTGCCTCGAAAGGAGGTGGTACTCGATTTTAAGAGTGGTGTGGGGGCCATGTCGGATGTGGTGATGCAACATGTAAATAGTGGGGATGAAAGACAAATGTTTGGAGCTCAAAATGAAGGTTTGCAAGTGAACGATTCTAATGAATAGGTGGTAAAAGACAAAATTTTGCGTGGAAGTTATGCAGTCGGTGGAAGTATCTGATGCAGTGAATGATGTACACAGTGGTGGTACGGTATTGGAGGAACCCTCTCAACAGGTGGGTGAGCTTACTATGTAGGCGGTGGAGGTACAGGGTGTGGAGTGTAGCCTCAGTCAAAAGGGGAAATGCTTAGATGCATCAAATAATGACGTGGCGACCTATAGATCAAGTGACGTTGGATTGCAGGTGGAAGCCGAGACAAGTGTTCTTGGAATTATGGAGGGTATTAACTTGGCCTTTTCCAATGTGGTCCATGGAAGAGAGGTGAAGGAGTGTGGGGTTGTGGAAGGTATTACTGAGCAAAATAATGTGATAATTAATAATGCTCAAAATGGTGATGGTAGTCGTTTGGCCGAGGCAAGTGGGAGTTCAATGAAGAATGGGGATAAAAGAAAAAGAGGTAGACCGGCAGGAAGCGCAAAGGCAAAAGTAAAGGTTGGAATTACTAGTAAAGCATCTCAGGTGCGCGGTTCTCCTGTCCTTTCTTCACAGTTATTATGATGCCATTCCTCATATGGAATTGTAGGGGGCGGCCAATGTTGTTATAGGGCACCAGTTGAGGTTCTTGACCACAAAGTATAATATATAGCCTAGTGGTGTTAGTTGAGGTGAGGATGAGTGGAGAGAAGTGCTTGAAGTTGCGGAGGAAGGTGGGGTTCGATAGCTCTTTTGTGGAGGAAGCGAGAGGTTTCTCTGGAGGGATTTGGGTCCTTTGAAATCTCAGGATGCTCAGGTTTCTATTTTAAATAATTCTTTTTAGCATGTTCATATGAAAGTAGTTGCTATGGATCATGTTTTCCATTTTACGGCTATATATGGAAGTCCTAAGGAGGAGGAATGCAGAATTCTCTGGGAGTGCCTGGATATTATTGCAGGATCTTTTGTAGATCAATGGGTGGTTGCGGGAGATTTTAATGAGATTGCGGATGTAAAGGAAAAGAAAGGGGGTAATGCTGCCCCAATTGGGCCGTGTAGGGTTTTCCAGAACCGGCTGTTAGGGTGGCAACTTGATGATATTAAGGTATCGGGAAGTTATTATACATGGATAGGCCCAAAGTGGGGTCATCTGACTCGTGTCTACAAGAAGCTTGACCGTGTTATTGCTAATGCTTCCTGGCGAATGTCCTTTTCCAAGGCAGATGTGGTTAATCTCCTACGCGTTATAATTCGGACCATAATCCTATGTTGCTGAGGTTGGCTGGTCCTCCAAAAGGTAAACAGGCTAGGCCTTTTCGTTTCATAGCTGATTGGTTGAATCACTCTGAGTTTTCTAATCTTATGACTGCTCATTGGAAGAATAATATTGACCTTCCTATTATGTTAGCTCGGCTTGTCTCAACTTTGGGAAAATGGAATAGGGAGGTTTATGGTAATATTTTCCAGATGAAGAATTCCTTGAGCTCTAAGCTGGAAGTGTTGCAGAAACAACGTGAAAGTAATGATTCTGCTAGCTGGGGGTTAAAGGAGTTAGAATGCAAAGATCGCTTGAATGAGGTTTTAAAGAGAGAAGAATTGCTTTGGTTCCAAAAGTCTCGTCACCAATGGCTAACCGAAGGGGACCGTAATACTAAATTCTATCACCTGAAAACTGTTACTAGGAGGAGTTTTAATAAAATAGCCCGACTGAAGAATGAGCACAATACGTGGGTGGATAATGAAGATCAACTAAAAAATATGGCCCTAGCGTATTTCCAGAATTTGTTTTTAGATGGGGAGCCCAATCGCAGGTGGCTTTCTTCTACCTGGCCGAGTGTTCCCAGTACTTTAATGGAAGGATTGCTGCAGATCCCTACATGTGAGGAGGTCTGAAGGTGCTTATTTAGCATGGGTAGTTATAAAGCCCCTGGTATTGAATGATTCCCGGTGTTTTTCCGAGACAATGTGGAGTGTGCTCCAAAGATCGATAATGAGATTGATTGTAGATGTTTGGCATAACCCTTCTCATATTCGCTTTCTAAATGATACTCTGATTGCTTTGATTCCTAAAGTGCAGGTGCCTACGTTTATGTCTCAGTTTCGGCCCATCTCATTGTGCTCAGTCTTGTATAAACTGATTGTGAGACGTTTGCAACCGATAATGGAGATAGTTATTTCGCCTTATCAATCCAGTTTTGTCCCCAACAGACAAATCCATGACAACATTGTCGTTGCTCAAGAATTGATCCACTCAATGAACAAAATGCGAGGGAGACAATTCATGGCAATTAAGGTTGATTTAGAAAAGGCGTATGATCGTGTGAACTGGAATTTTGTTCACAACATACTCGAGGAAGTTGGCTTTCCACGTACTACAATTGATTTGATTATGCAAGCTGTTTCTACTTCGTCCTTCAATATTTTATGGAACGGGGGTAAAACTTCATCGTTCAAGCCATCGAGGGGCATTAGGCAGGGCGATCCCATTTCCCCGTACATATTTACATTAGCTATGGAGAAACTGTCTCATATTATTTCCACAGCTGTTAGTGGAGGACTTTGGACACCTATTAAGGTGGGCCAAGGAGGTCCCCCGGTTTCTCACTTGATGTTCGCTGATGATCTGATGTTATTTGCAGAGGCAAAGTCTGGTCAGTTGGAGATTGTTATGAAATGTTTATCCTTATTTGAACAGGTTTCTGGATTAAAGGTAAGCATGGAGAAAACCGTAATCTATTTCTCCAAGCACATATCTGAGGAATTGGCTGGTTCCCCGGAGGCTAAGAGTGGATTCAAGAGAGTTAAAAATGTTGGAAGATACCTGGGGGCGTGGATGGTACATGGGCGTGCAACTAAGCAGTGTTACCATCATATTATGGAGAAGTTACGAAGGAAGCTAGGTGGATGGCAGCAGCAGTGTCTGTCTCAGGCAGGTAGAATAACTCTTGTTAAATCAGTTTTATCTACTATTCCTTTATATCATATGCAATATGCTAGGCTCCCCTAAATATATGCAATGAGATTGATAGAATTCAAAGGAATTTCATTTGGGGTGATTCCCGCCTTCGTAAAGCTCATCATGCTTTAAGTTGGAATATGTTGACTAGTCCCAAGAACATGGGAGGACTTGGTTTAAAATCGACAGCAACTATGAATGATGCTATCCTTATGAAGTGTGGCTGGAGGTTCCAAAACGAGCATGATGCCCTATGGGTTCGATTTTTACGAAGTAAGTATAAGGTACAAAGTGGAAACTTGCCAGTCCTTAAAACTGGTTGCTCAACGTTCTGGTCCTCTTTATGTAACATTCTTATTAATATGAAGGATGAAGTGGTATGGGAAATTGGAGATGGATCTGCTATCTCTTTCTGGAAAGATAAGTGGGTGTCCTCGTCCATTTGTCTTCAAGACTACGTAGTAAGTTCCATTCCCGTTGAGATGCGAACCGTGTGGTTAATAGGTTTGTGGATCAACAAGGTCGGTGGAATCTGCCTTTACTAAATAGCCTACTTCTCCAGAACATGGTTGATCTAATTAGAGGTATGCTTCCTCCTTCTTATGATGATGGCCCGGATCGATCCTTTTGGTTGGCAGGAAGCTTATCTGGTGTTAGTGTGAAAAGCTGCTATCTTTATTTAGCTGAAGCTGGATTTCAGCAATCTGTTATTAATTGTGACATGTGGATAAAGTTATGGAAATGGATCGGTCCACCTAGAATACAGGTATTTGGGTGGAAACTATTTCACCAGCGACTCCCTTTGAGGTCATGGATCAGTGCTTGGTCTGACAATGATGGACTTTGTCCAATATGTCGGCAAGAAGCAGAGACCAGTTTACATGCATTTAGAGACTGTCATGTGGTTCGTGCCTTTTGGTATGAGGTGGTACATGGTGATCAGGTACACTCTTTTTTAGCTATGATTGGACTGACTGGGTAATAGAGAATTGGAAGAGTGATGAAATTACTATACGAGGTTTTCTCTGGCATGAGTTATTTATTGTCTCTTGTTGGTTTATCTGGAAGTGGAGAAATGAATTTATTCATAACACGCAAGATGCATATGTTAAATATTGTATGAGGCCCATTCTTGAGTTACTGGGAGAATTAAAACCTAGAATTGACAGTGGAGGGCCCTTCAGTATGCGTTATACGTAATCATGTCCGTTGGTCCTTTCCGTAAGTTCCTTTGTGAAACTTAACTCGATGGGGCTTCAAAGGGAGCCGAACAGGCGGCTTGTGGTGGATTGGTGCGGGACGCTTTCTCGGTAGGTGGCTTCGAGGCTTTGCTACACGTCTTGGAAGGTGTTCAAGCGATGATAGCGAGTTATGGGGAGTATTGAGAGGATTAGAGATGGCATGGGAGGCGGAGTTGGAGGCATGTAGTTGTTGAAAGTAATCGTCGTCGCTTATCGCATTACTTTCCAAACAAGGTAATGCAGCTCGTGAGTCCCATTTGGTGTCTCGGATACGAGCAATCACTCGCAGACAGTGGGTTATTCGTTATAGCCATGTTCTACGGGAGGGCAATCAATGTGCAGATTGGTTGGCCAATTTTGCGTTGACGCATGTGCAGTCTCCGGATGGAACCCATTTCTCTGATCCCCCTGCTGGACTCTATTGTTTCCTTGTTGCTGATCTGGCGGGAGTACAACACAGTAGGAGACATCTTTGATTTTAGTTCTTTTTAGTTGTTTAACTTGGTTGATTTTTTCCTTGTATCAAAGAAAAAAAAAAAAAAAAAAAAAAAAAAAAAAAAAAAAAAAACCGGACTTGCCGTCTTCACCAGGAAATCGGGAATCAGTTGTCTAACTGATCTCGTCCAAATGATTTGATCGGTTTAGTATTTATTCACAATTTCATTATTTCAAAAATTCATATCTAATATTATATAATTCTAAAAATTATAATTTAAAACTCTATAGAAAATTTGAGATATTTCTAAAAGAATCACTAAAAAATATTATCATTTGATCTTTAAAATTTCTGAAGTTCCAAAACTATTCAAAAAGCCTAGAGATATAATTATAAATCATTGTCTTTTTAAGTCTCAAACATTCAAATCCCACCTCATGATACCTCAATCTCATCAATAATTAAATCTTACTTAACTCTAAACCTCAATTTTAAAACTTGGGATGTTACAACTGAGAACTTAAGTACTGCAAAATCTGCAATTAGCAACTACCCCAGTCTAGCGTTGTTCAACTTCATTCTCATCAATCTAATCTCAAATTAATTCTAGTTTAATTCTGATCTAACTGACTAACTCTTAACTCACTAGCTCAGCTCATTCAATAATCAACCTTACCTCTAATTCAATGCCCGCAGTCCGGCACCGCCTTGACCTTTAGTTCTAGAGAGTCTCACCTTTTGGGAATAGTGTGTCGCTTTCAATCTTTCATGTGAGCTAGTAAGCCTATACAGATAATTTAAAATACAATCATATAGGGCCTACCCAACCAAAATAATGGGGATCCATCAAGAAAAATGATGGAGCGTACTTAAACCCTTAAAAATGAGCCAGCTGTTAAAATGAAAAAGTGTGTCGCTTTCATGCCAGCTATAGTAATTAGTAAGCCTATCCAGATTCTTCATCATAAAAACTGAAAAGGATTTCAATTTTTTTTTTGGAAAAATAATAAATAAATACCATATAAATTTATAAAACCTTAAAAACCCATCAAATTAAATAAGTATCACTTAAACTTCAAAATCTCAAATTAGTCTTACTAATTCTAGTGTTTAGGTATTAACTACATTTTTAGTAGCTATTAACAACTCATTTTAGGAGGAATTTGAGGGTGAATTTTAATCCTAAATATAAGACATGTTCCCATTTTTTCTCTTATATTTATCATTTTTTCACACTAATTTGTTTAATTTATAAATTGATATATATTATTATCTCCAAATCAGTCAATTGGGTCCCATATTAATAACCAAATGTAGTATTTGCAATGTAACTTAGAGGGACCAAAAACAAAAGGTCTAAAGAATTGTCATCCTTGCTGAATATATTGCCCTATAATATGGTTCTTAAAAATTCGGAAAAAAGACTTTTATATGTTATAGAATGGTCATAATTCATTGAAGGAAAACAGCATGAGGAGTTGAGTTTTTGAGTTTTGGATGAGTGAATTTGGAAGCAAGGGGTGATTGATCATATTTTCTGGTTGAGATGATTACTCATCACTCTTAGCATTAGGAGAAGTCAAGTGTGAGTTGATGTAGGAAAATTAAAAGTCTTTAGAATTATGCTAGCTAGTGTGTGTGGGTGAGAGAAACAGAGAGATAGAGAATTAATCCATGTAATGTTTTCACAGTCGGAAGTCAATTCTTGTATCACTTTTATGTTATTTTATAGAGTAAAATACATCAACCTTTCCTCTATTTACTTTAAATTACGAGAGAAAAGTCTGGTCAGTTGGAGATTGTTATGAAATGTTTATCCTTATTTGAACAGGTTTCTGGATTAAAGGTAAGCATGGAGAAAACTGTAATCTATTTCTCCAAGCACATATCTGAGGAATTGGCTGGTTCCCTGGAGGCGAAGAGTGGATTCAAGAGAGTTAAAAATGTTGGAAGATACCTGGGGGCGTGGATGGTACATGGGCGTGCAACTAAGCAGTGTTACCATCATATTGTGGAGAAGTTACGAAGGAAGCTAGGTGGATGGCGCGGCGAGTTAATGCCTCTGAGCAGTGTAGAATACCTCTTGTTAAATCAGTTTATCTACTATTCCTTTATATCATATGCAATATGCTAGGCTCCCCTAAATATATGCAATGAGATTGATAGAATTCAAAGGAATTTCATTTGGGGTGATTCCCCTATTTCGTAAAGCTCATCATGCTTTAAGTTGGAATATGTTGACTAGTCCCAAGAACATGGGAGGACTTGGTTTAAAATCGACAAAAAGAACTATGAATGATGCTATCCTTATGAAGTGTGGCTGGAGGTTCCAAAACGAGCATGATGCCCTATGGGTTCGTTTTCTACGGAGTAAGTATAAGGTACAAAGTGGAAACTTGCCAGTCCTTAAAACTGGTTGTTCACTGTTCTAGTCCTCTTTATGTAACATTCTTATTAATATGAAGGATAAAGTGGTATGGGAAATTGGGGATGGATCTGCTATCTCTTTCTGGAAAGATAAGTGGGTGTCCTCGTCCATTTGTCTTCAAGACTACGTAGTAAGTTCCATTCCTGTTGAGATGCGAAACTGTGTGGTTAATAGGTTTGTGGATCAACAAGGTCGGTGGAATCTGCCTTTACTAAATAGCCTACTTCTCCAGAACATGGTTGATCTAATTAGAGGTATGCTTCCTCCTTCTTATGATGATGGCCCTGGATCGATCCTTTTGGTTGGCAGAAGCTTATCCGGTGTTAGTGTGAAAAGTCGCTATCTTTATTTAGCCGGCGGATTTCAGCAATCATTATTAATTGTGACATGTGGATAAAGTTATGGAAATGGATCGGTCCACCTAGAATACGGGTATTTGGGTGGAAACTATTTCACCAACGACTCCTTTGAGGTCATGGATCGTGCTTGGTCGACAATGATGGACTTTGTCCAATATGTCGGCAAGAAGCGAGACCGGTTACATGCTTTTAGAGACTGTCATGTGGTTCGTGCTTTCTGGTATGAGGTGGTACATGGTGATCAGGTACACTCTTTCTTTAGCTATGAGTGGACTGACTGGGTAATAGAGAATTGGAAGAGTGATGAAATTAGTATACGAGGTTTTCACTGGCACGAGTTATTTATTGTCTCTTGTTGGTTTATCTGGAAATGGAGAAATGAATTTATTCATAACACGCAAGATGCATATGTTAAATATTGTATGAGGCCCATTCTTGAGTTACTGGGAGAATTAAAACCTAGAATTGACAGTGGAGGGCCCCAGCGCGTTATACAGAATCATGTCCGTTGGTCCTTTCCAGAAGTTCCTTTTGTGAAACTTAACTCAGATGGGGCTTCAAAGGGAGCTGAACAGGTGGCGGCTTGTGGTGGATTGGTGCGGGACGTTTCTGGTAGGTGGCTTCGAGGCTTTGCTACACGACTTGGAAGGTGTTCAGCGATGATAGCTGAGTTATGGGGAGTATTGAGAGGATTAGAGATGGCCTGGGAGGCAGGTTGGAGGCATGTAGTTGTTGAAAGTAACTGTCAGGCAGTTATCGCATTACTTTCCAAACAAGGTAATGCGGCTCGTGAGTCCCATTTGGTGTCTCGGATACGAGCGATCCACTCGCAGACATACGGTGGGTTATTCAAGTATAGCCACGTTCTACGGGAGGGCAACCAATGTGCGGATTGGTTGGCCAATTTTGTGCCGACGCATGAGGAGTCTCCGATGGAACCCATTTCTCGATCCCCCGCTGACTCTATTGTTTCCTTGTTGCGATCCATGAGTACAACACACTAGGAGACATCTTTGATTTTAGTTCTTTTTAGTTGTTTAACTTGGTTGATTTTTTCCTTGTATCAAAAAAAAAAAAAAAAAAAAAAAAAAAAAAAAAAAAAAAAAAAAAAAAAAAAAAAAAAAAAAAAAAAAAAAAAAAAACTTGCCGTCTTCACCAGGAAATCGGGAATCGGTTGTCTAACTGATCTCGTCCAGCTGATTTGATCGGTTTAGTATTTATTCACAATTTCATTATTTCAAAAATTCATATCTAATATTATATAATTCTAAAAATTATAATTTAAAACTCTATAGAAAATTTGAGATATTTCTAAAAGAATCACTAAAAAATATTATCATTTGATCTTTAAAATTTCTGAAGTTCCAAAACTATTCAAAAAGCCTAGAGATATAATTATAAATCATTGTCTTTTTAAGTCTCAAACATTCAAATCCCACCTCATGATACCTCAATCTCATCAATAATTAAATCTTACTTAACTCTAAACCTCAATTTTAAAACTTGGGATGTTACAACTGAGAACTTAAGTACTGCAAAATCTGCAATTAGCAACTACCCCAGTCTAGCGTTGTTCAACTTCATTCTCATCAATCTAATCTCAAATTAATTCTAGTTTAATTCTGATCTAACTGACTAACTCTTAACTCACTAGCTCAGCTCATTCAATAATCAACCTTACCTCTAATTCAATGCCCGCAGTCCGGCACCGCCTTGACCTTTAGTTCTAGAGAGTCTCACCTTTTGGGAATAGTGTGTCGCTTTCAATCTTTCATGTGAGCTAGTAAGCCTATACAGATAATTTAAAATACAATCATATAGGGCCTACCCAACCAAAATAATGGGGATCCATCAAGAAAAATGATGGAGCGTACTTAAAACCCTTAAAAATGAGCCAGCTGTTAAAATGAAAAAGTGTGTCGCTTTCATGCCAGCTATAGTAATTAGTAAGCCTATCCAGATTCTTCATCATAAAAACTGAAAAGGATTTCAATTTTTTTTTTGGAAAAATAATAAATAAATACCATATAAATTTATAAAACCTTAAAAACCCATCAAATTAAATAAGTATCACTTAAACTTCAAAATCTCAAATTAGTCTTACTAATTCTAGTGTTTAGGTATTAACTACATTTTTAGTAGCTATTAACAACTCATTTTAGGAGGAATTTGAGGGTGAATTTTAATCCTAAATATAAGACATGTTCCCATTTTTTCTCTTATATTTATCATTTTTTCACACTAATTTGTTTAATTTATAAATTGATATATATTATTATCTCCAAATCAGTCAATTGGGTCCCATATTAATAACCAAATGTAGTATTTGCAATGTAACTTAGAGGGACCAAAAACAAAAGGTCTAAAGAATTGTCATCCTTGCTGAATATATTGCCCTATAATATGGTTCTTAAAAATTCGGAAAAAAAGACTTTTATATGTTATAGAATGGTCATAATTCATTGAAGGAAAACAGCATGAGGAGTTGAGTTTTTGAGTTTTGGATGAGTGAATTTGGAAGCAAGGGGTGATTGATCATATTTTCTGGTTGAGATGATTACTCATCACTCTTAGCATTAGGAGAAGTCAAGTGTGAGTTGATGTAGGAAAATTAAAAGTCTTTAGAATTATGCTAGCTAGTGTGTGTGGGTGAGAGAGAGAGAGAGAGATAGAGAATTAATCCATGTAATGTTTTCACACTCGGAAGTCAATTCTTGTATCACTTTTATGTTATTTTATAGAGTAAAATACATCAACCTTTCCTCTATTTACTTTAAATTACAGAGATTTCTCTTATATTTTGAAAATCTATATGAACCTTCCTTAAAATGAAAATATATGTTGCATAAACTTTCGCTCTAGTTTTGAGATTTAACTTCCATTCATCAAACTGTTAGTTGATTTGTTAAATTACAACATTAACTCATTATTTTGACCAAAATTCCCCGCCTTAAAAAAAATATTACTACTTGTCATGTAATCTTTGGCAAAAAAATAATCATTTAATCACTAATATTTATTCAAAGTTTCAAAAAAATTAGTATATATTTTTATATTTTTGTCATACTTTTAAATTTATCATATTATAAATTTAATTAATTTTATCATTATAAATTTTAATTTTTTTGATCAAATTAAATTTTTAATCTCTTTTATTTATTAAACTTATCATGTAATTTTTAAATAGCATGATGATGTTTTGCAATAATACATACATACATATACTCAATTAAGTTATATAATTATAAAATGATATTATTATGATATTCGCATATTAATATCTTATAATTTTAAATTTTAAAGATTATTTCATTAAATATATATTCTTAAAAATAATTACTCAAATTTTGAACAAGTTATTAATATTTACCACATAAATTACTAAAACTTATTCTAAATTAAATTTAGTAAAAATATTAAATAGATAATTAATGAACATTAATATTAAAAGATAAATTAGGGAATTGGTATAATGAGGGGTAAATTAGTAAACAACATTTATTTTAATATGGTTTTTAATTTAAAAATATATTTGAAGAATCTTTTTAGAATATTCTTTAACGGTGTTAATGATTTAGACTAAAGTGTATATTTTTAAAATAGAAGGGAGGTCTGTATAATTAAGGTAAAACAGAAGGATAATTAAAGTATTTTATTCTATTTTATACTTGTGTTTGTAACATCAAGTTTTTGTTTAGGACGAGTTCATGCCTCTAAAATCAAGTTTTTGTTCCAGTTTTATTGGCATCTTCAGAGTTATGTTTGGATTATACAACAAGTTCAAAATAACTTTGTTGTGTTCTTCAAGGATAGCATTATGAATATTTCGATATGATTTCAAAAATAATAATAATTGAGGTCTCCACACTTTTGTTTCATTATGAATATTGAGAGCACTTTCTGTCATTTGGTATTTTCCAAATTCTTTTTACTTCATTTTCCCTTAAATTTATTTTTATTAACTTACGATATTCATAATTCAATTGCTTTGTTAAATTTTATTAAATTCATAGGGGTTATATATTGGGCACATAAAGGAAGAGCTTGGGAGAGAGATCTTGACAATTTTGGAGGCTTGAGTACTCATCTCAAGAGAGATTCTGGGGTTTTCACCTTGGTTCTTCATCTTTTCTCCTCTTTTCCACTTAGCTTCTTCATGTATTCAATAACTTTGTTTAGAATCTCTTTGTATCTGGACATGAGTAGCTCATTCTAGAGTTCTTTTGACCCTTTGTATTAATACTTGAATATTCCTCTCTTTTGGTAGATAAATATATATATGATGTGTTGATTTCAACATTGGTTTAATGCTTCTTAGTGATTAGCCTCTATTTCGATGATTTATTCACTTGGGTTTGACTTGAGAGAGCTAATCTAGGTGTAGAACTTGATTAAAATCATGTTTGTCTTAAAGTTTACTTGATAAATGGATGGTTTGTTGATAAAATAGATATATCTTTACTGATCTTGCATGGTCACATTAAAGTTGTTTCTTAAAGATCGATTCAATTCAAGCAGAGGCGGAGGCACACTAGTGCCAATGTGGGCAAGTGCACCGTAAAAAATTTAAAAAATATATATTTTGTGAAGGAATTTTATTACAATAGATCTAGTTGGATTAATTGGTTAAAGCTTTCGCCATCTATGTAAAGGTCCTGGGTTCGAATGCCTTGCTTATCCCCTTTTTTTGTCAATTTCATTTTTCTAATCTCAACCCTCAACTCTCACGCAGTCACGCTCCGCCCCCAAATCGATCCGCCATTCTGCCCCCAAATCGTTCAATTTCATTGTCTCAACTCTCACGCTCCGTTCAACCAAATCGACCCGCCCCCAAATCATTCAAATCGTTCAGCCAAATCGATCCGCCCCCAACTCGTTTAGCCACGTCGCCGCTCCTCCGTCGTTGCATCGTGACTTTCTATCTGCCCCATTTCTTGGCATTTATAGGCAAATGAGAGGGTATTAATTTTGGGACATTGACAGAAAAAATGCAACAGAAGCCAGTGCGCATGCAAGGTATGATATATT
Organism: Acacia acuminata; assembly: GCA_019022655.1. Lineage (NCBI taxonomy): Eukaryota > Viridiplantae > Streptophyta > Magnoliopsida > Fabales > Fabaceae > Acacia > Acacia acuminata. The sequence continues at coordinate 515,268 of JAFJYI010000179.1, read as the reverse complement.
TTCTTACATAAAAATCTGAAATTGCCACTCGAATAAGATTGGTTTTTGATTGCTTTGAAGGATTATGAAGGAGCCTTAAACTAATTCAATTATAGCTTAACTATTAAATGTTCTGTCTTGGGCTCTTTTCTTAAGTGACTTATTACATTACTTCCATGCAAATATCCTCTCATTACTTGCTTTTAGCTTTCTCTTCATCGGTTGGAAAGAGTTGTATCTAAATTTGGCTTGACACGTTTGAATGTTAAGACAGTTTTCACTTTTAACTGAACATATTTGTATTGTATTCATGGATTTATTTGCTACTAAATAAAATTAGCTTACTGTGGTAATGTAGGTTGGTTCATTAACTTTACAGTTTAGTTGCTTTAAATTGTGAATTGTTTAGTTGCTTTGGAATTTGAAATCATAGCGTCAGTTGCTTAGTGTCTTTGTATGAAAAAAGATACAATCTTATAGGTTTCGATCGAGGAAGCATTGAGATGAGCTAGCTTATAAATTGCAACATGTTCTTTAATCTTGTCAAACTTTTTTCTTCCAGAAAATGTCAACGATACAATCTTAATGCATTTAAAACTTTCCTTTAAAAAAAAAATTTTGGGGGTGCTGCCCCTGAACCCCATACTAACTGTGCACCCACAAACTCTAAATCCTGGCTCCGCCATTGCCTGTATTTTGTATAGTTTATTGGATGTAGCTACCAAGCTGATGTTAGCACATGGAGGTATTAGACCGGTTCTAGATTATTCGGAGAATTGTTGTGGAAATTTTATGTAATTTTTTTTAAAAATTTTGTAACCAAGATTTGTAATTTATTATCAATATACTATGCCCAAATTGTCTTGCCACTGCCTATGCAATAATGCTCTGATATATGATGATGTTAAGTAATATTTTTAAGAAATAGAGAAGTATTACACTACTCGCCACCCGAAAAGGTGAAGTCGGTAGGGGTAGAGGCGGAGCCAGGATCTAAATATTGGGGGGCGAAAATTACAGTATAGAACCCAAGAAGTTAGCATTTGAAATTAGGGGGAGAAAATTACAGAATTGACCCAAAATTTTAAGAAATTATGATTTAGCCTCATAAATATTTCAATATTTTCATTTTAGTCCCTTCATGAAACTTTTGAATAGGGACAAAAGTGAAAATTTTGAAATTCATATGAGGCAAAATCATAATTTCTTAAAATCTTGGGTTCACTTCTGTAATTTTAAGGGGCGGGGGCCACCCCTAGCCCCCCCTAATTCCGCCCCTGGGTAGGGGGTGTATCAATGTACGGCTTTGCTTAATTACATTTTTGTGATTGTGATAATTGTAATACCCTAAAAATCATATTTATCATAAATATTATATTTTGATAAATAGTGCCTATTGAAAATAGGTGAATATATTGTCTCAAAAATTGAGTAACATATCTATGTTAATTTAGGGAATTTTCTCTAAGAATTAATGTAATCAAAAACCAAATTCTCTAAATTGATTTTGGGATCATAAAATACCACAAAATTACCATATTAAAGCCTAGTCTTATATAATCATAAGAGCAATAAAATGCTATGGAGATACTAAAATTAAGTAAGAGAGATGATCATGTACTTAAGATAAGATGCACATGGGATCATCAATGAAGTGGAAGAGGATAATATACAAGATAAAGTTTGTAAATAAAATCTGAGATATTATCTTAATTAATTCCCATGGAGTAATTAAAGTCAAAATAGCCTTGTTGGAGCCATGAGAGCCAAGCCTTCTAAAATAATATCTTGAAAATAATTAGGCCAAAGAGAATGAGATAATATTTGTCTAATAAGCCTTAATTCTTAAATAATTAATTAGACCAATTGGAGCATTTGAATCATTGGATTAATGCCACAAATAAAACCATCCAAAACTTCAACTTGTTGTGCATGTCGACCAACTCTAGCCAAAAGGAAGGAATAGAAGAAATGGGAATTTATCATTGTATATTATAGTTGAAAAGTCCACATAAGTGGCTCATGCATGGGAAGCTTGAATCAAGGTAAACTTAATTAATTGAATCAGCCCCAAAAAATGCTACGGTTCATCTATAAGGAAGAATGGGATGAGATGATAATTTTGGGTTGAAAAGTCAAGAAAACACACTAGCCAATTAGAAGGGTAAACTAAGAGATATTTGTTAATGAAATAACATATTAAATGGTGGAGTGTGTCGATGGAATAGATGGGGAAGTTTGGAGGAATTTTATTATTAAATAATCAAGGTATAATTAATATAAAAATAGAGCACATGGGATAAGGGGGATTAATTGACCATTAATGCATGGAAGGTGATAATGTACTTAGGATAAATAGGAAAGAGGAAATTGTTGTGCATGTGTGTGAGTCTAGTGAGTGAGAGAGAAAAATAAATTTAATTCAATATTAATTTGAAATCCACCAATAAGATAATTCAATGAAAGATAAAACCATTGGGATAAATTCAAGACACAAGTAAATGAGAATCTATAGAAAATAAATTGTATCTTGAAGAGTCTTAATCATAGATCAAATATAAGGACTTATCTTGAACCCACGTAATTTAATCTCAAGATTAAGTCTAATTAAAGTTATTTTGGCAAACTTTGATGAAGAAAATTAGAATGATTAAGGACAATTAGAGAAATCTAATTGGACCATAAATCTTGATATCCAACTGCTAATCAAGATACATACATAGAATTTAAAAGTGTTGGTGATTGATCAAGCAACCAAAAATAGATTTCATTAAACTAAAGCTTCTAGAGTAACTAAATCAATTTGCATCTAGTTACAAAAGGACATTTAGGAGCTAACTAGAATCACTAATGAGTCATCCCCAAATCTTCATGAAGCAAAACTTAGAGGTTAAGTTTTCTAAACTTATTGGTTGAGTTAGGGTTTTCTAATCACATGAAGGGATGAGATCAACTCTTGTAAAGTAGATTGCATCCAATGGCTAGGGTGAGAGATGGGCAAATTAAATTCCATTTGTGTCCTAAATCTCCACCTATAAATAGGAGGCTTGGGTTCACTTCATTCTTCACACCAAACTCAACCAAATAGGTGAGTTTTAGAGAAGCAAGAGTAGAGAGAAAATCATAGGGGGAGCAAGAAGGAGGAGGAAGTTCTTCAAGGGTAAGTCTTCTTGTTCTTGAGTTCTAAGTTTTAAATTCATAGTTAGTTTATGTTTGATCTTTAAATCTTCCAAGAAGTTTTGATTTCATGTTGTTATGATTAAAAATGTCCTTATTTCGAAAATATGATGGAAAATATTGTGGAGCAAAATACTTGGAAGTTGAAGATCAAAGTAGTGAAATTTTGGCAAAATTTTCGGTAAATATTCTGGGCAAACAGCGATAGAAATGTGAAAATTTTATGTTGAAAATGAAGCCCATAAATCACGAAAATTTCCAGAAATAAAGTAGATATGTAGGGCTTTCCAAATATATATAATATGTACAGTTTTGATTCCTGTACAAAGAAATATAATCAGTTGAAGTTAGGCTATTTTTCTGGATGAAATTCTGGGCAATGTTGTGAAAGATGAAAACTGGGAATTTTTCATAAATTATGGGTATATAAAAGTATTTTTACTTGAAAATAGACATCTTAAGGATTCCGGATAATTTTACAGATCCTCGTTTCGATTTTTGTAGATTTAATTATGATTTTTCAAAGTTACCGAAAAATCTGCCCAGAAAGTACTGCACTGCGTTTTTAAATAAATGTAAGGGCAAAATTGTAAATAAAAAACCCACCAAGGGTAGAGAGGTAAATAGAGGTGAAAATATCCCTTAGGATATTATTCTAAGTACTATGGTGATATGTTAGGATATCTCGGGATGTCTGGGGTCATCCAAAGGTCGGGCATGTTGGCCATTACACGGTGAAAGGTACGTTCGCGTCATCGTAACACTAACTCGATGCTTATTGTATGCTTATATGTGATAGACTATTTCATAGAGTCATGGACAGGACTTTGTCTTGGTTCATGCACCGTGTCTAAGACTCGTCTTAGTTCACTATTTATACATTCAGCTTTGTTTATACGGGTTACGATCTTGGTAATGCCGTTGAGTTTTCCTAGCGCCGAGGACAGATGGCCTTCGTGGCACTAGTTAGTGCAAACGTGGGTAACTTTACATGTGCTTGTGTGCTATGTACTTGTTGATATGTTAATCTTGCATCTGCGGTGTGCTTATGTATTGATTCTTGTTGTAATGTCATGAATGTCTCCGTCATCCATATACTTTGTATTACTTGAGCATGAGGTTAACCGTTACGAGGTTCAATGGGCATTGAACCTCGCTCTTAACATAGCGTCGGGGTCGGAGGACCGAGGATCGAGGAGAAAGGCAAGCAACACGCATAGGGACTCGGTGAAGACTTTCTTTTGTTATTTACCTTGAAAACACTCGGTATAACGTACCGCTATCATGTCGACCGGACTTACGGCATTTTGAATATAAATATCAGTTACTCAATCGCTCCGATGCTCTACTCTGATGAAAAAATATATATATATACTACTTTTGAAAATGGGATGTTACAATAATCATTACTATTAATGATGAAACATGGGTATTAATTGGAGGAAGAACAAGGTTCATTGCAGAAATTGGTGATATCATAGCAACTGCATGAGGGAAGCCAGATGAGTAAGCATATGCAATTCTTACAATCAGAAAGTGGCTTATATTATGAACTAGAGCGGTGTGTGTATATATTACTTTCTTCTTGAATGAAAATTGAAATCTCTTTTGTGGTGAAGAATTTTCGTACCATTATTTGGATAGGCTTTCATACTTTTCCATTTTAACAATGACCTCAATTTTTTTAAAAAAGCGTTTAGTGTGACTTATACTATGATGTGAACCAGAGTGAATAGTATTAACGATTTTATAGGCGGTAGCAAGTTAGAGAAAATTAATTACTCATCGGAGTAATTTATTTTAATTTAATAGTTTTAAATGAAGTTTTACTAAAGAACAAAACTTATGGATAAGTCTTGCTCTCACAATACAACTCAATATTAAAGACTTTTGTAACTTGAAACCTGAGAGAAACACCAGCGTGCATGTTATTTATGGAGAATACTAGAAAGGAAGACATATATCACTCGACCTGCACGACTAAATCAGTTTGGGTGCTTATCAAAGTGATGGGCACCAAAAGCTCATCAGATCTATACCATTTAGATATGATCTTTGACGTCATGTTAACTCAATTTAATTATATTTTTCTAATTTAGCTTTATGATTTTAAAAAACTAAGGAGAAAGACAAGAAAATACTATTTGAACTTCAAAATCTCGAATCGGTCTCGTTCACTAAATAGTGTTTAGGTATTAACTTCATTTTTTAGTAGCAATTAATAACTCATTTTAGAAGGAATTTGAGGGTGAATTTAATCCTAAATATAAGACTTTTTTTCATATTTTTCCTCTTATATTTATCATTTTTCTACAAACTAATTTGTCTAACCTATAAATTGATATATATTATTCTCCTCAAATCAATCATCTAGGTCTTATATTAAGAATTGAATGTAGTATTTGCAATGTAACTTAGAGGGACCAAAAACAAAAGGCCTAAAGAATTGTCGTCCTTCCTGAATATATTGCCCATATAATACGGTTCTTAAAAATTCGGAAAAAAGACTTGTATATGTTATATAATGGTCATAATTCATTGTTGGAAAACATCATGAAGAGTTGAGTTTTTGAGTTTTGGATGAGTGAATTTGGAAGCAGGGGGTGATTGGTCATATTTTGTGGTTGAGATAATTACTCATCACTCTCTTAATATTAGGAGAAGTCAAGTGTGAGTTGATGTAGGAATAAATAAAAGTCTATAGAATTATGCTAGTGGGTGTGGGTGTGAGAGAGAGAGGATACAGAATTAATCCACGTCATGGTTTCACACTTGGACCCTGGTGCTCTTACCCACATCACCTGGAAGTCAATTCGTGTATCTCTTTTATGTTATTTTATACTTGTGTTTGTAACATCAAGTTTTTGTTTAGGACCAGTTCATGCCTCTAAAATCAAGTTTTTGTTTCAGTTTTATTGGCATCTTCAGAGTTATGTTTGGATTATACAACAAGTTCAAAATCACTTTGTTGTGTTCTTCAAGAATAGCATTATGAATATAATATGATTTCAAAATAATAATAATAATTGAGGTCTTCACACTTTTGTGTCATTATGAATATTGTCATTTAGTATTTTTTTCAAATTCTTTTTACGTCATTTTCCCTTAAATTTATTTTTATTAACTTATGATATTCTTAATTCAATTGCTTTATTAAATTTTATTAAATTCATAATATAAAAATGGGGATATCCTTTAAGGTTTGGGGTTATATATTAAATTCACTATATAGATAAACCATCTTAACACCATATCATCCAAAAAATAAAAAACAATCGTGTATTGATTCACACACACATATAGATAGCATAATTCTATAAGTACACTTTTGCTTAAGTTGAGTCAACACAATCATTTGAATTAATGATAGGAAAACAAGCTAACTAAAAAGATAAAGGGGGGAAGAAAAGCAAATCAAAACTAACTAAAGCTAAAGATAAGGGATGATTTTAGATCTTAAGCGGTGACTTGGATTATTATAGCTTTGATTACTTCTTAGTGTCTAATTTCTCTCTTTAATTGCATCTAAAGTTATATTTGCTAGTTTATGACTCTTAATTACTTAAGAGTGTCTTTCAGTCTAATAAAAGGCATTCAAATTATATTAATCCATAAGGTCTTAGACGATTAGTAGTTAATTGGATTAATTTAAGTGCAAGCCTAATGAGACTATATAAGGCCAGTAGGTATATGTATATCCTACAAGTTTAATACTGCATGATTCAATTGAATGTGTAGTCTAAATTTTCTATGTCTAGGCCCCTTTAGAATACCAAAATAAGTTCCAATCAAATTTCTCATCTTTAAGAATAATCAAGCTCACAATTGAATAAACAAACATAACATTATAGGAATTAAAAGAAGAAAAATTATCAATGAATCCATAATCAAACTAAATAATCCAAAATGGAGTTTAGCTACATAAACTCAACATTTTCATGAACAAAATAATAACTAACCAAAGACAAAATAAAGGACGAAAGGAAGAAGAAAAGGAAACGGAAAAAGAAAAAACTCAATGCATAATTTTCATCTATGCTATAAATGTTCTGCATCTCCAAGCTTTAGGCCCCGTTTGGATTAAAGAAAAGGTGAGAATGGAAAGGAATGGAAATGAAAGGAATGGAATGGAAAGGAAAATATTTTGCTTCGATGTGTTTGGTTCGCATTGGAAAAGAAAATAGGTTGATAGGAAAATTGTTGTTTGGTTGAAAGAAAACAAGGTTGGAAAATAAGACAAAATACCATTTTACCCTTAAAAGAAAATATTATTACCTTTTTACCCTTAGTTTTAAATAAATAAAAAAGATAAAATACCCTCACCGCCGGCCGAGCCGCCCCCGAGCTAGCCACCAACATCGGCCCTCGGCAATTCTCGAGAATTGCTTGACAATTCTCAATGAGAATTGCCATGAATGAGAATTCTCAGGAATTGCTTGGCAATTCCCAAAGAATTGCCAAGCAAGGCAATTCTCATTTAGAATTGCCAGCGGCTAGCTAATTTTACAAGTGCCTGCAACGTGGGAGAATATTTTCTATGAGACGGTTGAATAGCACAGATTGGGAGCGATGGTGTGGGTGGCTGATTTTGTGAAGGAGAACAGAAGCGTTGATCGAACAGCAGTTCTCCGCGATTCAAGATCTGGTTCGACCGAAAATGTAGGAGGCGGTTGGGTCTGCCATCATCACCACCGTGACTTCTTCCTCCTCCTTCTCAAGATTTGAGTTGAAGTTGAATTTTTATGCTACTTATGATTCTCCCAGATCTTCAAATCTGTATTTTTTGGTGGTTTTGTGGTTTCCAAATAATTAAGAACCGGAGATTAGCGAGAGTTGTGTCATGGATTGAAGACACACAAGAAGCTCGCAATGCAGGGAGAGCTATACCAGTAAATTTTGTTCTCTTCTTCGTGGATTGAAGAAACACAAGAAACGCTCGCAAAGGGTAAGTTCGTCTTCTTTGATTTTCTTGCTCCGCCGGAAAATGGAACCCACCAATTTGATTTCCCATGTATAAGGGAAAATCGCCCCGCCGCCGGAAAATATTTCGACGGAAAATGCGAACCAAACAGCCGCACACAATGGAAAATACTCATTTTCCTTTTCCTTCCCTCAATTTTCCGCGATCCAAACGGGCCCTTAATCTTTCTCCATCAAAATTATGGGTTATTGCATTGCCATCACCGACTTAAAAAATAGAACAGGTTATTTTCTCACTACACTTTGCATATATATGGGTAAATACACAAAACTTTCAGAACAGTGTCGTTCCTATCTATGAAAAGAAAAAGAAATAATAATAATAATGATAATAAATCTGAATCATTTTTTATTTGAGAAAACTTTCCATTATTATTTATTATTGTTTCTTTCCTAAAATTAAAAATTACTATTTTTATTGAAATCCCACAAATGATGCACCCAATTGAAATCTCAAAACAATACCTTTAATTTAGCATTGTATTGACGACTTCCCAAATATATCAAAATATATATCAAATCTATTAAAAATGAAAAGTCATCGATTAATAGATATATCTCTATTCTATTAAAAAATCATCCATTTAATCATATTGAGCAAGATTGTGCCGTAGACTAGTACAGCCGCAAGAGCTTGCTCGATGATGCCTTACTTCACCACCCTTACAAATGGACTATTAAACCCAAGATGAAGAGCTTTTGAGTCAGCAATAATGTCCATCATCGCTCATGTATAACCACCCATGCATTGTGAATTGAAATATGGGCAGTCATACTTGCAAAATGGTTTTAAAATAGTAAATGAAGTCCAATGGCCATAAAATTTTACAGGATTAAATTAGATATCTGGGGATTCATTTTGGTATATAAGTTTGTAATTTTTCAAGGTACTGGGAGAAATGAATTTTTGAAAATAGCCCAAAAATATGGACTTGGCTTATGACCAACAAGTAAAGTTTTTACACAGAAAAATCCTGTGAATTTGTGTGGCCTTCGGAAGTATTTTTAATAAATACTAGACATGTCAACTGTTAAATTTCCACTAGAATCATGTCAAAAGGATATTTCTAGAATATATTAATTATGAATTTTTGAAGTCAAGGCATAATTTCTGGAATTTTTGGATAATGGAAGAATTTCTTGAAAAGAAGAGAAGAGTTTATATAAGTGAATAAAATGGGATGTGTTTGCTTTATTTAGGGCCAGCACGTGTCACGAGTGATTTTCAGACACTGAGAGCATTTTTATAAATTTTGGACAATGCCAGGTAGTAACTATTTACTCGCATACTCTACATTACTTTGTATATTTGTTGTGTCATGATTGAGGAACATGTCTCATGAATGGGACATGCAATTGGGTTGTAGGCCTAGTGGACTGTATGTCCTTGGGTCTCTATCGTAGGGCCTAATGAACTATTGTCCTTAGGTCGCTACCAAGCCTATGATGCATTCAGGGTGCTTAGGGTTTGAGGCCTTGGCTACTGTTGTTTTTCCAAGCACGGAGGATCTGGGGGCTTGCCTTGTTAGGCGGTCCTACGTTGTTGAGTGAAAAGGCCCTTTCTCACAGGATAACAATTAACCATAAAGTTTTCACAAAACCGAATTAGTAGGTAATTATGGAAAACCTTCCTTTTCAATATACACACCTCAGGGTCCAAGGCACAAATTTCGCCCACAAACCCACAACAGAAAAACCATAACTCAGGGCACAATTATAGAACAGAAGGTTTTATAACCCACAAGTAATACAACACGAACCCACAACAAAGGGTCTACACAAGACAGGGGTCACAAAGATATAATGGTGGATCCACGAAGATATAATAGTGTATAAAATAAGGCCTTCGGAAAATCAACAGTCATCCAAAAGTGGTTAATGTAGTATTTCAAAAAATAGACGAGGGCCCTATAATGGCAATATATAAGTCGATACAACACTAATACCAAAAAGAGGCCTACAGGTTTCACGACGACTATGCCTCTGGCTGCTTCCCTTGTCCTCTAGTAGGGTTAGAGACCTCGCCTGAAAAATTTAATAATGACGGGGTGAGACATAAAGTCCCATGAATCCGAAATTAATTTATCGGATATGCAAGAAAGGATTGCAAGTCGAGAAGCGAGGTTTGTTAATAATATGATGATAATAATAATAATTTCAATAATTAAATAAACACAATTAAAACAATTAACACATAATAACCATAACAATTAACCATCCCCACTCATCCATCCTGCTCCTCCTTATCTCCTCGTGGACGCGGATCAGCCCATCAGTGTTAGTAACCCGGCCAAGGTTAGCTATCACTTCAAGGATACTGTCCCCTCCCGTGTCACCACAAAAATACCGTAACAGGGAGGTGTCCGCCCAAAGCACTCAACTCAAATCCGGGCCAGGAATATGAGAGAGCCGATGGGCACAATTTCACCCTAAATCTCTTCCACACAACCCAACATATCCCACAACAGAAGAAATAATATAATAATAAAATTTTAAACAACAATTTATTAAATTATATTCCATGCAGTTCATCTCACAACAAACATTATAACCATCATAACAATAACAATCCCAATAATAATCATCACTCGAATACATAGATTGGAAATTACACGCTTCACCGAATTAATATTCATATTCAAACCTACACAAAAATTTTCAAAACACATACAAGTTATGTATATGAAAATTAAGCTTAGAAAAAATATCTCACAGTCCAAAACAAGCATATAGAATAAATTAACGTTACCTCAATTCCAAGCTCAACCTTGGCTCGAAGAACACAACCCGTACAATCACCGCTTACAAGAAGGCTCTACATACATTATCACAATTATAACTTATAATTTCCTATAACTAAAAGAAATACAAATTCTAATAATAATATTTTTATTTTATTTTATTTTAATTATTATTATTATTATTATTCTAATTAATTTAAACTTTCAAAGAGCTTATCTCCATACTTTAAATTAGGATTTTAGTAAAAACCAATCATTATATAATTTATGCTCTTTAGATAAAATCAAATATACTCTTTGTATATTTATAATGTAGTATCTAATTATTTTAAATGCATAGGATTAGGATGTTATAAATATATATATAGATATAGATATGGATCAATAACAACAAGATTATTTCGGTTTATTATTATCACTATCATATTTAAGAAAAAGAGGAAATAAATATTAAACTATATCTATTATTACTTCCGTATTCCCATGGTTTATTATTCCTCTCCATTATCATGTATCCAGTGGAGTTTTAGGTACAACTTTTTATATGATAATAGAACTTCTTCTCTTTCATTTATCAAAGCCACAGCATCACATATATTTATATTTACGTGTAGTTCCAGAAAGCTTCTTCTCTTTCTTTCACATGCAGGGCCCACACACTTTTATATATATATATATATATATATAGGCAAGTTACTTCTTGTTCCCAAGTGTGCAATGATTACATTTAAATATACCAACAACAAGCTTAAATATAGAAGGATTCTCGTTTTCCCTGATGCTCTGCAACGTCTATAAATCAGCAATGCTAATATATATTATACCACAGCAAAGTCTAGCATCAAACAAATATATCCATATATATTAGATAGAAAACTAATATATATGGAACAGATGCAAATATGCCCACATGCTCCTAGACACAAAACACGAGTTTTTTTTTTTTTAGATGCAACCCTCCCTATTTTCTGTTCAATCTTGCAGCAACTTGTGGCTTGATTCCTAAGGTTTACTACTCATTATTTTCGTTGGGTAATTGACAAAAATTAGAGGGAAAGAAGCTTGGTATCTTACCTTCAGCTTCAGGCTTGTATAATAGGATCCAAGTTGAAACGCAATACCTCTGTTCGGATGCAAAAACGCAGAGCAACAAAACAGTTGGACCCTCTCCTTCTTCCTCTCTCTTTCTCGTTTTCTCTCGACTCTCTCTCACTCTCCTTCACTCTCAGCTCTCTCACCCTCAGACTCGCAACTCGGCTTTGGTTCTTGCTTGAGATAGTGTGAACATAAAGAGATCAAGTGCAATCAATTTATGATACTCGATGGTCCAGTTCGGAAGAAGGACTAATGGTCTGTGGGTGTACTGCTCGAGAAGGATGGGGGAGGGATGGCGTGGTCAGTTGGTGGGCGGCTCAAGAGATATGGCGTTGTTGTTGAGTGCGTCGTGAAAAACGCTGCATAGATCTCCTTTTCTCTGGCTGCAGATGATACATATATTTACGTGCTTGTTGTTGCGTTTTAGCTTAATAGGTTATTTTGTTTCTTTTTCTAAAAAAATTAAAACAATAAGCTCCTGGCCAAATGACGCAGAGGAGGGCTGATGATTAATAGCAATGGGTTGGGTAATTGAATACTTACTGGGTTGGGTTCAGCTTATGGCCATATGTGTAAAATGCATGGCAGAAAAGAAATATTGGATTGATAGAATAATGGGTTGGTGATGAAGATGGGCTTATGTTTGATCAATGGGCTGAAGAAGAAATAATGAATGGAGTTTGTGTGTGTCTTCACTTGTCCCATTTGACAATTAAATATTGAATTCAAATGTTGTACAGAAGGGGTCATGTGCTTTTCTTTTGCTCCAATAACTCTTTCCATAATGAATTAAAAAAAATGAAGGAATAAGGTTACGTGGTGGTTTGCATGGGAGATGAGAGGTGTGGGACCCATCCAAAAAGTATCATCCCATAATACCACAATATCATGTTCACCTTTTCTCTCTAATTTTAACTATTAAACTTCAATAATTCATTTTCAAAAAAATTCAAGGAAAAAAAGACCTTGACTTCTAATAATTATTTTAGGCTATAAATTATCCCTTTTAAATATTCCTTGAATATTTTTTCTTTCAAAATACATTAATTAAGGGAAAAAACATAAGCCTAAATTTCCAATAATTAATTTCATAATTATACTTAAATCCTAAAATTAAAATTAGGATGTTACATTGAGGACTAGGTCCTTACACAGTGAACATGTGCATATGTGGGATGTTGTTTTATGTTACTGCATGTTATGTGTAATGAACGCATGTGGTATGTATTACCATTGTTGCTTGTGATTTCCTGGTTATGGTTACATACATGCACTTAGAGCCGAAAAATTGGGCTGAGCCTGTCAGGCGGCTCATTTAAGCCCAGGCTCGTCAAGGCCGGGCTTGAAAAATAGGCCAAAAATTTGATATTGGCCCTGTAGGGTTGACCCGTTAGGCCCGTTTAATTGTAGTTTTTTTAAAAAAAAAAATTAATTACTTTGACTTCCACTTAATGAATGTGTTTAGTTGTAATTACTTAGATTTTTTTAGTTTAAACTATAACCCTTTTTTATGTTTATTATTATTCTGTATTAAAACACATAACTAGTTATTATAAATTTTAAAGAAGGGATGTTTTCATATTAAATAAACACATACTTTGGTATTACAATATTATATAAGTAATAAATTAGGGATAAATACCAATTTTTCCATGGAAGTATTTGCTAGGGAGCACTTAGCACCCGAAAGTTTTTCTAGTACCAAATTTGCCCTGGAAGTATGAAAAAGGTAGCAATTTTGCCCAAATCTCATGGAAGCTCCACGTAGATCGTTAAAATGCCACATTGCTGAGAAAGAAATGCGAGGGAGGGTGAGCTTGAATGATGATAGATCATTCATCTCTCTCTCCCCTCCCTCTCTCTCTCTTTCTATCTCTTCGGCTCAGTCGCGTCTCAGATCAGACATCCTCCACCTTACCTCCCTCAACTTCTTCCTCGTTTGCATCTTCAAAGTCATCATTGAGCCCGTCTCCATGTCTGATGAGCTTTACATCAGCTTCCCTGCCCCCAGCGATTGTAGTCTGTGAAACCCTTGGCCCTCAGTGAAACCCTTGGCCCTCATCGCCAGCGATATTGACTCTGACGATTCTCGAGGCAACGACCACTCAATTAATGGCTGCTCTGTCGTGGAAGAGGTGAGTTCTCTATCCCAAAAATTTCTTGGCTACTCTGATGGATTTTGTGGCTAATCCTTCTCCCTTACCTTCTTCCTTGCTGGGCTCCTTTGTGGAAGATCCCCTATTTCTAATTTGTAGAATCACATAGGTCTTCTTTATTGGGATTATTATATTTGTTGGTACCGATTACAAATTCATTCTAGTTCTCATTCAAACGACCTCGTCTTAGCCTCGTCGATTTGCTTATTGCTTGGTCTTTTTTTTTGATAAATTTGGTTACTTTTCAGCTTCCTCAGGCAACACATCATCTTGCTATTACCCTTTAAACGCATTCTTCTTAGCCCATATTTTTTACATCCTCCTCAAAAACTAGAGTTCCTATTAAAAATTACACCCAATTTCCCCACATTTTTCCTTTTTAGCTTCTTTCCTTTCAAGTTGTTTTCCTTTCTTTTTTTTTCCTTTTTTTTTAAAAAAAATTCCTTTCAGTTCCATGATCCTTTCGAGGGCTTTGCTTGATCCATTTTGATTTGGTCCCAAGATTCACTCAAGGGGTAAAAGCGTCGGTTGATATTTTCTGAGAAAGAGTATTCTTTAAACATTGAACAAATCAGAGTAAGACTGTATTAGCAAAAGGAAGAGATAGCATTGTCATTCATTGTGTTTGTATATACTAAATTCTGCAGGTAGAGTCACTATCCATGAAAACTGAAAGGGTAGTAGGATTGGGGTTAGCGACGAGAAACCAAGAGGGAGGATGGAGAGAGATAAATGAGACGCTAACATGGATTATTATGTGGAATTTAATCCTAAGCCACGTTAGCATGAGTCGATCAACTAACTGTTGATCGTCTGGTTCTGTTAAGTCAAGGCAAAATTGCTACTTTTTTCATACTTCCGAGGCAAATTTGGTACCAAAAAAACTTCCGGGTGTTGAGTGCTCCCTAACCAATACATCCGTGGCAAAATTGGTATTTATCCCTAATAAATTATAAAGATATTTTGTGTAAAATAAGTATAATTAGTTTTACCTGTTAGTAAAATCATGCATAAATCGAAGGAATCTACAGACACACACAAAAT
Organism: Acacia acuminata; assembly: GCA_019022655.1. Lineage (NCBI taxonomy): Eukaryota > Viridiplantae > Streptophyta > Magnoliopsida > Fabales > Fabaceae > Acacia > Acacia acuminata. The sequence goes on along the minus strand of JAFJYI010000179.1, from coordinate 500,096 downwards.
TACGAGCGGGGAAGGCATTTTGTCGTGGTCATAAAGCAATTCCTTTTGTTTAATATTTTTTGAAAAAAAGGAAAAAAAACATATTCTTTGTGTTTATTTGTTTTTTATTACGCTTTAATGAATGTGTTTATTTGTTGAATGATGTATATTATATTGTTTAGATATTAATGTTGATAGCATTTATTTGATAGATTAGAACTTTAATGGTTGCAGTTGACTAATTATATTTCTTTGGAAAAAACTGAAGGAAAAATAGTTAAAATTTGGAATAGTAATTTTCAAGCCCTATAGGGCCTAGCCCTGGTACTATCGGGTCAGGCTTTGAAAAAGAAATGTTTTCTTTACCCTAGGCCCTATTAGGCCTTGGCCCTGTAGGACCAAGCTAGCCCTGATTCCCAGCTCTACATGCACTGCATACATATTGTATATGAGTTTAACAATTGAAAGTGAAGAAAATCACCAAGAGGGGGTGAATTGGGGATTTTAAAATTCTTTTCTAAGTGCTCTATTTTAGAACACTAAAAACAGAGTAGAACAAAGTAAGGGAAGAAGAAGCAAGACACAATGAATTTATACTGGTTCGATCCAACCTCTTGACCTACGTCTAGCTCCCTAGACCCTTTGAGATTTCACTAACTCAAATGATTACACACTCTGTAACTTTTAAGGTAATTCTCTCACTAGAACATACTCTTCCTTACAAGTTGTAATCAAATAACCCAATCTGCACGTCCCACGACTTGAGATTCTTACAATGAATGATTTCAATAAATGAAACTTTCTCTAAGAGTGGATAATAATAATCACTAAAGTACAAATGTATCAAAAGATACTTTACAATAGAAAACTCAAAGAGTAGTTGGAAACTTGAATGATTTTTGTTTTCTGCAGATTGGTTGTTGAGAAGAATTGAATGCAACTCTGAATATATGAAGAGAGCATTCAATGACCGTTGGATTCTTCAATGTAGCCGTTGGACACATTGGCAAGGTCAGTAGGAGCACTTTGGTCTTCTTCTCTCTCTACTTTTGGCTTAATACAGTTGCACAGAAGTTTATGGTTGACTTCTTGAATCTTAATCCGTTGGAAGAGCAATAGGACTCATTAATCCCTTTGCAACGTGTGTAGAATGATTGTCCAAAAGGGTGCAAGTTTTCTGGACATTACATTTAATGTTCTAACGTCACTTTTTGCTTTTGTTCAAATATTCATTAATATTCTCTAAATCATCTGAAACTCACTAGAAAACTGATTAAACACAATTAGAAATAATAATGAGTGATGATAAGAAGTATTAAGATCAAACATGAAGATTTCACAAATTCGAACAGTTTGATTTTCAAACTCTACGACATAAACTCGAGTTTGTTCATCCAAACTGGAGTTTGTGACTTTCCTTCAGAAGCCTAAACTGGAGTTTCCAACTGAAACTCGAGTTTACTTCATCTAGAGAGGAACGTCGCGATTTCATTTTTGAAGCACATTTTTTTGTGTAAGCAAAACTCAAGTCCATTAATGACTAACTCAAGTTTTGGACTTTTATAGTGAAAAACATGTTTAAGTCCAAAAGCTCAAAGCTGGAGTTTTCAATTTTAACTGGAGTTTTCAAAAACACTGAAAAAGAGCAAAGCTCTCTGCTTGGCACAAACTCAAGTTAACAAGTATAAACTCGAGTTTCCTTAAAACTTAAAATCTTGGAAAAATCTTGCCAAGTAAAAACTAAAGTTTTCTAACCAAACTGTAGTCTTTTCAAAGTGGGTAAAACTTAAAAACTCTCTGTCAAACACAAACTCGAGTTTTCTCAATTTTTTTGGAAAACTTAAAATACTCTTGTTCAAGTGCAAATTGGAGTTTCTTTGTCAAAACTAGAGTTTGTTTAAGTTCAAAATATTGAAAGCTCTCTATATGAACAAAACTCAAGTTTAGTCTCGCAAACTGGAGTTTTGTTTACTTTAGAAAATATTGTAGTGTCTCTATATGTTGCAAACTAGAGTTTAGCAACTAAACTTGAGTTTGTCTGACTATGAAAAACTTGATGTGCTCTCTGTGTCTCACAAACTCGAGTTTGCCTACACAACTGGAGTTTTCGTTAGTTCATAAAAATTGAGCTACTCTCTATCAAGTCCAAACTCGAGGTTTACTTCCAAAACTCGAGTTTACCTTTGACAGTAAACTTTTCAACTTACTAAAGACAAACTTCATCTTGAGTTTACAATGGTCAATTATCAAAAACACACAGAAAATTAACAACAGTTACTATTGGATTCAATTTTTGAATCTCAGACCGTTCCAAAGACACAGGTGTTTATGGTTGAGTTGATCTGGAGATTTGAGGTAAGGACATGGAGTTGAGGTTGAAGAAATAGGGAATGCCCTATCACGTTTTGTATATTATATTTTGATTATGGATGATTGTATATTTTACTCTTGCCCGGTACTTATTTTGAATGATTGTACTTTAACCCTATAGGGACTATTTACCATTTACTCTTCGTACTTTTACCAGTATAATGAATTCGTCCAAACCAATCATATGCTCTGCTACGTACACTCTGATAAATGTTAATAGGTGATAAATAACAAAGGAAAGGTAATAAATATAAGGGATTCCCTCTATCCGCCACCCATAAGGGCAAGGCCGGTAGAGGTGTAACAAGAGTAGTATCTTCAATGTTGTATGCGCACATAGCTTTAGATGTAGTTTTGAAGCCGTTGGGACATTTTGCACCATCACTACTTGCAAGCCAATATCCACCAACCCGTGCAAAAGAATATGTTGAACAAGAACTTGCAATAATCAACCTCAAAAGAATATGTTAACAATGGTAGCAGTGATGTTAGTGTTGGGGGCTTTGTGTTTGGGGCATGTTTAGCTACATGGAAAAGTTTGGGTGTGTGAAGGTAAGTGTGAACCTGGGTCTTATGCCATTGATGCGCAGGACGAGAAGAGGAAATGGAGAGGAGATAAGAAGAGAGATGAGGCAAAAGGAGATGAGAGAGAATAAAGGAGAGAAAAAGAGGAGAGGAGGAGGACAACAACAAAGGAGTGAGAGAAACCAGAAGAATAGAAGAATAGAGGGAAGAGAAAAATATACAAGGCAGAGGAAACTCAATAATTCATATTAATCGATCACAAGGCATCTACAAAATGAGATTATTGAGAGCTACTTATAGTCCTAACTCTAAAAATCATAAAATTAAATGTGAATAACAATTAATAATAAAGGTAACAATAAATCAACATTAAAACAAAATATTTCTAATTCTTCTCATTAATCTTCAAATTTCCTTATTGTCTTTAAATCTTCTAGAATCTTCGTTTAATCATTTTCTTATTACTTCCATTTCCACCATACATGCTATAATTAAGTAATTGATATAGTTTCTTTTGTCTTCATAAATTAACCAGTTGATCATATATTAAGGAGATAAGGTATTACTTGCGAGTTGGGACTGAATATTATTTGGATAGCCTAACTAGCTGGAGTGACAGCGACCACACTTTTCTGTTTTAACAACGTGCTCATTTTTAAAAGGGTTAAGTACGCTCCATTATTTTTCCATCTCAGTATAAATAATACTCCATCATTTTCCAGATCAGTAAGTAATTTATACTATAAATTATGTCATATATTTAAACTCAAAAGTTGAGGAAGTATATCACTTTTCTGAATCTTATAGCACAAAAGATTTTTATAGGGTAAGGGAAAGCTGCTTACTAGCTGAACTAATAATTTGTTGGTAACACCAAATTAACTGTTAATATTATGATTTTAAAACTAAAGCGCATAATTTAAAATTTAAGGGACCAAATAAAATAAAGACAAATTAAAGAACCATATATTGTGTTAGTCCCTTTTTTTTTTTTTAAATGAAAGGTAATATGAAGTATTTGCGTGTTGCGACAAATATTACCCTGCCGACTGATGTGTGTCGCATTTTTCTAAATGAAAACTGAAATCCTTTTAAGTTTTTTGGTGGTGAAGAATCATACCATCATGATTATAGGCTTACTAGCCGGCGTGAAAGCGACAAACTTTTCCATTTTAAAAACGTGCTCATTTTCAAAAGGGTTAAGTACGCTAAATCATTTTTCTATCTCAGCATCAATAATATCATCAGGTTGTAAACATAAGATCTAATTTATTATAATATAATTTATATTACATTGTAAATTGTTTCAAAATAACGTATTCCTTCCTGTTTTTCAAATATAACTATAAAAGTTGTAGTACAATTTTTAGGGAAGGGCCGTTCATTTTTGTAAATTATTCTTTGCATTTATGTAAATATTTAATTCACTTTTTATCCTATTTTTATTCCAATTAATTACATGTTATTATCATGATCTCTTTTTCCAATTCATATTCTTTCATTTATCTTCTCATGCGTCTCTTTTATTTACGTAATTCAGTTATTTGTAGTTTAATTTAATTATGCACTTAATCCATATCATTCAAGATAGAATACTCAAAAGCATTTCATGTCCTCATAATTTTGTGAGGGTGATAAATTTTCTTCTTCTTAATGTCTAATAGAATAAAAAAATTTGTAAAGTTTTTTAATTTATTCATAATTAAGAAATCATATAGATCCTATGTTTTTTTTTTTTCACAAAAAAAAAAAAGACAAAATGATATTCTAATACCCTTTCATTACCTTTCACTAAGAGAGATCTTTCCTCTTCTAACATGTGCAATGATTTTTTTTTTTTTTTAATCCCTTCTAGCTATCTACTAAAAACAGGTCCCGGCCTGTTGTTCAAAGGATACAACGAGTATTCAACTCATGGGGCTTTTTTTTCAATTTGCCCCTTATTAAATAACTAATTACCATTTTGTCCCTATGTCCAAACTATTTCCCAATGTGCCCCTGTTTAGTCGACTAACCCCTCATGTAGTCGACTAAAACACAGGTCATATTTTTTTTAATATCCCTGTGATTTAGTCGACTAAGCCACAGTGCTTAGTCGACTAAATCGCGACAGGAGTTTTTTTAAAAACCCCAATCGCGACATTTGGAACCCTAATCGACTACAAAACCTCCTCAAACCTCTCCCCCCACTTTTTTTTTTTCACTAAATCCTTGCTGAATCCGATGGTGGGTAGCGAAGGAAACTTAATTCTAGCGTCATTTGCGTCGATTTCAGTATGTTCTCATCTCCATTTCGAATTTCCACCGTTATTCTTTCGTTTATGCGAACCCCCATTTCCCTAGAAGGTAGACAAATTAATTAAAAGTAAAAATGAGTTTTATATTTAAAATCAAAGTTCACCCAAGGTCGGTGAGGATCGAGGACATGACTAAGAATCCTAACAAAAAATCCCCAATATAAAATCTTAATAAAAAAATTAATTTTATGGTTTGTTAAACCTGAATATGAAGAAATATTTTTCAAAATTTATAATTTATATTGATTACATTCAAAATATCAAATTGATTAGTTAATATACTGATTTAAAATAGATATGAAAATTTCTAATGATGTCTTCATTTTCAAACTCATCAACAACAACTTCTTAAGGTACTCAACCTACCTCCGGCAAGCATTCATACGTTACTTATATTAAGAACGGGAGGGAATAATAACAATGGTTAATAATTTAGGGGGCCACTTGTAATAAATTTAACCTATCACTTGTAATATTTGAACAAAATTATATTTTCATAAAAATAGAAAATGATTTATGCTTGTACGTTCGAATGTCTATTTATAGTTTTATATATATATATATATATATATTTGACTTTAAAAATTGAAAAAATTAGAAGCACGTGAGGTGTTTAGGGTCTAGGGTCATTTTTTATGTCCCTAAGTATATTTTAGTCAAACAAATTTTCAAGCAATCATATAAGTTTTAAACCTGAAAATGTCTTCTTTGTTGACCTATGAATCATAATATTTAAACTATAAACCTTTTTTATCATTTAAGATTTCAAATCAACTTAGAAGTGGATTTCTTTTTTGGTGTACTCCATTCCGTTAGGATTCTTAGTCATGTCCTCGATCCTCACTGATCTTGGTTGAACTTTGATTTTAAATATAAAACTCATTTTTACTTTTAATTAATTTGTCTACCTTCTAGGAAAATGGGGGTTCGCATAAACGAAAGAACAACGGCGGAAATTCGAAATGGAGATGAGAACATACTGAAATCGACGTAAATGACGCTAGAATGAAGTTTCTTTGGCTACCCACTAACGGATTTAGCAAGGATTTGGTGGAAAAAAAATAGAGGGGGAGAGGTTTGGGGAGGTTTTGTAGTCGATTAGGGTTCCAAATGTCGCAATTGGGGTTTTTTAAAAACCCCCTGTCGCGATTTAGTCGACTAAGCACTGTGGCTTAGTCGACTAAATCACAGAGATATTAAAAAAAATATGACCCCACGTTTTAGTCGACTACATGAGGGGTTAGTCGACTAAACAAGGGCACATTGGAAAATAGTTTGGAAACATGGGCAAAATGGTAATTAGTTATTTAATAAGGGGTAAATTGGGGGGAAAAAAACCCAACTCATGGCCTCCTATCTTAAATGTTTAATTTCAGTATACGTAATGTCTTGTGTGTGAACTGTGAAATCAATTTATTGTAATGTCTTTAATCTGATTCAATTATGTCCTCATATAATTGTAGAGAACTGATGTAATATCATTTGTCAACGCATTTTGATCTTTTAAAAAAATTAAGATTATAGGGCAATACTAGACATCGACGAGAAATAACCTCATGTGCTCGTTATTAGTTTACCCCGAAAATATCCAAACGACCCAATGCCCAAAAACTGAACTCACTATCATGGGTAACTAAGCTAATTTTCCGAACCACACAAGCGTCTGAGCCCTGAAGGGATAGCCAGATAGAGGATGAACGAATTTTCAATCCTGACAAGCCTGACTACAAGTTTCATTCAATCCCATTAAGAATTGCAACAACTTTTGTTGCTGCATCACTTCCATGTAAGCTTGCGGTGTACCACACTTCTAACTTTGAAAAATTGAGAGATACAGATAAAGAACCAGTCTTCGAAAAATAGCCAGTGTGGAGGGGGAAAAATTCGAGACCCAGTCTTTTGTCATAACGCTCTTGAAAATCGCTCCACACACGATGAGCTTCTTCCTAACATACTATCCCATTCGCCAATTCTTTCGAAATGGAATTCAATAACCAAGACAAGACCACGGCATTGCATCTTTCCCACTGGTCCTTCAATTCTGGTTCTTGATCTTCCTTTTTCCAAGATCCATCGACGAACCCCAATTTATATTTCCCCTTCAACTCGATTTTCATTGCTCGACTCCAGAGCGTGTAATTCTCGGAGCCAGTGAGAACCTGCGATATGATTGTCAAACCCCAAGTCTCCTATGGGTGCAAGAAGAGTGGGTGGGTGAAGGGCAAGTTGGCTGGATCCAGATTCTTTTTTTCTGCCATTAGGTTTCGAGATGGAAGTGATGACGGAAACAAGAACAGTCTTTGAAAGCAAGAATAATCCTCAAAGCTGGGCCATTAGCAGGGGTTGCTCTTTTTTTTTTGAAAAACTTTAAAGAATATAAAGGGAAAAGTAAGACTAAATCAAAAATAAGAATATATTTTAATAACAAAGATATTACAATAAAAATAATTACAACGCCATCTTTTTAGGCCTTATTTTTTGGGATTCCATCATAATTGTCTCATTATTAATGTTATCAAATATATCTTTTTCAATATAAGGCATCAAATATATCTTTTTCAATATAAGTTTTCAACTGCTTGATAAAAGGCACGTGGGCATCTTGATCAAACCATTATGTGATCCGCCAATGATAAGTACCAGCGAAATTAACCCAAAACACAAGGGTTCGAGAGAAAAATTCCTTTATTTTCTGTAGGTGATAAACTGACTATAGTTTTTACCATTGCATTAGCGATTGGAGAATAGTTTTTTTGATTAACAAGGTAGGCATCTAAAAAAAAAAATTGTCTAAGCTTGTGGAAAAGAACTTCTAAAACGTGATTTCAAGTTATTTAAACAAACAATCAGTAAATATATAGAATTGTTGGGCTAAGCCCATATTTATATACACAGAAGCGACATGGAGAGACCCATCAGATATCACAAAGCAAGTCCCTAAACTAATCATAATTATTATAGCCAAAAAAAAAAAAACTAATCATAATTGTGCAAATTACCTAAACACCTTTTCACTTATACAAATTATTTACACATAATCTTTCCACACTAAGTATTTCTCTTGGATCCATTACTTATAGTTTTCTGTTATCTCAAAATTATTCTATCTAAGAAAATATTGCTTTTTTTTTTTAGAAGAGGTGAGACTTATAAATAGTTATTACGATTAAAAAAAATTTTTATTCTTTTTTTAAGATAAGCAAATGTTGAGATTTTGAAGACAAACAATTTAGTGTTTTGATGCTCATTAAAATCATCAACTTTAGAAGCTAAAAGGGAAAATCCCATAAAAAGAACTTGAAAATAGCAAATGACTAGAGATGCTTTGGATATTGATGACGCCATAAAAGAGTGAGAACCTGTATTGTATTTGTTGAAATACGATTGAAATGACATAAGTGACCTTCAGTGAGTTTAAACAAACAAAGGAGGCGCAATTTATTTCCTAACTTCTCAGTTCCCACACTATCTTGCTTCCAATAATTTTTGCTGCGAGGAGATTGACACCTTCAACTGATTGGATCTACTTATCATTTATGTTTACGCTTCCAAATTAAATGCATACTATTTGCATTTACATTTCTATTAATTGTATAACCCTATAAAAACCATTGCGAGAATATGCTCAAAAGTCAAAACTGATTCCTGCACTGAATTCTTTCATTTACGCATTCCATGAACAATTAACGCTATTCTTAATTACTGCCTTCATTTCATTTTATAAAATATTTCAAACTACTCTTCTGATCCTATTTATAAGATAGAGAAAGAATGAATTTTTTGGTCTTATTAATAAGGCAAGTCATTAATTTTTTGTATGATGGTACCATTTTACCCTTCATTTATTATAATGTGTAATTTATTTTCCTAAGAAATAATGTATATTAAATATGGAAAAAATTAGAAAGTTGTTAAATTTTAAGGTATAGTTAATGAGCATTAACATTTTTTTTTTGGGTCTATGAAAAACATATATGTTGGAAGTGCGTTATAATTTAGACCATTAGATGAGAGTAATTCATAGAATCATAGGTACCAATAAAAACAGATATAAAAGCATTAAATTTGTCAAAAAATTTAAGTGATTTCCAATATTACGTTATTAATCATAATAAACCCCAACTTCATATTAGTTTCTACTCTCTCTCACTACCCTCATTAAATATAGGCATATATGAAAAAAAAAAAAAATCCCTATAGTCCTTTTTATGAGGAATAATCTCTCTCTCTCTCCCCACAAAGATGGTTCTAAATATAAGAAACAAATTTTTTGTTTGAAATGTCAAATTGGTCTTTCCATTTTTAAATTAGATACTACCTCCGTCTTTGACCATTTTAAATAAGTTACTTAATCATTTTATTTGTTGTATTTTCTTAGATTGTATATTAATTTATTAGTCAAACTATTTAGTTTCAAGAAAAAATAAAAATAAAAATACTCTAAGCTAATTTAATTAGCTTCCTTGATCTCTTCAAAAAAGTCAACTTCTTATAATTAGGACCGGAGGGAGTATATGTTATTCACGATATCTTCAATAAATTTTCACTTATTATCTCTTATGTATTTTCTTTATAAATAAAGATATAAAAATGCATACAATTATAAAAGAACCGGAGAGTCATTTCTTAGAAAAAAGGACAAGATGGAGTATTTAAAGTTCATCAAAACTATAAAAAGATAAGAATACCTTTTATTATAGGACCACTCTCAACCACATTATCAAGATGAGGGGTAGTTAAATCATTAAATTCGTTTTAAAAAATTTAAATGAAGCCATTAACGTTAACGGCATTTTGTATCTCACAGAGAACCCCTTATTCACCTCTTATAAAAGCAAAATGAAAAGCTAGACAAAGATCATGTGACAAGGATTACATAGGAATCCCTGATTTGTAGGGATTAGGAATAATCTTCATTAATAGTCATTATTATATTTATAGGAATCCCTGATTTGTAGAGATTAGGAATAATCTTCATTAATAGTCATTATTAGTCATTATGAGTCATTACTATTGAGGCTCTCTTATCTTATATATATATATGTAAGTATGTAACATTTGTATATGAAATACAGGACACAACATTCACCCTTTCCATTCTGCCAAGTCACATCATGCATGAGCTTGCAGGCAAAGAATTTGCAAAAAGCAAACCACACGCATGCAAGACACAAACCATTTTATTTAATAAGATAGATAATTTTTCACATCGTACATAGACGACAGACACTAACAAAGCCTGAAGCTAAGTAGCTATAGGCATTTGCTTACATTAAGTTGCAAAATTATTATCACTGATCAAAGCATGGTACGTAGGTGGTGATCAGTTGGCATTTTTAGCAGAATCAGAGGAAGAACATTTATCGTAGCAGAAGGTGGTGGTATCAAGGCAAAGGCACCGTGAAGGATTAGTCAGAGCGCAGCCACACTTCTCACAGGCCGAGTGGCAAGTTTCTCCGATGTCTCTGCATTGGCATTGTGGCGGATCCGACTTTGCGCAGATACACTCGTTGCAGCAGGCGGTGGTGGTCGACTTGGTGATGAAGTTATGTTCCACGTTCATCAGCGCCGCCTGAGCCAGCAAGGTGCTCGGATCAATGCCTCGGCCGGCCTCCACGGCTGCGGCTGTGAAGGCCATCACCAGGAAAAGCACCACCCCTACCATCGTCTTCTTGTTCAAACCCATCCCCCCCCCCAAAAAAAACCCAAAAAAACACTCTATCACACTCGGTGTCTGTGTTCAAGGGTTGAGTAGAAGAGAGTCATCATCATTGACAAATTAAAAAATCTTTATCACTTTTAACTAATTTATCTAACTTCCAACAATGAATTAGTTAAAATTGTCTTGTATATAAGACCGGATAAGTCTTGATTAGTAGGTTATTTGTAAATATCTCTGTAAGCATTTTCCTTAAGCATATAAGCATGTCCTAACTCTGACGAGCTACTACGACCCATCTACTCCACTTATTCTATTTATATAATGCAGAAAGAAAACAATTTCTCTATTTATAAGTTATGTTATTAAATCTTTTACGTACAATTTTACCCTTTCTTATTTATACTTAGGGCATACTACAAATTAAGTAGTAGAGATAAATTTGTGAAAGTTGTTAATTATAAGATTGAGTTAATAATATTTAAGAATTTTCTTATTTTCTGGGAATTACGTTGAAACACAGTTAGAGTACTATATATGTGTGTGCATATAAGACCGGTCCGGAACGATCTAGAAAGTTAAAAGTGTGGTTGGTTAAGAGGTGGGCTCACGCATTTATGAAGCGGGCCTCATGATTAGAGTAACACTAATTTATCCCTCACGGGGCGACGTGCATGTGTTCCATCTATACCATCGGCTGCGTGTGGAGATATGGAGGTCCAAATTTTATGATTTTTTTTTTTTTTTTTTTTTGTTAAAATAGTACTCCCTCCGGTCCTAATTATAAGAACACATTTTAGAGTTGGTTTTGGTCCTAATTATAAGACCAAATTTTAACTTTGTCAATTTTTCCTATAATACCCTTATTTATGCTTTTTCAATAATAATTAAAGACAATAATAATTTAATAATACACCTATATATTTTATAAAGTAAATAATGTTTGCAACTCATTAATGTTATATACATACTTTTTTTAAATAGAATAATTGAGCAATTTTTTTCATATTTTTCCTATATCACCCCTACTAATACTTCTTCCACAATAATTAATTTAACAACATACTTATATTCTATCAAGTGAGAGATTCTACTTTATTTTTTATTTTTGAATAAAATAATTTTAATATTCCTTTAAAAATATTTGTGATAAAAAAAATAAACTTGCATTTGTATTATGCCCAATTAAATAAATACTCTCTTGATAGAAAAAAAAAATTGCTTTGAATATGACTATCGATTGCACAGTACGAACTTTTATTATCCATCAGCTTTTCTTGCATTTGTACCAATTGGGTGGGGCTATAGATTTAGCTAATTTTGCCTTGATGTAATTTTTAATTTTAAGTAGGGGTATTTTTGGAAAATAATTATAATTAACTAATTTAACTTCTCTCCTTAATCTCTCCAAATTCTGGTAAATAGTTCCTATAATTAGGACCGGAGGGAGTATTATTTATGGGTGTCCTTGTTAGATATTTTTTTAATATTTCCAATTCAATTCATATATATATATATATATATATATATGTATTTATATACATACATACATATATATATGTGTGGGAATGTATGTATCTATGTAAGTATATATATAATATATATATATATATGGGAGACCTAAGATAAATAATTTTTATTAAAAAGAACTATAAAAATAGTAATTATTTTAAAGGCCCAAGTTTTAAAATATTAAAATTAAATTGCCACTATGTTATCTTTAAATCCTCTTTTATTCTCTCTCCTCATACAAAGCAGATCTCACTATGGGATTCGTGTCTTCTTTCGATTCCAAACCTAACTTATTTATTTTCGTCTATTTTATTGGAAGTCTTTAATTTATATCGACTCGATCATGTTTTTCCTTTTTCAAGGAAGATGTTAATGGTCGATGTCATGGGTTCTAATTATAACTGAAGCCACTCTGTTGCATCACAAATTGAATGCCTTAACATAATTTTTCATTGCCTTAAGTTGAGTGAAGGACATCTATAGATGGAAACCTGATGTGTTGTTTGATAGAGGGTTTATTTATTTATTTTGTTGTTGTTGTGGCATTCCATTCAATGTCCACTTGAATCAAATATGCGTATGTAACTGGTCGTTCAAACGGAGTTTATATTTCACAAAATTACTTGCGCTGTTTACATGGCTTTTAGTCTATTTGATGCTTCCTTATGTGCTCATTTGTTTGATATTACACTTTGAAGTTTGAATGAAACTTCCATTTCCATTAAAGAAAACTAGTAGTAAAGAAATATAATTAGAAGATGTAATATCCTAATTTCTCTCTTATCATAAAACATTGTACTTTGGATAAATAATTAGCAAAATATAAAGGTGAATATGTGTCTCAAAGAATTATAATCTGTTGATTATATTTTCATCTAAATCATTTTAGAATTTTGATCCCAATTTCTCCTCCCCTCGTTTTTTTTCCCTCCCCTCCCCTTCCCTCAAAACCAAACTTATCCTAAAGAACATAATATAGCTTCAATTACTCCAAGATCATTTTATAAGTTGCTTCTGAAAGAAAGAAACTTACACTCGTTTATGTAACTTTTTTATTGCAGAACACTGAACTGAAAGAAGGATACTCAACAGCGACCCACTTGTACAGCAATCCAAATGATTGTTCCTCATCAGAATCCAAAATTCCTACAGATTCATCCTCCCTTGACAAGTCACCAACAGAAAATATCTGTGACTCGGAGCACCAACTACTGGCAAAGTCCGAGAAAGAAAAACAACATCAAAATGAGGTAGGGAGCCACCGAAGACAAAATTATTGAAGAACATCACCATGACATAGAAGACGATGGTGCAAACATTTCAAAGCTGGCAAGCAGTGAGGAACCAAATCCCAAGGTTCATGAAGTGGAGACTTCTATAGACAACAAGCAACTTGATCAACATCTTGAATTAATCACAGATCAACATGCAACTTCTGAAGTAATCCCAGCAAGTACAGAAAAAGAAATGATAGCTTCCCAAACTAATGAAAACACAACATCAAAGAGAGATGAAGATGCTGATGTGGAATGCAATCAACAAGCTACAAGCATATTTGAGAAGTCTTGTATATAAATGATGAAGACATCAACACAGCCATGAATGTTGAGGATAAGTTTAAAGAGATAATCTCAACTGGATTACAGAATGAGAAGGTAGGTCAAGTACGGCAGGTTGATTGGAAGGATCCAGAATCAATCAGGTCAGGTGATATTTCAGAAAATGAAAATAATTAGGAATTTAAACTCATGACTAGCAGGACTGAAGATGCCTTCACAGTAACCGCTGCACCTAGTCCATATATTCATAGCGTTGAAGTATCTACCTCCGAAGCTCCCCCAAACAATGCAGATACTGACAAGGAAAAGCTTGAAAATCCATCTTCCAGTCTGGTAGAGAGAATACACAAGTTGCAATAGAAGCAGGGGAAACCATGCGAGATGCATCCAATGCAACCTGCCAAGATAACAACCAAGACATCTGTGAGTCAGTAAGGCAAGAGATAGATGTAACTCCAGTTGATGATAATACAGCCAAAGCAGAAGATTTAGCATGCCTAAATAGAGATTTAAGAGGAGAACATGAAGAGAAAATCGTTCAAACGAAACTCCCAGATAACAGTGAGGAAAGTGAAATCAATCCAGAGACACACAATGAGCAAGAGCACAAAGTCGGAGAGCAGGCACATCTGATTCTAGAAAAGGTAGGAACGTTGCTGTGTGTTGGATTAGATCCTTTGAGAATTTTCAACTTTGGTACGAGAGAACTTGGTTCTTTTTTTTTTTTTTCTTTTTTTTTTTTATATATTCTTTTATAACCATGTCAATCTTGTAGTTTGAGATGATTTAACTAAAGTACAACCCCTGAATTGACTAACTTTCCATTTTTGCAGAGTCTCTCATTAGTTGAGTCAATATCAGAGATCAATAATGAAGAAAGGATATCCCCACAACAAATTACAAATAATTTGAATACTAATGATCCATTGGTTGAGGAAACAGGGCGACCAGACAGTGGCGATATTGTCACTAAAACTGACGCCCCAGAAGAACATCAAGAATCAAGTGAGTTTTGTGTTGAATATAACAAGCAACATGAACATCATCCTGACACGCAAAGCACAGAGAACTTGATTATAAAGAAAGTGGACCCAATAGTGAAAACAGAAACAGTCTCAGAGTCAATAAAGGATATTGAAGAAATAAAGAAGTTTCCATCGCCATACTCTGAGGAGAAAATAGATGAAGATGAGAAAATCATACCAGAGGAATCAAAAGAGATGGAGGAAGCCATTGATAAACAGTCACGCGAAACTGCAAAAGAAAGTGAGTATGCTAAAAAGACTTAGCCTCCCCCCAACCTGGTTTAAATTGAATTTTCATCCCCTTTGAAACTACAACTTAAGTTCTAAGAAAAATATTATGGTTTTTTAAAATCTCAGGGAAATATATATTACTGTCATCAGCATCTTGGTGTGGCATTCAATTTTACAACTTTTGAAGAGGAGTATTAATTAATACTCCCTTTGTTCCTATTTATACGTCATCTTCAAAAACTTTTTATACTTCTATTTACTAATCATTTTACAAAATCTTTGAAGCAATATTTTTCCTCCAATAGTGCCTCTTGTATGGATATTGTTGAGTAATTATTGTAAGGACCGGGATTGAGAGAAATAAGTGACATTACACTAGAATTTACTGCATGTAATAAAGGGTATTTTTGGAAATATGGAATTGTTTTAAGAACATCAACTAACTTTCCTAGCCAATGTGAACTAGTTGAAGGTGGCTTATAGATAAGAACAAGGGGAGTAAAAACTATTATTTTAACGCTTTCTCAGTATGGATCATAACATTCTAACATAGGATGTGTAGGTATATCTAAGGACCAAGCCCCATCGCTGACAACAACAATGATTAGAGATCAGGCAATTGAGCAAAGCACCATGGAAGAAAGTCTTAAGGACGGTGAATCATCATTGATAGAGAAGAATGAAAACCACAGAGTAGAAAATGATGCTGAGGAGAAAATAAAAGAAGTCCAGGTTAAGTGGGTTGAGACAAATTAAGATTGAAAATAAATATACACCAGCATGCATCTCCACATTCACACACTTACGAATTGATGCAAAAACAGAGACACCCATTTATTGACTTCAAGAATATTTTGTTTTGATTATTAAGTTGCATATATGGAAACCAGGCATCGAACCATCCGAAGCCACAGGCAGAAAAGATATTTATGACCAACAAATGATGGAAGGATCCGTTGAAGGAACAATGGATAAGTTCCAAGATAATGAAAAGGAAACTTGATGACTTTCTATTTTTAATTGATTTGAGATATATTTTGATATATTTAGGAAGTCATCAATGCTAAATTGAATAGAATTTGTTGAGATTTTAAGAGATATTAATCTGGATACATCATTTGTGGGATTTCAATTTAAAATAAAAGTTTGAGTTTAGGAAATAATAGTAATAAGAAGTTCAAAAATAGAATCAGTTTTATTATCATTATTATGATTGATTCTTTTCTTTTTGTTTCCACAGCCACACATTTTTGGCAATTTAAGAAGATGATTCCATTGAATTGAGACGTGGGGACCACAATGAAGCAAGTCACGTACAGCAAGTGGAGATGGGATTTGGAAAGTTTGACTAAAGGAATTAAGTAAATTGGATTGAATGGAATTGGACCCCACGGGATGTTTCATTGATTGGAAATATATCATTGTGATGGCCTGATAGTATATGTATCTTGAGAGAAAAGGGGAATCAAAATAAATAAATAAAGAGAAAAAAAACGTGGACCTCAAGGAAAGGCAAGAGAGCAATATATATTAAACCACGCAGAGGCACAAAGAAAGGAGGAAGACGTGCTGCGCAGATTTGAGGAATTGGAGCGTGAGATTTTGCTGGAGACGAAGACAAAGAAGCAGAGCGTGATATCAATTCAAGAAGTAGAGTTGTTCTGGATCTCTTCTTTCTTCTTCTTCTTCTCTTTATTTTGGAACCTCGAATTTCTCATGTTTGTTATGGATTTTCTTATAGCCATGTGTGGCTAATTTTTTTTTTCAACCTGAGAACTCCATGAACTTGTTTGGGTTAGAGATTATTCCCACAGATTGGTTTTGCTTAATTTGATTTCGCTTTATTTAATCGTGTATTTATTGTTATTGCTTAGTGAGTGGCCACCATTGAGCATGTTTTGAGGATTTAGGGTTGGACTTGGAAGAGGGAATCCTAAATTGACCTAGGAATAAATAATGTGGAATTAGGTTTAAATTTAACGTGAAGTTAGGTTTTAATCTAATTTGCATCTAGGATAGGAATATACCTAGAAGCTCCGCATAATCAAATTAGAGTGAGCTGATTTAAAAGCATCTCATTTAGTTGTGTGAGACATCACATAATTGATTAAGATAGGTAGATAAATGAACCTAAGGCATTTATGACATTAATACTCTAGATTAGTGTTTAGGTTAAGTCAAAATTAATTTAGTGGGAATAAAATCTAGAAAAACAAACAAGGGATTAGTGACTCTAGGTTGTACTTTTTGATATTGGAATTTACTTTTTGTGAAAAGTCTTTTGCTACTATTAATTCTTATTACTTTTCTTTTTGAAAACAATTCGGCTGACTCGCTTCAACTTAAACGAAACAAGGAGATTTAATATCTAATCGCTAGTTAGATTGAGTCCTCGTGGGAACGATACTTTTCTCGATCACTCTATTATTTGATACGGCCTGTACACTTACAGAGTCTAAAAGATATAAGGTTTTTCCCTATCAAAAACGAAGAAGCTAGCACAGAGATTAAAGAGGAAAATTATGACAACGGCCAATCTTCCGAGGTCACAAAAAGTGCGGTGGAACCAGGAAAATTTTTTAGCCCGGCCAAAAAATAAACATATTGAACTATTTACTAAATAGTATGACTTAACATTGAAAATATAAATAAATAATAACCGATAATTATAAATTAAAACAAGATATATAACGATACTAACTTTTTCAGTAGGTATCTTCAACATGAATTTTACTTTCTTCTCACAATCCAATGGGTAATGAAATAAATATTGTCCTAAAGATATCACAAATACAAACATAATTAAACCTACAATGAATTTGTCATTAAACATAAATTCTAATACAATTATACTACTACTTAATCCACAAACCTAACATTTAAATTTTTATACACCATTCAAACACAAAATAATAGTCATTAAACCAATCCAAAAAAATTCATCACTAATATACACCGTTCGAAATTAAACCAGCCCAAAAATTCATCACCAATATAACAGTTATTAAACCAATCCACAAAAATTCATCACCAATATCCACAAAGTCTATTTACTTGTGTTTGAACAAGTGTCATATTTAATTTATCACCAATCCACAAAACAATTACAAAATCCATTAATTGAATATTTGAATCCATTAAGTTGAGAAATTCATCACCGATCCAGAACATTTTTATCACCCAAACATACAACAATTGAACAAAATCAAAAAAGAAATTGAAGCAAATTGATGGAATGAATTGAAGCCTCTGCAAGTTGGCATTCAAATACCTGGTCGCAATGGGCCAATGGCAAAACTGAAGCGGTGAAGCGTGAAGGTGCTTGACAGCTTACGGTTCTTCGAAGTTCGAACGGTGGTCCGTGGTCGCTGGTCAGTGGCCGGCGTCGCCACTCTCTGACTCTCGTCGCCTCGTCGGAAACTAAGGATGGAGAGTAGAGCACTTAGAGTAGAGAACGTGTGGACGTCGGTCGTCGGACGTTGGACATCATCGGAGGAAGAGGGCGACTGACGGTGGAGTGGACGGTTGAGTCGTTCGTCGTGGCGTGGAGAGGCAGGAAAGCCGTGACCGTGAGCGCCTGAGGCCTGAGCGGTGAACCCGTGACCGTGAGACTGGTGAGAGGACTGATGAGTGATGAGTCAGAAACTCAGAGTAGAGGACGTGGGAGAGAAGAATAGAAGCATGCGTCAGAAACGTGTAGAGGAAGCCAACTGGCAAGCCAAGGAAGAAAGAAAAAAGAAAAAGAAAAGAAAAGAAAAGAGGGAGATAAAATATCATATAATAAATACATATATTTTAAGATATTTTAGAAGACAAGTTGGGACCTTAATAAAAAATTAGGCGGGGCCAAATTAGTGGCCAAAATAAAATATCATATAATTAATACATATATTTTAAAAAAAATTAGAAAATTTTAGAAAGCTACCGGGGCCATGGCACTAACAGCCATAACGTGCTTCCGCCTCTGGTCAGGTGAGGCAATCACAAAAACATCAAATAGCAGAGGAATATTCTGTTTGCGCGTTTATAAATTCCATAATAGTATTTGAATTAGAAAGACATAAAAAAGCAAGCATGGGATCTCGCCAACTGAATTGTTGCAATAACTTAAAATTGTAATGCCTGAACAACAAATGCTTCTTCAGACCAAAAACAAACAAACAAATGTGATAAAGTACCGGATTAGTGTGAGATAATGGAAGTTGTGGAAAGTTAGATATTTTAGGAATAAATATTTATTAATATAGTTTTAGATATTTTTTATTTTATTTAGGATATTTTCTTTTTTATTAGTGGTCCTTAAGTTTCGGATTAGTGGGTTGGTTAGTTGCATATTAAAGTAATACTCCTCCAGTCTTAATATAAGATAGTTTATAGAAATTGCACTACAAACTTTGTCCTCTATTTAGGACTGGAAGAAGTATTTATTTAGGTATTTACTTCCATTATTTGCATCGTGGATTAATGGTATAAATTTATGAGTATTTTTAGGGAATGATTATTATATTTTTTATATCTATAAATATCAATTCATGTAAAAGTAAGTATGAAATATATATGGAAAATTATTAGAGAATTACTTCTCCGATTATGGGAGATTCTCTTTGGGCTTTAGTAGTTCAATGAATTACAGATTTTGGTTCATCTTTCAATTAAGAATTTACTCTTATTATATTATGATATTAGATTCTAATTGGATAAAGATTTATCCTTTAATTTTTATCCTCTTATTCTTTTACTATTCATAAAATGAATTGGTCTCTACCATTTGGTATCAGAGCCCAACAATCTATAATGGGTTCCTTCCACATACTAACTTCTTCTAAACCTTCATTCTCGCCCACCATCTCGGCATTCAACCCCTTTCCAGCCTCGCACCTTTATGTTGCAAAGCTTGAATACCAATGTTATCCTAAAGTTCTCTGCTTCCGTGATGGAAATCCTGTAAAACTTGGCATCACTACACATCCTCGTTCTCACTCTTGGCAATTTCAAAAGAAGGTGAAAGGCCCATTTTTCCTTTAGAAGACGTTGCCACTATTGTGGTGAAGTCAAAAGGTGGAGTAATCTCTTTTAATACAATCAGGGTAAAGGCAAAGACAACCACTATGAAGCTCCAAGATACATTAGAAGGCCATCACTTTTGTCTCACCTTGAGGGCAAGGCGAATCTCAAGGGGGAAGTATTGATAGAGTACCAGATTAAAGTGAGATAATAGAAGTTGCAGAAAGTTAGAAATTTTAGGAATAAATGTTTATTAATATAATTTAAGATATTGTTTATTTTATTGAGGATATTTTCTTATTTATTAGTGGTCTTTAAGTTTAGGATTAGTGGGTTGGTTAGTTGCATATTAAAATAACATTTATTTAGGTACCTACTTCCATTATCTGCTTCATGGATCAATGGGGCAAATTTATGAGTATTTTTTAGGGAATGATAGTTATATTTTTTTATCTATAAATATGAAGTATCCATTGATGTAAAAGTAAGTATGAAATATATATGGAAACTTATTAGAGAATTACTTCTTTAATTATGGGAGATTCTCATTGGGTTTTAGTAGTCCAATGAGTTACAGATTATAACTCATCTTTCTACTAAGGATTTACTCTTATCTTTATTATATTATGATATTAGATTCTGATTTCATAATCTGATAAAGATTTATCCTTTTAATTTTTATCCTCTTATTCTTTTACTTTTCTTAAAAAAGAATCGCTCTCTAACAAAATGCTTCTTTTGGAGGAAGAAACTAATGTTCAGTTAACAATTTTTTATTGCAGAATGCTGAACTGGAACAAAGTTTTGCGGAATCGTCCTCCCTTAAAAGTTACAAACAGAAAGGATACTTGAATCAGAGCAATTTCGGGCAGACAAAGCTGAAGCCATCAATAGCGCAAGCATAGAAGAACCCGACCATGACATAGAACATGAGAGTGCAGAAAGTTCTATGCTTGCTGGTGCTCAGAATTCAAATCTCAATGTTCATGAAGAGGAAACTTCTTTTGACAACAGCAGCCTTGATCAGAATCTTAAAATACTCACAGATCAACATGCATCATTTGAAGTGATCCCAGAGAGTGTAGAAAAAGAAATATTTTCCCAAACAAATGAAAAGACAAAATCAAAGATAGAGGAAGATGATGATTTGGAATGCAATGAACAAGCTACAAGCACAAACGAGATTATCTTGGGCAAGATCAGTGAAGCTTCACTTCCTAACCTTGAATTGGCAACCAAGAGCAAAAGTGAGGAAGATGAAAGTGTAATAGAGTCTTTAACAAAATATGAAGGCATAGAAACTACCAAACACGTTGAGGATGAGTGTAAAGATGAAAGTTTGATCGGAATACAGGACAAGGAAGCTGAGATGGCATTCGTACTAGAGGGTGAACAGAAGGATCCTGAAACAGTAGGATCAAGCAATAAGTTAGAACATGAAAATAACAGGGAAGAAGATGCCTCTACAACAAACGTTGTACAACTTCCATATGTCCATAGTGTTGAAGAATCTATTTCTGAAGCTGCCTCAAAAAATGGAGATAATGATGACAATAACAGGGAAAACCCATCTTCCTACCCATTAATAGATGGGGCAAGTCCAGAGGTTGCAATAGAAGTAGTGGAAACTCTTCAAGAGGCTTCCTCTACAGCATGCAAAGATAAAAACAAAGACACCTGTGAATCAGTGAAGCCAGAGGAAGATGTACCTCCAGTTGATAGGATGGTCAGAGCAGAAGATTCAGCATACCTAGACAGAGATGAAAAAGGAGCAAATGAAGAGGACATAAATCAAGCAAGACTCACTAAGACCATTGAGGATAGCATAATCAAAACACATGCCGGGGAAAAGACAAACTCCTTGAAGAAAAATGATCAGGAATATGAACTTGGAGAACAAGCAGTACTAGTACCAGAAAAGATTGAAGAAGAAACTCCGAGAGAAAAAGCTGAATAGACAATTGAACAAATCACGCACTCTGTACAAAAATTTGAAGAACAAGAGAAAGATGAACCAGCTTCTTCACCTGATAGTGGGGAAACATTAATTTCAACAGAGAAGGTAGAATATTGTCATGCATTAGATTTAAAAGTTTGAACATTTTCGACTTTTGCTTTTTGTTAAAATGCAAACTCCTGAGCCGACAACCTTCAATTTTTTGCTGAGTCTCCCACTAGCTGAGTCTGCCAACAAGATCAACAGCGAAGAAACAATATTACCACAAAATATTGCAAGCGGTCTAAATAATGAAGACCCATTGGTTGAAGACCCAGGCAATTTTGACATTGATGAGATTGGCAAAGAAACCCAAACTGAAGACCAAGAAAAATTTGACGATTCAAGCAAGATGAACAACACTCTGAAGCATCAAGCACAGAGAACTTGGTTATAAAGCATATGTATTCAGAAGAAATGGTGTCGACAAATACAATCATAAAATCAACAAGGGAAACAGAGGAACTCAACAGAGTTCCAGAATCAATCTCTCAAGAAGAAATTGATATCAAAGGTGATGAGAAAACTATACCGGAGGAACCAAAAGAGATGGAAGAAACCACCGGTAAGAAGTTAAATGAGATTTCAAAGTATAATTAAAAACATTGAGCAATTTGTTTGTCTTTAGCGAATTTCTATTGACATTCTCCAAGAAATTACAGTTACTTTAAGTTTAAAGATTATTATCACATTTGAAATCCCTCAAAACAATCACTCTTTAATTTCATCAGCAGATTGGCGTAGCTTTAAATTATACAATTTCTGAAGAATATACAATAATACTAAAAGCTACTACTTTACCCACCTATCTGTGTGAATGATAAGATTCAGCATCTAACATGTACAATGGCAGGTGTATATGAGAATGAAGCTCTATCAAGATTACCCGGAACAGCATCTGTTGGAGAAGAAAAGTGTTAGGAAATATTCTGTATTTACTAGGAAATATCCTGTATTGATTAGGTATTATTCTGTAATTATGTTTAGCGATTCACACGTCTAATTGTCTGTCATTAATTACGCGTCTCGTCTCTCTTGTATAAATACATCTCTCTTATACATGAAAAGATACACTTTCCAGACTATATTTCTCTCTCTTTCTCTCTGGTTTAACATGGTATCAGAGCTGGACAAGATCTGAGAACGAATAGTCTCATAAGAGGGGTCCAGAGCAGTAAGGAAACTCATCATGGCCGCTTTTCCATATTATCAATTTGCGCTTGAAGATCGGTGGTTGGTGGCATTAACCTTAGCATTTCCTCATACATCTTTTTGAACTCGTGTAGAAACTCTTCAAGGGACGGCCGTGTTGGTCGCTCGGTAGAACCCTTTACAAACTTCATGCATCCTAGTAATGTTCCCCCTGTCCGAATACAAGAACTCCGGGTAGTCAATAAGCTCCTTAACCGTATTGCAATGACTAACCCGAGGAAGGATGTCTCCGTCGATGGAATTCTGAATCAGAAGAACAGACGGGCATCGGCGCAGTCCATGCCATTTTGGAGTCATCCGTCGGAAAGGCTTCGATCAAATGTCCCTCTTTCTCAATACTCGCAGATACATACGGATGGTTTTGATCCAAATCCGAATAATTTGTCAAGTTTAATTTATGTTCGGTAATTTTATTTGAAACAGGGACAAGCTCGGTCGCGACTTGGTTTAGAGTCACCATAGCAAGGAATCGACCCACACAAATGATGAATATTACAAAGAAGCCAATAAAAACAAAGAACAAAGACAAATCGCCAAACAAGGACAAGAGGCACACAAAATATGCCAAACACGCCAAAAAACACCTCCGAAACGTAAAAATGAGCACATCGACGCTCAAACACCAGAGAATGAATACCAAAATACCACAGAATACTCACAAACAGTTGAATATTCAAAGACCAGAGAATCAAACCACAAGATAGGAGAACGAAAACACCTGGGTCAGGACCAGAGCATCGAGTCGATCCCAGAAATGCAAACGGCGACGGACACTCGCCGGAAGATACAAACGATCCACCTAAGGTCGCTCTAAAAAGTCAACAATAACCAAACACCACAAAACTCCCGGATCAGGCCGGAAATGAGACAAGAGGGCTGGAAGAAGAAGTCGCCGTCGAAATGGAGCAGCCACGCGCCGCCACGCGCCGCCATCGTGATGCTGCCTGAGAACGCGTGAAGCCCACGTGCCGTCGTGGAGGTGTCGGATGGCCACCAAACTTCCGGCGTCCGCCGATCGGAGGGTGGGGAGGATGATGGTGGGGCGCGTGTTCGAGAGAAGAGGCTGGGAACCGAACTAAAAATGTGCTCTCCTTTCTCTCGTTGTCACACCTCTCTCGCCAAATAAAAACACGAAAAGGCGGCGGAAAAAAATATGACGGGAACCCGCTCGATACCACCTGGTTTTGTTGCTCGGGGGAACGTGGGAAGGTGTGTCATCTTCGAAGTCATTATATGGGTTAAAGCGAGTCCTCGTGCTTGGTTTGACCTTTAGCTCGTAATTAAGAAGTTTGGTCTCAATCGAGCAAGTGTGATCATTCAAGATTTTATCACGGACGGACGGATCTTTGGCATGATCCTCCTTGTGGTATATGTTGATGACATTGTTATTACAGGGAGCAATATCTCAGGGATCTCATCACTAAAGACCTTCCTTAACTCTCAGTTCCAAACAAAAGATTTGGGTTCGTTAAAATACTTTCTTGGGATTGAAGTTATGAGAAGCAAGAAAGGGATTTTCTTGACACGAGGAAATATGTTCTTAATCTTCTAAAGGAAACCGGCAAGCTTGGAGCAACACCGAGTAGTCTTCCTATGATTCCTAATCCTTTCTTGGACATGGATGAGAGCATACCATTTGATGCACTACCCGAGGAAGTGAAGAAAAAGGTTGACCGGAAAAGATCAAGCCGTTTGCCTATCCTGACAGATACCGCAGATTGATTGGAAAATTGAATTATCTTACAGTGACCCGTCCTGATGTGACCTTCCCAGTTAGTGTGCTCAGCCAATTCATGTCAACACCAACAATTGCTCAGTGGGAAGCACTGGAACATGTCTTACACTACTTGAAGAGTTCACCTGGTGTGGCATGCTCTATGAAAATCACGGTCATACCGAGATAGAGTGTTTTTGTGATGCGATTATGCGGGTCGAAGGCTACCAGGAGATCCACTACAGGATACTGTGTGTTTGTGGGTGGAAATTTAGTGTCCTGGAGGAGTAAGAAGCAAAATGTGGCTTCACTATCCAGTGCAGAAGCCGAATATAGGGCTATGTCTCAATCAACAAAGGAAATTGTCCGGGTTCATCACCGATGAAGGAGATTGGTATTACCACGTCTCGCTGCGAAATTGTGGTGTGACAACAAAGGCGCTTTACACATAGCCTCAAATTCAGTGTTCCATGAACGGACAAAGCACATTGAGATCGATTGTCACTTTGTGCGTGATAAAATCAAGGAAAACTTCATTTCTACAGGACATGTGAGGTCTAGCGATCAATTGGCCGATTCTCGACTAAAGCCCTAAATGGAACTCAAGTTGATTAGCTTTGTAACAAGTTGGGCATGATCAATATCTATGCTCCAACTTGAGAGGGAGTGTTAGGAAATATTCTGTATTTACTAGGAAATATTCTGTATTGATTAGGTATTATTCTGTAATTATGTTTAGGGATTCACACGTCTAATTGTCTGTCATTAATTACCCGTCTGTTTACGCGTCTCGTCTCTCTTGTATAAATACACCTCTCTTATACATGAAAAGATACACTTTCCATACTATATTTCTCTCTCTTTCTCTCTGGTTTAACAAAAAGATTGGGCACAATTTTCAGGAAGAAAGTCCTACGGATGGTGCAGCAATGATAGATAACAATGAGAGTTGCATACCAGAAAATGATGCTGAGAAAGACGAAAAAGCTGTTGAGGTTTAACCATGATATTCATAATACCTGCAAGCATTTTCACAATCACACACATGTTTATGCATTAAAACATACATAAAACCATGCATTCACTTTCTCAATAAATGATTTTTCCTGATTCTAAAATTTCACTTATGGAAACAGGCCTTTCATCTACCCGAAACAAACGGCAGAGAAGATATTAGTGAGAAACAAATCATAGAAGAATCTGTCGAAGAAACAATGAAAAGCTTCCAAGATGATGAAATAAAAATTCCGATTTTAAGAGAAGACACAAGAAGAGAGATTGAAGGGAAAAGTTCTGTCTCCAGCCTCCCTTCTTCTGAGCTCATTCAAGTAAGCACCTTGAACTCTAAATGCCGTTAATTTGCTCATATATTTTTTTGAAAGCTAATTCAACATTTTAAATGGACTGCAGCATGCTTGTGAATCAAACGAGGCTGTGGAAAATCCTGGAATCCTTGGTATGTCATCAAAGAAAGAAGAGCAAATTTTGTTTGGAGAATATGGCAACCCAACCCCAAAAGAAGCTTCGATTGACAATCAAGATGAATGCGCAAATTCCATGAAAGTTGACGAAGAAAAAGCACAACTTTCTAGACAAAACTTTGAAAGTCTTACCAACACAGAAGGGGAAGAAACCTGTGCCCAACTTGAAAAATTTTCCCAGAAAGGAAAGAAGGGAGAAGAACCTAAAGATATGGATGGTGGAAAGGAAAACAAGGCATCACCCCAGGAGGTAACTAGTGTTTAAACATTCAAATCTCCTTTTTTGGTAATTGGCTGAGTAAGCCTGTGATGCAAGATATACATGCCTCAAAACCTCAAACTAGCAGTTTAACATCGTTAATGAGAAATTTATGGGACTTAAATTTTTAATATTTTGCATTTCTATCTAATATATGCACAAATTCAGTTATACAAAGGTTCCACACGAGTTATTCGAAGCCAGCACATAATTCTAAACAATACAGAAGGATACATAGAGTGCTATAGGGTTGTCATATGCATGTTTATTTGAATAATATCATATGGTGCATTTCAGCAAGTGCTATGGGATCTGATTAATAACTTAAAGGGTAATGAATTTTAAATATTTGTTCTACCGTGCAACTTCTCCATTATAAAGTGAAGTCTTGTGATACTTCTATCTTTTATACAGGTGCCTCTGACTACTGAATCAAGTCAATAAACCACAAAAAATCTTTTAAATGTATATAATAGTCTTGGAACTACTCTAAAGATTTGACTAAGATAGCTTTGATTTTAAAACAACAATAAAAGCACGATATATGAATTTTTGTGGTAATCATCTCCAAATGACAATATTTTATCTCTACCTTTTTCAAAAACAAAGGCAAGCGAGCCACCAGAGACAGAAGTTTCTGCATTAAAACCAGGAGGAGGGGAGACAGAGAGCACAGCTGGGACATCGTCTTCTGCAATAGTTGGTTTGGACCCAAGAAAGGAGTACATGGAAGAAGTTGACTGTGATCAAACAAAAATCAAGAAAGAGGTTGGATAATATGTGATATCTGAATTTCTTTACTAAATTTCTAATTTGCATCTCTCTTGATTGTAACTATAAACTTCTAAATTTGCATGCACAACAGGTTGAAGTCACAGAATCAGAACGGCAGATTGAAGCAACATCTTCCATAGAGAGAAAAATATCCAACCCTTTAGATGATTTCTCAAAGCCTAAAGAGGACCACGATGATGTTTTGACTATCGAAGAAAACAATACCAAAGGCCCTTCATCTACATTAGGTGTGCCTAAAAAGGACAGCAGCAGCACTAATGATTCTGAAGCCAAGTTTATAAGACTTGTGAATGAAACCACAGCCATGAAGGAGGTCAAACCAGTAGATGTAGACCGCCTTGAAGGTTCTGATATTGCCCACGAGATGATGGATGAAATGACAAGCGAAACAAAATCCAAGTGCTTGGGTCGGGATATTGCTGAAAGACAAGAGGCAGAAACAAACTCAGAGGACAAGAACATGGAGGTTAAGGAAGTTGTAGATCAAAGAGAACAAATATCTCATGAAATTAAAGAAAAAGATTTAATCACAAGCATCAGCCATGAAATAGAAGTAACCACTGCCGAAGACCAATCGTCGCATGCCATTATAGATTCCTCTATGGTGCCGTCATATGGAGAGCCCAAGATAGTGGAAATGAGCAAGACAACTGAGAATACCTCAGCAAGAGAAGATGTCTCGTTTGTTGAAACAGAAGCATCCTCAGTTACACACACTGGAGGTGCTTTGACGGTGGCATCTTTAGATAATGAGCAGGGGAAGGAATATTCAAGTGAAGGAATTGAAAAACATAATGATGAAGCTCTCAAATTAGAATCAGATACAGGAGACACAGTAAGAGAGGAGAGGGAACAGGCTGATAGTTTAGCAGATGTAAATGAAGCTCCCAAATTAGAAATTGTAGAAGATGAGAAATCAACTATTGAGATGGAGGAGCTTACCGAGAAGACTGAAGACAGTTCAGCACTCACTAGAGTAGAGAAAGAAGCAGCTGAACTTAAAACAGCAACTTCTGGACGCAAGCCGCGTCCAACTTCTAATGGAAAAGGCAGGGAAAAAAATAACATGCCAGGGAAGGAAAACCGTAACAGAAATTTTTTGTGTATTTCCAACTGAAAAGCTCTTTTGCCTTTTGGTAACTTTAAATGAACGAAAAACATTTCAACTTCCTGTTTTACCATCATCGTCTTGTGATGCAATATGCTATCTCACATAACTCAGTTCATAATCAATAAAAACAATGTTTAACTGAAAAGCTCTGTTGCCTTTTGGTAACTTTAAATGAACGAAAAACATTTCAACTTCCTGTTTTACCATCATCTTGTGATCCAATATGCTATCTACATAATTCAGTTCATAATCAATAAAAACAATGTTTCATTTTGTTTTCAATTTAGATTAAGTCACAATCACAGTTTTATTTCCTTTATATTTCGTACATTATTTTATTTCTACCATTTTGTTAATTTATTGCTATAATATAGGATGACTTATTGGCAAAAGATCAAAGTGAAGAGATACTCCTCCTTTCCAACAACATTCAAACAGAGGGAAAGGACAATAACCTTCAAGATCAGATCTCCCGATCTGTTCAGGATGTCCCAGCATCAAACCTGAAGCTACATCAAGACCTTTTGAATTCATCACTTGATCAAGATGGAATATAAACGCTATCAAATCTACCTACGAGGTTAGGATAACAGAAATGTTTTTTTTTTTTTCCCCGAGTAAATGGAAAGCAAAAATACCAACTTCCATTATTTCATGACGCTCCGTTTATTCTCAAAAAATTATTGAATAGGTTTATCAGAGATCAGAGATAGTTGATCATAATGAAAGTGTCAGAGAACACCCCACGGAGGGTATGATAACCTCACATGGAGAAGAAACAGAAAATGAGGTCGCACCATTAATAGTTTGCAAATTAATGCCTGAAGTGTTGATTCCATATGATCTTAGAGTTATTTGATAAGCATTTTTTTTCCCATCTTGCAGGTGAAGTTTCAACATCCAAACTCACAGAACAAACTGAGTCAACAAAGTCGACAGAAGAGAAAAAACCACTGACCTCAGATAATCAAACAGAGCAAAATATGGAAATCACAGACCTCAGTACTTTGAAATCGTCAGATGCATCAGAAACCAATACTGAGGACTGTTCTTCCACACCCAAGGTGTATGAGAAAGAGACTGAAGCAAGTTTCATCAAGAAAGATGACTCTGCCACTGATGATCCCAAAATTGTGCCTGTCATAGTTGAGATTAAGGAAACAGGCCTAATGAATTCTAGAACAGGACAAACAGAAAATGACAGAGGCTCAGTTATAGTACCTGAGAATGAGAGTGAAACAGCAATTACAACAGGCAAGACCACATCAGACAGCATAGATATAGTTGGAGGAGAAGAGAATTTCAACTCAGAAAAGGAGGAGGCTTTGGAAGAGCTAAATGACGGTGATTTGAAGATGGATTCTTGTGTCACAGAAACAGATAAAGCCACCACGGTTAAGCAGGAAAGATAACAATCCATTAGCACCATTTCAATGTCTCAAGATTACCCAGCACCATTGGTCGAAGAAAAATCAACCATGGGGAATGCAAAGATTCATCCAACAGATACAAAATCAACAAGAGAGGAAATCATTGATGAAGCTGCAGAAACTTATCTTGTGCACTCAATAGAAAACACATTACCTCAAAAGGAACATGAATTTGTCAAACCTGGAGGTACCTCTGACTCGGAATCTGTAAATATCCCGGGAGAGTGTTCAAATGAGGATAGCCCCCAGCTTAAAAATGAAGGTTTGCACATGGTTTTTGACCAAAATACCAACTACAGTATCTTTTATGATAGTAATATGGCATATAATGATGACAATTGCAACTTAATGCAGTTAATGAGGATAAAGTTTTAGTTGAAGCCTCTAAAGGTACAACAAACAGCACGCGTGAAGATAGCGAGAATGTGCAAGGACAAGATAACAAAGGCACAACTTTGGAAGGCAATTTGACAAATGTTGCTATAGAGAAAGAAGAAATTGCATTGGAAAATGAGCCTACTGATAAGCTTCCCCCGGAAAAGGTCTTAGGGCCCGTTTGGTTCAAAGAAAATCAAGGGAGGGAAAAGGAAAATTTCAATTTTCCAGTGGCGGCGCGTGTTTGGTTCAAATTTTCCCGGAAAATATTTTCCCGCCGCCGCTCAATTCTCCCACGTTCAAATGAAAATCAGTTCCCACCATTTTGGTGGGAAGACATTTTCCAGCAGCTGTAAAAATGTACTAAAGTCCAATTTGCCCCTGATCATAGCTACCTCTATAAAAGGACACCATGTGAGCCTGAAAAACAGAGACATGTGGAGAACGTAGAGGCCGAGTAGAATTTCAACGACGACTGTGCATTTCGCACAACAGGTTCGTTGGTTCTTCTCCGTCTTTGTTCTCTTTGTTTACTTTCAGCTTGGTTCTTCAGTTAGGCCATGGACAACGAATTATTTGAGGTGTTGGCCGCATGTTTAGCTATAGTTTTAGCAATAAGAAAAGTGATTGTGGCAATGTTTGTCTTAGCCACAAGTAGCCATATGAGAGAAATCCCTTATAGCTCATTTAGGCTAGATTTCCACTCTAAGAGAGCAAATCTCAGAGCAATGGTATATACTAGCGACACCACTTGCTTCAATCAGATTAGGATGAATCAGGCAACATTTGATGGCACGTGCCACATCTTTGTGACGCCCATATTAAGATTGTCTCTTCGCAACAACTTTGCTAAATTCCTTTGAGAAGATTCCCATCGTATTCAAGGAAGCATGGGTTCGGGCATTGCTAGGGACTTAGATTTCGTGGGTTATCTTGAACTTTTTGGGTCATCGACTTTTGAATTTTTTGGGAAGTTCTATCGGGTTATTTTTGGTGCCCACGTATATATGTATAATTTTGTCAAAGGCAAAGGCATGCAATTGACAACAAATGACAGACAAATATATTGTATGTAACTTAAGTTTAATATATATAAAGTTCTAAAGTTATGTATGTTCTCCCTCAAGTCCCCTGTTCAATGATCTAGAAACAGAGATAAACAAAGCCTACATATAATATAGAACTGAAGATGAAGATCTTAATCATATTCGATATCTTGTCCCTTTGCAAACCCTCATCCATAATATTGATTTTGATTTGCTGAATGTCTCTTTAACTCAATGACTGACTACAAATCTCAATCTGCAATTATTATTACGCTAGGAACTATGGAAAAACAACTTCACACTCAAGTGGAGGTTATCACACTTGAGTGTCCACAAATTTTTTTCACAGGCAATTGGCTGTGATTTTGTTAACACTTGAGTGTGATAATATCACACTGACATTTGACACTTAAGTGCCCCAAAAAATGTGTGAGTGGTTTCAGAGTAAAACTAGCATACACTTGAGTGTGAAACCTCACACTCAAGTGTACACTCGAGTGTGATATTTCACACTCAAGTGTGCCAAAAAAATACACCCAGTGAGTGCCAAAAAAAAAATATGTATGCGTCATTTTACACTGGAATTTGGGGACACTTGAGTGTAAAATCTCACACTCAAGTGTACACTCGAGTGTGATATTTCACACTCAAGTGTGCCAAAAAAACATGCGGCGAAAAAAAAAAAAAAAAAAAATATGTACGCGTTATTCTACACTTTGGAATTTGGGGACACTTGAGTGTGAAATCTCACACTCAAGTGTGCCAAAAAAATACGCGAGTGCCAAAAAAAAAAAATGTACGCGTTATTCTACACTGGAATTTGGGGACACTTGAGTGTGAAATCTCACACTCAAGTGTACACTCAGTGTGATATTTCACACTCAAGTGTGCCAAAAAAATACACCCGAGTGAGTGCCAAAAAAAAAAAAAAAAAAAATATGTACCCGCCATTTGACACTGGAATTTGGGGACACTTGAGTGTGAAATCTCACACTCAAGTGTACACTCAGTGTGATATTTCACACTCAAGTGTACACTCGAGTGTGATATTTCACACTCAAGTGTGCGAAAAAAAAAAAATGCAGCGAGTGCCAAAAAAAAAAAATGTACGCGTCACGAGAATTTGGGGACAGTTGAGTGTGAAATCTCACACTCAAGTGTACACTCAAGTGTGAGATTTCACACTCAAGTGTCCCAAAAAATTTTGTGCAAATAATTTGATGTCACAAATTTCATCTTTTAGGTGTAAATTATTTTATGAGTTTTAAATATTTTATTATTTTATTATTAATACTTTGTTACAATATTAATTTAATTTTATTAGAATTTAATGTCTACTACATTAAATTTTATTGTAATTTGATATCTACTTTATTAGAATACTTTCAGTGTAAATTTTGTATGGCTTATAATAATATTTTCTTTTTAGGGGTAAAATGGTATTTTGCCTTATTTTCCTACCTTATTTTCTTTCAACCAAACAAAAATTTTCCTATCAACCTATTTTCTTTTCCTGTGCGAACCAAACGCATTGAGGTAAAATATTTTCCATTCCATTCCATTCTTTTCATTTCCATTCTTTTCCATTCCCACCTTTTCTTTGAACCAAACGGGGCCTGAGTGTCCCAAGAGATTTATATGCCACTATGCTTGGTGGTTGTACTGAAAATGTAATAAATTCAGGTATATTTGTCTTCTTTTAGTTTCCTGAGAATTTTTCTAAAACTGCATGTGTGAAATAGGTCCCTGCTGCAAGTGAAATTGCAAATGGAAGCCAAAACATCCTAGAAAAAAGCCCAGAGCCAACGAGCAATCTAAAGGAATCTGATACCTTATCTACATGTTATGAAACCGTTGACAAGGTCATTTTCTTTTGACTCAAGAAACTAAACCAACCTGTCTCAATCCTCCACTCAATTGACTTTTTTTTTTTTTTTTTCCTTTTAATCTTTTCTTGTTTGGTTTCAGGCTACAGCAAGAAACTCAGGGTTTATAGAACAGAGTGAAGAAATGGATTTAGTGGAGGAAAGAAAGTCTATAATCTCGGAGAATCCTGCAAAAGCAAATGAAGACTTCTCATTCACTACTACCATAGAAACATCAGAGGAAGGATTACAAACAGAGTGCAAGAAAGAAGATAAAGCTGAAAAATCTAATAAAGAAGATGACCCTCATACTTCCGAGAGTCTGCCTTGCATGCCTGAAAGGAATGATATAACAACGATTGATAAAGGAGCTAAAACATGCTCGGATACCAGTGATACTGATAACATACAAGAGGAAAGATCCAGTTCAGAAGAGGGTAGCGACAAGAAGAGGCAAGAAAGAGCAGAAGGAGGACGAGAGATGGGTCAAGAGACCAAAGACAAAGCTCCTACAATAAGAGACGAGCCAAGTGCACCGGAATATGCCATCAAGAATCGCAGCATAACATGTCAAACTGTCAGTAACGAGAATCAGCATGAAGAGGTAGAGTGATTTTTTCACCTCCAAGTTATACTCGTATTATTTCTTTTTCCTGAAGTTTCTCCTTATATAATCTTCTTCCATTCTTGAAAACACGATACAGAAGTCAAAAGCGTATGAAAATCGAGGCACTGAGCCAGAAATTATAGGCAGAAGAACAGAAGTTATGGCTCAAGGTGAAAAGGTCAGATAAAATCCTCCACCCTCTTTCTTATTCAAGAAAAAACATTAGGTGGCTAGGAGGATCAATGTTCACGCATCATGCAAAAATATGGTCAACTGATAAACAATGCAGAAAGAAATTACAGGCAACGGAATTTTCATTCATTTTCATGAGTTTGCTCCTTGAAGAGTAGAGGAAAATACCCCTTAAAATGGTAACCTTTTGGGTTACAATGCAACATCACGAATGATTGTAACATTTGATTCAATTTACGAACATAGAAAGCTTCAAGAAACTGACTTTTTTATTTTATTTAATAATTTTGAAACATTCTTTTAAAGTTGGAGAATTTGAACTGAACCAAAGATAACACAACCTTTTTCTTTATCGATTACATGTCCAGGACCAGGAAGCGGAAACCGACAGTTCACAAAAAGAACACATTGACACCGCAGAAGTAAGTGAATCCACACGAGAAATCCAAGAGCTAGAGGAAAGCTCCTTGGGAGAAGTGGGAACAAAGGCCACCGTAAAAGCAGATGCTAAGCAGAGAGACCAATGAAGTTATTGAGGAAGGCATTCACAAGCCAGGCGGAGAGACCAAAACAGAAGTTCAACTCGAAAAAGCCAAACACTTGGATGAAGCAACGGACTTAGCAGCGAAAGCTCAAAATGCAGAAAAAACATAATGTGAGGAGGCCAAAGCAGAGTGAAGAAGACGAGGGGGTAAACGAAAACGAAACAAAGGAGCCATCACCGTCTGGTTCATCCGTCATGGTCGAAATTCCAAAAGATGGGGAAGAGAAAGTTAAGCACAAGAAGTCTCATAACATCCTATCAGGCGTCGGATCAAAAGTCAATCATTCGATTTCCAAAGTGAAGAAGGCCATTACAGGAAAATCTTCACATCCAAAGACATCGTCCCCAAAATAAATTACCTAGATACCTCGTGTTGCGTGAGCTTGTTCTTGATTTTGTTTGATTGTTTGATACACAGCTACTGCTACATGTAAATGGTTTGTGCTTGGCGCGCATTTGTTTCTTCGTTTGTTAGCTTCTTCTTTGAAGTACTGTTAAAACTTAAAAGTATGAAGGCAAATTTGTTTTGTATAAACTAAACTTCATATTCACACCACTTTAGTGGTGCAAGTAGTTAATAAAATTTCCAACATATCGACAGCAACCAACCAACTTTAATGTTTTCATTAGCTATTTGCATCAAACGATACATAACAAACGATGAATCAAGGCCCCAGGGGCAGAATTAGCAGAGAAATGAACTAGTATAGGAACATTTTTAATGGGAATTATAACTTGTGCCAATGTTTCATCCCGTACAACCTCAAAACTGCATAGCTCGACAAGAGCCTATACCTGAAAACAATTAAGATCAACTAGAGCCCATACCTCAAAATTAAGATCAATCCGATACCCAGATCACACTCAATAAATATTTTGCGAGAATGGAGAATTAATCAATGGTGGGAACTATTTTGCCTCAACTCTGGGGTTTTTCACCCGCCTTAAAATTTGAAAAAGGAGAAACACTTTAGCACCCTTATCTATCTCTTAGATTCTTCCAGCTTTTTCTTCCGCTGCTTGATAAGATCATTTGCAGCCCGCTTCCGTTCATTGGATATCTGAATCAAACGAGGATAAAGAAACAGAAAAATCAGAACCAGTGCCATCGAATAAGCTTACTTTAGATTGAATAATATTTTATTTATAACTATTGACAAGTTTAAATTGCTTTTTTAGCATGGGAGGTAAAGCGACAGTGTTTACAATTTACAGTACTACAAATACGTGTCCCTCTCCATAACAACTTTCTTTATTGTCAACAAAATAGAAAATTACGGCTTGTGATATAAAATTCGCATGAGATGTAAAAGTGGCATGCTAAAAACAGTATCAGGAGCAACAACATTGCTATAAATTAATCAACTCAGACTCCATTCTAACAAAAGCCCAAAAGAGTTTACCTGCATGGCTTCTAAGAGCTTCCTCTTTCTACGAGACATCATAACTAAAGGCATGTTCGCACTATCTTCAACATTTTGTTTGATATGAGAAGTGGATTCTTCCCCAGTCTTAATTTCTCCAGCACATGTCTGCTCATCAACATTGGAACCCATTGGAGTGTATGCAGCACCCTGAAGTTCCTTTTTTAGTTCATCATGGTACTGCTGCTCAAGCATCTTCATCTGTAACCATTCAAATTCAGTAAATAAGATGACAAAAGATGATTATTAAAACATAGCAAAAGCATGAGAAACGTTGGCCCAAAAAAAAAAAAAAAAAAAAAAAAAACCATGAGAATCCTCTACTCATTCAAACACTGATGAAACATTCTTATGAAACAGGATACCTTTTCCTTTCTCTGAGCAGCTTCATTAGCCTCAGCTCGATCAATAACACCTTCAACCAGTAGATTCTGAGGGTCACCCAGATCTTCCTTTCCAACACCTGGAAGAGGAAGGACTTCCTTTCTTGCAGCATTCTGCAATCTTTTGATGGTCTTCACATAGTCAGGAACATAAGCTCCTTCTTCCTCATTGTCAACAACAAAAGGTGACAAGTGTGGTGGAGGGATCCTGTAAAAAGGAAAACATAAGGGTCCAATAATAATCTCTAGGTATGCATTGGGATTAGGATTCGTTGGCAATGGCATCAATCCAAATTAAAAACACTTCTAAGCAAACTTTCATATGATCAATTTTCCACACAATCATTTAATTGGACTCAATAAGATTAAGCGTATTAAAAATAACAAACCTTATCCCATTAGATGAGATTAGATACATGTACTCTATCTACAACCCACTCGTTAGATATCCCATTTACCAAAAGTTTCCAATTCGTGTCAAGCATATCAAGCTATAAAAATAATAACATTAAAGGAGATGTTTTCTAAACTAATAATATATTTTTCATTTTTAATATTAATCATTATTGATAATGGCATCTTGCAATTTAATCTCTTTGGCCTCAAAATATCCTAAAATAGCAATTTTTAAAATGTAAATATTGAGAGCAGAAAGCCTTTAAGGTAAACTTAAAAATGCCTTATAATTTAATATTTATTTACAAATTAAATATTTACGTACACTGTAGTGCATGTCAAACAGTTAGGATATAACTAACCACATCTAAAAACCGAAAAAAAAAAAAAAAGAGACCCCCGGGGGGGGGGGCTTCTTGTTGAATACTGAAGAATAGATGAAAAGAAAAATAATTTCTGGGTAGGTAAGACTAGTTTCGCGATTTAAATGTTAGATCACACAAAAGAAGTGAAATAGGGAACAATTAATCTAGATGGACAAGTCAATCAGAAGAGAGGTAAGCAATTCAGCAGCTACCTTCCAACCATATAATCCTCAGTTGGTAAAATGATACGTGCATTTACACAATCATATATCCATTGGGGTTGAACATATTCTCTAGAGAAGAACAGATGCCCTTGTACTTCCCTGTCAACAACCTACACATATGAAAGCCATAGCTAAGTGCATCTGAAATGAAGTTATTATACTCATTGTCACCTAGAAGGTGATGTATTCTCTCAAAACCTGATGAGTGATGCTCTGATCAGATTCTCCAAAGGGTGCTCCCTCCCCCTCCCATGAAACAGTACCACCGAAGGCAGGAATAACAAAAAGCAATGACTCTCTTGGTACCTGTATGTTTATAGCAAGGCAGATGTAAATACAATGTATACGTGCACACAAATTTATGTATTCCAGTCATTCTCATAAAAAATGCAGCATCCGTGAGGATTAAGAAAACGTAGCTAATATACATGCCATCCTTTATCCGTAATCTATTTGATAGCATCAAATTTTAATTCGTTAGCTAGGTTTCTCCATTACAATGCTTTAAAACTGTTTACGTTGCAACATATAAAGTCACTGTATCATCTGCTGAGTCTTCAATCTTACAAGTTCAACAGCAGCATTCACTGGTGAGGGAAAATTATATCAGACTATTATGGGAAGACCTTCAATGTTACTCACACAGATATCAATTTCTTCTGGAGAAAAAGTTCATTAAATTTCCATATATAAATTTGATGATATACAAATAAAGTGCCACAAGGAAGTCCTAACGGCAATTTAAAACTTATTAGAGATTGTGCTAAACTGTCCATCCTATTATTCATCAAGAGGTGACAATTCCATACGTTATTAGCTGTGAGTTTAACAATGTAGACATTTTGATACCATTTCTTGGTTAGATCCTATTGATACCACTCATGAATATCAATGATGAGTATTTATCCTTCTAAATTTCATTTTAAAAAAAAATCAACCTGAATGAAACTCAATTAAGAAACTAGAAAGTACACAAATTCCCAACTAATGTCATAAACAAATTTAACAATTAGAGCAAAGACCGATGGAAGAAATTGATTTTCTTACCTCCCTACTCAAGAAGAATTTCATATTTTTGAAGAGATTTTTGCACTCCTTTGTATCTTGATCCTCCTCATCTTCGCCAGAGATATCTTCAACAAGGTGCATTAGTGAACCAGGTTCATTTGAAGGAAGTTGATGCTGAAGTTGAGCAAGCCTTAGTTTGGATTTTTCATGTTCAGTCTGACCTTCATTTTCCTTGACCTCAACTTCATCAGATCCATCCAAATGATCAGCCTCAGAATTTGTTATAGATGGTCTAGCACTGGTATTAACATATCTAGACAATGCATACAGATCTGCATTATTTAAAAACACGGAAAAGTAAAATAATCAGGAGACATTTAAAATAAAACATCTACAAAGATTCGGAAGTTTACAAAATTCACTATATATTAAGGTCAAAGAACCTGCTGCCAAAGCTTCCAACCGAGGATCAAGTATTGGGGGATATTTCAAATTTATAGAATGATAGAGGCGAAAATTCACAAAACCAAGGAGCGTCTGCATCAATCCATCATGGAAGTTAGAAAGAAAGAGCAAAAGTCAGCTAAATACACATAAATGAGTCATGTACAAACATATATTAAGGGGCGGAGGCCAGGAAGGGCATATAAATATGCAAAAAGGAAAAAGAAAAACACAGTGAGACATTAATCATTTGAAAAGCCTGTTCAATTACGGTAACACATGCATAAGCTTTGCTAACTGGGATAAAGCAGATATTAATGGGGCAGAAGAACAAAGACAATATTGAAATGAAAATGAAACAAACCTCATAAAATTGAGAGAAGTTTAGCATGGTGGTGATGTCAACCGTATCAGGCACAACTTGCTGTAATGGATGTGGTGTAATCCATGTTATTGTCTGGCCCTCAACTTGAGCCTGTAAATACAAGATAATCAAACTATAACACAGACCTTTGGAATTAATGACCACTACAATTTACAAATGCCCCACTCAATACCTGGTAGTATATTCCTTTCACGGATACAAAAGTTTTTCTCAACTTATGAGTGCGAGATATGAAAGCTTGCCATTCATGTGCCAATCTAACAGACATATTAAAGCAAGATGAATAAATAGGACATAAAGGAATAACGACAAAAACACTTAAGCGTAAGCTCTTCTCCTCAAGTCCACATCCTCAACATGAAGACCACATGGACCAAAACCTTTTTCCAACATAATAGAAAATTTTCAGATTCCAAGTATATACCTCCGACATCTATGGACACTTTCCACATCAATCTTTTTGCTCTCTAATGCAGGTAATGCTGCAAAAAGATGCACTGTTGTA
The DNA here is from genome assembly GCA_019022655.1 of Acacia acuminata. NCBI lineage: Eukaryota > Viridiplantae > Streptophyta > Magnoliopsida > Fabales > Fabaceae > Acacia > Acacia acuminata. The sequence continues at coordinate 460,174 of JAFJYI010000179.1, read as the reverse complement.
AGACAGTCATCCAATTCTCCAAGTGCATCGACAAACCTTGGATACCTACAAGTTATGATTAATCAATTTATAAATTCATTAATGGCTATAACCCCAAAAAAAAAATCTATAAACAGAACAAACATACCTCTCCTTTATAATCCTATCCAGTCTGATTTTGGGTGTTTGTTCCCGCAACTTGTTTGCACGTTCTAAGTTTTTCTTTGCCTCTGCTTTCTTTATTTTTTTCTCATGCGTTCTTATTGTTCTGTGTATTTCAACCAAAGGTTCATGGTGAAGAAAAGCAATATCCTTCACATGGTAATAAGTATGGTGGGTTCCTTTGAACTTTTTCTTTGGCTCCCGTGGGGTAATACCTTTGAAAATGCATAGTCTCCTGAGATATGTAAAGCCAATGTCAGGATAGTTGCAAGTCTTCACCAAAATTTTCTTTTTCAGGCCTTTATCAATACCCGACATGGAAGAAAAACATAGGTACATCTAGACAATCAAAACCACACTAAGGATTTGCTATGTCAAGGAAATTTTTAATCCCATCACATCCCCTTTAGGCCTTTCCTTTCTGATATTGAGTGATGGAGTAGAGCAATAGCCAAGTAGCAACATATATAATCTTAAAATAGGTTACATCTAAAGAGATGTTTCTTGGTGAAAGGACCTGAAAAGTGGTAGACTGATCTGGAGTAGCTTGAGTGCCTGTGACCTGGTGACATATTTAGCAGCGTTTCCCTCCTTTTTCTTCCCCTGCCGTGTGTAACAAAATATGAAGGCAACGTATGAGCAACAGAAATATTATATTATCAGAAGCATAATTCCTATTCTGAATGGAAACCGTTGGAATTATAACAGACTTCCGGCGAGCATGATATTTTTAATGAAAAAGAAAAAACATTTCAGTTGCAGAGGTTTCACTTTACCCTCACTTATTATTGAAAATAATATGTAAACAAATGAATGTTGCAAAGTTTTTGCACTTCTATCGCAAAACCACAATAAGCATGTATGATCTTGTAAAATTTGACTTGTACATATGGCTTGCTCAGTAATTAGATCTTTAAAGACGGAGGGAAGACTTTGAAAGTGCATCCACATCAGACGGAGTGTATGCAAATTACAGGCGCAGGGAATACTTCGGAGATGAATTTCCCGCGAACTGACAAAGAAAAGCGTAAAATCTAGTGGTAGCAAGTTGAGAATTTAGCAGTACTTACGGGAGGTCTATAGTGCTTCACCATTGTTAACCAGGGGTATGGAGATGCAGGATGGTAGGCCTGAGCGAGAATGGACTGCAACGTGAGGCAGTCCTAGGGTTTAAGAGGGCAAGGCGGCGTTTATCCTTTGTTCGTTGTTTTCTTTCCCTCGCACTTCCGTTTAATAAACTTTATATTTTTTTAATCAAGTTCCTCCATGGACGTGACAGCAACTCCAATATCAGTCACACATGAAGCATCTGAAAAAGTAAAAAAAAAAAAAAAAAATACGTAAAAATTATATATTTTTTTTTAACAAAGATATGAAGTAAAGAATTAGTTATACTAAACATTACCAGAGTCTTCAAAATTATCAAGTCCAGTGACAGCAACAAGTTCAGTGAAACAATAAAGCAAAATGAACATAAAGCTTTTCATATGACCATAGCTACAAGCCTCTTCATATATGGAACTAAGTATAAGGGACTTGAATAGCTTTCAATAGAATTCTTGAGCACCCTTATATGAATTTAAGTGAGGAAATGACTCAGTGTAAAGCACTTGAATAACTTTCAATAGAATTCTTGAGCACCCTCATACAATTGGGAATCCCAATATTATGGAAAGTGGGCCAGGAATTCAAATACAACAGAACTGAAATAAGTCTGACCCATCAGCGAAACAGAATTCAATTGCAAAACTGAAATAAGTCTAACCAATCACCCAAACAGAATTCAAATTGCAGAACTGGAATAAGTATGATCTCTCAGCCAAACAGATTGACAGAAATGTACTTTGATCAATCAGCCAAATAAGTACTTCTTCTCCATTACACAGAATGAACAGAGCTAAAAGGAAGAGAAAGACAACGAAACACAATCAAAACTAATTATTCTTAAGAAGCACTTCAGCCATGGCAGAGAGAACAACAGAATATAAAAGCCCTCTTTTTAGCCACTGCAAAAGAATGGGTATGTGACTAAACTCTTTCTTCTCCACTTTATTCATTCTCTTTGGCCGCAAAAGAAACGGGATAGCATCAAAACTTAAAACATACCTGCGGTGGCCGGTGAGAAAGAGCCCCACAGAGTGAGAGTCTGAGAGATTGCAGGCGGAGACAAGAGTGAGCCACGAACAGTCGACCACGACCCACGAGTGATGAGATGAGAGAAAGAGAGACCGAAGAGGGGGAGACTGATACGGTGACGGAGTTGAGAGAGAGAAGAGTGGCTGGCCGGCGGCCGTAGAGGAGGAGAGCAAGAGAGGAAGGCGAGCGACGAGTGACTGGGGCAATTAGGGTTTTGAGTGTGAAAGTGAAAGGGAAGTGTAGTGATGGAACTCCGAAAGTGACTTAGAGGAGCAGGTGGGTTTTGTTGGGTTGGGCCTCCATACATTTTTGCTTATCAGATGGGTCAACACATATAACCTCCTTTGTTTAAAAAAAAAAAAACCATATTTCGATTATTCAGTTTTAACCGAATATATTTTACAAAAACCGATAACCGAAATACAACTATTTTACAAACCGAAAACCGAATAGACCAAAACCAAAAAACCGAATAGCCTTCAGTTCGGTCCGGTTTTCGGTTTTCCGGTTTTTTTGCCCACCCCTAATTATATAAGCCAAGAACAAGAACAACAAAGGAAGACTAATAATTATTGACACGAATTCTTTCCCCCATAAAACTAATTAAAAAAAGGGTAAAGGTGCAATTTTATACATGAAGTTTGCCTAAAGAAATACCGGCACCACGAAGTATTTTCTCGGGTAAAAGTACACACGAAATTACGTTTTGGGAGTGTCCCAAAGACCACTTACTAGTTAGTTGACCATTAACTTGGATGGAACGCTGACATAGCGGTGATATGGCGCCGACAAGATGACGTGGATCTTGACGTGGAATAAAAAATTGGAAAAAAATTTCAAAAAATTAAAATAATTAAAATATATATATAATAATTAGCAAATAATTAAAATAATTAACAAAAAAAATTAGAAAAATTTAAAATAATTAGGAAAAAAATTAAAATAATTAGCAATAAATTAAAATACCCCCCCGGGCCCCACCACCGGCCACCTTACCGTCAATTATTTTAATTTTTTTCTAATACGAGAGTGAGTATTACATTCTTTGAGCATTATATTACTACTTTATAATAATAGATTGATGCTAGAAAGAATACAAATTTAGATTGATGTTAGAAGGGAGATAAGGAAATATTTTTATAGAAAAAGAGATTATATATTTACTAAACATTGAAAATTTTATAATAATTCATGTTAATATAAATATTTACAGAATGTGTCTAAATTATTAAAGAAATGAATGGTAGGTTCCTGAATTTTTTTCTAATTATTTTCTAATTTTCTAATTTTTTTTAAATTTTTTTTATTTTTTCCTATTTTTTTTATAATTTTTTTAATTTTTTGCTAATTATTTTCCTAATTTTTGGAATTTTTTTTTCTAATTATTTTAAAATTTTATTTTTTTATTTTTTTAATTATTTGAATTTTTTCCTTTTTTTTTTATTCCACGTCGGTGTTCCATCCAAGTTGATTTCAACTATCACCGTGGTCTTTGGGCGCTCCAAAACGTAACTTCGTGTGTACTTTTGCTCCAAAAAAACTTCATGTAGTCTTCTAGCGCTCCTTGGGACAAACTTCATGTGTAAAATTTCACCTTTACCCTTAAAAAAACACAAGAATTCTTTATAAATATTTAGAATCACAAATATAGTGATAAACAAAAATAGACAGTAAACGCCTAAACAATATAGCAACAGATAATGCAAGACTTTTACTAGATAGTGCAAGAATCAGCATAGCAACAAACAAATAGGCATAAGGGAGAAGAAGAAGAAACCTGAAAGCCGGAGATGAGAGTGGCTGAGGGCTAGAGATGAGACAGACGAGAGAGTAGCAAAGACTCGAGAGTTGGAGACGAGAGGAGAGAGTCGCTGAGTCTGAAACAGAGACGATCGGGCTTGAGAGTGGAGACACGAGCACCGAAGATCTTGGCGCCGATGGAGCTGGTACCGCCGATTGAATCTCGGAGTCGGAGACAGAGATGAAGCCGGAGACGGAGATGAAGACGGGCGACTGGGTTAGGGTTTTCGAAATGGGGGAAAAGGAAAAGGAGATCTGAAATGTCGAGGTCGGGGAGAGCAGGAGGCCGAATGAATGGGAAATCGAAATTTAGGGTTAGGTTAGAAGTAGAAAGTGTGAATATATATCTCATTTAACGATGTCGTTTAAGTAGGAAGATTTTTTTTTTTTTTTTTTTTTTTTAACTGAAGGCTATATATTAAATTTTAATAAATATATATAATTTTATCCGAGTAGACCGGCTCACCGGTAATTTACCCTTACCCGATCTTCAGTCGATCCGGTCCGTCCAAAGCTATTCGGGTTTTTTTGCCCCCTTTTTCAGCCGGGGCCAGGTCAATGACCAAGTCGGTAGCCGGTTTCCGGTTTTATAACACCCCTTAGTATAAAATTAATTTATTAATATATTGATTTTTTTTTTTTTGTCTTTGATGGGCAATTCGAACATTGCCCTTATTGGGCTCTTGCTCTCCTCTTTCTTTTTCTTTTTTTTTTTGGACCCTTTTAGTTTCCAGCTCTTAAACTAATATGAATAAATATTTATATGTTCTATAATAATAACACTTTTTATTTTCCCCGCGGTGAATTTTGTTTACTTTTACACCAATAAATATCAATATCCCTCTTATCATAATTATTTATCAGTCTCTTTCATAATTTAATATCAATATTTTATATTTTATATCCATAAATTATTAGTTGGACCAGTAATTAAGGAGTAATCATAAAAAAATAATTTAGCCCATAAATCAATGAGTTGTCGTAATCATAACTATCCTTATATTTGAAATCTTGTAATACCGGCTACTAACCCGTTTACCTCAAAAATGGGTAGAATAATCACCCCCACCAAAATTGTCCGTGAGTTAATATAGGAGTTTGAATATGAGGAGTAGGGAAAATTGAAATTAGACGTTAAATCAGGAATCATAATTATATTGTTGTGATCCAAGCATACCAAGAGCTTCATCTCCCATGAATCTATATATAACTAGGTTATAAATGCAATATATTATATTAATACTATCACATTTGGGTTAAACGATTGACTTCATAGTTGGTTGATAGGGACATAGGGTGGATAATCACACTATCAAAATTATCCATTCGCAATTATTTGGCTGTGAATATGAGAAAGGAAGTGAATTGATATTGAAATTAGACTTTTAACCACTAATCAAAATTGATTAAAAATTATATAATTGTGATCTAAACATGCCTAGTAACTTTATCTTACATGATTGTCGGGATCTCAATAGATTATATTAATAATTAAGATCTTAGTCCAAGCATATCTAGGAGCTTCAACTTTTATGATTGTAGGGATGATAAGCATATATTTTATAATTAAATAAGTATAGATTCTGAGATATATTGGATTGAATTTATTAATATTATACTTATTTAATTATCTTTTATATCTTTATCTATCTTTTAATTAAATAGAGGATAAAAGAATATTATAATAGAAAATCTATTGATATCCTATTTGGTTATGCAGGAGATATTATGTGATTCAAGAGAGACAACAAATTAAATTGGAAAAAGATACAATATAATAAATTATTATATTATATTATATTATAAAAAGGATATATTATATTATATAATATATATCAAATTGACTAAGGGTATGTTTGGTTTGGGGGGAGGGGAGGGGAGGGGAGGGAAGGGGGAGGAAAATGGAGGGAAAATATTAAAAGGAGAAAATTTTTGTGGGCCCCACCACAAATAACTTTTCTCTCTCTCCATTTTCCCTCCCCTCCCCTCCCCCTTCCCTCCCCTCAAACCAAACATACCCAGGAATATGATGAATGACGTACCACCTGTGAGAAGAAAAATAAGTAATTGGAATGAATGGATGGGGTCCACGCAAGGGAAAAAGATAAAATTCATTGTTGTTACAACTACGTACGTGGCGCAAAAACACTCAAAGGATATTATATATCTTTTTTAAAAGATGAAGGATCGGGGATCACGATCCAACACAAATAGCCCAAGCATTTGCCATATATATATAAAGGGAGACCAAAGACGAGACGACGAACGGACGGAACGACGCAAGCCGAGAACAAGAACGAAGGCACGAGCAAGAGAGGCGTGTTGGGTTTTCTTCATCATCTCTACGTAAGGACGGAAGGACCGTGGAGGCGGTGGAAAAGCTTTCTTTCCTCTCTCTCTCTTTAAACCTCGAATTCTTACTTTTATCTTTTTATTATCAATTTTATTAAAGCCATGTGTGGCTAAGTTTTCTTTTCAACCTAGAGAACCTATGAACTTGTTTGGGTTCTAGAAATTATTCCTATCGTTAGTTTTGATTAATTTTATTCAGTTTATTTATTCTTGTTTTTATTGCTATTGTTTAGTAATTGATCACTATTAAGCATGTTTTGGGAATTTAGGGTTGAACTTGGAAGAGGGAATCCTAAATTGACCTTGAGATTAAATAATGTGGAATTAGGTTTAAATTTAATGGAGAATTAGGTTTTAATCTAATTTGCGTTTAGGATAGGAATATACCTAGAAGCTCTGCATAATCAAATTAGAGTGAGCCCGATTTAAAACGCATCTTATTTAGTTGTGTAAGGCATTACATAATTAATTAAGGTAGGTATATAAATGGACCTAAGACATTTATAGACATTAATACTCTAGATTAGCTAATTAGGTTAATTCAAAGTTAATTTAGTGGGGATAAAATCTAGGAAACAAATAAGGGATTAGTGACTCTAGGTTGCTCGTTCGATGTGTGTGGTAGTTTTTATTATTTTAATTTCAGTTTTGATTTCTTTTATTAATTAAATTTAATCGATTTGCTCAACTTAAACGAAATTGTGAAATTAATGCTTAACTAAAGTTGTGAGTACTAAGTCCTCGTGGGAACGATATCTTACTTACTCTTTATTACTTGATACGGCCCGTGCACTTGCAGAGTTTTTTTAGGCTATAACATTTTGCCCTATCAAGGGATCTCTATAACTAAATTATTAAAACAATAACTTATATTAAAATTTTACATTTTTTTATAAATAAAGGCAAGCCGTAGCTTGAAAGGATGAAGTAAGAACTAGACTATGAAAATCTAGCCCTCAATACAACAAATTAGGTGCTGGAATAGCAACGATAGGCCAGTTGGTCTTTCAAAGCCATCTCGAAGCAGCCTTTGGGAATCACTGGAATTAGAGTCACGTACTCATCAGCAGGAGCAGCATGGCCTTCTTGGGCCAAATAGTCGGCACATGATATGTTGTCTCTTGGGGTGTAGTGAAGCTTCATGTTCCAGCCTCGGAAGAGGAGGCCTCTGATGTCGCCAATGATGTCTCTTAGGGGGTGGTCAGCATAACAACAATCTCTCATGAGAATGTTGATTGCATCAAGAGAATCGGAATAGAGTAGGATTTGTTTTAAACCCAACTGTTGACCCATTTTTAAGCCCAACAAGATGGCGTAAAGCTCAGCCTTGATAACAGAATGAAGCCCGAGGGACTTATAGAACCCCATTAACCAGTGTCCTTGAGAATTTCTGATCACTCCTCTGCAAGCTGCTTGAACTTGGTGTTGTACTGATCCGTCTACATTGATGCGAACCACATTTTCTAGAGGGGGGTCCATGATGTTTCCTCATTCCTGTCAAGATGAAAAATTTGGTGAGATAGATTATGGTTGATGGTATCTTCCATGAGAATATAGTTACATAAATGGAGCAACTCCCTGGTGTCTTTGCTTTCGCCTTGAAATCTCTTATTAGTAACTCGTCCAACTAAAAATAAACCATGTCTAAGACTTTTGCATAGACTTAGACTTTTTAGATATGTAATAAAATAAATTTACACATTAAATCTCTTTTTTTTTTCCCGACAGATCTATACTAATGTCATCATTATTCTTTCAAAAAATCATATTTAACAAATTCTTCCCAATAACTTTTTTACTTGTTTCCCAAAACAAGAGTATGATTCTTCATTGTCGACTCTATTTCAAATTTAATAAATACTTTATAGCACTAGTTATGTGATATTGATGTAATAAACATTTTAAATGCTAGTACTAATTACGTATTATCAATGACTATTCCCTTATCTGTCTTATATGTCATACTCAATCGGCAATCTCCCTTTACTACTTGTGTGTTATGATGACTATCTTCCCACTTTTAATGACAAATTGATGATTAATGGATTGATAAACATTTACAGTGACGTTTTAAAAAATCGTACTTAATGGTATTCAATGGATTAATGAAAAGATGTAATAGAGACGCTTTAGAAATTGTATTTTTTAAAATAATTTCAATGTCATCGATAACAGGTCATTAATTACTCATTTTCTTATTAAACCATCCTCACTTTGAGCAACATAACATAGAAATTGAGAAAGTAGAACAGATGATGAAAAAGCGCCTGGGAAGAAGATGAGGCAAAAAGAGTGGTTTTAGGTAATCTTTTCTAGTGCTTCTATATTAGTATTCTCATTCTTTGAATATATCTTCTTTTCTATTAGCTTCTGGTGGAAAAGCAAAACAAAAACAGAAATATAGTTGAAGGATTTTATGAACTATGTTTTTTTTACTATCTATAAAGATTTTATTAGGTCTGAGGCCTTAATTTGTATATCCAACAATTTCGTGGATCCACTATATTATATTTAGTTGTGTTAAAAGACCTATTTGTTGTGGGGTTTAATGATATATTACAATACTTGCTAATAGGTTGGGTTTTAACCCTTCTTTTGATTGTGCTCTTGGTCTTATATTTAGTTTTACTCTAGTGTGTTTAAAGGCGGGTTTTATGTTCTGAACTCTCTGACATGTCTTACTGAAAGAAATGATTTACAGTTATCAATTGTAAATCAGGTTCTGATAAAACCAATATGGATAACTGTTGTATGTAAAAAAGGTCTTTTCAAACCGAGTATACTTAAATCAATTACTTCTCAGAATATATTCATTCTTTAGTTAATTTGTTCCCTGTGAAGTGTGAGCACGTCCTATGGTTAGTTATCACTTAGCACATATTTGATATATTTGATTTCTATCTTGTGACCGAAGAAATTGACTTTGACTTCATTAAATTTCGATCCTATTTGATGGACTTAATTGTTGTGCACTCATGTTCACTTATTGTGCAATTTTCTTGATTAAATGGTGCATTTTATAAATGCGTATGTACATAAATTGAGACAACACTCTTTTTATATATTTATCTCATATTCCATAAATCACGATTGAAAAACTATTTTTGAAGATTCTAATAATTGTTTCAAACAACTGAACGATTGATTTAATATTAAAGTCTGTAAATCAGGTACATGTGAGATGCCTTCCTTCATATGCTTCTTGTTTCCTTTAATCTTCAATGTAGCACAAGATGAGCAAATACTTTAGCTGCAGGACCGATTGAAATCTTGCCCAAATTTAAATTTCAGAAATGAAATGATAGATTATTCAAAGAAAATTACTTTACATGATTTGAAATATAATTAATATAATTTCTTTTTTCTAAGCATACATATCTTTCTATTAGAGATAATCATACTCGAGATACTTTCTAACGCTAAATATGAGCACATCTCCTAATAGAGATTCGAATCTTGGTTTGCTATGTTGTGAGGGATTGAGATAGTCATATTTGAGACACTTTATTCACTAAATATGAATACATCTCCTAATAGGGATTCCAATCTTGATTAGTCACATTATGAGAGACTAACCTTTTTCATTTAATTCTATCAAAACGTGGGCCTATTCAAATTTTATTTCGTAATTAGCTTGGTTTTGATTCACGTTGAATTGATGTGAGCATCAACTTTGTCTATATGTCCCCGCTATACCCCCGGCCCGGGTGTGCTTTTAAGACTGGCCATCCAACAATATACTTTATGCTTATTCCATCACATAATCTTCCCACTTTCTATCTGTTAGGAAATAAATCAGTATAAATATATTATAATTAATTAGTATCGCATATAATTAGGGATTATAGAAATTATGAGTGATTAGGGAATCGAACATCATAATGAGTCATTACTCTCTTGTCTTCTCTTTTATGTATAAATACTCTATTGAGCATATGAATAAACACATCCATTTGAGAGTATATTTTCTCCATGTTTCTCTCTATTATTTCACTACATGTCAATTCCTTTGCTGTTTGGTCGCTGCATTTTCTGGTGTTCTAAGACGTCGAGCCTTCATTCCCGGGGTGTGTAGGCTGGTTCTTTGCTTCGAAGGTTTGCGTTGTGAGACTCATTTAAGTTGTTTTAGCACGAGAAGACATTTTGTTTCATGCACGTTCACTTGTCTCTAGTGGTTGGGTTCTTCGTTTGTTACGTTTTCCAACATGTTTGTGAAGTGTTATGTTGTCTTGAATGCCATGCTTGTGGTTGGGTAATTCCGTTGGCATCTGCTATGCTTTGCGTCCTTTGGTGAGGAGTTTGGTGGTCCTTGTGTGACCCATTTGTTCTTTGCCTCTGGTGAGGTGTTTCTTTGGTGTTTGTCTCTTGAGATGTTTGGAGTATAGTTTGATCTCGATGAAACCGTTTGGTGTTCGTATCGATGAGACGTTCATTGTTCATTGTTGCTTTGTCTCGGTGAGACGTTTGGAGTATTATTTGGTCCCTTGTGAGACCGTTTGCTACAGTTTCTACTTTGGTTTGATACTCTTTGTTATTCGAACTCTTGGTGAAGTTGTTGGATCATTTCTTTTGAATGTCCTTGGTGTGACATTTGGTTGAACTATTCTTGGATGTGGACGAACTTGCTAGTGAATTCAAGATCTCATGAAGAATAAAATTATTTTGTTTAGATTCATTTATATTATGTTTTCTTGTAACAAATTGGGCATGATCAACATCTATGCTCTAACTTGAGGTGAGTGTTAGGAAATAAATCAAGATAAATATATTATAATTAATTAGTATCGCATATAATTAGGGATTATAGAAATTATGAGTGATTAGGGAATCGAACATCATAATGAGTCATTACTCTCTTGTTTTCTCTTTTATGTATAAATATTCTATTGAGCATATGAATAAACACATCCATTTGAGAGTATATTTTCTCCATGTTTCTCTCTATTATTTCACTACATTGTCTAATCTAATTTCTTTTCTTCATGCAGCATATTTGAGCCTGGAATTTAAAGCTACACAAGCCAAACAAAAACGTTCAACGCAATGGCCTGGAAAATAGATTGTCATACAGAGACAAGGACGGCATTGAAGCTTTGCAATGCTGAGGAAACAACCAATATCTCTCTCAACGTTCAAACCGTAAACTGATAAAACTGATGATGCCTAAACAAAGTGCTTAAACCTCCCCAACCATAAGTGGGAGTCATTATATACCGGAGCCAAAAACATCACAATACCAATTATATGTCAGCTGCAAGGAAGTTACTGGCCAGTGTAACCTGCATAAAATTAACACGATGCAAAATCTGAATAAAGACAGATTTACCAGAATTCACAGGAGAGGATTCGAGCTCAACCCAAAAAATGACATAAGAAATTCAGAGAGGGCTAGAGAGTCACAAGAGTACCTTTTCACCCAATTTGAATGGCAGAAGACCCTTGTAAGGGCAGGTACTGCACTTGAAAGCATCCCCAAAGCCACACTGCAGGAAGATTATTGATTTGAGTGGGACACATGAAGGATGAATCATTCCTAGAATTCTTATCATGGAGTTTGCCCATTAATTGCAATCCCAATTTGTATATTCCCCCATAATAAACAAACCAGAAAATCAGCTAACCTTGCATAATATCTTTTAATATAAGGCAGGAAAAGATTAATAACACATCAAATATTCCATGAATGTTACATGAACTTGCTATTTCTGAATCCTTATGATAGGAAAGTTGTAGAATTGTGGAAGAAATTGAAAGAAACAAAGGAAAAAAAGGGAGTTGCAAACTGCTGCTAACTCAATCAATTCATTCATTCAACATAACTGGTTCATACACGTCCTTCACTAGTCCAACCTTCTATATATATAGTAATAGGCTTAGACCCTCAAGACACTCCCAACAGACATAACAATCATAACAGAACAGTGACAGTAACACCCTCTTAACTAACTAACAAAATATAACAACCACCTAACTACCATAACGGAATACCTTCCTAACTGACTAACGGCCTCATAGGAGTAGTTTGTGCCATTATTATTTCCCTAATTCCCTAATCAGTAATATTTTTACCAGTTTACATATCACCTTATTGCGAAAAACACACACACACACAAAAAACATATAATTATATATATATATATGTGTGTGTGTGTGCGTGTAAACAAAAATTACTTCATTTTAACCATCCTAAACTTCTATAGATCATCTGCACTAAATAGGCTATGTGACCAAGGAATTGTCAAAATACCAAATCGCTAGTCAGACTCAGAACTGAATTTTGTTCATCTCATACTCCCAAACAACAGAAATAAAATGAGCCTTTTCTGAACAGCACAGAGAACAAGACACTCCAAATTCCAATTGGAGGTAACATATACTGAAACAGAATACTTTCCCAAAATAAAGGAAAAAGGAACATACACTGCCACAGGCCGATTGAGGATTATTTATCGTTACTGGTCAACCCTAATTTCAAAACTTTCTCTTCTCGTCACCCTTCCACAAGTGCATTTTTTGCACGCTTTTCTTGTACTTCCTACTTCACAATCACCTATTGCACAAGCATGTTACTAAATACAAGGGAAGAGAACCAATAAGTCAGCAACTGAAGCTAGAGAAGTACTATTTACCAGTTGGAAGTTGGGGTTTCTTTAAATCCTCTTCAGTCAAAAGATTATCTTCATCTATAAGGTCTGAATCATTTCATAGGCTGGGGGAAATGAGGCGATTTGGCTGATTGGTCGCACCGCGCTGACCCGGTCTGACCAAATGAATAGTATGGGCTGATAGTTCTGTTCTGTTCTGTATAATTACGTAATTACCTTGCGAAATAAAAGTACGTAATTACCCTGATATATTCTTGGGGAAATTATGAGTCCAGAGATTTTATCTAAAAATCTAATACTAACAACTAAAATATACAAAACACCCTTAATATAACTACGGACAAATATTTCAATGTTTAAGTTTTATGTTACATCTAAAAAAAAAAAAAAAAAAAATGCATTACAATGTCTCAAATAGGTTATTTTTAGTACTACCTCCTGTCCTAATCATAAGATATAATTGACTTTTTTTTGAAGAGATTAAGGAAGCTAAATAAGTTAACTAATTATTTCATATATTGTGTATTATTAATTATATATTAGTTTATCGATCAAATTAATTAGTTTGAAGAAAAAAATAAAAATAATCTAAAATAATTTAATTAAATATTTTAATCTCTCCAAAAAAATTAATTATATCTTATAATTAAGACCAGAAAATAGAAGACAAAAATATTTTTTTTTTTTGTAAGAAGAATAAGAGACCAAAATGCTAAAAACCAAAACAAAATGGTATTCGGGCCAAAAAATCAAAATAGTAAAAGAGTGACCTGCCAGTGGGCCCACATCTGACCCAAGCTCATTGTAAGCCCAGTCTATTTTCATTTTTCGACGTGCGTTGATGGGCTCATTAATTTTAGCTGCGGAAAAAATTGAAGGAACGTCCACTCCAAACTGAAAAATCAGGGAACGTCAAATTTAAGTTCCCGCCATCTGTGGTCAACATCGTGGCGCCCAAATACCCTCCATAAATTCCTTCTCATTTTCAAATCGCCTTTTCTATGTTTTAACACGTATTCTTCTTTCTCCAATCTCCCTCTTCTACCCATTTTCAGTTCACTCTGCTGATATGGACATTTCTACACATCAATCCATCTTTCGCAACATCGCGTTAAGAGAGCTGAATGGCTTTAGAGGTTAGATCCTTATCTTCTTCATCTGTTATTGTTTTATCCAAATCAAAGACTGTATTTTTATCGGTGAAATCCGTTTTGTGGGTTTAATCTTCAGTTCGAAAACGAGCTTACATGGATGGGATTACGTCTAACTTCAGCGAAATTGGAGTAATGGCTGTAGAGCACAATGGCGGCGACACTCCTCCTTTGGCTGTCTCATTCTGCAAGGTACTTGAACATTGTTGAAGCTTGATTTCGTGTGTCGATCTTTGTTTTTAATGTTGTAACATCGTGTGAGGAACTCTGAATTTTCGCAGACTGCCAAAAACTCCCATATCCTTGCTTTGGCGGATGAGGATGGATATGTAAACCTGTTTAATACTCTTCACAAGTTTTCTTCTTCCTCATCGTACCAAGAAAATGCAGGTCTCTTTTTTTCTTTTTTTTTTTGATGCAATTTTTTTTAACAAATAAGGAATCTCGCGGGCAATTACTCATATGAACCTTACCCCACCTTGCATCGCAGAGAAATCAAAGATTTGCGATTGGGTTGCTCATCATAATGCTGTTTTTGACGTCTGTTGGATTAAGGTAATTCATAATACGCTCTCTTTGTTATTTCAACTTTTGATGATTCTCTGTTGTTGACGTCCTGCTCATTGAGGGGTGTCATGGCAATAATTTAAAATGTATGAAATTAGAGAAAAACTATGTACCATCAGTTATATGGCTTGAAGAATAGCTTCATCGATGACTGAGATAAGGTTTCTGCACGCACGCAAGAGCAGTTAATAGTCACCATTTGAAAAAAAAAAAAAAAAAAAAACAATGAACACAAATTGGAATATGGTTTTTTTCCGAGGCTTTTAACATACATTCTTGACAAATTTGCAGGAAGATGCCCATATTCTCACAGCTTCCGGTGATCAAACTGTAAGTTGTGCCATTCAGTTCAATGAAAGTACCTGGATTGGTGTCCTGTTGTGGCCAAGTCTCAATTTGTTATGGTCTTCATTCTTAGTTGATGGACCTTCAGTCAAAAGCTCGTCATTTTTTCATACCCAGGACATAGTTGGCTATTTCACCGGCCATGCTGAGTACTCGGCATTCAATGTTTTCTGTCGAATGCATTTTCTTCTCTCATTTCCAATTTAAACAGAATCTGCTCAAGTGATAGAAAATTATGGCTTGAAACTTGAAAGTCTTGACTTTATCAAGTTGCATATCGTCCTGATATTGTTTCTTCTCTTTGGACTGTTTACTAACTAATGCACTGGATATAATTGAAATAAAATCAATTTATATTTCACACCAGTTTTACATGCCATCAATTAGAGCTGAATATAGGCTTTCTGAAGACCTATTAATTCTCAGATCTATTATAATACCTAACCGGTAACCTTCCTCAAAGTCAATGTGGTCTTGTCTGTTCTCACGATTTGTACTTGCAGATGAAGTTATGGGATGTACAAGAAAAGAAATGCATAGGATTCTTGACGGGACACAGGGGAAGTGTAAAATCTATGTGTTCACATCCAACTAATGCTGGTAATATATGATATCATTATGTTATCCATTTTACTGTCTTTCTACAACCGGATCTTCAATCGTTGCGAGATAATATATATCACAATTGGTGTTT
Source organism: Acacia acuminata (assembly GCA_019022655.1). NCBI lineage: Eukaryota > Viridiplantae > Streptophyta > Magnoliopsida > Fabales > Fabaceae > Acacia > Acacia acuminata. The sequence goes on along the minus strand of JAFJYI010000179.1, from coordinate 444,383 downwards.
CTTCTGTAAATTTATAGATATTATTGTCTCTGGTTCAAGAGATGGATCCTTTCATCTTTGGGATTTGAGATGTAGCTCAACACCCAAAAGCAGGCGCGGGGAACCCTGCATATGGTAAGTTTTGATTTCATATTGTAAATATCCTGGAGTGGTCTTTGATAATATCTGAAAATTTATTTTTGGTTGTAATTTCTGTTTCTTTTTCTTCTAAATTCTATCTACTTGTGCTCGCGGCACTAGTTCAACTGCTGAAGTCAAAGGAGCACATCTTTCATCCCAAGCAAAACGAGTCAGAAGGGGCAAGGTTTGCAGCTGATAGTGTAAAATTCTATATATTATTCAATATGGACTTTTCTAACAAATCATATTTTCAGGCTGCTTCTATGAGCATTACATCAGTTCTTTATCTCAAGGATCAAGTTTCCATAGCTACGGCTGGGGCAGTGGATAGGTTAGTTGAAATCGTCCATTGAAGTTTGTGTTGCATTTTCTTGTTATATTCTGATGCAAATAAGTGAATGCTTGGTTTTCGCATGTGATTTGTTTATTTCAGCGTTGTAAAGTTTTGGGATACCAGAAACTTAAAGAGTTCTGTCACGCAGACATGCCCTTGTCTCCACACATCAGAAAAGGTTGGTTTGAACCATGCTAGGAATTGGCCTATTTAGGTTTATACATTGAAAATTTGCAGATCATGGGTCATGGCTGATCTGATCCTTTTATGCGTAACAAGAGATTATGTGGTTGATCTTAATGGTAAATTCATTATAGTATACTTGATCTAGCTCAAACATAGTTATGTGGTGGAACAATTTATAGCCCATGCATATTGCTGACTGTCACCATTGTATTTGAAAAAAGCATATTTTCTGGCAAATTTTTATCATTGCTGTTGTAAAGCTATAAATAAGAGTATTGACAATCTTCGTACAATATTGTTTCAGGAAAGGTTACATGGCATATCTAGCTTGTCCCAAGATCAAAGTGGGGTATTTCTATCAGCATCCTGCATGGATAACAGGTATTTCTTTGACAGCATTTTTCCATCTTTAATTATTTAAAATACAATTAAATGAACATGCAAAAATGTAAAAATAAGCTTTTTCTGGCTTTCTTCCAGAATATACTTGTATGACGTGCTTCAGCTTGAAAAGGGGCCTGTGAGATCGTTTTCTGGGTGTCGAATAGAGTCATTTTTTGTGAAGGTAAGAATTGTAATTTTAAACCTAAGCTTAATGTACTTGGTTTCTGCCCTGACATTGACTTATATTTGGTTATGCAATTGCAGTCCGCAATTAGTCCTGATGCATCTCACATTGTTAGCGGCTCAAGTGATGGAAATGGCTATGTTTGGCAGGTTATATTTCTTACTCTTGGGAGGCTATTATTAGTTTCACATTGGTCGGAATCAGTATATGATATAACCGAAATTTTACAATTCAGGTTAACAAGCCTCAAGAGGAACCTATTCCTTTGAAATCTCATGATGGGGAAGTTACTGCTGTCGATTGGTAAATACTGGAACTAAGCATTGCTTTTGTCTTCTGAGAATCCCTAGTTATTTATTATTTTTTGCCTTTCAGGTGCCACTCTGAGGATGGTAAATTGGCAACTTCCTCTGATGATTTCACGGTAAGCACTACAATATTATATATACATATCAACTTTAAGCTGCTATCCTTGAACAAAACCAGAGATTCTTGAACATTGTGATCCCTTTCAGTTCAGGACTGTAAAAAAGGCATTTGTCTTATGCTATTTCAAAATACTTCAGCATTTTGAATGTTTTCCCCATGTCATATATTAGGTTCGGATTTGGGATCACAACAGTTGTTTCTCAAGTACTAAGCCTCCAGCTTCCATCCGGAGGAGAATAATGGCAATGCCCAGTAGAGAATGCAGAAAGCTTTTAATGAAGGATGAAGGGTGGAGTTCTAAATCTGATATTGACAATGCTTTTGATGTGGACAAACCAGCAGATGAAATCACCCTAGACATGCCTATCACACCACCTAAAGTGCATAAAACCGATGGCCAAAAGAATCAATTTTTATCCATGTCTGATCTCAAAGTAACATCTGGAAAAACCCCTGAATCTGCATCAAAGAGCCCCTCTTCTGTTCTGAATCCACCATCCTCTCTAAAGAGAACTATCAGAGATTACTTTCTAGCAGCTTCATGAAAATTGCAGTAACTAACTCATCCAGGAAGGGTTTTGTTTCAATTTTGCCGGCTGACATGAAGTCTGAATAATGAATGCTCATGGGCTATCTGGGTAAGGTTCATTTTCCTCTTTGAATTAAATTTATTTGTTTTTCAATTCGTTGTTGATGCCTTTAAGATAAATTAGCAATATTATTTGAGAAAGGTTATTAAATAATCTATGCACTTCATTATTTAACGTGCACTATAGTTTGTTACTCTAAACATGAGTTAGATACTAACGCATTTGTTAATTACAATTTTCGCAGGTTATTCTATTCGAAATGTAAAAGCATATAAAAGAATTCGATAAGGCAAATCATGCTGAGATATTTTTAATGTAAATATATGAAAGGTGATTTTATAGTTTTAATTTTTTAATGTGAGATGAATCCTTAAGTGATTGTTTTGCCAGGTCAAGATGTGTTTCATTAAGGCAAAAATAATAATAATAATAATAATAATAATAATTGTGGAACAAGCAAAACAAAATGCACAAGTTACACTTTGAGGAGGAAATAACCGTTTGTTGAATGGGTTTGGTGTGTATACATACAAATACATGCATAGTTTGAACATTTTTTTCAACAGATAAACAATGAAGAGTTGATTATAAGTGGCAGTAAACCAAAGAATCATTCTGTGAAGAGTTTGGTAATAAGTGGCTTGCTTTTTCTTAAAAAAAAAAAAAATTTGTTGAGTTGGGCTTAATGAAATCACTTAAGCCTTTGACCAAAAAAAAAAAAAAAAAAAAAATCACTAAAGCTGGGAGGCTAGATTTCACAACCTAAAGTGTTAATAAGATACTTACCATTGTATATTTCATTTTTTTTTGGTTAAGGTGTAAAAATACATTTATGTTTTTGTTAGGTGTAAAAGTGAATATATGGTTATATATTAGATGTAAAAAATATGTGGTTATATATTAGGTGTAAAAATACTGTTTGACCGTTAAGTTTAATTTTTTTTGCTGACTTACGATGATATAACTTTCAAGGTGTAAAAATATACATGTGGTTTGGTTAAAAGAACGTCCAATACCAAATACATTTTTTAGGTGTAAAAATGTTGTTTGACCGTTAGTTTGACTTTTTTTTTTTTTTGACGATGATGTGGCTTTCAAAGCAATTGTGTGGAAAAAAAAAAATGACAACTGGTCATGAGTTAATATCACCATCTCTATCTCTTTGTTTGCTCCTGTAACAACATTATGCTTGAAAATCACAACCTGTCTAACGAGGTGTGCTAGTGGTGGTGGTGCGGGGTCCACATGTGGAAGGAGGAAGAAGGGAAAGGAAGGAAGAAGATGATGAGGTGGTGGTGCGGGGTCCACATGTGAACTCCAACTGTCCAACTTGGCGTTCTACGTGTCAACTAATCCTATGTGGGGGATGTTTGTTAGTCTTGCCATTAGCGGAGGGCAAAATTGCTACGATTCAGAATTTCCGGTGTAACATTGAGCCTAAAAAACTTTCAGGGCAACATTGTTTAGGCATATATTTCTAGAGCAAAATTGCTACTTAACCCTATTTTTTTAATTGTAACTTTAGTGTCATTTTCCTGAAAAAAAAAAAAATTAAAATAGGTGAGATCACATACATTTATGAAGCAGACCTCATAATTAGTGTAACACCAATTTATCCCTCACGAGGTGACGTGCTTGTGTTCCATCTATACCACCGTCAGCATGTGGAGATATGGAGGTCCAGATTCTATCATTTTTATTTTTATGTGTTCTTAAAATATTCTTATTTATGGATGTCCTAGCTATATTTCTTTTATATTGCTAATTGATTCATATTGTCTTCTTCAAAATATTCTTCGGGGTAATAAAGCTGCTAAACCAGACATATATTACCTGATTCATATATTAATTAAAAAACTAGATTCTTTTGTACTTAATACTCCCTCCGCTTTTTAATATAGGCATATTTAAAAAGTTAATTTTGGTTTTAAATATAAGACATATATAGTTTTTATATTTATTAATATTTTCCTAATTTACTTATATTGATGTTCTTTTAACAATAAATAAGGAAAAGAGAGAATGAGTGAGAGAATTAAAAAAGATGAATAGAGTATTTTAGAAAATACACATGATATTAACTAATATTGACTCTCTTTGTGTGTGTACCCTGTTTCCATCAGGCATGTTATGAGACCATCATATTCTTTATAATTTTCTAATATGTCCAAACTACCAACCATAATAGTAGTAACCCCAAATCAATTGCCAGTATGGATGTGAGTTAGAAAAAGTATAGGGAACAGCCAAACCCATACTAGCGACAGCATGAATCGTCGACTTCAAATCCCTTCTTAGAAGTTCCAACAACTGCTTGTACTGATCCTGAGTAAAGGTGGAACCAATTTTTCTACTAATCCTTTTTCATCTAGACGGTCCAGATTTATTTATTTTTTACTTTTTATTTTTCAAAAAAATTATTTTAATGGGTAAAAAATCTAAAAGAAACATAATTTTTCAACTAGCATATTTTTTAAAAATGATTTTTTCATTTAAAAATCGACGATTTAAGAAAATCAAATATGGACCATTTAGATCTCATTTGGATAGTCCAAATGATGGAAGAGTAGGGAAATTGGTTCCACCTTCACTCAGGATCAGTACAAGTGGTTGTTAGAACTTCTGAGAAGGGATTCGGGGTCAATGATTCACGCTGTTGCTAGTATAGGTTTGGCTGTTCCCTATACTTTTTCTAACTCACATTCATATTGGTAATTGATTTGGGGTTACTACTCTTATGGTTGGTAGTTTGGACATATTAGAAAATTATAAAGAATATGATGGTCTCATAACATCGATTAAATCGCCTGATGGAAAAAGGGTATGGCCACACACATATGAGCATCAATAATAGTTAATATAACATGTATTTTGTAAAATATCTTTGGATGAGTAGGGAATTGGTTCTGAGTAAAGGTAGGGGCAGTAACATTCATAGTGTGATTGGCTGCATCTTCATGAACAGTAGATTTGCTAGAAGCTTATTTCTCACTTGATTCTTTGTTCAATTTGGCTTTGTTGCCTCTGAAGTTGGCTGGATGGCCTATTAATTCGAAACAATTTTCCCTAGTATGCCCTTTCTTGAGACAATTCAAGCACTCAATGTTGGGATCTCACATCCCCGAGCACATCCTCTCCCCCTCATTGCCATAGCAATTCCATTTATGGGTGATGATTTCTCCCGACTGGCAATTGACTTCTGTGCCTCATCTTCCAAGATCATCCCATAAGCTTGGCCGTCTGAAGGAAGGGGAATCATAAGCAAAATTTGGCTACGAATTGATCGAACCATATTTTTATATGATTTTTTATGATTAAATTGGGATTCTTAATGCATTTTTTGGGACATTATTGCATGATTAGACACTAATTTGAGTTAGGGACATTTGTATTGAATTAAGTGAAATTATGGGCAAAATGGTCATAAATGGTTAGTTATTCATACAAATGATTTCTTAGACTTTTGATGCTATGTTGTGTTTAATCTTGCATTATAGGTATTTTGGAAGAAAATTTGAGACTTCAGAAAATGTCAATTGGGGTCAAAATTATTATTTTTGAGGACTGGGAAAATCGCATAAAAGTACTCAAGAATTCCTGGAAATTGGAAATGAATGAAGAAAAGGGTCAGAGACAAATTACAGGAAAATACCCAGATGTTTTGAAAATATCAGTTCTCCCCAAAAATATTTTGACAATTTTCATTTGGATCCCTCTCCAGAACTTTTAAAAGTTCTCACTTTAGTCCCTGGTCAAAACGCAGTCCAGCGAGAGATGCGAGCTGAACACGCGAAAAGGGGATCTGAGCTCTTTTGCTTCTTGGAGATGGATATTGACTTGAGTTCCAAAGATTAAAATAGGGGAGTTTATTTGTTCAATTTATTTTCTCTAATTACATTTTGATTTCCTAGTTTTGGAATACTTGATTTGTATTGTTCGGACTTAGTTTACCCGGTTGGATAACTTTTCTCGATTGAACCCATATGATTGGATTGGATTTTTGTAGCTTGTTGGATTTATATAGATGTATTTCCTTGTTGATTCAATGATATTGTGCTTTCTACGTGGTATTGTTAGATAGTATGATTGAAATGGATTAATTGAGTGGTGTGGTATCGCATTCTTATCAAGAGGAAGCAAGTTGCATTAATTTAATCCTAATCACACACTAAGTGGTTTTAAACAATATCTCAAGAGGTAGTAGTTAGGCTACGGTAGTAGAGCTACTTATTAATTGAGAATATTAGACTCAAATGGTATTTTGGGGATTTTCATCTAGACTTGGTGAAAATTTACTCATACATTTAATTTAACTATGATAGTCACTATTCCATTTCCAAGAGCATCCATTATACATTTCATACTCCATCCATTTTATAAAGAAAATACAAAAAGTAATAGTTTAATATTTAATTAAATTGCATTTCTCTTTACTTTATTAATTTGAAAAGCCAAAACCTATTTTTCCCCTTGTTTTAATTGCATCTTCATGGCATTTAGATTACTTAGGATTCAATAAAAGGCTCCTCGAGAAGAGAGAACGATTCTAGGTTTCTTTATCTGCTAATCCTTAGTTATTTTTGATTGTGGACCCTAAGGCTAAAGACAAAAATTCCATCATCAAGCCTGGCTACAAGATTCATTCAATCCCATTAAGAATTGCAACAACTTTTGTTGCTGCATCACTTCCATGTAAGCTTGCGATGTACCACACTTATAAGAGGGAATATTAATAAGCACCAACTGCTCCTCCCATAATTCTTTCAACTTCGAAACATAGAGAGATACAAATAAAAAAACCTTGCCAGAGAAGGTTAATCTCTCTGGAGAGGGAAAAAATTCCAGACCCAGTCTTTTTGTCATAAAGCTCTTGCAATTCGCTCTACACATGATGAGCTTCTTCCTAAAATACTATCCCATTCGCCAATTCTTTTGAAATGGAATTCGATAACCAAGACAGAACCATGACGTTGCATCTTTCCTACTGGTCCTTCAATTTTGGTTCTTGATCATCCTTTTTGCAAGATCCATCGATGAACCCCAATTTATATTTCCCCTTCAACACGATTTTCATTGCTCGGCTTTAGAGCGTGTAATACTCGGAGCCAATGAGAACCTACGATATGATTGTCGAACCCTAATTCTCCTATGGGTGCAAGAAGAGTTCGTGGGTGAACAACAAGTTGGCTGGATATAGATTCTTTTTTGGGAATAACATATCTGCATTTACTGCAGATATGTCCATTTGCAGCAAACCTGAAACACTGCCCTTTTTTTGGGCGCAAACATACCTGATTCTCGTTGCTATCTGATTTTATATATGATTTTGCGAAAACATATCACCATTTATATCTGATTTTGCACAAACATATCTGATTTTGCGCTCTTTATATCTGTCATTCCATCTGCTCAATAAAGCTTGAAACACGCTATTTCAGACTATTCCGCAGACATATATCTGATTCTCGCTGCTATCGGCATCTTTGTCTCTGGTAAATGGCTCTGTTCATACTGTTGCTCTTATTTTCGTGAAAATTTTAAGGAATTAATCATTACCATACACATTCCTCTATTCATTCCATGAATGATCACATTATTCTTACAGGGAAAACAAGAACTAACTGGCTCGGTATGCAAGTGTTAACACTCACCTTGGAGTATTATTGTGATGGATCACTCTCAAATAACAACTATTGAAAAGACATTGATATGAATGGAAGTTTAGTATGTTTTGATGACGTTGTTGATTTAGAGAAAGACAATGATGAATTTGGAGAAGATTATAAGTGTGAAATCATAAAAGAAGAAAATGGTGGTTGCGGGGAAGATAATGTATTTGAAATTGTGGTAGATGATGACAGTGAAATCATGAAAAAAGAAGATGGCGACCATGGGGAACATAATATACATGAAATTGTTGTAGATGATGATAGTGAATTTAGTGAGACTCCTATTTTAAGTAGAGTATTTGGAACAACAGAAGAAGCTTATCATTTTTATAATGATTATGCAAAAAGAAAGGGGTTTGGAATACCTAAGCAGTATTGTAACAAGAGTACAAGAACCATATAGGTGGAGAAATGTGTGCTCTAAGCAAGGCTTGAAGTGTCTAAACGATAAAAGAATTGATATTAACAATGTCAATAGATGAAGGGATGAGAAAACGATGAAGATTTCAAAACTAGAAATACAAAAGCAAGTTTAGAGAGTGATCATCCAATTGAAGAAATAGCCGGAGAGCGCTACACAAGAAAATTATTTGAAATTTTAAAATTGGAGTGGAAGGTTGCCGTGCATGATTACTTTCATGAAAAGGTTTCAATGGGTGAAAATATTATCAAGTACCGGGTTGGGTCTCACAAAGTTGATAAAGAGTGGTGGGCAATTGTTGAATACCATTTGACAGAAAGCTTCACAACTCTTTGTTCCTGTGCAAAGTTTGAAACTATGGAAATATTGTGCAAACATATTCTCTACATCATGAAGAAGAAACAAATAATGACCATTCCTGAAAAATATATTTTATCTAGATGGACCATGAATGCAAGTTATAAGGCTCAAAATCTTGTAGGGTTTCAGGGCAAGATAACAACTAATGAAATTAGTGCATTGTCTCCATGGTCGGTTTACTTCAAGTTGAATATCATTTTTTCAAGCAAGAGATTCTATTTTTGAGCTTAGAAGGCTTGACACTTTCGCTGTTGAATTTATTCAACAACAAATGGAAAGAAAAGAAAAAGAACTAAAGATGAACAAAGTTCCCAATCAATTCATTCACCAATTACCCTCATTCATGATGTGCGTGAACCCACTCATCAATCAAAACTAAAGGGTGTCCAAAGGGTGCTTCACGAATAAATCAAGCTTGGAGTTGTCTACAAAACCACAAAAGATTTGCAGGTATTGTGGAAGAAAAGGTTATAAGAAGACAGGTTGTTAAAAACAAAAGGTATTTGTTTATAAAAAAAACTTTTTTTTTTCCTCTTTGAACTTTATGAAAAATTTATCAAGTTTCATTTGTAGATGGATGTTGCAAGAGAGATGCAAACAAAATAGAAGTTGTCGCTGGAAGACTTGGAGTAGTGGATTGATGGCTATGATGAATTGAAGACATGAAAGACATTTTGCTCATTTAATTAGGATACCTTTTTAAATTATAGATGCATGAACGAAGTCTCATTATCTTGTGCGTCTGAATCATATTCTAACTATCATTGATAGTGGGTCATTGAATCTGTTCAAGTTTTAGTTCATAATTTACTGGTCAGACCAAGCACAGGCTTCACTTGAAACACGCCGTTTCATTTTTTACTAAAGAAAGCATCAATCCAGTGACACAAGTCAAGCCCGATATGTATGGCATAATAAATGAAAATAATCAAATGTCATTACACTTAGGCTCACCAAATGAACCGATTGGTACAAAGTTTGAGAGATAAGATATGTTTGCGCAATAGGTCTGAAATAGAATGGTTCAGGCTTTACTGAGCAGATGGAATGACAGATATAAAGAGCACAAAATCAGATATAAATGGTGATATGTTTGCGCAAAATCAGATATAAAATCAAATAGCAGCGAGAATCAGATATGTTTGCGCAAAAAAAATAAAATAAAATGAAACGATAGTGTTTTAGGCTTGCTGCAGATGTACCTGCAGTAAATGCAGATATGTTATTCCCTTCATTTTTTCTGCCATTAGGTTTTGAGATGGAAGTGATGATGAAAACAAAAAGAGTCTTTGAAAGCAAGAATAATCATCAAAGCTGGGTTTTGCTTGATGAAAGGCACGTGGATCTTGATCGAACCATTGGCTCTGATGACATTGATAAGGGCCAGCGCAAGTAACCCAAAACACAAGGCTTCGAGAGAAAAATTCCTTTCATCTCTGTATGTGATAAACTGAGTCTAATACAAAGCTGTTGGATTAAGCCCATATTTATATACACAGAAGCGAGAAGGAGAGACGGAGACCCATCAGATAAGTCCCTAAACTAATCATAATTATTCAAATTACCGAAACACCCTTTCACTTATACAAATCATTTACTTATAGTTATCTGTTATCTTAGAATTATTTTATCCGATAAAATCTTACTTTTTATAAGAGGTGCGACTTATAAATATTTATTATGATTAAAAAAAACACTATTTCCGATCTTAATTATAGAAACATTTTCGTAATATAATAAAATCTTACTTTTTAATAAGAGGTGCGACTTATAAATATTTATTATGATTAAAAAAATACTACCTCCCTTTTAATTATAAAAACACTTTTGTAGTACAAATTGTATTATGAAAGTGTTCCTGTAATTAGGACCGGAGGGAGTATTTCTTATGCCTTTTCAACAAAACCGAAGGTTGAGATTTTGAAGACAAACGATTTAGTGCTTAGATGCTCATTAAAATCATCAATTTTAAAAGGGAAAATCCCATCAAAAGAAATTGAAAATACTAATATGGTAGAGAGATGCTTTGGATATTGATAATGCTACAAAAGAGTGAGAACCTGTATAATTGTGTGTTTTTTTTAAATAAGATTGAAATGACAAAAGTGGCCTTCAGTGAGTTTAAACAAACAAAGGAGGCACGATTTATTTCCTAACTACCCAGTTCGCACACTATCTTGCTTCCATTTTTGGTTCGAGGAGATTTTTTTGACACCTTCAATTGATTGGATCTACTTATCATTTATGTTTACGCTTCCAAATTAAATGCATACTATTTGCATTTACATTTCTATTAATTGTATAACCCTATAAAAATCAATGCGAGAATATTCTCAAAACTGATTCCTGTACTGGATTCTTTCATATAAGCATTTCATGAACAATTAACGATATTCTTAATTAATCCATTTTATTTTATAAAATACTTCTAGCTACTCTTCTCATCTAATTTATAAGATAGAGAAAGAAGGAATTTTCTGGTCTTATTGATAAGGCAAGTCATTAAATTTTTTATATGAATGTACAATTTTAACTTTCATTATAATGTGTATTTTTTTTAAAGAAATAATGTCAATTAAATAGGGACAAAGTTGAAAAGATTTTAAATTTTAAGGTACAGTTAATGAGCACTAGGGTTTTTTTTTTTTTTTTTTTTTTTGGGTCCATGCAAAACATATATGTTAGAAATACCTTATAATTTGGACCATAAGAGTAATTCATAGAATCATAGGTACTAAAGAAAAAAGTTATAAAAGTATTAAATTTGTCATAAAATTCAAATAATTTCTGATTCTATCCTTATTAATCATAATAAACCCAACATCATATTAGTTTCTACTCTCTCTCACTATCCTTATTAAATACAGGCATATATGGAAAAAAATAAATAAAATCCCTCTAGTCCTTTTGATAAGGAACAATCTCTCTTTCAAAGATGGTTCTAAATATATGAAACAAATTGTTTTTTGTCTGATATTTTAAATTTGTCTTCCCATTTTTACTCCAATTAAATATATGTTACTATTTATTATCTCTTTGTAATAAATTTTCACTTATTATCTCTAACGTACTTTCTTTATAAATAAAGATATAAAGATGCATGATATTATAAAAGAACCGGAGAGAGTAATTTCTTCTATAAAAAGGACTTGATGAAGTATTTAATGCTCATTAAAACTATAAAAAGATAAGAATACCTTCTAGAGGACATGTTACAAAATAGAGCAGCGGGAGTAGTTCCTACATCGTTACCCACATGTTCATTTCACAATGACACACGATTTGGCTTCCTTTTTATTATTATAAGACCACTCTCAACCACGTTATCAAGATGAGAGGTTGTTAAATCATTAAATTCGTTTTAAAAATTTAAATGAAGTCATTAACTTTAACCGCATTTTGTATATCACAGAGAACTCCTTATTCACCCCTTATAAAAGCAAAATGAAAAGCTAGACAAAGATCATGCATGAGCGTGCAGTCAAAGAGTTTGCAAAAAGCAAATCACACACATGCAAGACACAAGCCATTTTATTTAATAAGATAGATAGTTTTTCACATCGTACATAGACGACAGACACAAACAAAGCATGAAGCTAAGTAGCTATAGGCATTTGCTTACATTAAGATTACAAAATTATTATCACTGATCAAAGCATGGTACGTAGGTGGTGATCAGTTGGCATTTTTTTGCAGAATCAGAGGAAGAACATTTATCGTAGCAGAAGTTGGTGGTATCAAGGCAACGGCACTGTGGAGGATAAATGAGAGGGCAGAGACAGAACTGACAGGCCGAGTGGCAAGTTTCTCCGATGTCTCTGCATTGGCATTGTGGCGGCTCCGACTTTGTGCAGATACACTTGTTGCAGCAGGCGGTGGTGGTCGACTTGGTGATGAAGTTATGTTCAACGTTCATCAGCGCCGCCTAAGCCAGCAAGGTGTGCTCGGATCAAAGCCTCATTTTTTAGATTTTTTAAATTTTATTAATATTAAATGAATTTTTTAACTCACATAAATTTCTTCTAAAATAAAAAATAAATCAATAATTTTTTTGTTTAATATATATAATAAATTATAAAACACCTTGAGTTTTATTTAAATCATATAATTATATTTTTAATTAAAACTTTTGTTTATTTTAACAAATGAGTAATTTTTGTCCATAGATATCTATACAAGTAGTTTTGAAAATGACAATTAAGAAAAAATTTAGGCTAAAATATACGTTTGGTCCTTTATGTTTGCCTCTGTTATCATTTTAGTCCCTTAAGTTTGTAAAGTACACGTTTGGTCCCTTAATGTTAACACCGTTAGTTTGACTTAACAGAAAATACTAACTCAACAATTTTAAGTGATAACTATGCAACTAAATACTGATCAAATATGCTTATATGTTAGTATTTTAATAAATTAATATTTTAAATCCTATTAATTAAAAAATATTTAATCTTCTTCAACAAAAAAAATATTTTTAAATCTTCACAAATTATGAAAAACCCTAAAATAGTCTATGAAGATTAAATATTTTTTAATTAATAAGATTTAAAATATTAATTTATTAAAATACTAACATATAAACTTATTTGGTTAGTATTTAATTGCACAGTCATCACTTAAAATTGTTGAGTCAGTATTTTCCGTTAAGTCATACTAACGGTAACACCGTTAGAGGACCAAACGTGTACTTTACAAACTTAAGGGACTAAAATGAGACCAGAGACAAACCTATAAAGGACTAAATGTAGACTTTAGCCAAAAATTTATTTAATTTAGTGAAATTAAGAATTTTGTGCTGGGAGCTCTTAAGTAAAACTTTTTTGTGTTGGGTGCTCCTCGAATAAAAATTCGTTGGCCAATCTGTACCTTAGATAACAGACGTTTTTTTTTTTCTAACGGAGTTATGCTGACTGCACATTTTTAATTGTTTGTTTGTATTTAAGGTACCCTTAATTAATATTTGTATCAGATGTTTTTTTCGTAATAGTTCGTTAGTAAATATTTACCTTAACTCATTTTTTTATATACTATATCAACTTCTAGAGCCATCTAGTGGAGCCTTCCGTTGTTAAGCCATCTCCGTGTTAATGATATTATGTCAACTTTTATATTATATGATCTTCAATAGAGAAAATGCGAGAGGGAGAATTATTAAAAATACTCTGAGCATCAAGGCACTATAATATGCAGGTATTATTTTTCACTAATGAGTAATAAACTGAAACAAAAAGCGGCCTCAAGCTTGTACTAGTATACCACTCTAGTCCTATTTATATGTCTATTTTAATTAAAAAAATGTGGTCATATTTATAAGTCTAGTTTCATGTAATAAATGAGATTGTGATAATTTTACTCATATTAATTGTATTCATGAAGATAGAGAGAGAGAAGAAACTGTTAAAAAATACTCAATCATAAATGAGGGTAAAGTCAAAAATTTACTTCATATTTATTGAGTTAACTACCTCTTCTTGGTATGTGAGATTTAGTCAAAATTGACTTATAAATAGGACCAGAGTGATACACCTGAGGTTTAACTCTGAAAAACACTGAGGTGTGTGTGTGATTTTGGTTTTCATATATACTATTACAACGTATTAATATATTATTATTATATTGAGGAGAATGTGAGGCTTATGTCACGGCCTTAGACTTGATCTCCCAAATACTATGCCGGCCTTAGCTTGATCACCCCTCTCGATCTTGCTAAGTCAGCCGAATCCCCTTGAGTAGGCAAAGAAAGGCAAAGAACAAGAGAACTCTTTAGAGAGAGAAAGAGAACTTAAAGAGAGAAACTCCGAAATGTAAATGACTTGTATTGCTTGAAGACTCTTGGATGGCTTACAAATGAGGAGGACACCCCTATTTATAGCCTACCACCTCCTCAATGAACGGCTAAGATCGATTACATCCTACGGTGGAGAAAAGATCTCCAGAACCTTTCCTAGAAATATCTAGATATTTACACAATTACAAGTGTTCTTTAGAATTCTCCACACAATTCTACAAATATGTACATAAATCTACCATATTCAAGAAGATTCTAGATTTTGCCATTTGGTAAGTCTAAACCTCCCTTTGATGTAGAGTGTTTTGGCCCGTAAAATATCCAACGTTCCTTTCCGGATGTGACACCTAGCTAGCTATTTATAGGCCATGTCAAGGGATATGATAGTTCTACGTGGTTAATGGAGTAGGTAGGGAAGAAATTCAAATTAAAAGAGGTGGGGTTGCTCGCAGAAAAAATAAAAATAAAAGAGGTGGGGTTAAACATTTACTCACATATATACCTAACAAGAGTCATATTAATTTATATTTCTCGCGTGGCAACGTGCATGCCTCCCATCTACACCATTCAGTCATCTACATGCAATACAGAAGACAGCTCATAATAGAAGAAGTTTATATGATGATACCATTTGGGCTTTCTACTACAGGCCCTGAATCCTATGTAGTCCTAACTTCATATTAGTCGATAGTCCATAATTAGAGTAATACTCTTGCTTCTAAGCCAACAAAGATCGGTTTGGTTAGTAAGTAGTTGGCTCATAATTATAGCACACAAGATCTCGAGTTCAAATTCCATGGCCTATATGCAGTGATGGACCAAGGATTTTAGGTTTGTGTGTGCATAATTAGTGGTGAGATTTGGGGTTTCGGGGGCAGAGACCCAGAAATTTTTTTAAAGGAAAGTTTTAAACGCAAAATTCCAGCATACGAGAATGAATCAAGATAAGGAGTTTCTACATTGAGCCACTATTATAAACAAAGCACTTCTATATGCTTGGACAGAATTTTTGTAGCAGCCTAAACTAAGTTCTAACAAAATTTCAGCACAACTTAACACATGCAGCACTTCAGTCCAAAACAAAAGCACATTTTGTGCAAAATTTTGACATTAAATTTGAGCAAAAACATTATTTCTCATACCAAAACAGCACCCAAGTTGTGCGGCAGTTCAAATTCAGAATTTTATAATAAAACTCAGATGCCTAAACTGCTTTTTAGCTCAAACCAGAATTAGCAAGTATGTAACAACCCAAACACAGTTTTGTGCTAAGACATGGCCATATGGAGTACTTCTTATCCCAAAAGGTCACAAAAAGTGCATAAATTCATCAAAGAAATTATATTTGCACAACAACATCATCATTTGCAGTGATTTTAAGCCTAAGACATAATACTCAACATGTGCAGAAATTTTAATTCAGAGAATTTATGCAGAAACTTGGCTATTTGTAGTGACGTGCAACTGAAGATGCAGAAGAATTTTGTATTATGTAATTTATGACTCGTTTTGTATTTTGGGCTTCACCACTTTCTTATAACCAAACAAAAAAGCACATGCTCCTCATGAAAAGTTGTTCCAGTGTTGCATACCTTGAGTGGGGGATGTATTAAAGCTGGAAGTGGCTTTGATGAATTATGCAAAGGCGCAAAGAATCGGTGCTCCACCCTTTTTCCAATTGATGATTTCGGAAGGAGTTGATGAAGGAGAGATAACGGGTCTTTGTAACACGTTTTCCATCAATAAAATGTCTATGAATCAAAATATTATCTCAAAATAGCATTTACATTTCATTACTAATTAAAGAAATTAAAGCAGACAGATGCAAATGCTAGACATAATACTGCAATGAAACATACAGGATAAGGTTTATATAGTGAGAACAAAATCAATCATATTGTAGTGTTAGTGCTGACAATGGTGAATAAACTTGAGAAATGAGCAAAGGCATTGCAATTTGGGGGTTCTGGATTCATATTTCTCCTTGTAGCAGAATCATTTGACAATTGAACTTAAACATCACAACTATGAAGTCATGATCATCTATAGCTTGAACCATTTCTTGAGGAACCTGGATTCATATTTCTCACGGGCATATAATGATGTGAGATGAGAAATGGGACACACAACCACGTCTCATTTTGCAATATCAACAGAATTGTAATTTAGACTGAAGAAAAGAAATAATAGACAGATCAATGATAGTTTGATTCAATTGTTAAGGAATCTAGATTCATATTTCCGACTGGTGATATGGGAAAAAAGAGATACAATCACTTGGCATTAAACAGAACATAATCGAAATTTCCAGAAATCCATGCTCATATCCATTAAACAGAACATGCCCATTGCAGTAAATTTTAGTCTGACAACAAAATTCAAACATGTGTAGAAATTTTAATATTGAGAATTTGTGCAAAAACTTGGTTGATTCAACAGATCTATCATCTATGAACTAGCTAAAGACAGAATCAAAAATTACCTCAGAAAGAATCGAGAAGCAATGACGGAGCAGCTGGAAGACAGAATCGAGAAGGCAACGGCCGGGAGTTGGAAGCACTCAACGGTGGATTTGGAAGGGACAGCGACGCCGACGACAGAGGGAAAGTTTGGAAGCCGAGAGCACCGTGGGTGAGAGATTTGGAGAGCAGCGACGACGAATAGAGATGAGAGCGGTGTTTTGGAGGACAGATCGGTGAGGACTGAGGAGTGAGAACAAATGAAATTGAAAAAGAAAAGAAAAGGAAAGGATATATGAGACGTTTGAACCCGAGACTTGTAGGGAGATGTGCAAAGTTACAACCAACTACTCCAACCAGATAAATTAAAATAAAAGTCCTTCACAATATATATATATATTTATATATATTTTTTAAATTTTTTATGTACGCACTTGCCCACATAGGTACTAGTGTGGGTCCACCGCTGCCTATATGTGGATCTTGTTAGTGGGTAATTTGTAAATACCTTTTTAAGTACTATTTAATCCCGATGGTATGTCCTAGCTTGTGTGAATCTTCGGGACCCAATCAACATAAACTAATTGATGCAGGACAGGGAAGGAGAATAAGAAGAGGAGAGAAGAGGCAGAAGGAGATTGGAGAGGAGAGATAGAAAGACATAAGAGAGGAAGAGAGGACAATAAGAAAGGAGTGAGAGGAACCAGATGAATTAAGAGGGAAATAAAGAGATATTCAGAGAGAAAACTCAATATCTATTTATTTAATTCATAAGATGTCTACAAAATGATATTGTTGAAAGCTATTTATAGCTCCAACTATAACCCTAAGAACTAAAAAGAGAACTTTCTAGAAATCATAAAAAATGTGAATAACAATTAATACAATGAGAATGATAAATCAATATTAAAACAAAATATTTCTAAATCTTCTTATTCATCTTCAAATCTCCTTGATAGTCTGCAAATCTTCTAAAATCCTCTTTAATCTTTTTTCTTCCTATTTTCATTTTCATCATTTCTCCCCCGCTTGAAGAACTTAGCTCCTGATGAATTAGAATGGAGGCACAAGTCTGGCTTGACCAAGGAAAACATTTGGAAAGCCTTTCCAACAGACAATGTAATAAAAAATGAGACACCAAAGGGAATGAGCATTCTGATCATACTAATTTGGAAAACCCTTCTAATGAACAAGGTAGTTGTAGCATGATTATGATGGGCCCGTTTGGGATAGCAGTAGTAGAAGTGACTTTTGTCGTGATAGGCTTTTGCAAATGGAAGATGTAATGAAAGTCAACTTGTAGATGTCATTTGTATTTGGGATAGCGGTGACAGAAGTGACTTTTTTCTAGATGAGCTTTTTGTTTGGATGATCATTTGAGATGAAAACTGACTGAAAATGATATGAATGTTATTGAATACTATATATATATATATATATATATTAGTTGTATATATTGTGATAATTAAATATAAAAAAATTAAATTATTATTAAAAAAATTACAAAACTCTAAAGTACTTAATTAAATATATTCTAATGGATAAAGTTTATAAGTCACTTTTTTTGGAGAAGCTCATCACCCACTAAAGCTATTCAAACGCTTATTTTTCTCCTGTTAGGCTTTTACTCACCTCCGTTGGGATTTTTTTGACTTTTGCAGCCATACCAAACAGGCACGATGACAATATGCAGTAGAAATCTGATGAATTTGAACAGCTGTCTTTTCAGGATTTCCAACATGATGAATCTCTACAGTTTGTTACTCATGATCTTTGACCATCAATTCAAATTCTTGATCTAATTCAAGACTCGTGCCTTCATATTGCATGGAGATTTTTTTGGTTCAGCCTCCTCTTGCTTCTACATCGATGATAACTTCATCTACTTCCTTGATCTCTTCTGTGGCTACGCTTTCACTTACAATAGAAAACCCAATTTCAGGATCAATACTATTGTTAATATCTTCTTGAAGAAGGATCGAAGAAGCCATCCACTGAGAAAGATATCTCAATACCTCATTGTCTACAAAAATATATGAGAGCCCTCTTAATTTCTTCAAACATGTGGTTTATGCTCTGTTCCAATTTCTCCCAAGACTTCTTCTGAACCCTTCCATATTCCAGAAGACTATTTTATGCCAATTGGGCATTGTTGGCCATCAACTAGGCCAGTGCAACTTTAAAAGCAAAAAGGGAATGATTGTTTTCCGCTTTTTTTATTTTCTTTTTTATTTTCGTTTTTTTCTTTCCACTTTTTATTTCTTCAACCTTTTTTATTTTTTTCAACTGAAATTACAAAAAGAAAACTAAATATTGCGAAGAGCAATAAAAAACAACTTAAAGAAGGAAAAAGGATGTGGTTGATTTTCTTTGATGAGAGCTGGGCAGTGAAAGCAATGGAGGAACCAAGCTTTGATGCCAAATTGATGCACGATGGGGAAGGAGAATAGGGAGAGGAGAGAAGAAGAGAGAAGAGGCGGAAGGAGATGAGAGAGAAAGAGAGAAGACAGGAGGGAGGACAACAAGAAAAGATGGTGAGGAACTTGATGAATAGAGAGGGAAGAGAAGAGATGCTTAAAGAGGAAGCTCAATAATCTGTTTATTTAATTCATAATTCGTCTAAAAGTTGAGAGCTATTTATAGCCTCAACTCTAAACCTAAAAATTAAAAAGAGAATATTATTGAGATCATAAAAAAATGTGAATAACAATTAATAACAATTGAACGATTAATCAATATTAAAACAAAATATTTCTAAATCTTGTTATTAATCTTCAAATATGTCTTCAAATCTTCTAAAATCCTCATTTAATATTTTTTCTTCTTATTTTCATTTTCATCACTTATCCTTATAAAAGAATAATCTTGCACATATTATTGTAATTTAATTATCTAATAATACGCTAATAACAAGTTGTCTTAGTGGCAAATACTTCTCTCATTATATGTTTGTAACAAAAATCAAAAATAAAAATAAATTGAAAACCCACCAAGAGGAAGACACAGAATTATTATTGGCCTTAGCTTGTCCATGAGTACGTATCATTGTAATTTAATTATCTAATTACAAGGTGAATTACTAGTTGTCCCGGTGACAGTGCCATAGATCTCTCTCCGACCACTTGGTCGGAGTTCTAGGGCTAAGGCATCTCTCGTGTCGATCAAACACTATCGCCTTTTCTTTCATTCAGGTCCTTCTTTGCTGTCCTACTATTCCCACAAAGAAAATCAATATTGTAAAGCACAATCACCATAGCCACAGAACAGAAGAAAACCGGCACAGGTCCTGCGATCCAAAGAAGAAGAGGAAGTGCTGTGTATAAAAGCCTGTTTCCCACTGTGTTTAATAGACTTCCTTTCTCCAGAAGCTCTGTCAAATACTGTGGCGTCACCATGGATTTTAGGTCTTGTGGGATGCACACCAGTACGCAGACTTGGTTTAGAAACTTAATGGAAATAGTGTGACAGAAGAATGAGAAGATGAAGATGGTGAGTACTGTGATGTACTTAAGAGATACCATTAACTCGCCGTGGGCCCCGTAAATGGCGTCGTTGAGAGGCTTTTTCATGCTGTAGGTGCTGCTTATCACGGCGGCCAGGCCCACCGAGAGGAGGACCGATGTTGTGGCCATCAGAGTTGATCCCATTATCAGATTGCGTAGGGATTGCACTGCTACGATGTTCTTTTTTTCTATGTCCTTCAAAGAAAAAACTCATGGAAATTTACTTTTACTCAAATATTTGCCTCAACAGTTAACTTTGATTAGTGTTATCAATGAATTTGGGGAAACTTCCTGAAAAAACCCTCATAACAAATTTATGCCCAGATCCTGGGTGCAACTCTTTTTGAATTATCGTAATATCATTTTCATTTATGTGTAGATGTCTTCTGGCCTTTTATACACAATTGAAGAAAAATTGCACATAACTACTGAAGAAGAGCTGCACTAGCTGAAGATAGCTTACACCTTACTTTTTAAAAAAATTCCATGTACATTTGGGCAATAAATTTTACAATGGGAATTCTTCAGCAATTTTCCCATTAATTTAACCAAGTTAAGAAAAACCAACATAGAGTTAGTCTAGCGGTGTAATCCCTACTAGACCTCTGGGTTTTGAATTCGAGTTCCAAAAGACACTTGTATTAGAAGGGATAACCACTAACCCAATTAAATAACGGATAATGATAATGATATATATATATATATATATTTAAAAAAACCCAAGTTAAGAAACAACTAATTAATTTCTTATATGATTATTAGTCTCTCGTTTTGTCTAATAAAAACATGTGGTTTATGAATTTACCCAATAATTATTTCAAACTTCTTATTTAGTTTCCTCAATCTCTCTAAAAAAAATTAACTGGGTCTTATATTTAGATTCGGAAGTAGTATATATATATATAGAGAGAGAGTGTGGGTACCTTCATTATCGCAGGAACCCAGAAGCGGCGGCCGTGTGCATTGATTCCGATGACGGTGGTGAATGGATCGGTTCGAAGCTTATGCCACAACCAAAAGTGATAAGCCAAGTTTATGAGAATCCCCAAAGGCACCAACATCACATCCAAATAATATTTCCTCCATTCCATCCTTATAGCTTATTTGATTTCTATCAATACAACTTCATCATTCTCGAAAGCCTATGCTCACCCATTTATAAAGGAGAATCGTGCGATTTTAAAACATATATATTTTTTTTTTTTTTTGAAAAAAAAAAAGTTGCTCATGGAGTAACTTATAAGTTATTAATATAGATGGATTTGCAATAGTTAATTATCCAGTAAGTTATGAGTTTAAGCATATTAATCTTGAATATTACTAATATTTAAGCTTATCATGACAGATTGGCTCTATTTGGATGCGTGTGATTTATGATTGAGTGAATCATATATATAGGCCTATTAGCTAAACATCCAATCTGTAACCTTATTAATCAACAAGTTTCTTATTATAAGGTTCACCAGTCAGGCTAACGACAGAGGTTTTATATTATTATTGCCAGCATTTTAAGAAAGACTTCAGAAAACACTGACAAGATCTTTTTATTTTTGAATCCTTCGTTATATATGGATACAATAAAATGCCATGTAACTAAATAACGTATTAGCCAACCCACAGCACGTTTTTCTTTTCGATCACACACACTGACACACAATGATTAGGTTCATATAAACTGCACGTATAATTAAGCTAATAATGAAATACAAATAATTGATGTGTGGAATCCTAAGTAGTTTGGTATAAACAGTAGGGATTTTCGAGACTCAGGGAGATTATATTCTCAGTTAACGATCAGATATATTTCTTATGTCTCACAGAGAATACAAATAATATCAAAAACGTTAAAAAGAACTCCATATCCTCCACATTTATTTATTTATTTATTGCCTATATCCCCTGCGTTTAATTCAATTATGTAGCCCATTGATTTCTATGAAACAGAACTCAACTAATATACATACGTTTCATATTAATGGTAAAAATCTGGCAAAAATATTAATAATTAAAAAACCACCAGATTCATTCATCTAGTTGATTAAATTAAAGAAAGGAGAAGAGAGAGACGTTTACGCAAGTTCGCCATCATGGGTTCATAATCTGCAGAAGTAGTGTGCAATTAGTGCCTTCATCTCTGGCCACTATCTTTATTTACACTCTCTTTTTATATTTTATATTCCTATGTAATAAAAAAACTAGCAAGATGGTCTTGTAATTACTTAGAGATAAATTTAAACAATTTATAGATTCCTCTATCTAATACGTACGGCAAACATGTGCTATTGGTTAAAATCAGCTTTGATGTGTTGTTTTTTGTTGGTGGTAGCTGATGGCAACAGATACACAGACTAAACAATATATATATATATATATATATATATATATATATGAAAAAAAAATGCATTTTTAAGGTTATAATGTTCACAACAAGAATATTAAATGAGTAAAAACACCAGGAAAATTCTCTTTTTCTTATTTTCTCCTTCCTTTTTTTTTTTTTTTGGCCATGATGTTATTTTTCCTTTCTTTTTCCACACAGAGTATATTATAATTGTTTATAGGATGGATGTGCAATTTTAACAACAAAATTTTATGTTAAAGACGTCTGGCACCATTAAGTTTTTATGAATGCTAAAATACATATAAAGGGTACAGATTGAGGCAATTTTACCAAAGCTTTTAACTCTGTTAACGTTGACTAAATTTAAACTGGAGATAGAAAAAGATTTGACCTTAGATGATGACATGGCATGATATAAATGCTTATGTGGAAGAAAAAGAGGAAAAAACAGTCTTCGATAAATCCAGAAGCCATTCTTCAATATAAATCTTCACAAGTTAATTACTTACGTTACGTACTGTACATCTTATCATATGTAAACAGAGCTTGTTTAATCTTCATTGACTTTTGGGAACGACTTGTACTCAACTGAATGATTTCCAAGCTGTCGGCCACTATTTGTCATTGAATGAAAGAAACGAGTACTCTTGTCCCCATCAGCATATACCAACTACAACGTGAACGTTGAAGCCACATTAATCTTCCTGCAGTAACGTCTTTTCCAACTAACTGTAGTCTATAAACTACCTGAAAAAAATATAATAGTTTTGTTAATTAGTGAATTCAACTGTTTGTCATTGTATTTAATAATAATAGGGGCGAAAATAAGAAAAGATAAAAGAGACGAGAAGATTATCCAAAACTCAACTTTTATTGAACAACTCAGTCAAAATTTTATAATTTTTAAAGTTATGATTATAATATTACATAAAAATATATAAATAAATTTAAGTTATTAAATTTAATCTGAACAGTTCATAACTATTGTCTATGAACTACTTGAAAATAAAACAAATAATGGTTTTGTTAATTATTGAATCTCAACCATTCACTCTTTTTATATCGACCATATTGTTTTTTGATTCAATAATGAAATTGTGAAATAAGAAAAGAGAAAAAGGACGAGAAGATTGTCCAAATCACAACTTTTATTTAATAAATGAAGTCAACGGTCATATGACAAATTTGCTCCGAAATTTTCCTCATTATGAAATTTTGAGTGGAGTAGTTTTCACACCACTAATTATTCTTTCTAACTTTTTTTTTAATTAGAAACAAAGTTAATTACTTACGTTACGTTACGACCGTCTTATCCTATGTAAATATGTTGAAATATGTTGCATCTGTCTCCCGAATTATGTTGGAAACACATTTTTGTTTTTGTTTTTGTTTTGCCTGCAACTGGATTACATTCGAGGCTAAAATTAGAAAAAGAAAAGGAAAAATTAAAATAAAGGACCTAGAGCAAATAATATTTATTATAAATGACCATAAAAATTGTAATTATTTAGAAAGACGAAACATCATAATATAAATTTAAAATTACTAAATTACCCATAATCAAACTTATGTATTATCTCTTGTATTTATAATTAAAAAGATAACTAAAATTAAAACTAAAACTGCCTATCATGATATGATCATATCTTTATTAAAAAATTTCAATATATTATTTAATTAACAACCGTTAAACACATTATTTTTTTAATTTTTTTCACAAATTCATGTCATCAAGTTGCTCAATTTATATTATTAACATGTCAATTAATTTATTTTATAAAAGTAAAAAATAAATGCATTTCATATTTTTCAGGATGTCATAGGTTAATTAAATGTTTTAATTTTATAAACATTACATAAATTTTTTAACCCACATAAATATCTTCTAAAAAAAAAAATATACAAACTTTCTTAGTTTAACTTATATGATAAATTATAAAATACCTTGACTTTTATTAAAATTATATAATTCAATTTTTAATTAGGTTCTGAAACTAATATTAGCATTGAACTAGTGGAGGTACTTGGATTAAGGGTCGATGGTTAGACCAGAGTCAAACCGATATTAATTAAAAATATAATTTAATTAAAATGGGTAAAAATATTCATAATTAAAAGAGTTATGTGTAATACCCTAAAAATCACATTTAGCATAACCACCATATTTTGATAAATAAAACCTATTAAAATAGGTGAATATGTGGTCTCAAATTTTGAGATGTATTTATTCTATTTTCTAGGTAAATTTTCTTTAGAATTAAGGTGACCAATGATTTAACTTTCTGAATTTTATTAGGCATCATAAAATATCATAAAATACAATAAATACCATATTAAACTATGATTCATGTGGAATCTACAAAAAAAAAAGAGCAAGAAAGTGTCATGGAAATCCTTAAATAAATTTGGAGAAATCAATAACACTTATGACCAACTAAATCTTCACTAAATTAAATAATTGAACAAACCTTCATTGTAATACCCAAGAATTTATAATTCTCATAAATACTATTTTTGGGCAAATAATACCTATTAGAAATAGGTGAATATGTGGTCTCAAAATTTAGTAGTTTAATTTAGGGAATTTTGTTCTAGAAGTAAATAAACCAAAGACCCAAATTTTCTAATTTGATTTAGATATCATAAAATACCCTAAGATTATTATATTACAATATAGTTTTATTTAATTATAGAAAGTCATAGAATGTTATACCTAAATCAATTAAAGGAAATTACCAATAAATAAATGACAATTAAATTTACGTTAATTAAAATAATTTTATAAATGTCCATAATAAATTTAGTGGCAATTAAAAGTCATCAATTAGGGATATTTTAACTTAATGAAGAATCAATGGCCAATTTTGAAATTATATTTAAGGATCATAAAATATGATATAAATACCATATTAAACTATAGTTCTCATATGAACAAATGAACTAGTTAGCTTGCACTAATTGGGATTAGTTGCAAAATAATCAAGAGGCAAAATAAAAGAATAAAATGAGGGTGAAATAATACTTTCCTAATTAAGCACTAATTTTCATGATTAGTTAAATCAATTAATCAAGAGAGAAAAAGAAAATTAAAGAAAATTTGATAAAGTTTGAAATCCTAAAGTAAATTGGATAATGGTTTGAAATCCAAGAAATATCTGATGTACACAAGTAAAAACTCAAAACAACAAATAAAGTGAGAATTTATACAAATTTAAATAGTTGTGAAGAAGTAGGAACCCTGGAGAAAATATAAGGACTTATCTTGAACCCACGTAATTTAACCTCGAAAGTAAGCCTAGTAAAAGCTATTTTTGCAAACGTTGAAGAATAAGCTTAGTACAACCAGGGAATCTAATTAGACCATAAATCTGGATATCCAACTGCTAATCAAAAAGCCTACTCAGAATTTAAAAGTATTAGTGATTGATCAGACAACCAAAAATGAATTTCGTTAAAGCAAGGAAAAAGATGATGGAAGAGAGAGAGAGATTAAAATATATTATATTTTGTGCACATGGGGGATTTAATTTTGGAAATTAAGATAATTAGCTAAATCCAATGTAATTGTTTCTAACCAATGGGAAGCATTTGCTCACAAATTGTATCTTCATAGAAGCACAAATTAATATTAGCCATTGATAAGAAAAGTTGATCCAAGGGATAAAATTCATGAGCTTTTGCTATAAATAGAGGCCTTGCCTCTCCTCATTCTTCACACCAAATCAACCACCAAGTGGTGATTTCTAAGAAGGAGGAAGGAGTTCAAGAAGCTTCAAGAGGTAAGCTTGTCTTTAGTTTTTAGTTTTTAGTCTTTAGTTTTTAGTTTCTAGTCTTTAGCTTTTAAATTCTTAGATAGAAGAAGTGTAGATCTTAAATATTCTAGAATAATTCTATTTACATGTTTTTATGGGTAAAATTGGCTTTATTTCGAAAAAAAGGATGAGGGAGGTTATATAGCAAAATTTCTGGAAGAGAAACATCAAAGTAACGAAGTTCGCGAAATTTCATCGGTTTGAATTTCTGGAATCAGCCATGAAAATGCCAGAATTTCATATTGAAAATATAGTAACCAAATTCTGGGAAAATTCATGGTTAAAATAGACATATAGGGATTTTTAAATATGTCAATAACATGTTAAAATGAGTTTTGTACAGGGAGATAAAAATTCTCAAAGTTGGGTTACGAATTTCTGGAAAAATTCTGGGCAGAGGCTCAAAACTTAAGAACTGGGAATGATTCGTGTAATCTGGGCAAGGTTTAGTATTTTTACTTTAAAATAGACATCCTAAGGATTGCAAATAATTTTATGGATCCTCGTTTTGGTTTTTCTAGAATTAATTATGATTTTTCGAAGTTAGACGAAAAAATCTGCCCAGAAACTGTGCCAGCGTTTTTCTGAAAAATAAAGGGAAATAAGCTGAAAAATAATTCCACCATGAGTAAAATGGTCATTAGTGACTAAGATATCTACTAAGATATTATTTGTGAATTAATAAATGCGATATTACCATTATAGGATAAGCGTGACCACAGTCCGATCAACGAACGTACCAAAATCGTCAACGAAGGTACGACGCAGCATCTTGTAACACTAACTCGATGCTTATGGTATACATATATGTGATAGATGTATTCATAGACTCAAACATTGTTTTAAAGTTTCATACACATACAGCTGTACATGGGTTATGGTCTTGATAATGCCGTTGAGTTTTCCTAGCGCTGAGGACACGATAGGCCATCGTGGCACCGTGAATAGTGCGGAACACAATAGACTAGAGATAACGGACATATGCGGTGGGCGTGTACCGTTATCCGGAAAATATGTTATGAGTTTTTATGTTGATTATTGCTGTAATGTCATGAATATCTGTAATGTCATGAATATCATACATAATTGTTACATAAGCATGAGGTTAACACGTTACCTCGAGGTTCAATGGTAATTGAACCTCGGCCCACTATAGCTTCATGGGGTCCGGAGGAACCAGGACCGAGGACGAGGGTAAACAGCACGCGTGAGGGCACGAGCGGAGAAGACTGTTATGAAATATTGTATCACCGTATTATTAAATATTCGTATAATTGTACTACTGTAATAACAACCAGACACACCAAAGAAAGGAAGGTTTATCAGATGCTCGCTCTTTTAAATTATTTCGATGCTCTACTCTGCTCAAACTATTTTGAAAACGCTTTCGAAAATTGGGATGTTACATTCATAATTGATCAAAGCACCAATTTTCATAATTTGTTAAGAGACTAAATTCTCTAATAACTTATAATTAATACCTAGTTCATATTTAATTCATAAAAGGCCATAAAGAATTATCAAAATACTTGGACAATTAAGAGGCAATTACCAATAATTAGGGGGCAATTAAAATTACACTAGAAGAATATTTGGGTAGTTATTTGCAATTAAATTTGCAAACATTAAAATATTTATGCTAATTTTCGTAATTAATTAATAATTAAATTAAAAAGGCATAATTAAGAAATGTATGAGATTAATTAGTGATCAAAGGCTAATAAAAACCCAAGACTAGCATAAAGATAAATCCTAAGGCCCTAATTAAGTATCATAAAGTGTAATCCTTGTGAAGTAAAAATTAACCAATGAGAGAATTCTTTCTAGATGAGTATAAAGTAATTAAAACACAAAATTTGAAGAGAAAAGAGGGAAGTGCACAGTTTTTACACACAAAAAACTGAATAAAGAAATTGAAGTAATCAATTAAAAGAATTACTCAAGATAGTTGAGCACATGCAAGTCATAAATAATGGAAGAGGATAATGTACTTTTAATTAAGAGACTTAATGATCATGGAAGAGGATAAATTGGTGGGAGAAAAATCAAGAAAGAAAGTAAAATTGATATCCAATGAGAAAATTACACATAAGATAATTAGATTAATCAATAGGATTAAATCAAGACTTAATCAAAGGGAAATCTATACAAAATAAATTGTATCTTGAGATCCATTGATCAAAAATCAAATGTAAGAAGTGATTATTAACAAGCAAAATTCAAGCTTGAGATTGACTATAATCAAAGTCATTTCCTCAACTTTTGAGGATTATGTCCAATTGAGAAAATGAGAGATTATGGTCTCTAATTAAAGCTAAAAATCTCAAGAGTTCAAAACCAAAAAGGGAATTTGAATCAAACTTCATTAAGGTCCCCAAATGAATTTTTATCTAGTGATTCTAGCAATAGAAGTGGTAGGAAATTCTAGAGAAAGCCAATAAGTAGTAGGATATTTTGCAAAAGTGTTTGGAAGAGGATATGGTACTTTGGGATAGAACAATTAATGGAAATGGAAGAGGATTAAGGAGAGAGAGGGGGGTCAGATTTGAGGGTTCTAAGGGCTAGGATTTGTGCTTTTAATTTACCTAGATCCAATGGCCATAATGCAAGATGAGGGGTTGTGAATAGTGCCATGGACTTTTACTATAAATAGGGGGTTGGGGTCTTCATAATTCCTCACCAATTCACAAAGCAACATCTGAAATATAGAGAGAAAGTGAGAGTGAGAGCCTTGAAGAAAGGAGGAGCAAAGTTCTTGGTAAGTTCTCTAATTGTAGCCTTAAGTTCTTTAAGTTCTAGTTCTTAAATTCTTAGATAGAAGTAGCTTAGATCCTAAATATGTTAGGATAATTTTATTTACATGTTTTTATAGTCAAAATTATCTTTATTTGGAAAAATTGATGGAGAAGAAGTTATGGAAAAATTTCTGGAAGAAAATCATCAAAGTAACAAAGTTCTAGCCAAATTTCATCGGTTTCGGAATTTCTGGAGTCAGTGATGAAAATGCCAGAATTTCATATTGAAAATATGGTCACAAAATTCTGAGAAAATTCATGGTTAAAATAGACATATAGAGATTTTTAAATATTTCAAGAACATGTAAAAATTATTTTTGTACAGGGAGATAAAAATCCATAAAGTTAGGCTACGAATTTCTGGAAAAATTCTGGGCAGAGTCTCAAAACTTTAAACCTGGGAGTGATTCGTGTAATCTGGGTAAGATTGATTATTTTTAATTGAAAATATACATCCTAAGGATTCCAATAAATTTTACGGATCCTCGTTTCAATTTTTGTAAAATTAATTATGATTTTTCAAAGTTAGACAAAATGCTGCCCAGATTTGTACCAGCGTTGTTCTACGAATTTTGAGGAAACAAAGTGGAAAATAAATGTTGCAAGGGCAAAATAGTCATTAGTGGCCAGAATATCCCTTAGGATATTATTTTTAAATTAATAAATATGATATTACCATTATAGGATACGCGTGATCACCGCCCGACCGTCAACGTACCGACAACACCGACGAAGGTACGGACGCGTACTGTAACACTAACTCTGATGTTTACTGTATACCTATATGTGATGGTTGTATTCATAGATTGAGAATCTGTTTTAAAAAGTTATTGAGTATACATATACAGCTGTACACGGGTTATGGTATTGATAACGCCGTTGAGTTTTCCTAGTGCTGAGGACACGACCGTACATCGTGGCACCGTGAATAGTGCGGATCGTAATAACGTTCATATGCAAGTGATTGTGTTCAGTTATTATCTTTCATATGTGAATATTGCTATGATATCATGAATAAACTGTCATACATACTTGTTACATGAACATGAGGTTAACCGTTACCTGAGGTTCAATGGGCATTGAACCTCAGCTCTTACCATAGCTTTAGGATCCGGAGTAAACAGGATCAAAGACAAGGGTAAGCAACAGATGTAGGAACCGGCTGGAGAAAGTCCTATTGACATGTACTTTACGATATCGACATTTGAAAAAAAATTGTAACGCTGTTAAAAGCACATACATTACAGTGGATGTTTATCAGTTACTTTTCAAATATTATTTACTTCCGATGCTCAACTCTGATCAAGATACCGTGAAAACGCTTTCAAAAATTGGGATGTTACATTATGTTTGTCTCACTTCTCTACCAGCCCAAATCCAACAAAAAAAGTCCCACTTCCCTACTAGCCCTAGCCTTTCTTCCTTCATATTATTTTTCGTAATTTATTTTATTTTATTTGGTGAAGTGAAGTGATGATTATTTGTCATTTCCTTGACAAGAAAGAAGGAGAAGGCTTCATCATGATGACCCTCCATTAATCAAACAAACAGACAAAAACCAATCAAATCACACCATATTGGGGCTCACCTTCAAACACTTGTGAAGGAGAAGGGAGAGAGACAGGAAGGAAGAATGAGATCGCTGACAGTAATCTCAACATCTTTCTTTGTGGCTTTAGGTTCTTCAATCTTCATTATCAACATCTTTCTTTTATCATCATCACCAACCCCTTTTCCTTCGTCTCCTCTTCCTCTTCTTTGTTGTCTTTAGTCCTTCTTCATCTTCACTAGTCACTGGCCGCCATCGACCTGCACTTCTCATCATCAATTTCAAACAGCTACTAGTTTTGAACTTCAAATTTCTCCCCCTCTCCTCCTTCTTGTTCTGTGTCTCAGCCACAAAGATGATGGAGAGCTTTTGGCCTCCACAGATTGTTGCTCCTCCTTCAGCTTCTAGAACACTATCGTCGGTGTTGACATTGAGAAGCACTTCATATATATCTCTCTCCCCTTCCTTCTTGTTCTGCACTTCTGTGTCTCTCTCACTATGTGACTTGGCCAACTCGGCTGGTTCAGGCCGAGTTGACCAAGTTGACTCTGGGTCAACTCAGGACCTGGTTTTACCCCTAACTTAGACCGATTTTCGGTCAAGTCTCCGGTTTCCAGTCTAAATCGACCAGTTCGGGTTTCAAAACCTTGATTTAAATCATATTTTTGTGATTCTAATAATTAAATTATTAAATTAATACTATTTATTGATAAAAGTAAACTCTTACAAGTTTACGTCAAAATCACGAGTTTGCTTAAACTCATGAATTTAAAAACTTGGATGTAAGAGAATAAAGGGAATGAGAGAAAATACAGAGAATGAATCAACATTTTAATTAATGCAATATATGAAATTAATTGAGGGTAAAATGTATTTATTATTCATACCAACTCAAATGGGACATTATAAAAAGGGACAAGCCAATTTTTTTTTTTTTTTAAAAAAACAAAGGCGGCCTTATATATAGGGACAAAGGGAGCAATTTATAAATACCTTATAAGTACTTTTTAAATTGGAATATATATATATATGTGTGTGTGTGTGTGTGTCTTAACTCTAATAACAAACTCTCTCGAGGATCCACTCATCAAGACTCTTCTTATATGTACTAGAGAAGGGAAAAAGTCACTTTTATAATTGAAGATGAGTTACCAATTAAAAGATTATTCCAAAAAATGATGCAGTATACTATAATTAACGCATCAACTTGTATAATGAAATATATTGCAAAAGACGTTATTCAAGTACTATATGAAGAGTCCCATCTTTTTTTAACTATGATTAACTCAAATACCAAGTAAAATATAAAAGAAGTGTTACAGAGAAAAGTTTTGATTACAAAACAATAGTTATGTAAGAAGTATATAGCTATCACCTTCAAATTCCAAAAAGGATAAAAGAAGTGCTACTTTTAGTGGTCGTTTCGGAAGCACAAAAAAGTGCTACTTTTTCAAGCACTTTTTTGCTTGCTGAGACAAAATTTATTTAACATATTTACTTCAAACATCGCAGAATCACGTCTAAAAGGGCTAAATGATTGAACCATATTTTGATGTGTTATTTCATGATTAATTTGGGATTTAATCATGTTAATTGGGGCAAAAATGTATTATTTATGATTAATTTGGATTAATAAGTAATTACATGAAAAATGTGTGAAAAAGGGAAAATTGTCATAATTATTGTAATTACTCTTATTCATTATTTATTAGGAAGATTTCATGTTGGCTTGATTGGTTTAAATTATATTGTAGGTGCTTGAAGAAATTAGACCAAATTTAAAAATGGAAGTTTGGTTTCAAGTTGTAAAAGTTTCAATTTAGTCCCTCTACAAAACTTTTTAAAAAATTTCACTTAGGTCCCTGACCTAAACTCTGCGTTTTGAGAAGCAAGGTTTAGGTCAGGGAATTGGTTTCCCTGCCTATCCAAAGGACAGGCAAGAGAAACTTATCCCATCTGGACAGTCCATATTTTTTTTTTTACTTTTTATTTTTCAAAAAAAAAAAATATTTTGATGGGTAAAGAATCTAAAATAAAGATAATCTCTTAACTAATATTTTTTTCAAAAAATAATTTTTTCATTTAGAAATAACGAAGTAAAAAGAATTAAATCTGGACGGTTCAGATGGGATAGGCTTCCCCTACCTATCCAAAAGATAGGTAGGGAAACCAGTTCCTTTAGGTCAGCGAGGTGCTTCAGCTGGCTAATATACAGAGATATGATAGCAGACTCGAGGGAGAGGAGAGACGAAACAGAACAGCGCCGCGAAAGCTCGACAATGAGGCTCTCATTACCTTCACCGTCACTTCTCCGTCACCGGTGACCTCCACCCTTCACCATAGTCGTCGGCGACCTACTTACATCGTGAGGGAGATACACAAAGGCGAGATACAAATCTAAAGAAAGGAGGAGACATATGTACACAGAGCACCGTGAACGCGACAAGAACAGAGAGCACGCTGCTGACCGGTGTCTCTGAACACCACCTTCTCTGTCCCTCTGTTATTCCATCACCGTTCCCTTGTTTCCACCATAGCCTACAGTCCCATCTTCTTCAAATTCTAGATTTGCTTTTCTTTCAATTTCCATGGAATTTAGGTGTTTTGAAGAAGCTGTGATTGAAAAGCTTATGTGTGGCTGATTCCTTTGCTTCTTGGTGATGTGGATTAATGCTTGAGCTCAATGGACTACATAGGGGAGTTTTTTCTATCATTCTATTAGTCTAGATTTATATATTTAGATTGCCTAGTTTTATGAATTGTTGTATATAATTCTGGAACTGAGATTAATGTTAATTGTCTCCGTTGGTTTGATAATTGTAGTTGAGATTGGATTTTGTAGTATGAAAAATATACATGTTTGAATTTCTTTGTAGTTGCAATGAGATTATGTGAATTAGTGTGGTACTGTCTAGTTAATGGTTAATTTGTACCCTTGAGGGGCTGGTTAGTACTCAAATTTAAGAAGACTCATATTGCATCATTCCAATTTTGACAACACATATTAGGTGGTTTTAAATAATATCTCAAAATGTAGTGGTTAGCTATGGTTGTAGGAGCTACTACTAATTGGGAATATTGAATTCAAGTGGTATCTTGAGGTCTTCATTAAGACTTAATGAATTATATCCTATACATTTTGAGTAAGGATAGTCATTTCTTCAATACCAAGAACATCCATCATCCATATTTTCAATTTCATACCATTTCTTTCACTCATTCACCATTTTTATAAGAAAAATACCAAAAACAATAGTTTAGCATTTAATTAAATTGCATTCATATTTTAGTTTATTAATTGAAAAATCCAAAACCAACTTTTCCCTTGTTTTCATTGCATTTGTATGGCATTTAGATTACTTAGGATTAAATAATAGACTCCTCGAGAAAAGTGAACAATCCTAGGTTTGCCTATACACAATTCTTAATTAATTTTTGATTGTGGACCTTAAGGCTAACGATAAAACACCTACGTCACTAAAACAATATTCATTCAGGGAAAGCGCTTCTCCTTAAGTTTATGGCGGCCATGTGCAAGTTACAAGGCATCAAATGTTAACAGCTTTACATCACCGAGATGCAATTAGTACTTCAAAACAAAGAAAGTGATAACTACTCGGTTGATTGATAAAAATAGATATAGTTAAGTCAATCATATAGCGTAAACATACAAAGATGTTTTTTTGATAAACATACAAAGATGTTTATTTACGAATAATTTAGTCAATCTATTTTCTACTCTAATTTAATCAACCTACAATTTTTTTTTCCTTTTAACATATTCAACACGCACACACACACACAATCTTAAGCCATCAATCCAATCTAAATAAATTTTGACAAATTAAACTAAACTAAATAATACTGATCGCATTTAATTACATTGAAAACCAGTAGTTTTCAACATTAAACCAAGTACATTTATAAACATATCAGATATAAGAGACAACACTTGTGCAGTTGTGCTTATACATTGATCCATGCATATATTTAGTTTGAAACAACTGATTTAAATCGGATCTGTCTAAGAATATCTCATTTACGTACAAATGCACTTGTTTGACCTTAATCAAACATAGTCGTCATTATTGCCCCTTGTTCCATTATTGAAGTCCACTTTCCCTTTCCCGTTACTTGCAGTACAAACGAAGTCAAGGTTATAAAGTACTGGAACCATGGCCATGGAGCACAAGAAAACCAGAACAGGCCCAAAAATCCAAAGAAGAAGAGGAATTGCTGAGTAAAAAAGCCTATTCCCCACTGTGTTTGCTATGGTTCCTTTCTCTAGAAGCTCTGTTAAGTACTGTGGTGTTATTATGGACTTTTCATCTTGTGGCGTGGGGGCGAGGATGCACACCTGGTTCAGAAACCTAATGGACAGAGTGTGGCAGAAGAAGGAGAAGAGGAAGAAGGTGAGTATAGTCACGTACTTTAGCGACACCATGAACTCGCCGTGGGCCCCATATACGGCATCGTTGAGAGGCTTCTTTACGCTGTAGGTGCTGCTTATGACGGCCGCCAGGCCGGCCGAGAGGAGGACCGATGTGGTGGCCATCAAAGTAGATCCCATTATAAGGTTACGTAGGGTTTGTACTACTATGATGTCCTTCTTTCCAATGTCCTTTATCAAACAAAAAGGGAATTTAACCTTTTTTTTGGTGAAATTGAAATGCTTATTTCGCATAAACAAATTAAATAGTATAATAATGCATTTACATATCAAAAGAAGAACAAAAACAACTACTTTTGACTTTATAAAGTAGTGAATAGAACCTAACCAACGTACCTAGCATTAGATCTTTTATAAAGTTATGTTCGGATTAAAATCAACAGGGGAAAAAAAGAGGAATAAAATTTTAATTCGGATATTTTCTTTACTTTATATATTTGAGTTTAGACAAGCTGCACTATTCTATGAATAACATGATTATACGACTTATTTCTTAAAATCCATGTAATATAAAAAGATGCCCTATTTGTGGTCTATTGGATAATTTTATATACTGTATTACGCCCACCGAATTGAAGTTGTATCCAAAGCTCATGCTTGCATGTCTCTTCATTACCATTCAGATAAAATATAGATAGTCCAGACTTCAGAATTTTTTTTTTTTTTTTTAACAAGTTGATGATCATAAGATTATTATTTGAATATTTTTATTCATTTAAAATATAGATATAGTAATAAAAACTAAACCATCTAGATCTCATGTAAATAATTCAGATGAGATATGCACAATGATGTAATATTAGATCTAAGTGGCTCGTTGTTTGAAGCAAGATTATTAAATAAATTTACCCACAATTAAGAAAAAAGAAAGGAGTGATCGGACTTTTTCCTAATTTTTTATTCCTACTTAGGGAGATAATCAATGAAATTCCACATTCTGAATTCTCCTGTATCTGATTGTGCTCTTTTATCCTTGTGGAATTTTTTTAAAAAAATATGGTTTATGAATTCAACATACATTAACGGAAAAATAATTAACTTATTATCGATTAATTTGTTGTTGTCTAAAGCAAAGTCACAAGCTATTAATGGAATGGAGGGCTCTAAATTAAAGATGGAGAGATGAACACGGAATCAAAAAAGTAATTAAAAGGGTGAAGAAAGAAACAATCGCCACCCACTTAAATTTTTTTTGTTAAAGTTAAAAAGGCAAGTACTAACAACTTGATGTAAAAAAAATTTCATTAATGTTTCTTTCTCTTTTATTTTATATCTTCTCTTTCTTAAAACTTTGTTATCCAACTTCTACAATTTTTTAAAATACAACTCATACAAATTTCCATCCCTTCCTCTTCAAATCCTTCATACCAAACAACCCAAAAGTGAAGTAAAAGGAAGCTGAAGGATCGAATGTGTACTTTTTGCTTACATTTTGAATTTTTTTTTTTTTTTAAATTATCAACCGGTGTCCAATTCGTTAAATTTAATTTACTGTGTATACGAGAAGGTGGGATAAAACGTAAAAGAGATATCTTCTTTCCTTTTATTCTAAATTTAATGCACGAGGACCACCAAGATATATATATATATATATATATATATATATATATTTTTAAAAAAGGATAATGAAGATAAGACAGCAAAAACAAGAGGAAGTGGAATCATGATAATCCACTTTTGAATGAAAATCATGAGATGTAACATCATATTCCCTAATTAAACCTACTTCTTTTAATATTTTCTCACAGCAGTTTTTTTATAATAAAAAAAAATCCTAAAACCTAGGCCAGTCAGTTGTATGTATGTAGAGATTCTATTATATGCCGGAGATTCATTTTAATTTCCGAACTTATTCTAATTAACTCCACAGTAAATTGTTTTCGGATATGATATTCATTTTTATATGGTTTTCCTTTGAGTTATTTCTATATTGATTCTAAAAGAAATACCACAACTGTAAAGAAATATCTGAACTATTTAGCTATATCTGAACCTTCCCGACCCATGCTTGCTTTAACTTATTCCCTCATGTTCTACTTTATAACTAATGTTTTTTACTAATTATTTTTATATTTTGAAGCACAAACTAGTCTAGGGGTATAAATTCTCATAACACAACAAAAAATCGAGTTTAAATTCCATTTAAAGAATAAATTATTGCATGTAAAGAAATCAGGGGGGTAAAAGGAAAATGGAAACAAATCAATCATTCTTACTGTAACTAAATACTGTGTAAAGATATAAACGCAAAACCTTTTTTAAACAAAAATCCATTGAGAAGAACGTGGGTACAATGTGTTATAGACGCTTCTTTATGAAAGATAATAAGCAAACTATCTCCAGTGAAGTGCAGAAACACGAAAAAAATTGAAGTGCGATTGTGAATAATAAGGAACACCAACCGATTAAGAACAAGGAATCTTTAATTATTTGATATTAATACCTCTGGTCCTTAATATAATTTCTCTTTCATAGGAAAACTTGCACTACAAAAGTGATCTTATATTAATGACCGCATGTAGTATGAGCTTTTCATCTTAGTAACCCCAATGAGATAGCAAACACTTCGGGCTTGTTTGATATGAGAAGAGGGGAGCGAAAGTGAGATACAAAAAATTGAGAAGTGGGATTAAACGTTTTTAATCAAACTTTCTTACTCTTTTATATTGCATCTCTTTATTCAAATTTTATAACCCCACCTCTCTAATTTTTTTTTTTTTTTAAATCCAACATATAAGAATTTTCCCTCCCCTCCCTTCCCCTCCAAATCCCACATACCTAAACAACACAACTACTTATTTAGATCAAAATATTTGGTGAGTTACAATCTGGATTTAACAAGCATAGAAGATAGTTAAGTTTAAAATAGAAGTATATTTGTATATATATGTCTACACGCCATCATATTTATATTAACAGAAACAACTGCTGCTAATATAATGGATTTCAGAAACTTAATAAGAGAACAAACTAAAGTAAGATAACTAAAAAGAAATGAGAGATAGATCAAGATATAATATATATATATATATATATATATAACAGATTTGAGTGGATAAGATCAGTATGTGTTTGTGCACCTTCATCATGGTTGGAACCCAGAAGCGTCGGCCGTGAGCGTTGATGCCAATGGTGGTGGTGAAGGGACTGGTACGAACCTTGTGCCATAACCAAACATGATAACCTATGGTTATGGAAAGTCCCAAAGGAACCAACATCAAATCCAAATAATATTTCTTCCATTCCATCACTTTGATTCTCAGATCTCTCTTCCTAGTGACTTGGCTTCTAATCTGTATCTGTGTTGTGCAGTGGGATGCTTCTGTGTGTGTTGTTGATTAAGAAGATGATGAACGGTGGATTCCTTAGAGATTCTAATTAACTTGTACCACTTGAATACGAATATAAACTGTGTCTTTAGTGGATTGGAGACTTATAGCATATGTATCTATTTATAACAAAACTTGTGCCCGTGAGATGATTAATTAAGGCAAGCAAATGCGTCAACTAGTGGTAAGATTAGGTATCATCTTTCTTCTCTTTTCCTGTTGTTTTCCTTTTTCCCCCCTCTTTAGCTTTCACCAACATGCTCCTTTTTCCCTCCATTCATCTTTATGCCTTAGATTACTTTTAAATTCCGATATATATATATATATATATATATATTTTAGTGAGAAGTAGATGATGAGTATCTAACCTCAAAATTTGTAAGTTTTGTGAGTCATTTCACTTAAATACAAGTATACACGAGTATATATTCTTTTCACTTGAATATTAGTATAAATTTGATCTTTTATGGAGGCTTATTAGTGTTAGAGTTTTAGAAAGATGAATATGGTAGGGTTAGCTATCTATCAATATTTTATTTTGATTCTTTTTTTTTTTTTTTTTTTTACCCCGTGTCAAATGGCTCTTGATACCATGTTATAATTTTAGATATGAGTATATATTAGGGTTGGCTTTCTATTAAAATTGCATAAGATATCAATGTGGGACAATTCCTCATGCTAATTTTTTATTTTATTTTTTCCTTTGTTTCAGCTTGTACTTCTTTTTGAGTCTCAGAAGCATTAGGCCTATAATATTCATTGTTTTCATTTTTTGAGTGCCCAGACTGAGTGGCTCTTTATACCATGTTAGAGTTTTATTATATACATATATATGTTAGGGTAGGCTTTCTATCAAAATAACTAGAACTATTTGATAAAACTCCCTTTTCACATTATATACCTTTAATCACTTCTTTAATTAATCAATGTGAACATTCTCTATATTCAAATAATTAGCAGGGGTTAGTATATCTATTTGGAAATAAAATTGGAACCATTTGAAGGGGAAAAAATTATCTTAATATTGAAGTTGTAAGTTTACAAGTCCTTTTACTTGAATAGGAATAAAAACTTTGATTATTATTAATTTTTTAATGGAGACTTAGTATATCTATTTATAAACAATATTTTATACCCATGTGATCATTAATCAAAGCAAAAATCGTATGTGAATCTAAACTTTGATCTTAAGGACGGGCTTAGTAGATCTCCTTTTTAGTTCCCTCTATTCATATATCTTTATGCCTTCACTCTTAAATTCGTCCTCTCTTTAAGAGAAGATTATCTATTAAATCATTCAAATCAAGTTTTAAATTTATAGGTTTTTTCACTTTATTTAACAGAAGTTTATTTGATGCAAGACTTTTCCATTTTTTTTTTCACACATTAAATCAAGTCAA
This sequence comes from Acacia acuminata, assembly GCA_019022655.1. Classification (NCBI taxonomy): domain Eukaryota; kingdom Viridiplantae; phylum Streptophyta; class Magnoliopsida; order Fabales; family Fabaceae; genus Acacia; species Acacia acuminata. The sequence goes on along the minus strand of JAFJYI010000179.1, from coordinate 404,283 downwards.
GTAACACGTGACAATTAAGAAGAATATGTATAAGTTTAAAAATAGAGAGAATAATTAGTTAAACATGTATGGATTCACACTCTTGAAACAATATAGACGATTTGACTTACTCTTACACATCGTCATGCTAAGTACATCTTAATATGGTAATGAGATTAAAATTATCCCCACACAACACACACTGATTGGAATATCATTTTCCGTGAAACCACCCATAGATTAATGGGAAAAAAAGACTTGTTAGTATATGTCGTAGAAATGATAAATACTATAATTTATAGAAGAATATTGTCCTGATGGACAAAAAGAAAGAAGAATATTGTACTATTATTGATAATTATAATTGAGCTAGCTAGATTCATTGATGTAGTGGGTGGTTTAATTTGCGTAATCAGTGGCTTAATAATAATTGAGTATCTCCAAAATGTATTCGTAAGGAATAAGTGCTCCTCTACATTGTGACCGTTATGCTTTCACTCACAAGAAGCTTCGTACACTTAAATAATATTATCAAATTCCTCTTTCCAATGCCATACACGTGTGTTTTCTTTTTCTATAATCTATCTCCATGCGTCATTGTGTTTTGTGGCTACTTGTACACATTTACAATTTTAAAACACTATAAACAAATACTGCATTAAATAAATCCCATAGATCGGTAATGGACAATAAACTATGTTCACGCTGAATGAATATGACCCTTTATCTAAAATTTTAATTTTAATTTTGGAAAATTTCATAAAGTAATATGGAAGTTTTATCATACTGCTGCTCAATCAGCAATGCTTTATGGTAATGAATGTGGGAATTTGAACGGACTACGTCAGCACAAAGTAGAGGTAGTTGAGATGAGGATGTTAAGATGAATGTATGGTCATATAATGAAATATAAGATCCGTAGTGAACCTAAAGGAAGGGTTGAAGTGGCAACTATTGTAGAAAAAACAGTAAAAAAATCGTTTGAGGTGGCTTGGACATTCATGTAAAGGCCATTAGATGCACTAGTGAAAAGAGTAGAAGATCAAGTTGTTTGGAACCCAATAAAAAAAGGTAGAGGAAGACAAAAAAGAACGCTCAATGATGTTAATTACTAAATGAGACCTCTTAGTTAATAATTTATCTAGAGATTTGGTTTTTGATCAAGTTCAACGACGTTTTTGAATCTATGTAGTTGACTTGACTTAGTGAGATAAGATTTTGTTGTTTGTTGTAGTGAAAAATCTCATTGAAAACTTTTTCAACTAAGAGTATATGAAGACCTAGGTCCTAGAGCGGGTGAACTCTTCTCTAGTTGTCTGCAACATATCTTCAGTTATGTACAAATGTTTTTTGTGATTCTTATAGTTAAAGTTGAATGTATTCTGTTTCAAGTATTTTTAGGTAGTAAATTTTGCAATGAGAAAATTTTCAACAATTTTCTCTTAATTTTATTTTTTAAGAAGCATAACGAGAATAATAATAACCTTTTTGTGTTTTCCTGGTTTCTTTTCCAAATTTCCACGCGCACAACACATGCACCCACCATACAAGTTAATTTAATACAACCTCCCTGTTTGATTCTTCAATACGTAATAACCTAATACTAATGATCCTTAAGTCGTATTTTTTATGATTGCTAAAGCATATAGGGTATTTTATTTATTATTTTTTTTTTAAAAGATAAGGGTAAAAGGGAGATTTGAGCCTAGTTTGTGTTATTCTTTTTAAAAAGCTAAGCAAACATGAATGGTTGGAGAATTATATGTATAGGATGGATTTTAATTTGATCCATTAATTTATAGATTCCCTCTTTTATGTATGAAAATGTATGATGTCACTAAAAATTATTTTGAACATTATTGTCTAAGTAAAGAGACTTTTAATTTATTTGCATGCTTGTTTGACACTAACACGCAATATTTCTAAATTGAAGATGCATGATATAACTGTCTAGAAATGTTTTCCAAACACATCCACACTGTGACCTATTAATCTTGGATTGTATGAGTTACCCATATCAGCAAAAATTACTCAAATTTGGCTCTTGTATCTTTAAATACGATACAAAAACTATTTAATTGTTTTTGCCAAAAATTATAAGGGTGAAGAAAGAATAAAAAAGAATTATAAACTTGATATTATATGATTTTGTAGTATAAGAGATTTTATAAAATATACGTATATATTACACACAAATACACACATATATAATTTAATTGAAAAAAACTCAATGAATCTCCCTTTGTGGATATATGATACTGCTCCACTCTAGCTCCTACTTAACTGAAGCATCTCTATCTATACGACATCATGAGTTTGGAAAAAAAAAATTTAATAATTCTATACTAATTGGCACTTATATATAAGTGGGTGTCACATGTTAATATTAATAATAATATAATTGACTTTTCCTAGTTAGCAACTGAAATCTAAGATCCAATTATACTTTGACAATATGGGAGCACTACTTCCCATGTTGAAGGGCATGGCATGGCATAATGTGTAGCCAAGATTTTGCTAATTATGAAATTAAATTCAGTGGACATCTTTATTCATATTCCATCCGATTCAGAATATAGATCACTTCTAAATTCTAAAAGAATTTTCTGGTTCATGATATAAGCCATTTAGAGAGTAATTAATACTTATTTATCAATTTAGCTTATGTACGTAATGTTTAAATGTGACTTATTTTTCCTCCTTTTCTCTCTCGTTCAAAACCTCATCTAATTATAAAGGTAAAGTTGAAAAACTTTTCAATTTAGGATAAATTTAATGAAGAGTTAACTTACATTTCTTGATTATAATAATTTAGTTAACATAATTAAAGTGACTTATATTATAGGCCGAATGAATTATTATACTCATTAGTTTTTGGCACTGAAAGAAGCTAAGTAACATTTAAAGCCAATGATCATTATTTTTCAGTGTGCTGCGCATTACCTTAATTAATTTATATATATATATATATATATATATGCATTATGTGATTTTGAATGTATTAATCTGCACATCTTCCCTGGGGGGCTCAATATATTAATTATACTTTGTACATACTTTTTATGGATGAAATCAGTTGAAGTATTTCAAAAAGAAAAAAACTCATATATACAACACTTCTAAAGGATATATATCTAACATTGTACATGTATTAATCAATATACTATAAAGCATAATGCATAATACATAATACATGTGTATATATGGTACACATTTAGAGAGAAAAGAGGCCTTTGATGAAACATAATTTTTCATTACAGTACTGCGTAATTAGAGAAAAAATAGATCCCATCACCCAAAAAATTGGACTTTCGATGATGATTTTTTGAAGTCACTGCTGAAAGTCTAACATCTCATCGTATGGCGGCGATTTGCTAAAAGTCAGACTTTAAGCCACAACTAGTTCAGAAGCCAACAAAAGGATAAGTATAATTTTGCTCAACCTATACTGTGTAATTAGAGAAAAATAAATCCGTTTCACCCATGAAATTAATTGGTCTTATATCCCTGTAATTATTTCTCTTCCAATTGTATATACTACATTATCCGATCTTAAATATAAGACTCGGTTAACTTTTTTGAAGAGATTAAATAAGCTAAATAAGTTTTTTTAAAGTATTTATACTCATCTTTTTTCTCCAAACTAATTTTTCTAACTTATAAACTGATATATAATATAATCATACATAACATATGATAATATTAAATAACTTATTTAGTTTTCTTAATCTTTAAGTTAACTTGATCTTATATTAAAGACTCAAGGGAATAGTTTATACGAACTAAAGTGCTCACCAGCAACACGAAGGCAGGCTGCTAGCTAGCTAGCTACCACTAATGATCTAGATTAGTATTACCGAAATAATCTCTCACACCTTCAAGAATATTCAATTATATATATTTCTCAGAATCTTCACTATAAATGATAATAATATCACATTATAAGATTGTGGAATCTCTGTAATTTTCATCGAATCATTAATATGCATATAGCGATAGGACTCAATAATGGTGGACCTGAGCCAATTGCTTTTGATCACGCAAGAGCAATTATATACATTAAAGCCCATGTGGGGCTCAACTTTTTTGTTTGGTGCTTTGCCTATAACACCAACAAACACTCTTCCTTCTTGCATGGACTCTAATTATTTTCCACCACGCCGAGTGGAAGGAAAAGAGAGAGAATAGAACACCCACCGTCTTGATTCTCTATTTTATTTTATTTTCTTTGTTCCCCTCTCATTCGCACGTACAATACTTCATTGATTTTATTTATAAGTTAATTCTTGCATGTTTCATTCATATAATATAAAAAAAAAAAACACTTCACTAACTCTACTTTATCCCAACTTAATATACATTATATCCCGTGAGAATAAGACAAACACTATGGGCTCTAAAATTAATCCTGCACTGGACAAACCTAGAGTCGGGAAATCAGGCGAAACCCGTCAGGCCGTCCTGTTTAAGCACTAGCCTTTCAAGGGCCGGGCTTATAAAATGAAGCTTTCAAATAAAGTCGGGCTTAAAAAGGCCAGCCCTGTAGGGCTTTGAGTTTAAAAGAGCCGGCCCTTAATATTTTTCTTAACTTGCCTAGTTGGCAGTTACCCACTTGCCTGCTGATCGAGTCTAATAGTGAAGGAAGCTACTTGCCTACCCTGTTGCCTAGTACTCAATCACCCAGTCACTCTCACTAATTTTTGTCATCCACTACACGCCTCTCACCTCAGTCCCGCTGCCTCGACCGACAATAATTTACTTTTGATTATGAATTAGTGACTTTGTTTGTTTGTTGCATGATGCATGTTGTTTAGACCTTAATCTTGACAACATTTATTTGATAAATTAAAAATTTAATTGTTATAATTTACTAATTATATTTCTTAAAAAACACAAAAAATAGTTAAAATTTGGAAAAATAGCTTCCGCCCCTCTAGGGCCAGCCATGGCCCGCATACTCTCAAGTCGAGCCTTGATAAACAAATGTTTTTCTTACTTTGGGCCTAAAAGGGCCAACCCAGATTCCCAGTTCTAGACAAACCCAACAAGGACAAGCACATTCAATCACAGCCCAAAGCCAGGTTTCAGTCAAAACCCACTACACCAAACAGGTGCTCAGATCCACGAATATGGTAACCACCTCCGTCATTTGCTAAAGATCCAAGAATGTAAGAATCAACTAACCATAGTTGGGCTGCTTTATAGATAGGCATAGTTCATTCCAAGAACGAATACGGCAACTTCGCCATTTCTCTCATCTTCATTCTTCATTTACTATCCTGTATTCTGAAAATATCAATAACAAAGTTATTCTCTATTTTCCTACTTTCATTTCTATCACAATTTATTTCTTCTTTTGTTAATCTCTTCATTTTTGGTACCCTCCCTAAAGGAAAATTCCTTCTTGCAAACTATTGCATAAACAATTTGGCACTGTCTGTGGGGACCAACAACGGATTTCACAGGGATTATCTCATTACCACTCATTCTTAATCATTTGTCATGACTGATGCACCTGCCATGGAGGACGGACCTACCAACATCCAAGGACATCTTGAAGCACCTGCAAGGGAAGACGGACCTATAAACGTTTTGGGATGTCTCGATGAAATGGCTACCTTAATATGAGAACAAGCTCAGCAGATCACAGTTCAGGCCAGGTTGGCCGAAAAGCAGCAAGAACAAATCCGGCACATGGATGGTGAAAATAATGCTTTACGGGAGCAATTAGCTTCATGCTCCCCACAGGTCCTCTATCCCTAAGATAGTTTAAGACAAACATCATTCCGTATGTGCCCTTACTAAAGACCTATTCCACAAACCAACCAAGGGTTAGGTAATGTAAATCCAACTGAAAATCATAGTGACAAACCTAATAGCACAGGTACGAACATGTTGGTCGGTGAGGCAAGGCGACAGACTACCAGACTATGATGAACAATCTACCAAACTTTGGAATGTTGGATAACGAGAGGTGGAACCAAATATTTCAGGCATTAGAAGTGATGATACTCTGTCTCCTTAGATTTCCCCCTCGATGAAAAAGATCGCGCCTAATAGCTTTGCTGACTCCCATTTCACAAATGACATAGCATTGGTCAAAATGCCCAAGAAGTTCACATTCCTAAATGTATGGCTCTATGATGGTTCAATAGATCGAGATGAACACATGCCACAATATCGACAACAGATGCACACTGTAGTCATGCCTCGAGAAGCACGAGAGGCTTGATGTGTAAATGTTTTGGTTCCAGTCAAACCTGCATTGAGATAGTTTACCAATCTACCAACCAATTCAATAGGATTGTTTATAGACTTGAATGATGTATTCGTTCAGCAATTCTCTAGCATCCACGAGCTTGAAAAACTAATCCAAGGGAAATGAGAATCATGACGAAACTATGTTGGCAGGTTTAACAAGGACAAAAATTAACATACCCAACTGCGACTCACAAACTGCCATTGTTGTATTTTGCAAAGGTTTGGTTCCTAACTATGATTTGTACAAAGAATTGACCAAATATACTTGCCATACCATGGATAATGTACTAGGTAAGGCCTGGTCCCAAATCAAGTGGGAAGAAACAAGGTCAATACTAGTCAGTCTCGCTATCATGAGGATGAACCATCTGATAGGAGGAGTAGAAATCTATGACAAACCAACCATAACTGGAGAGCAAAGCCATACCCGGAAACACCCCTCCCAATCAAGATTTTCCCTCAAGAATAAAAGACTACAACTTCTCTGTCAGCTCTGGTGAGTTGGTTCAGAACTTTGCAAAGATAGGAGATGTGGTGAAATGGCCTCGTAAAACTAAAAAGCCAATAGACCAACATAACAGGTGTAAATGGGTTCTATTCTGACCACGTCCATCAAATAGCCGATCGCATTGCTCTAATATTGGAAGTAGCATAACTCCTCAAACATAGGCACTTAACGAAGTATACAAGGAGAAATAAAAGGAGAATAGAGGGTAGCTAGGGAATGCTACTAGGCGACCCTAACAACAGCCAATATATCAATTATAAAACTTGTCTCCCATGGAAATAATAGACCAACCACAAGTAGAAGAGCTCAACAAAGTATGTTTTGATCCCAACCAGCCAGAAAGGAAGGTTTACGTGGGGACATAACTGACCACAACCATACAAGGTAAGTTAGTCTCATTTTTATTTAACAATACCGATTGCTTTACTTGGTCTCATGTAGATAAAACAAGTATAAACCCTAAAGTAATAACATATAGACTACTCCATCTTTGGTCCTAATTATAGGAGCAAATTTTGGAGTTGCTTTTGGTCCTAATTATAAGAGCAAGTTTTAACTTTTGTCAATTTTTTACTGTAATACCCTTATTTATACTTTCTCAATAATAATTTAATAAAATACCTATATATTTTATAAAGTAAATAATATTTGCAACTCATTAATGTCATATACACCTAAAATATACTTTTTTATATAAAATAATTTTGAGCAATTTTTGTCATATTTTCCCTATATCACCCCTACTAATACTTCTTCCATAATAATTAATTTAACAACACGCTTATATTCTATCAAGTGAGATATTCTACTATATTTTTTTATTTTTAAATAAAATAATTTTAATATTTCTTTAAGAATATTTTTTGTTAACTATCCATCCAAAGTGATTAATTTTTTTCTCCTAAAATAACCTAATAAAACATTAATTTCATTATCTTTTTTCCAACAATAAAAAGATAAACTTGTATTTGTATTATGCCCAATTAAATAGATACTCTCTTGATAGAAAATTTTTTCATTTCCGTCCGAGAGCGTGAGATAGTATTATTTGCTTGATCGGAGTATGGTTTAGGAAAATAAACTTGTATTTGTATTACTTAGTTCTATCTTTGAGAGATGTATTTGTATTAAATAAACTTGGGTTCGAGCAAAAAAAAAAAAAAAAAAAAAAAACTTGGGTAAGGGTATTTTAGGAAAATACACATAATTAACTAATTTAACTTCCTTCCTTAATCCCTCCAAATTCTCGGTAAATAGTTCCCATAATTAGGACCGGAGGGAGTAAATATCGACATACAAACCAATCAAGCAATTATTTCATTTTCTTGTTGATATTGAAATGAGAAAAGATTGATGATTTTACTTGTTATTATTTATTCTTCTTTTATTAGATCATAGTATAACTTATGATTATGCGAGGAAATGCTAAGGAACTTTTGAGATATCTATTAGTTCTCTATGTGTTTTGATGATAACTGACAATTGTAAATGAAATGTGAAGTTTTCCTTTGCTAAGTTGAAAAACTTACTGTCAAAGGAAAACTCGAGTTTTGACCTTACAGAGAGAAGCTCAATTTTACTGAACTAAGCAAAACCGCCGGTTTTCAGAGAAAACTCCGGCCACCATACGGAGACTTCTCAATATTTTCTCGGAAAAGACAAAACTCCAGTTTTCATTTGGAAACTCGAGTTTTGGTCATACGAGAGTCTCCAACATTTTAAGCTTGTGAAAACTCCGGTTTTGATATGGAACCGCCGGTTTTGAGTTTGCCATGAGTTTTCTAAGTTTTCCTAAGTTTTTGTGAAAACTCAAGTTTCGACTGCGGGCAGAGAGTTTTCAATTTTTACTCAGTTTTCAAAAACCGCCGCCATTGAAAACTCCGGTTTTGACTTAAGCCAAGTTCCTCTAAGTTTATCATACTTAAATGAAAACTCGAGTTTTGGGCAAGCCGAGAGCTTTACTCTTTTACAACACTTTTGAAATCGCCAGTTTTCACTGAAAACTCCAATTTTGGTCATGCACAGATTTCTCAAAGTTTTCATACCAAATTGGAAACTCGAGTTTTTGACCAAGCCGAGAGCTTTGGTCTTTTTCAATGTTTTGAAACCTCCAGTCTTGGATGAGAACTTAAGTTTTGATGTTTTGGACTAAAATTGATTTAACATGTCAAAAGTCCAAAACTCGAGTTTTGGAAATGGAAACTCGAGTTTTGAGTTTATTTCAAAACTATGATCCAAAGCTCAAATCACGACGTTCCTCTCTAGAAGAAGGAAACTCGAGTTTAGTTTTGGAAACTCGATTTTTGCTATTAGTGCACAGACAAACTCGAGTTCTGATGAACAAACTTGAGTTTGCGTCGCGGAGTTTGAAATTCGAATCTGACGAATTTGTGAAACCTTCTTGTTTGATCTTAATACTTCCCATTATCATTCATTAATATTCCTAGCTATATTTAACCACTTTGTTAGTGAGTTTTAGATGATTTAGAGGATATTAAATGAAGATTTGAACTAAAGCAAAAAGTGATGTCAGCACATTAAATGCAAATCTCAGAAAACTTGCACCCTTTTGGACAATCATTCTACACACGCTGCAAAGGGATTAATGTTTCCTTTCCACATCCAGTAGCTACTCTTCCAACGGATTAAAAGTCAAGAAGTCAAGCACAAACATCTGTGCAACTGGATTAAGCAAAGTATAGTGAGAGAAGAAGACCTAAGTTCACCCTAATCCTTGCTGAATGTCTCCAACGGTTATATTAGGGATTTCAACGGTCATTTAATGCTCTCTTGATATAAATAGAGTTGCATTCAAGTCTTCTCAACAACCAATCTGCTAGAAAACGAAAATCATCAAAGCTATCAACTACTATTTAAGTTTTCTTGAGCAAAGTATTTGTTGATACATTATGTACTTCAGTGTTCATATTTATTCACTCTTAGAGATAGTTCATTTATTGTAAATCATTCATTGTAAGAATCTCAAGTCAGGGGACTTGGAGATTGGGTTATTGATTGCAACTTGTAAGGGGGAGTAAGTTTTAGTGAGAGAATTACTCTTGAGTCACTACAAAAAAAAAAACAGTTTTTTGCGGCAGAATTTTCCCTCGCAAAAGAGCAAATTTCCGTCGCAAAAATGATTAGCGGCGGAATTTGCGGCGGAAAAATTCCGTCGCAAAAATCGCCCATGCAAACCAATTTCCGTCGCAAAAATGCATCTTTCCGTCGCAAATTCGGAATTTGCGAGGAACATTTTTCCTCGCAAAATGTTGGATTTTGCGAGGGAAAATCCTTTCCCTCGCAAAATTTTCAAATTTTGCGAGGGAAAAGTTTTCCCTCGCAAAATCCAACATTTTGCGAGGGAAAACTTTTCCCTCGCAAAATTTAAATTTATTTTAAAAAAAATAAAAAATCAGAAAAAATTTTGCGAGGGAAAGGATTTTCCCTCGCAAAATCCAACATTTTGCGAGGGAAAACTTTTCCCTCGCAAAATGTAAATTTATTTTTAAAAAAAATAAAAAATCAGAAAAAAAAATTTTGCGAGGGAAAACTTTTCCCTCGCAAAATTTAAATTTGTTTTTAAAAAAAAAATCAGAAAAAAATAAAATAATTACATAAAAAAATATTAAAAATTAGAAAATAAAAAAACTTGTATATCATAAAAATAAATTGTAACAATCATAAGAAGTTACACAGCAAAAACAAAATATCACAAATTATTTGGAGCATTTTAATTGCATTTGAACAAATCGGCATGAATCTTTTTAAAATGATTAGATTTGAATATTATCAACTCTAAATATAATATTTTTTTTAAAAAAGTATACAATTGTTTTTCATATTAATAATAAATGCTTACTTTTATATCAAACTTCGGAAATTGTAGTCTAAAATTGTTTTAATGCGAAAGGAGAATGCGGCTTTGCAATTTGAGTTGTGCAAAGTGCTTTGTACGAGTCAACTTAGAGCAATTTCATCATGAAGAAAAAAATAGAGAAATCATAATGACACAAAATAATTAGAGCGAAAGAGAGCAGCATGTTCATTGTTAGAGAATATAAACATCATATAAGCAAAAACATAAATCACAGGAAAATTACACACCCATAAGTCACATAAGGTTCAACTCGTCAGGCATGTTCATTGTGGCTTTGTTTTGGATATCTCTGTTCCACGAGTCAAATAGAGATTACTGCATCACCTTTTATAAAATTAAGGAATACACATATTTATATACATGTAGGAACTTGAGACCCTATGAAAAAAACATACCCACGGATGCAAATCATAAATAAAAGTTTAAATGGCCACCCAAAGGAGTATTGTCACTAAATTATTAAAGAGCTAATGCTTCGCCATTAATGAGCCTTTGTTTAAGACAACAAGAAATCTGCCAAAAAAAGCATTCTATACTATATTAGATACGACATACTCTACAAGGTACAAAACATGGCAAATTATTTGTTGTATTAACGGTTTACTAGAGTCAAATGTGAGAACTACAGAGAAATACGAGGAAATTAGGATCGTTTGCCATGTTAACAATCTAATTTAGTCAAAATGTAAAAGGTGCAGATGATGTTGCACATGGTTCGATTCAAAATGCGAGATCTTGTTTATATGAAGGGCTAACCTTTTTAGGTACAATTCTTTTCTCGCTCAAGATCTCTTGCTTTACTTATAATTGTTTAATGCAACTTAGTGTGTGAAATCAATCTTAATAAATACAATTATATGTAGTTATAGAAATGGGAGAAGTCTTAGATAACTTACCAAAGCATGTAAACATAATGGTAGTAACATCTAGAGGTAGATTTATATCTCCGGGACGATATCCGCAATTATAAAAGGATCTTCATTAGTTTGTGCCACCCATCCATGTCTCTCATTTTGGAATTTCCATGACTCGTAAAAAATAGAATCGAAACTTTCGGGTAAACTTACATTCGAATCGTCTTAAGTCTTAACCTATTTACCATCATCAGTTCTCTCCTCTGTTTCATCTTCCTCATCATGATCATTCCTCTTCGGCATCTTCTTGTCCTCTAAGCACCTCTTCATTGACATTGATCGAGAATTGTCCTTAAAAGCTGCATGTATAAATAATGAGAGATATTTTCAGGACACATGATAAAGCAGTACATAGTACTTCAAACATGAAACACAAGTAACAAAATGAAAAGGCACAAGATCAACGAGTAGTGCCTTGATTTGGTCAACTCAATTCAAAATTTAAAATAGACTTGTAGAATGAAAAGGCATAAGATCAATGAGTATATGTATACAATACTTGCATGATACGCGATACAATGCTTCAAAATATACTAAAACAACAACAAAACATTGAATCAAATCATAGAGTTCCTAATTCCGGTGACTATTGCCGCACGGTTGTAAGCACTACTTAGATATTGGTTTTTCTCATCTTGCGAATCATGAATCTAAAGAAGATACTTTGATATAGTAATACAATCGAGCAGATGGTGTTACCTTTTCCATTTTTGATTCTTGCGGATATCTTTAGGGTTTGGAGGCGTCACAAACCCACTTCTACAAACAAACAATTTCTTAAGGAGAAAAGAAATTGGCCTCTTGCCAATTGCCTTCTTGGTATTATCTCGCACAAATGTCCTTGCAATTACCAAGGATACACTAAGTGTCTTCTCAATATCATCTTCTTTATCATCGGAATCGCTCAGACAGAGCATTACCGATCCTTCGATCGACCTCCAGGGAGGATGGGCAGTTGAGAAACCTGTCAAGAGGGAGTTCGGCGATCTCCTTTACCTCATTATTAGGTTTCTGTCTCAAGAGCTTGTTGAGCTCTCTCTGGAGGTTCCCAATTTCTTCACGAGTGAAATCTGATATTTCGTCGGATAACGAGGCTGGATCATCTTCTTCACCATGAGTATTTTGGGGGTCCGGATTTGGCTTGATTTCGTCCTTGCTCTGAAAGTTCCAATCGCTAGCAAGCCATGTGGCCAATCGCTGAATTCTTCTCGGGCCTCGGTTTTGGGTGATCTGTTCACCACACAAAATCGAACCGCACAACAATGAATGGAGTCGCCGAGATCGACGGTGCCGTGAACAGAGATGAAACGCGAGAGTGAAGAAGAACAACGAGACAAAAGGAGCGACGATTTCCGGAAGAAGAAGAAATCTTGCCGGCGTTCAACTGGACGGAGGATCGATGATGAAGAGTAGTGACGATTTCCGAAAGAGGGGCTGAGATTTAAGAACCAGAGAATGGGAGGAGTCGAGAAGAGACGAGCTTGAGCGGCCAAAAGATGAACTGATTTTTAGGGTTCGGGAAATGGGGATAGGCTTCTCTCGTTTTTTATTTTTGTTGTTCGTTTGCGGTCCGCTGCCCTCAAACGCCCGTTTTTAGTGCAAAATTGAACTGTGTCACGGTGTTGCGTGCTTTAACTTAGGCGAGAGATAGTGAGAGGAGATGCCATGTGTGTTTGCCAAAGGGAGGAGTGAGGACTTTTTCACAAAAGACAAAGTTACGGTAAAATAAGTTTTTACTTTAAAAGAAATTCAAAATACTCTTTATGAGAAAATTATTTTTAAAAAAAAATTAGCCGTGAAAAACAAGATTTTATTTTAAAGAGATTACGAGAAATTGTTTAATAAAAATTATTTTAGTCAAAAAAACTGAGATAATATTTTAAAAATATTAAAGATTGCCTCAATATGTTCAAGTCTACCCAGCATTTATTTCTCCTGGTGTGCTGCTTTCGTTCATCTCGCGGACAAAAACACCAGAACATTATCATGGACTTTGCTTCAATATGTATACAGGTTAAGTAAAACCAGCTGGTGGCATATTGTCTGTAATTGTATATCCACTTAATTTTTTTAGCAACATGATTTGTTGGTATTGAAAAACAATAGTCGTATTTAACACTTCATTCTTTCAGTTCTAAATGTAAGAGCTCAAAAACTAATTTAAAGACATTAAGAAGTTATTTGTGGGGAAAAAGAAAAAACTATGTGTTGGTTTCCCTATAGTACCCATTTTAATAGTATCTGCATTGGATATGTACTTCCTTGATAAGGTAATTCCCTTCATTTGATTTTTCACATTTTCACTTTAATATTTTAAAATATTTTGTAACAATTTTCCTTTTTATCTCTCCTTATAACTGGTATCTTTTTTTTTTTTCTTGTCAATATTTTAATTATGTTTTTGTTTTATCCTCTACCTTCTAAATTACATATTTTAATTTTTGTAAAAACTAACCATCATTCTCCCTCTTTATATATAAACTATTTTGTAAATAAATAAATTTGTATGTCTCCCCTACTTGATTTCAAATATTAAACGCATCCTCTTAATATTTGAATTACTTTGTCGATAAATGCATTAACAAAAGTAGAGCGACATATCTCTCTCAAAATAATAAGCTCAAAACGCTATTAAAAAAAAAAAGCAAGGGTTATAAAAGAGAGATAATGAGTAAGGTAGTTACAGACTATTTTATCAATCTTTTTTCTTCCTCAATAATAACTAAATATTTTTTTCATCAATAACCGCAATTGAATTTACTTGTTTTTCATGTTTTTATCTCCAAAACACATTTGAATTTACTTTGTTTTTTCATATTTTAATCTTCAAAATTTATTTAGTCAAAATGTAATTCCTAAAACAAATATATGAGATATAGTTAGAGATAATACAGGGATTCAAATTCCAAATAAATTAACTAAGATAATTCCTTATTTATCTGTCTTATTATATAAGTAAATTTTAATTTTGCGGGACCAAAAGATTGTATTACCCTTATTTAAAATTGGATATATATATATATATATATATATATATATTTGGAAGTTGGCTTCTTCATGTTGTCGTGCGTACATCCTAATTCCCCCTTATGTCATGTTAGTAGACGTCGTGCGCACACGGCTAGGGATCATGTTTTTTCATGTTTTAATTTTCAAAATTTATTTCCTAACAAATATATGAGATGAAGTTAGAGATAATACAGGGATTCAAATTCTAAATAAATTAGCTAAGATAATTCCTTATTTATAGTTAGAGATAATACAAGGATTCAAATTCCAAAGAAATTAACTAAGATAATTCCTTATTTATTTGTCTTCTTATATAAGTAAATTTTAATTTTGAAGGACCAAAAAGATAGTATTACCCTTAATTTAAATTTGGATATATATATATATATATATGAATTTATTTCCTAAAATAAATATATGAGATGTAGTTAGAGATAATATAGGGATTCAAATTCCAAATGAATTAACTAAGATAATATATATATTTTTGGATATATATATATATATATATATATAAGAATTTATTTCCTAAAACAAGTATATGAGATGTAGTTAGAGATAATATAGGGATTCAAATTCCAAATGAATTAACTAAGATAATTCCTTATTTATTTATCTTTTTATATAATTCAAAATTTCTGATATATTTCTTATGAAGGTTTTTATTAATTTACATTTTAAAAAAAATATGTCATACTTACTGTTATATTTATTTGATTCAATGGTAAAAATGAAAATATATAGAAATAATAAATATATTAATTATAAGACAAATGTTTATAAATATATTTCAAAATACTATTATTTAGAAGAAAATTGTCTTGATTTTAATCAATATGCTACTTGAGTCGAATAGAGGCGGAAATGAGTGAGAGAGTTGAATTTTTTGGGTTTAATTGCCTTTGCTTAATTTTCCGAGAGATAATTTTTTTAAAAAAAAAAAAAAAAAAAATTTGCGAGGGAAAATATTTCCCTCGCAAAATGGCCAACTTTTGCGAGGGAAAAATTTTTCCCTCGCAAAATGGAGGGAAATTGGTTGGATGTTTCCTCCCAATTTCCCCCAAATTTTGCGAGGGAAAAAAATTTCCCTCGCAAAAATCCACTTTTTGCGAGGGAAAACTTTTCCTCGCAAAATGGAGGAAATTGGCGGGATTTTTCCCCCAATTTCCCCAAATTTTGCGAGGGAAAAAAATTCCCTCGCAAAATGGCCAATTTTTGCGAGGGAATTTTTTCCCTCGCAAAATGGAGGGAAATTGGCGGAATTTTTCCTCCCAATTTCCCAAAATTTTGCGAGGGAAAAAATTTCCCTCGCAAAAATCCATTTTTTGCGGGGAAAAATTTTCCCTCGTAAAATGGAGGAAATTGGCGGGATTTTCCCCCAATTTCCCCAAATTTTGCGAGGGAAAAAATTTCCCTCGCAAAATGGCCTCTTTTTGCGAGGGAAAATTTTTCCCTCGCAAAAAAGGCCATTTGCGAGGGAAATTTTTTCCTCGCAAATTTGCCACAATTTGCGATGGAATTTTTTCCCTCGCAAATTCCGTCGCAAATATGATGTTTTCTAGTAGTGAGTTATAGAGTGTGTAATCAATTGATATAGTGAAAATCCCAGAGTGTCTGGGGACTGGACGTAGGTCAAGTGGTTGGACTGAACCAGTATAAATTCCTTGTGTCTTCCTCTTCTTCCCTTTTCTATTATACCCTATTTTCAGTATACTAAAACAGAGTTTCAGAAAAAAAAAATTAAAATCCCCAATTCACCCCCTCTTGGTGATTTGCTCCACTTTCATTTGGTATCAGAGCAAGGTCTTTTCTAAAGAGCTTAACATCTCGAGAAGGATCACTATGGAAGGTATTCTACCTGATGGAGCTTCGATCAACCGACCACCGGGATTCAATGGAGAGCATTACTCTTTATGGAAAGCCAAATTCAAAGTCTTTGTGATGGCTACTGAATACGGTCTATGGAGAGTGTTCGAAAGAGGAGACTATGAGCCTTCCTCTGTTGAAGATGGTATTAGAACTCCCAAGCTAGAAGAAGAATATGATGAGAATGACAGAAGAAATGTCATACTCAACAGTAAAGCTATTCTCTTACTACAAAGTGCTCTGAGTCAACAAGAGTATTTTTGTGTTTGCACGTTACCATTTGCTAAGGCTATATGGGATGCACTAGAAGTAGCTCATGAGGGAACAGTTGGAGTCAAGAAGAATAGAGTCAATACTCTCATGACCGAGTACGATCTTCTTCGTATGAAGCCTGGTGAATCCATTAGCGAATTCCAGCTGAGATTCACTCATCTGATCAACCAGCTTGCTGCATTGGGGAAAGAATATGAGCAACCTGTCCAAATGAGGAAAATCCTCAATATCCTTAACAAGGAATGGGAAGCTAAAGTCACTGTGATTGAAGAAAATCATGGTGAATTAATGGCCTCTGTAGCAGCTCTCTTTGGCAGCCTTTCTGAATATGAGGCAAAGCTCAAGTTCAAGAAGGGACTTGATAAAGCACATGGGAAGAACAAGGGAATCGCTCTCAAAGCTGTCAAAAAGCTAAGGAATTAGATGATGATGATGAAGAAGATGAAGATGAAGAGCTAGGCATGATGGTCCGGAGATTCAAGAAATTCTACAAGAAGGACCAAGGTTACAAGAAGTTTCACAAGGGTAGCTCCAGTTATGAGGCAAAGAAGCCAATCATCTGCTACGAGTGTGAAAAGCCTGTCCACATCAAGTCTGAGTGTCCAAACTTGAAAAACAAGGACAAAGAAAAGAAGAAGTTCAATAGATTCAAAAAGAAAGCCTATGTCTCAGGCATATAGGGAGATAGTTCATCTGATGAAGATGAAGATGATGAGGAAGACAAAGCCAATATATGCTTGGTGGCTGAAGAACAAGAGTAATCTGAAAACAACGAGGTATATGACTCGTTGCCACCTTATGATGAACTTCTTGCTGAGTATAATCTTTTACAATCAGAATTTGAAAAGCTTGTTGAAAAATATTTTTCTTTGAAAAACAAGAATATAACTCTTGAACTGCAAGTAAAAAATCTTTCTCCTGAAAATGAAGTTTGTAAAGATTGTATTGATTTAGAGAAAAAGAATTTACACCTCACAAAGGCACTAGAGAAATTCACTAGAGGTAGTGAAATACTCAATGTCATTTTGAAACAACAAAGATTTACAAATGACGATCGGGGATTGGTTACGTACCGATTTTGATAAAAAGAAAGGCAAAAAGAAATTTGGAGAAAAATATTATTTGAACTATTTTAGAAAATCTGTTCATTCTTCAAATCTTTTGCTCATTGCAATTATTGCAATCGTAAAGGTCATACTACTTCTTCCTGTCTTCATAAAAAGGAACGAAGGAGTAAACCTATAGGAAATTATCACTGGGTGCCTAAGGGATCTTACAAGGTTCCTAAGACACAGACTAACCCCAAAGGACCCAAGAAAAGATAGGTACTTAAGACTTGATCTGCTGTGTCTTGCAGGTTTGTTTAAGAGCATCAAAATCCAACAAGTGGTACATTGATAGTGGATGCTCTAGACACATGACGAGAGACCAATCCAAATTTGCCTCAATCAAGCCCAAGGATGGTGGCAAGGTGATCTTTGGTGGAAATCAATCTGGAAAGATTGCTGGTATTGGTGAAATTGGCAACAATGAAGGACCACAAATGAAAGATGTCTACCTTGTGGAAGGACTTTGCCACAATCTCCTTAGTGTAAGCCAAAGCACTGATAAAGGTAACTTAGTTATCTTTGATTCTAAGGAGTGCTTGATTGTGAGTAAGGATATTTTCCCTTGGAAAACTTAAAATCAAAAGCTTTATTTAGGGCCCCTAGAGAAGGCAATTGTTATACACTTAATCTCTCTAGCAACGGTTCTGTTTCTGAAAAATGTTTTGTTAGTAATTTGGATGAAAGTTGGCTATGGCACAAGCGATTAGCTCATGTCAATATGATTCAACTTGACATATTACTTAAAAAGGATTTGGTGATTGGTGTTTCTAAACTTCGTTTTAAAAATGACATGATTTGCGATGCTTGTCAAAAAGGAAAACAAACAAAATCATCTTTCAAATCTAAAAATGAAATTTCAACTAATAGACCTCTCCAACTACTTCATATGGATTTAGTTGGACCAGCTAGAGTAAAAAAGCCTTGGTGGCAATCTTTATACTTTGGTCATAATTGATGATTTTTCTAGATTTGCTTGGACTATATTTTTATCTTCCAAAGATGAAACATTTGATCAGTTTGTTGTTTTTGCCAAGAAGGTCCAAAATGAGAAAGGTTTCTCTATTTCAGGAATTCGAACTGATCATGGAGGAGAATTCGAAAACTATGCATTTACTGAGTTCTATGACAACATGAGAATTGACCACAACTTCTCATCCTCGAGGACTCCTCAACAAAATGGAGTTATGGAGAGAAAGAACAGAGTCCTCACCGAGATGACAAGAGCTATGCTGAATGAGAACAACACTTCTCAAGTGTTTTGGGCGGATGCAATGAGTACGGCTTGCTACATCTCAAATCGGGCATACCTCCAAAAGAAGTTGAACAAAACTCCCTATGAGCTGTACAAAGATAGAAAACCCAACTTGGCTCATCTGCATGTGTTTGGATGTAAGTGTTTCATCCAAAACAATGGTAAGGATAACTTGGGAAAGTTTGATCCCAAGGCAGATGAAGTTATATTTTAGGGTTATTCAAATAGGAGTAAAGCTTATAGAGTCTTTAATACTCGTACTCATATTATTGAAGAGTCTATGCATGTTGTATTCTGTGAATCCAAAATTGATAAACCTTTGGATGATGATGAGGAAAATGTTTACAAAAATCAATTCTTTTCGAAAACTACTCCTGCCTCTATTAAAAATCCTGAAGATGTTTTTGAAGTTGATCCTCAAAACAATTTAGAAAACCCTGATCAATCTCAGCCTAGAGTTTGGAAGTTCATTAGGAATCATCCTTTGGACCAAGTGATAGGTGATGTAAATCAGGGAGTGAAGACCAGAAATAGCACTTTAAATGAATTAACCTTTTCTGCTTTTATATCACATATTGAACCCTCTAAGATAAATGAAGCCCTTTCAGACAATGATTGGGTGATAGCAATGCAAGAGGAGTTACATCAATTTGATAGAAATCAAGTTTGGGATTTGGTACCTAGGCCTAAGGACCATCCGGTCATTGGCACTAAAAGGGTATTCAAGAACAAACGAGATGAATCAGCAATCATTTTCTGTAACAAGGTAAGATTGGTTGCTAAAGGCTATAATCAAGAAAAAAGAATTGATTATAAAGAAACTTATGCTCCAGTGTCAAGATTGGAAGCCATAAGAGTTCTTCTAGCCTTTGCTTGTGTCAAAGGATTCAAGCTCTATCAAATGGATATGAAAAGTGCTTTTCTAAATGGTTTTATTCTGGAGGAAGTTTATGTTGAACAACCTCCAAGTTTTGAAAATGATCATCATCCAGATCATGTGTATCGTCTCAAGAAAGCCCTTTATGGCCTTAAATAAGCTCCTAGAGCTTGATATGAGCGATTAAGCAAATTCCTTCTTGATCAAGGTTTTATTAGAGGAAAAGAAGATACAACTCTCTTCATAAAGAGTAATAAGCTTAGTGAAATTTTAATTGTACAAATATATGTTGATGATATTATATTTGGTGCTTCTAATGATGCTTTGTGTGAAGAGTTTGCTAAGAATATGCAAGGAGAGTTTGAAATGTCCATGATGGGAGAACTCAATTATTTCATTGGACTGCAAATCAAGCAAAAGAAGGATGGAACATTCATATCTCAGACCAAGTATCTCAATGATCTGATGAAGAAGTTTGGGATGGATCAATGCAATGGAGCTGACACTCCAATGAGTTCTACTGCTTCATTGGATGCCGATGAAAAGGGCAAGGACTTCAACATTACAAGATATAGAGGAATGATTAGACCATTGCTCTATCTGACTGCAAGTCATCCTGACATCCAATTCAGTATGGGGATGTGTGCAAGGTTCCAGTCTACTCCCAAGGAGTCTCATGTTGAGCATGTGAAGAGAATCTTTAGATACCTTGATGACACGAAGACTCTTGGACTGTGGTTTCCCAAAGGTCAACCTGAACATTTGGTGACATATTCATATTTAGACCATACTGGGTACAAGACAGATAGAAAGAGCACAAGTGGTCAATGTCAATTCCTTAGCGGCTCACTTGTGTCATGGTTCAGCAAGAAGCAAACCAGTGTGGCTGTGTCTTCTACTGAAGCAGAATATGTAACTGCATCAAGTTGCTGTGCTCAATTTTTATGGCTCAAGTAGCAACTATCAGACTTGAGAATCAACCTGAAGGAGATCCCAATATTGTGTGACAACACTAGCACAATAAGCTTGGCAAAGAATCCAGTTCAACATACTCGGATCAAGCACATTGATGTGAGACATCACTTCATGAGGGATCATGTTCAGAAGAAAGATGTCAAAGTCATTTTCATCCCAACACATCTTCAACTTGCTGACATCTTCACCAAACCATAAGGAGCAATTCAATTTCATAAGAAGAGAATTGGGAATGGTAAATCCCAATGAGCTGTAAGTATTTCTTACTTAATGTTAGTTATGGTTTTGATGATTGTTAGTTACTAACTTAAGCATCAGAGCATCTAGTTGTGTTTTATGCAGGATGCTTAAAATCCTAAAGTTTGATGTCTAGGAGAGCAAACTCGAGTTTTGGGAACAAAACTTGAGTTTTGCCAAGGACTATCAAGGTCGAGAGCAATCTTGATTTTTGAAGAAGCTGAAAACTCGAGTTTCCATAAGTTTTGAAAATGGTGAAAACTCGAGTTTGGTAAGTGGAAAATCGAGTTTTGGTCGCGGAAGTTCAAAGGTTCAACCACCTTTTGAAGAATGGTGAAAACTTGAGTTTTGAATTGAAAATCGAGTTTTGTCGCGTCTATATATATGTGTCACTATTCATGTTCTCCAAAACTCATATCAAAACTCAAGTTTTGCCTTAGACGTTCTCTCTTCTTTCTCTAATTCTCTCAACCCTCGACCTAAACCCTCGTTCTAAACCCAGAAATGGCTTCTAAATCGACCCCTCACGAGATTCACGACTCGATTCCGAACAAGAAGGGTCCAAATCTTGATCACCTCCTCCTCCTCCTCCTCCCCAGTGACCCAGGAGGATGAAGTCAACTCCCAAAAGATATCACTATGGAGTCGATCGATCAATTAAGGGAGTAAGCGAGAACATACTTGATTCTTTGCCGAAATCAAAAGGAGCTTCTAGAGTTTCACCTAAATCGAAGGGAGTATCCTTCAAGGAACCCATTGCACAACCTTCAAAGAAGAGGACTGAGTCAGAGCCGGTTGCAGGAAAGGGCAAGAAGAAAATGTCTGAAGCTTCTAAACCTGTGAGGAAGAAGAGGGCTACTGCTTCCAAGTCGCACACCACTGAGAAAGGTCAAGCTTCCTCCAGAGCCACTGCCTCCACGACACTCAACCAGAGGAGGTGCCTCCGATTATGGCCAATGCTGTGGAAGATAACTATCACCATCCCTCACCTCCTCAAGGGTTCACTACAGCCACTGCCACTCTTACCTCTGAGCAGAATGCAAAATTCAAAGAATCATTCGGGAAGAAAGATTTATATCTTGTAGTTGCTGTAGACTTAGAGCAGATTCAAAGAGAATGTCATTTAAATTTTTCCCCTTGGCTCAATCTGTATGAAACCTTCGTATCCATTTCTACTCCATACACTCCAAATCTAATTAGGCTATTCTATTTCAATATGGAGTCTGACAATATTTTGAATTCGAGTGGTGAATTAGTTGAGGAACGAATCACCACTTCTGTCAAGGGTGTCAAATTTACCCTGTCTGCCTCGATTTTAAACTCAATTCTGAAGATTGACACTCTTCTTGTTCCTACAATAAACTTTAGTAATCAAGAGATCTAGTCCACTCTTAGACCCAATGAGCCTTTCCCTGAGAGCTAATCACATATGCTCACTTTTAACCTAGGGTCTATGTCTTCCTTAAACAGAGTTCTCTGGTATATCTATTCCAGGAACTTCATTCAAAACGGTGGTAACTTCACCCATTTTGCCCAAAAAGACTATCCCTTCTTCACTACCTTTGTAAAACAGGTTCCCTTCAATCTTGGCCACTGGATTTTCTAGGAAATGGTCAAGTTTAAATTTTCTTCTAGGAGGCCCTCTCACATACCATTTCCCTCCCTCATATCAGTCATCCTATTTTACCATAAGATCTGGTATGTTGGTGCTGCTGATACATTAAAATATCCTCCCTTCTTTGGGAAGGCCCAGTTGAATCTGATGCGGATAAGCTTTCAAGGCAAAGATTCAGGCCAATCCAGGGCTCCTTCACGATCTCATGTCTCTCATACCAGAGCCTCTCAAGCTCAGGAAGCCCAATCTGCCCTTCCACCTCCTCAGACATCTCTGCCTACTGACTTTGCATCCCGAGTGAAGGAAATAGTGGATGCTGCCCTTGCAGCTATGATAATCATAATTGAGTTTTAGATGGGAAAATTAGTGGATGAGCACACCCGAAGGAACAATGGTCTAATTGAGGTTCAAGATGCCATGAAAGAGCAACTTGATGAGCTCTCTAAACAAACTATTGAACTTAAAGAAAAGACTGAGGATCTCACAGGGCACATGATGGATCATGATGCCAAGCTCTCCACATTGATCATATCCAATGTGAGTCTCAGTGATAAGGTGGACAAGATCATGAAACATCTCAACATTGGGTCCTCTTCTGTTTTTGGCACATCTCATGGTCCCAGCACTTCAAGCCCTGCTTCTGGTTCCTCTGCAGACCATCTGAAGCCTGATCCTGAGCATTCCTCCTCTCCTTCCTTTACCTTCACCAACCCTCAAGTTCCAACCTCCTCTCCTGAGCCATCCACTTCCATTTTCCCTTCTCCCATTTCCCAATCCACTCCTGCCACAGTCATCTTACCCTCTCCCACTACCCCAGCTACTGAGGTTCTTCCCTATGACTCCCCTCCTTCTACCCCTCTGCTTAATCTCCATGACTCCTCCATGTCAGCTCCATCCTCCTTTGAAGATGACAAAGGGGGAGAGAAAGGCAATACATAGTAGAATTTTAGATTTCAGATTTGGGTTGAGAAGTGTAATGTTTATAAGTTTTTATTTTGTAGTATAGAGTGTTCTGTTTCTCACATTTCCTGTACTTAGCTTTTGCCATTTCACAGTTGATATATGTGTGAACTTAATCTTGCAAATATCTGATATGAAATGCATTTTGTGAATTTTGTGTTCAATTGGCTTCTGTTGCTCATCTCTGACATTTATGTGTTTACTTGAATCTTGTCATATGCAAAATTGTGTTTCAAAATGCCTAAGTTTTTCAAAATGCAATTTCTAAAACTATATCAAATGATAAACGTAACATCCTTTCAAATGTAAACTCTCTCAAATTCTTCAAATTTTGGTTTACAAGTGTTGTCATCATCAAAAAGGGGAGAATGTTAGTTCTCTATGTGTTTTGATGATAACGACAATTGTAAATAAAATGTGAAGTTTTCCTTTGGTAAGTTGAAAAACTTACTGTCAAAGGAAAACTCGAGTTTTGGTTTCAAAACTCAAGTTTTGACCTTACAGAGAGAAGCTCAATTTTACTAAACTAAGCAAAACCGCCGGTTTTCAAAGAAAACTCTAGTTTTCACCATACAGAGACTTCTCAATATTTTCTGGAAAAGACAAAACTCTAGTTTTCATTTGGAAACTCGAGTTTTGGTCATATAGAGAGTCTCCAACATTTTAAGCTTGTGAAAACTCCAGTTTTGATATGAAAC
The DNA here is from genome assembly GCA_019022655.1 of Acacia acuminata. Taxonomy (NCBI): domain Eukaryota; kingdom Viridiplantae; phylum Streptophyta; class Magnoliopsida; order Fabales; family Fabaceae; genus Acacia; species Acacia acuminata. The sequence goes on along the minus strand of JAFJYI010000179.1, from coordinate 379,873 downwards.
CGCCGGTTTTGAGTTTGCCATGAGTTTTCCTAAGTTTTTGTGAAAACTTGAGTTTTGGTTTGGAAACTCGAGTTTCGACCTGGCAAAGAGTTTTAAATTTTTACTTAGTTTTTCAAAACCGCCAGTTTTCATTGAAAACTCTAGTTTTGACTTAAGCCAAGTTCCTCTAAGTTTTTCATACTTAAATGGAAACTCGAGTTTTGTTTGGAAACTGAGTTTTGGGCAAGCCGAGAGCTTTGCTCTTTTACAACACTTTTGAAACCGCCAGTTTTCACTGAAAACTCCAGTTTTGGTCATGCACAATTTCTCAAAGTTTTTATACCGAAATGGAAACTCGAGTTTTGTTTGGAAACTCGAGTTTTGACCAAGCCGAGAGCTTTGGTCTTTTTCAATGTTTTGAAACCTCTAGTCTTGGATGAAAACACAAGTTTTGATGTTTTGGACTAAAATCGATTTAACATGTCAAAAGTCCAAAACTCGAGTTTTAGAAATGGAAACTCGAGTTTTGAGTTTCTTTCAAAACTATGGTCCAAAGCTTAAATCGCGACGTTCCTCTCTCGGAAGAAGGAAACTCGAGTTTAGTTTTGGAAACTCAATTTTTGCTATTAGTGCACAAATGACAAACTTGAGTTCTGATGAACAAACTCGAGTTTGTGTCACAGAGTTTGAAATTCAAATCTGACGAATTTGTGAAACCTTTTTGTTTGATCTTAATACTTCCCATTATCATTCATTAATATTCCTAGCTATGTTTAACCACTTTGTTAGTGAGTTTCAGATGATTTAGAGGATATTAAATGAAGATTTGAACTAAAGCAAAAAGTGATGTTAGCACATTAAATGCAAAGCTTAGAAAACTTGCATCCTTTTGGACAATCATTCTACACACACTGCAAAGGGATCAATGTTTCCTTTCCACATCCAGTAGCTACTCTTCCAATGGATTAAAAGTCAAGAAGTCAAGCACAAACATCTATGCAACTAGATTAAGCAAAGTGTAGTGAGAGAATAAGACCTAAGTTCACCCTAATCCTTGCTGAATGTCTCCAATGGTTACATTAGGGATTTCAGCGGTCATTTAATGCTCTCTTGATATAAATAGAGTTGCATTCAAGTCTTCTCAACAACCAATCTGCTAGAAAACGAAAATCATCAAAGCTATCAACTACTATTTAAGTTTTCTTGAGAAAAGTATTTGTTGATACATTGTGTACTTCGTTGTTCATATTTATTCACTCTTAGAGATAGTTCATTTATTGTAAATCATTCATTGTAAGAATCTCAAGTCGGGGAGACTTGAGATTGGGTTATTGGTTGCAACTTGTAAGGGGGAGTAAGTTCTAGTGAGAGAATTACTCTTGAGTTACGAGTGTATAATCAATTGATATAGTGAAAATCCCAGAGTGTCTGGGGACTGGACATAGTTCAAGTGGTTGGACCGAACCAATATAAATTCCTTGTGTCTTGCTCTTCTTCCCTTCTCTGTTATACCCTGTTTTCAATATACTAAAACAGAGTTTCAGAAAAGAATTTTAAAATCCTCAATTCACCCCCTCTTGGTGATTTGCTCCACTTTCAATATCTTCCATTAATTTTTATATTAAGATAGTCTTTTATTTTGGAATGTTTGTACATGAGTTTTATTATTTGGAAAGGTTTTTGTCGACATATTGAGTTGAAGGAAATTTTTGAGATTTTGTTTGCAAACTTTCATACTAGGGTATCCTATTATGATGTACTTGATATGACTATCATTATCCTGGAAGAATAACATTTCATTGCTTTGATAAACTAGCCCCAAGCATGCTTGAAAACGTTTCCTTTAGAGGATTGATACATAACACTGGTTAGTAATACTGTTAGTCCTTGGCACGCCATGGTTAACTCGAGCTCGCTTCGTGAGCACAATACTCAGGCTTGATATTCTTGGGATTCATTCCCATGCTTGTTATTCGTGGATTTTGTACATGTGCTTGTTTCTTGGTTCGAGCCACACCTGATTATTTACCCTCGTGGACTTTGTGTGTTCAATCTTGTTCTCATGGCTTCATGTTGTGCTTGGTTATTTACCCTTATTGGACAATGTGTCTACACTTGTTATCCGTTCTATTGAAGTCTTATGAAAGATGAGATTTGAGATTTAGTATTTTTAATCTGATTTTGTTAAACGAACTGTTTTGCTATGTATTTGGCTTTGATTGTATAATGATCTTTCATATATATATATATATATATATATATAATTGATGATAATTGTATGCTCTAGAAGTTGAAACTTGTTATCATGTTGTAATCTTTCAAAGTTAAATCTATTTAAATTATTTTTCATTAGTATTTTATTAAATTCTATAAATGAGACGTTATTCACCGGAAAGATTATTTTTTGTCTTAGATAGTGCAACTGACTATGTTCCTCTTGGTGGTTATCGAAGGTCCATACTATTGTTTGAAGTTGAAGTGTCATATTGAAAACTTCTGGTTAATGTAAAATTTAAATCTATGTATTTATTTTTGTAATGTAGGTGTTCCACGTTTGCTGTAGTTAGGATCCTTGCCTTATCTAGGTATTCTGTAATTGTTATTATGGAGCAGAGCTCCTCTTGACTATATTAAGCTATTGTTGAATTTTCCTAAGGTCTTACTCTCAAGTGAGATTCTACAGAAAATTTCTATACAAATCTATAATTTTCATAATATGAAATATATTCATAGTTATTATATTATGTGTTGCAAATATGTGTACATATCAAGTATGGAAAATTTTATATATTTAAAGCTTCAGGGAAGAGGGTTTTCTTATATTCCGTGCCTATCACATCTCAATTTTTGGGACGTTACAGTTTACGACTTGAATTTATGTACAGAAAAAGATAATGTAATTAACTTTGTAGATTAGAAAGGATATAGTAGTATAAATGAAAGAAGTCGATATATATCGGAATTTAATGGCAGAATATGAACAGTGAAATCTTCAAGAGGGAGAGGAAAGTATAAATCATTATCCACTTTAAAAGACAGCGCATTTGATTTACCTTACATTAGATTGTGACACCACGTTCCGTTCAAACATGAAATAAATTTTCTTTTCTTTTATTATTATTTAAGTGAAAGGATAAAGAAAGTGATTTTGAAGGAGACCAGAGAGCACAAAAACAGGCTGAAAGCGGAATTACGATAAGACCGTCCACTTCTTTAACATAATATTTATATATTGTGACGCCATTTTTGCTAAAAGTCCCCACTGTTTTTGGTTTTGAAAAGTAATTTATTGCTCTTTCATTAAAAAATATTTGAGTTTTTAAAAACAAAAATTATTAACTTGATCTTCAGAATATCATTTTTTTTAAAATTATTTTTTGAGATTCGATCACTATATTTATTGATTTCTCAAACATCTTCTCACAAATCATAATAATCCTCACAGAGAGAATCTACTTTATCTTTTCGGTTGAAGATGCATAAATAAATCTATATAACTAATTGAGTACCGTTGAATTTCTTTTATATTTACAAATTAATTATATATCTCCTATGTGGCTATGTTTAGCACGAGAGGATTGTTAAACTAACATAAAATCATATAGTATCATATAGGTTTAAATCATAAACTCATAAGAGTTTACTTTTATCAACAAATGGATATTAATAGTCTAAAATTAAATAATTAAAATAAAAAAATAAAACAACTTGATTGAAATATATTTTAAATCCAAATAATTATAATTAAATCCATCAACATTCATAATTTATCATACTCAACAAATATTTTTTTTATAAAATTTATATATAAAGCCACTAAGTATGATTAAATCAAAAAAGTTAGCATGAGTTTACCCGCGAGTTAACATGATCTTATTAGCTGGAAAGTAAAAAAGTAAACTTGATGTGTGAACTCGCGAGTTTGACCGAGTTTACAACTATCTCAAGTTTGAGAGTGGCTCGACTCAATTTTGTAAGGTAGAAACGTAAAGACGGTAAACTCGAAAGTCAACTCGCGACTTTGACAACAATGAGAGAGTATTACAAGAGAAAGCATCAAAAAATTTAAGTTGAGTAAATATAGCATCACTTAATAGGATAATTGTTCAGACAAAGGCCTTTCGAACTCGTGGCATAATTTGTGGCTTGGTGTTGTTTAATTTGTGAAGTATATTGGCTTCATATTACGAGTCCTGGGTTCGATTCAGCATGCTTTGCTAATCACTTTACCTTTTTTGGGAAGATTAAGAAAGCTAATTAATTTATTTTAAAGTATTTATATTTATCAATTTTTTTCGAAACTAATTTGTCTACCTTAAAACCGATATACTACCTCTAATTTGTCTACTTTCTTATAAAGCTAATTAAGTTACTTAATCATTTCATATGTTAAATATTCTTAGATTATATATTAGTTTATTAGTCAAACTAATAAGTTTGAAGAAAAAAATAAAAATAAAAATATTTTAAAGTAATTTAATTAGCTTCCTTAATCTCTCAAAAAAGTCAACTAGCTCTTATAATTAGGACCAAAATAATTTAATCATACACAAGTGATATTATTAAGTAACTTATTTAGTTTAGAGTCTTATATTTAGAGTGTGTGAATACCTTCATCATCGCGGGAACCAGAAGCGGCGGCTGTGAGCACTGATTTACAAATAATATTTCCTCCATTCCATCCTTGTAGCTTATGTGATTTCTATCAATACAACTTCACCATTCTCGAAGTCTATGCTCACCTATTTATAAAGGAGAATTGTGCGATTTTAAAAACATATAAAAAGATTTTTTTTTTTTTTTTTTTAAACGTTGCTCTTGGACTAACTTAGGAGTTATTAATATATATGGATTTGCAATAGTTAATTATCCGGTAAGTTATGAGTTTAAGCATATTAATCTTGAATATTACTAATATTTAAGCTTATCATGACAGATTGGCTGTATTTGGATGCGTGTGATTTATAACTGAGTGAATCATGTATATAATAGGCCTATTAGCTAAACCTCCAATCTGTAATCAACAAGTTTCTTATTATAAGGCTCACTGAGTCAGGCTAACGACAGAGGTTTTATATTATTATTGCCAGCATTTTAAGAAAGACTTAAAAAAATGCTGGCAATAACAACTTCTTTTTTTTAATCCTTCGTTATAGGAGCCATATATACATACAATAAAATGCCAGATAACTAAATAACGAATAAGCAAACTCACAGCACGTTTTCCTTTTCGATCACACACACAATGATTAGGTTCATATAAAATGTACGTATAATTCAGCTAATAATGAAATACAAATAATATATGTGTGGAATCCTAATTAGTTTGGTATAAACAGTAGGGATTTTCGAGACCCAGGGAGATTATATTCTCAGTTAACGATGAAATATATTTCTTATGTCTCACAGAGAATATAAATAATATCAAAAACGTTTCTGAGAACTCATGTTTATTTTTTATTGCTCATATCCGTCACGTTTAATTCAATTATGTAGTCCATTGATTTCTATGAAACAGAACTCAACTAATATACATACGTTTCATATTAATGGTAAAAATCTGGAAAAATATATATTAATAATTAAAAAACCACCTGGTTCATTCATCTAGTTGATTAAATTAAAGGAAGGAGAAGAGAGAGACGTTTACGCAAGTACGCCACCATGGGCTAATAATCTGCAAAAGTATTAAGTAGGGTGCAATTAGTGCCTTCACCTCTGGCCACTATGTTTATTTACACTCACTTTTTATTTTTATATTTTAGCAAGATGGTGTTGTAATTACTTAGAGATAAATTTAAACAATTTATAGATTCCTCTTTCAAATGCGTACGGCAAACACGTGTTATTAGTTAAAATCAGCTTTGATGTGTTGTTTTTTGTCAAGCTGATGGCGGGAAAATCCATTTAAGGGCTTTTTTGGAGAAAAATTTAAACAATTTATAGATTCCTCTTTCAAATGCGTACGGCAAACACGTGTTATTAGTTAAAATCAGCGTTGATGTGTTGTTTTTTGTTGGTGGTAGCTGATGGCAGCAGACAGACAGACTAAACAAAATATTTTTCCAAAAAAAATATGCATTTTTTAGGTTATAATGTCCACAAAAAGAATATTAAATGAGTAAAAACATCAAGAAAATACTAATTCTCTTTTTGTTATTTTCCCCTTCCTGCTTTCTTTTGCCATGATGTTATTTTTCCTTTTTTTCCCCACATAGAGTATATTATAATTTTCATCGAGTAAATATACAATTTTAACAACAAATTTTTATGTCAAGAGTGTTTGACACTATTAAACTTTTATATATACTAAAATACATACAAATTGGGACAATTTTAGCAATGCTTTTAACTCTGTTAACTTAGGCTAAATTTAAAATGGAGGGAGAAAAGGATTTGACCTTAGATGGTGACATGACAAGACATAAATACTTATATTTATCTTTTCTATAAATATAAATGGACCTGATGTATGTTTAATATAAATGGACCCTCAAAGGTTCAATGGTCTTCAATGGAGGATGGACGAAGGTACACTGCGTCTTTCATTGGCCAAATGGAGAAAAGACAGGTGTAAAACGTGAGGGACCCACATACACTAAAGTAACGGCCGTTTGCCTCAAGTTAACGGTTTTGGTAAAATTTAAAAAATAAAACTTCCAGGCTTATCATATGTATAACTAAGATTATGTTTGTGTTTTTTCTTAAACAAAAAAATTTAATAAGTGAGTTGGAATAACTCCTTAAAAATAGGGGTAGGCTTTATGATTTAGTGAATTTAAATGGATACTTATATGCAGGTTATAAGGTTACCATAAAAATTATTCTTACAATATAATGGTAGTGCGATTTAAATTTACTCATTTTCTATCCATATTATAGGAAACTTCCAACAACTGTACCAAAATTAAGAAAAAAGTGATTAAGCCATTAAATTTGTTAAAATTACATTCCTATTAATTTTTTTATTTTTAAATATCCATGTTTTAAGGAATTTATCCTCACAAGTCACAACACCTGTTTTAAATTTTTCTATCAATATCGACTAATCTAGATTTGAATTTCAATTTTTAATATCAACGTGTGTGCGTGTGAGGGAGAGAGAGAGAGAGAATTGAATTCTTTTATTTTAGTTTCTGAATTGGAGGAGCACACTAGCTTGGCTGGCAGACTGAGCATGTGGGTGAAGCAACAGTTGTAAACTATTTTTCACCAAATGAAAGCTTGTTTGGTATTGTATTGGTTTATGTCAAAACCACGTTTTAACAAAAGTTACTCTTGAAAAATCAAACACACTTACATTTAGTCAAAACCAACGCTATAACTTCTGGAATAGAATCTTAACTATACTATTATAGTTACTGTTTTTTGTGCTTTTGTGTACAAAATTAATACACTATATATATATATATATATATATATTAATTAGATGAAGTGGGTGTCACTAGGTAATTAAAAGTTATAGGTGATAGAGCGAAGAGACAAATCTTTGTAGTATATGATTGGATCTTCTATATTAGAGTCTTTTGAAAAATGATGTGGCCTCAAGAATATCCTTTCCCATTAAGGACTCTTGCATACAAAACTAAGAAAATGGCTTTGAGCTTGATGAATTAAGGAACAAGAAGAAGAATTCCATTGACAGAACAGATATTGGTCTTTTACTCTTTTAATATGAGAGAAGACAACTTGTAAATCACTGACACTGGCTCCGGTAACGATGGTCCGTTGACCAATGGTCGGCAAGCAACTAGTGTCGGGTGGTCGAAGCAATCAAATGAGGGAAGGTCTAAAGTGCAACTAGAAAAAATTTTCCACCTTTTATAATGAAAAAATGATGGGCCTGTTTGATTCTGTTTTCTGGTTTTTTTCAATACAGTTTTATAAAATTGTTTTTGAAAATAAGTTTTGGAAAAAAAAAAAAAAAAAAAAAAAAAAAAAAACTGTTTGGATAATTGTTTAAAAAATCTTTTTTTTTTTTTTTTTTTTTTTTTTTTTTTTTTGAAGTGGCATGGCAGCAGCCATCTTTTGGCGGTAATGTGGCGGTGCTCGTCGCCAATAGTGTGGGATTGATAGAAGATAGGTGGCAGCTTCAAAAAATAAATAATAGGGACAAAAACAAGAAAACACCTAAAAACTATTTTAGTTTTTAAAAAAACTTTATATTTAAAAAAAAAAAATTAAAAAAACACAATATCAAATAAGCCCCATGTCGCTAAATTGTATTAGTATTTTTGCATTAGTGGTAACTCAGTCCAAAATATAGGAGAAAGATGCAGAGTTTATACACACACACATTAGGGAGCAATATTATCAATAACTGATTTTGATGATCCCATAAATTAGAATATTCATGATTATATGTTCATTTTAGGTTAACTGATTGTGATGATCCTGTGAATAAGAATATTCATGATTATATGTTCATTTTAGGTTAAGGTTTTGTTGTAATAATATGATGACTAAAGAATAGAACTCAGTTATGCCTCCGGTAGAAAACAAAGGCAGTTATGTACATATATATTATATACACACAAATAGATACACACACACACACACATATATATATATATATAGATATATAGACACATATATATTTATACACATATATACACGTGTGTGTGGGTGTGTTTTTCAATTTTTCCTATCCTTCTTTTATTGCTATTCTCATTGTCTTTCATGCTAACTGGTATATATGTTTAAAATCTAATAAGGCACTTTAATTTACCGTGGACATTAGTTTCAGCAAAAGGTAAAATTAAGAATATCAACTAATTATTTAACTTTGCCCGGCCCGGCATATGCTCATAAATAAACCAAAGTGGAACCTATTTGTTATTTTCTCCTAAGGTCAAACCAAATTATTGTCCGTAAGGGAAAATGAGCTAACCATGTGAAAGCATAATGATAAAAGGACATAAAAAATAGATAGAATAAAATCGATGGATCAAGACACTGCAAGAAATTAACAAGGCAAAAGACACATTACACATGTTATTTCATTAGATAGGTTCACATAGATATTCACATAATCTGACGCCATTAATTAGGAGCAAGAAGGATAGCAGAAGTTGGTGGTATCAAAACAACGACACTGTGGAGGAATGGAGCGAGTGCAGGCACAGGCTTTGCAAGCAGAGTGGCAAGTTTCTGCGATGTCTTTGCAATGGCATTGAGGTGGGATTGATCTCGTGCAGGGACAAATGTTGCAGCAAGCTGTTGTCGTCGACTTTACGTAGTACTTTCCTCCGTCATTATCGTTCACCGTCTCATCGGCCTCCACGGTTGCAGACAGGGCCATCAAGAACAAAACCACACCCATCTTCGTTGTCATCACTACCTTCTTGCTCAAACCTATATTATCTTTCTCTCTCAGAGGGGCTTTGTGTGTTTGAGTTTTGATGTGTGTGAAGAGACGAGCTGACGGAGAGGCTTATTTACAAGTGAATTTGAGGGATATTATAATTCCACGTGATTCACAACTATACAAATTGGAGTCCACAAAGTAATGATCGAAAGCCTTCAATAATGCACGAGAGTTGAGACCTATCTCTTAATGCGACTCTAAGTTGTAGTGTAAGATGAAGCGGATATCACTAGGTTAAAAGTTACAGATGATGGAGGAAGACACAACTCTTGGCGCACATTGGCTCTAGCCTATATGATTGGATCTTCCATATATATTAGATTCATACGAAAATCTTCACGTTTTATCTCTCTCTCTCTCTCTCTCTATATATATATATATATTAATCATCACTTCTCCTTAGAGTCTAGATGATATTCATCACATTTAACATAGAGTCATAAATGTTAGCTTTTTTTTTTAATGTATTATATGAATTTAGTTTTATAAATGCAAATATTCAAATGTGGATCAGTATCTAAGTGGCCAATAATTTCAAAGTAGTCATAAGTCCAATGACTCCATGGCACTCAAGACAGTGGTGAGCTTTTACGTCTTAGTCCATTGAGAAAAGTCCATGTGATCAGTATTTTAAGGTTTATTGAGCTACATTCCATCATCACTTTGTAAACCTCTTTCCTACAAATCTTGTATGATCCAAATATTAATTTAGCACCTCCCCCCCCCCCCCAATATATATATATATATATATATATATATATAATGACTTACCATTGGCCTCCAATTGATAATGATGTATCTCATGTCTCTATAAGGACATCGGCTCAAATCTTGTTAATATTAAAATGACCTCATTCATAAATAATCCCTCCGTCCGTGTATATAAGGTCTTTTTAACTGAATTTGTGGGTTCTATAAAATACTTAAAATTAGTTAAAAGTAATAAATATATAGAAAATATATATTTTCCCATCAGTCAGTGGCGAAAAGATAATACTCTCTTATTGATTATTCAACTAGAAAGGGGTACAATATGTAGACTCTAGAGAGAGTAATTTGTGGAGAAAATAAAGGGATTGCAATAAGATATTATATCCTAAACTGAAAGCACTAAATCAGGGATTACAATCAAAGAGATAAGCATGGGATTCTCTAATTTAAAATTTGAAATTCAAATAAATAGATTTCTAACATTCCCCTCATGCTGGAAAGTATATGTCAATCATTTTCAGCTTGCCTTGAAATTCTTCAAACTTAGCTCTGCCAAGTAGTTTTGTCATAATGTCTACAATCTAGTCTATAGATCTTATGTGGGAAAGACTCATGGTGGCTTCTTTTATCTTTTCTTTAATGAAGTATCTATTTATCTCAATATGCTTTGTTCTCTCATAATATACTAGGTTCTCGACAATTTCGATGCTAGCCTTGTTGTCACATCAGAGCTGCATTGATCCCTTATTTGGGATTCCCTACTCCTTCCATAACCTGACGACCCAGATTCCTTCACATACTTATCGTTAATAGCTCTCAAGTCAACTTCTGCATTATACTTCTTGACACCATTGCTTGTTTCTTGCTTCTCCACATAACCAAATTTCCCCACACATATGTTGAATAGCATGAGGTTTGTAATATCTTGAATTTTGGGCCTAGATACTTGGGAATGAGCCTATAAAAGGCAAGCAACTAAGCCCAATTTGAGTAAAGTCCCAAGAATGTTGAGAAATAGAAAGACTATCAGGGACTATGTGTACAACCATACTAGGCAGACATCTTAGGTTGTGTAGGTTGTAAGAATAAATTATCGGTCTAGAGGGCATAGAAGACTTATACGGTGTAAATCCGGTTGGAAAAGATGCCACCCAATTATGTCCTGAGGTATAGGACAATTAGTTGAGCGAAAATTTGCAGGTATAAGTAAGTATATGACATTTTCAGGATAGTCGGGTATGCCCTGTGTTTTTTAGAAAACATTGGTATGTGGCATCGTTTGTCGGGTCTTGGTATGCATGTCGCAATCCTGAGTAGGAGCTGATAAATTGAATTTAATAAAGTAAGGTCATGATGACTAATTATGACATAGCTTTTAAATCGTCACCATAAGATCATGACACGTGTCCCTCATCATGGCAAAGCATAAAGTTGTTTTTGTGTTGGTCTAATAAGAGCAAGACACGTGTCTCGTCATCATGACAAAGTATAAGACTACTTTTATGTTGGCTCTATGGAAAGATGACACGTGTCCCGAAATGATTACAAAAGAAAAAGCTACTTTTATGTTGGCGCAATGAGAACGCGACACGTGTTGACTCATCGTGACAAGTGAAAAAGCTACTTTTGTTGGCACAAGAGAAACATGACACATGTCTGCTATCATGACAAGTTTTAAAAAAAAACTACTTTTGGTGGTCAAATGAAAATGTGACACGTGTCCCCTCATTATGACATAACTTTTAAGTCATCACCACAAGATCATGACATGTGTTCCATCATCATGACAAGGCATAAAGCTACTTTTATGTTGGTCCAATGGAAAGAGGACACGTGGCGCGAGAAGTGGCGCGTTCTGAACCATACACTTGGCGTATTCTGGAGCAGACACGTGGCACGTTCTGAACCATAGCCGTGTGCTATATATACCCCTTCCCCATCATTTGTCTTTAGGCTATTCTTGGCCAAAACATGGAAAAGAGAAAGGAGAGAGGGGAAAAATGAAATGGAAAGAGGGGGAGAAGAAAAGAGAAAAGATGGAGGAAAAAGAAAATGTATGGGGCCGATTTCTCCTCCAATTTGGCGTTTTTAGCTCCTGGGGCCTTCTCCAACGTTGTTCCTCTTAGTAAGAGCTGAAAGTGGAGCTTAATCACCAAGAGGGGGTGAATTGGAGATTTTAAAATTTTTCAAACTGCTCTGTTTTTTAATGCTAAAACAGAGCTAAACAGAGTATAGGAAGAAGAGCAAGACACAAGGATTTATACTAGTTCAGTCCAACCTTTGACCTACGTCCAGTCCCCAGACACTCTGGGATTTTCACTATCTCAATTGATTACACACTCTGTAACTCAAGAGTAATTATCTCACTATAACTTACTCCCCCTTACAAGTTGCAACCAATAACCCAATCTCCAAGTCCCCTGACTTGAGATTCTCACAATAAATGATTTACAATGATTAAACTCTCTCTAAGAGTAGATAAGAATAAACACTGAAGACCAATGTATCAAAAGATACTTTACAAGTGAAAACTGAAAGAGTAGTTGGTAAACTTGAATGCAATTCGTTTTCAGCAAATTAGTTGGTTGAGAAGAATTGAATGCGGCTCTATTTATACTAAGAGAGCATTAAATGACCATTGTAATCTTCAATATAACCGTTGCCTTCATTAGACAAGGATTAGGTTAAGCTTTGGTCTTCTTCTCTCACTACACTTTGCTTAATCCAGTTGCATAGATGTTTGTGCTTGACTTCTTGACTTTTAATCCGTTAGAAGAGCAGCTACTGGATGTGGAAAGAAAACATTAATCCCTTTGCAACATGTGTAGAATGATTGTCCAAAAGGATGCAAGTTTTTTGAACTTTGCATTTAATGTGCTAACATCACCTTTTGCTTTCGTTCAAATCTTCATTTAATATCTTGTAAATCATTTGAAACTCACTAACAAAGTGGTTAAACATAGCTAGGAATATTAATGAATGATGATAGGAAGTATTCAGATTAAACAAGAAGGTTTCACAAATTCGTCGATTTGAATTTCAAACTCGAGCACAAACTCGAGTTTGTCATCGTGTGCACTAATAGCAAAACTCGAGTTTCCAAAACTAAACTCGAGTTTCTTTCTTCCAAAGAGGAACGTCGCGATTTAAGATTTGAACCATAATTTTGAATAGAACTCAAAACTCGAGTTTCCATTTCCAAAACTCGAGTTTTGGACTTTTAACATGAAATATGAATTTTAGTCCAAAACTAGAGTTTTTATCCAAAACTGAAGGTTTCAAAACATTGAAAAATACCAAAGCTCTCGGCTTGGTCAAAACTCGAGTTTTCATTTATGTATGAAAACTTTGAGAAAATTATGTCAAGTCAAAACTTGAGTTTTTTATGAAAAGCGGCGGTTTTCAAAACCTTGCAAAGAGTGAAGCTCTCTGCTTGGCCAAAACTCGAGTTTTCAAAACAAAAGTTGAGTTTCCGTTTAAATATGAAAACATTAAGAAATCTATGCCAAGTGAAAACTGGAGTTTTCAAAAACTGGGTAAAACTTGAAAACTCTCTCGCCCGTCGAAACTCGAAACTCGAGTTTTCACAAAACTTAGGAACTTAGAAAACTCATGGCAAACTGAAAACTAGTGGTTTCATATCAAAACTAGAGTTTTCACAAGCTTAAAATGTTGGAGACTCTCGTATGACCAAAACTCAAGTTTCTAAATGAAAAACGGAGTTTTGTCTTTTCCAAAAATATTGAGAAGTCTCGTATGGTGAAAACTGGAGTTTTCTCTAAAAACCGGCGGTTTTGCTTAGTTCAGTAAAATTGAGTTACTCTCTGTAAGATCAAAACTCGAGTTTTGAAACCAAAACTCGAGTTTTCCTTTGACAGTAAGTTTTCTTAACTTACCAAAGAAAAACTTCATATTTCGTTTACAATTGTCAGTTATCATCAAAACACATAGAGAACTAACAAGAGCAATGTTTCTATGGTTTTGGATTCTTGATATGAGGTGCTTGGTGATGTCTACATGGTGGAGGTTCTCCCAGATCTACGAACCAATCACGAAGTCCAAATAAGGTAACTAACCTTAATCTCATATGTTTTGTATGACTTTGTATGTATGTTTTTCCATGATTGTGTATGCATTCGGTGTTGTTATTTTACAAGAGCTTTGGTACCAGAACCCATTGTGTGTGACCCCTGGCATTGATGTGTGCCTTACTGAGCAGTCTATGTTATGTGACTGCTTGTTCCGGATTAGGCTTTATGCCTCGCTGTGTGCGAGCTACTAAATGCTTATGGTTTGTGTTTGTGGTTTTCTTACATACTCTGTATATACTTTGGATATGAGATTGACAATTACTCTGGGATTCGCTTATGAATCCTAGGCTATTATAAGAATATAGGTAGTGCATCTAGGATGGAGCAGGAGGCTAGAGGTAAGATGATGGAACATGATTGAAGATTTTATGGAGATTGTTGAAGATGGCTTTTTATTATTATCTTTTATACCCCAGATTATTGTATAATACTTTTCATTATTTTTCTACTAACACGGGATGACTGTATATTAACCCTTCGTGGAAACTTATTCTTTTTGGATACTTGTTTACTTTACCAGTAATATATTGTTCAAATTGTTACATGCTCTGCTACGTAATCACTCTAATACGTGATGTTAAGTGACTTGATGTGATAATAAGGATAAGAATTTGAGAGTATCACATTACCCGCCACCTATTAAGGTGAGGACGGTAAGGGTGTAACAAGGTTGGCCTCCAATTCTCTATATCTCTTGCATGGTCTGCATCAATGCAAATTTTGATGTTTCTAATAGTGGCTTTTGTTAAAGAAGATTCCTCTACCATGGTTAAGTTTTGGATAGCTCAGAATTCTATATACAACCTCCATGTGTTCTTCATATAGCTTATGCATGAACTGGCTTATTATTCAAATACATAACTGATATCTAAACGTGTGTAGGTTAAGTATATTAATTTTCCCACAAGTATTTTGTATCTTTTTGAGTCAACTAGAACACCTTGTGGCTTGATCTCAAGGTGACATCCTTCTTCCAGCGGTGTCCCTTCAGGTTAGGCACCCAACATTTCTCATGTAACAAGTCCATGATATACTTCAGGTTGAGATACGTTGATGCCCTTTTTAGTTCTTGCTACTTCCATGCCCGAAAAATACCTCATTTGTTCAAGGTGTTTTATTAGAAATTTGTCGTTTCTTGTAATGATTATGTCATCAACATAGACTATTAGGGTATATAGTGATGTTGTCCCTGCGTGTACCCAAGTCCTTTTACTACTTTGGTAAATCTACTAAATCATGCCTAGGAGATTGTTTTAGTCCATACAAAGACTTGTTGAGTTTACACACAAAGCTGTTAAGAGCTAGAATTCCATCTGGAATCTCCATGTATACTTCTTTTGACAAGTTTCCATTCAGAAATGCATTCTTCATGTGTCTAGTTCGTGCAACGACTAATCCAAGTTTGCTACAATTGATAACTGTTGGAAATTATACCCTAGGGGCAAGTCATTGTACTTTAGACATTAATGTTATTTAAAGTATTCTCCTTTTAGTTATCATTTCATTTGCATGTTTATAGTGATAACTATATCCTTGGATATATCTTATAGATTATCCTAAATGTCCCTGGTTGGTCATTTACGCGGGAGCAAAGATGAAATAAGACCAGTATGACTTTGATGAGGTATGGAGATACGGATCAAAGTTATGGGCACTTGTAAGAGTACAAGGTGTTGGATCGACCCACTATGAGAAAGCTGCATGGATTTAGTCATAAGCTTATCTCATGTATAATCGCGTCACAACGCTCTTTGACCTGAGATCATTATGGATTTCTACATAAGAATCGCTGATCTTTGACCTAGTCAAAAGTCACCTTTGACCGGGTGATGATAAAGGCTTCGATCGAGATCAGTGGTTTTCATGCAGAGGAATGTGAATGGTCAAGATGGAATTTGTCCCTCATATTTGTAGAGAGATAATGCGGGCCCCTCGATGAGTGAGTCTCGAGAAATGTATGGTCATACTACATGGAAAGGAGTTTCCATTTCACTTATTAGACTACTCAAGAATCGAAAGTAATGGTCAAAACGAGGAGGTTGACATTATCCATGCCTCATCCTTGACCAAATTATCGTTTGACAAAAGGGATGTGACATGGTTGTACGATAGGTTGTATCGTATCATCGATCCCCATATGAATTGGGTAGTCACAATGTCTTGCTAGAAGCCACTTGCTACTTGTGGGCTGGTACTGTATTGGCCCATTGCCAATCTCATGTGGGCCTGCAAGGTTGCACACAAGAATAGCCCAACACGAGCAATAGTGTCCAGATGCATTGAATCTTAGATATGTCTGAGATTTAATGAATACTGCATTTAATCTAGGATGGATAATATATATATATATATATTATTAAATTCAAAAATAATATAATAATATTATTTAATAAAGATTATAATATTATTATATAATATTTGTTTTGTATTTAATTTATTTGATAAATTAAATATCTAAAACAAATAGAGATATTGTATCTCAAATTTAATTTTCAAATAGAGATATCATATATCTTATTTAATTTGAATTGAGATATAGTATCACATTTAATTAAATAGATAGATATCATATCTCAAATTTAATTTATAGAGATAAATTAAATCAAGATAAAGCTTTTAATTTGAATTAAATAAATAGATTTGATTAGATCTATTGAATATATTTAATTAATATATTATTTTAATCCAAATTCGAATTTCAAGATTAATAAGAATTAATCTTGAATATATAATACGCCTATTGGGTTTTGAAAAAACCTACGGGACATTTTGCAAGACGTATTAGAAAAGTCATGAGAAACCCTAGAGAGAAAAGAAGAGACGCGAAAATACTGAAGACGCTAGCACACTGCCGTCGGTGTTGGAGGCTATTCGTGTGGATACCGTAGAGGGAGTGGATTCGTAGAGTCAGCTCCTGTTGATCGAGAAGGACGCACACAAGTTCGAATTGAACAAGATGCTCACGAGTTTTAGAGGTACGGTTCCTTACGAACCCAATTTAAACGCTGTTCATAGATCCTCCTATGGGATTCGTAAAGATTTTAATGGATGAAATCCTTCCGCTGCGTGTACGGAGCCCAACAATAACAACACTTGGATGATATTAAACTTAGCTACTGGAGCAAATGTCTCTTGATCATCAATCTCATATTTCCAGGTATATCCCTTCGCAACAAACCTCGCCTTGGATTTGCTAATACTACCATATGAATTGAATTTTGGGGTGAAGATTCACATGCATCCTACTAGCTTCTTTCCTTCAGGAAGAGTTGTAATCTCCCACATTTTATTTTCCTTTAGTTCTCTCAACTCTTCTTCTATAGCTTGTTTCCAATTTGGATCAACCATTACTTGTTGAAATGTGTCTGGGATTTTCATCTGTGCATTGTTTACAACAAAGGTTTGTATTTTTGTAGAGAAGTTTCCGTATGAGACAAACCGTTGAATTGAATGTTGAGTACAAGATATTATCCCTTTTCTCAATGCACTAGGCCAACCCAGCTCTTTATGAGTTAATCTCAAATTGGAGTCATGATCGTTCCTTTGAATGGGAGAGATAGTTGTACCAACGTCAGGTTCCTCTTGAACTTGTTTCCTATATTCTTCTTCTCATCTTCTTTTGGTCTCCATCCCAGAATTTATCTCAACATTTGTTTTCAATTCATTGAATCTAGGTTTAGGTTGAGGTGGAGTAGGCTCAAACTCATGATCAGGTTGGGTAGGACTAGGTTGGTTTGTGGGAGCAAATGAGTCAATGTTAATAATAACATTAGGCTCAGGTGGTGGTGATGTGTTTTTCAGAACTTCAGAGTTGGATTCTTCCAAATTTAGCCATTCAATGTCATTATACTCCCTTTAATTAAATAGTAGTTTGGGGTAGTAAGCTTTTTCAGAAAAGACGGTATCCCTGGAAATGAATTGTTTCTTAGAAGTAGGACAATAGCATTTGTACCCTTTTTGAGTAGGGGAGTAGCTAAGGAATATGAATTTATCCGCTCGAGCGAGAAATTTGTTGCCATCATTTTTGTGGACAAAAGTAACACAAACCAAACACCTTTGGGGGTAAGGGACTTAATTAGTGGGCAATTTGGAAAGTATTCAAGGAGTATTTGGGTTGATGTAACTAAGAACTTTGGATGGCATTCAGTTAATCAGATAAGCGGCTGTTAGTATGGCATCACCCTAAAAGATGGTGGGAACATTTTGTTCCATTAACAAGGTTCGTATTCCTTCCAACATGTGACAGTTTCTTCGCTCAGCCGCTTTGTTTTATTGAGGGTGTAAGGAGCAGAAAGTTTGGTGATGAATTCCTTGCTTATCAAGAAATTCCTTAAAGGTTCCACTCATGTATTCGTTGGCATTATCACTTCATAGGATTTTAATGGAAGTGTTGAATTGTGCTTGTATAAAGGTATGGAAGGTTTGAAAAACTTTAGCTACTTCATATTTTTCTTTCATCTATGAAAGTAACATATCATTTAGCATTAGTGAGAGTTTTTATTCTTGTTAGACCCCAAATATCACTATGGATTAGTGTGAATGGTGTGTAGGGCTATTTGGGATACGAGGATTGAGTTTGTTTTGCAAGTTGGCAAGTTTCATAATGAAAAGGAACATAAATTTTATTAAATAAACTGGGGACCACATCTTTCATATAATCAAAACTAGGGTGGCTTGAACAACAATGCCACAAAAATACATCATTGTTTTGAGAGTTGGAGCTAACCATGCCCTTCTTGCCTTCCATGTATTTTTATTCTTCACGTTCAATCCTTCAAGGTAGAATAGTCCATCCCTTGTAGAAGTCCTAATCACCCTCCTCGATTTTAAATCCTGAAAAATAAAACAAGATCATTATAAAAAATTATTTAGCATCTTCGACCTTTAGTCAACTTGCTTACAAATATTAGATTACAAGTGAGTACAGACACAAACAAGACATTGTGTATTTCCAAGTGATCAGAAAGTGTGACCGTTCTGATTCCCTCAACCTTTGTGAATACACCATTAGTCACTTTGACTGAGTTGTTCATGATAGAATTTAAGGCTATTAAATAAAGTTTTGTTACCATTCATGTGATCCATAGCTCCTGAGTCAGAAATCCAAGTATCGTTACTAGTCATCATAGCATTGAGAGCTATAATGTAATTACCTAATTGCAATAGATTAACACTAGGCATCAAGTTTGATTTATTTTGTTTGTCAAGTATCTTGCAAAACACGTACAATTGTTCTTGGCTTAGATAGTCATCAACCTCAATTTTCTGTTTAACTGTGGTGAGGTGACTTTAGAAGTTATATTTTCCATTTAAGGCCATTTGTGTAGCTTCTAGCATTCTTCTTTGATATAGCTCTTCTTCGCGCAATAGTTGCACCATTTGTTATTCCTTCGTTCACCTTGTAGTCCTCTCACAGCAAGTGCTTAGCTCTCAATTTGACTTAGGCTACTTTGATTGAGGAGTTTATGCTTTCTTCGAATT
This sequence comes from Acacia acuminata, assembly GCA_019022655.1. NCBI lineage: Eukaryota > Viridiplantae > Streptophyta > Magnoliopsida > Fabales > Fabaceae > Acacia > Acacia acuminata. Next base: position 360,244 of record JAFJYI010000179.1, on the reverse strand, counting down.
GCACAAAGTTGACAACATCAAATAGATATGGTAAGAGTTCTAATCCCATAATTCTACCCCTTGCCTCCTCGAAAGGTTGTTTAGGCCTAGGAGAAAGTCATGTATTCTTCATTCTTCCACTATCTTCTTGTACAATTGTGCATCCTCAATATTTTTTTATGGATAAACCTCAAACAAATCCTCTTGCTGTAGTAATTTTAGCAAACCATTATAATATTCAGTCACCAACATGTTATGTTGTTTCAAATCATGGAGTTGTCGTTTTAGATGGAACAAGGCAACAATGTTGTCAAGGGAGGAGTATGTTCTCCTAGCTGTATCCCAAATATCTTTTGCCGTGGTTGCAAGAAGGTAGCCCTCACTAATATCCAAAGTCATCGAGTTGCATAACCAACTCATCACTTGGATATTCTCAGCAAAACAGGTGTCAAAATTTGGATCATCATGGGCTGGTTAAAGAGCTTCTCCATTAATACAGTTCTCCTTCCTCTTGCCACGTAGATGTCTCAGCACACTCTAAGACCACTGGAGGTAGTTCTTTCCATGAAGTTTATGGTTAATGACCATAACTTGGTTTTTTAAGAATTCTCGTGCTATCTCTCAAAGTCTTAGAAGGTGATGTAGATAAGGAACAAGAAAATGTGTGGCTTTAAGTTTGAGAATCAGTACTTGACATAAAAGCCATAGGATTGACTCTAGAATTTATCCAATTGTTGGGTAAAGTACCGAATAAAGGAGGGAAAGTAGAAGAATCCATGTTCTAGGTAAAATACGACGATGGCGTGTAGAGAACAACGATAGTGCATGGATGCATGCCCTAAAGCAGAGGTGGCATGTGAAGGTCGTGCGCTTTGTGAAACTTTGTTGAACCTTCAGGGGTTTTCCGATCAGCGTCTTTTGGCTCCAATAATCTTGTGTAACTCACTATGTTTGGAAACCCTAGACGTTATCTCTCTCTTTCTCTCGACCGCTCGCACAATCACTATTTCTTTTACCCCTCTTAAGTTCTCGATTTAAATTGTTTAAATTAGAGGTGAAAAGATAATAATACTCTCTTATTGATTATTCGACTAGAAAGGGGTACAATATATAGACTCTATAAAGAGTATTTAGTGGAAAAAATAAAGGGATTACGATCAGATATTATATCCTAAAATGAAAGCGCTAATCATGAATTACAATCTGAAAAGAGAATATCACCTAGAGGGGGTGAATAGGGGATTCCAAAAACTTCTTCCGAAAAGAAACACGAACAATAAATATAGAGACAGACTAAGAGAATGAACACAGAGAATTTATACTGGTTCGGTCTAACTCCTTGACCTACGTCCACACTCTGGGATTTTCACTAACTCTTAATCACATATAGGATTACACACACTATACTCGAGATGTTCCTTTCACACTAGGATTCACTCCTTCTTAAGAGTTGTAATCGTGCACCCACACTCAAGGTTCCTCAACCTTTAGATTAAAATAGAAAATCAAATAAGTGTTTAATAACTCCTCACTGAGTAGATGAATAATAATCACTGAAGTACAAGAATATCCGAAGATATTAAATGAAGTGAATGAAACAGTTGATCGCAATAATACAGAATTGAATGCGCAGAGTTTCTATAGGTAGCAGAATTGAATGTGATGAAATTTTATATCGTCTTCCATTAATGCTATTGTGAAGAACTTTGAATGTAGCTGTTGTGACTCTTCGAACTACCGTTAGGCATAGATGTTTTCGTTAGGTACAATGGATCGTTGCTTCATTAACTTGTTTTTTGTCGACGTACTTGTGCACAGAAGTTGACTCAGACCATTTTCTAGAATGGATATGCCTCGAAGGAATGATTTCGTCTACAATGAAGCTCATTCCGTTTATAGGCTCTATATTCTGCAAGCAATAAATTCTTCTGACACATCGAATAGATTTTTGGCTAATCACAATCTAAACATTTGTTAATCATCTAAAATCCACTTAAAGAATAGTTAGAAATAACATAAATACAATTTAATAAGGTTTAAGTGGAAACAATTAATAACCCAATGTATTTAACTTCACAATTACTGTTACATCAGAAGAGTTTGACAGCTGAAGACCATTACTCGAGTAACACTACTATATTACTCGAGTATCATCGCAGTAATTCAAATCAATGGTCTGCAACGTGCTTACTCAAGTAATAATACATGTTTACTCAAGTAGCATACTTGAGTAGGCCTAAACCTCTGCTCAAGTAACATTGGTTCTATGCTAAAACAAAGTACTAAGTGAAAGCGTTAGCAACTATTACTCGAGTAATATTTTCTCATACTCGAGTAGTTTACTTGAGTAGCATAATAACATTGCTCGAGTAACTATCAGATAGAGAGTAAAAATAGGTTTGAAACATCCTTACTTGAGTAATTCATTTTCCTTACTCGAGTAACGTACTCGAGTAACAGTGAGACTATACTCGAGTAAGTTTCATACCGAGAGCAAATGTAAAGTTCAAAAACATAATTACTTGAGTAATATATTCCCTTTACTTGAGTAGCACTTACCATCTACTCGAGTAGCTAGTGGACAGAGACTTGTTTCTTCATGCAAGCCTTTGTTACTCAGGTAGACAAGATGCCTTACTCGAGTAGCTTACTCGACTAAGCCATTATCCATACTCGAGTAGTTGCGTTGCCAATCTCTAAATTTGCTTTGAACTATCACTACGCGAGTAGCATAACTTCCACACTTAAGTAACGTTCATCTTATATACTACTTGAGTAGCATTGAGTTTGTACTCAAGTAGGGTCCTGTGAATGCTCAAAGAAACTGTTAGATTAAGCATGCTCGAGCAAGTAAGAAGCCTTACTCGAGTACACGCTTAACATAGTTAATATTTACTAATTCAAAACCTTAATCATTTTCATCATAAACTCTTGATTACTTTTAAGTCTTGTTATCATCAAAACTCCGAGAACTAATACAATCAACGAGATAATCATAGGATTCTCTAATTTTAAATTTAAATAGATTTCAATTAGTTTATAAATGAGTAAGACAGAGAGAGGGAGAGAGAGTACTAGTGAGAAAATTATGAAAGAGAATGTATGAGGGAAAGATGATGTGAGCATTATTTTCAAATTCACGAGTTGACTCCATAAGTTTATCGTTTAGTTGTTACGCTTCTACCTTACGAATCATGTCGAGACACTTTTAAACTCATTATAGTTGTAAACTCAATCAAATTCACAAGTTCACAACCATTTTTACCTTTAAAGCTTACAAAATCATGTTAATTTACTCTTAAACTTGTGCTAACTTTTCGATTTGATCGTACTTAGTGGTTTTATAAATGTAGATGGATTTAATTTTAATTATTAGGATTTAAAATATATTTAAATCAAATTATTGTTATTTTTTATTATTTGATTATATGCTATTAATGCCTATGTATTAATAAACGTAAACTCTTACAAGTTTACAATTTGAGTCTATAATACGATTTTACGTCACTATCACGAGTTTGCTTAAACTTATAAATTTGAAAACCTTGGATGTGAGAGAATAAAAGGGAATGACAGAAAATAAAGAGAGTGAATCAACATTTTAATTAATGCAATATATGAAATTAAGTGAGTGTAAAATGGGTAAAAATGCATTTATTATTCATACCTACTTAAATGGGACATGATAAAAAGGGACAAGTCAATCCAAAAAAAGGGACCTTATATATAGGGACAAAAGGAGTAATTTATAAGTACTTTTATAAGTATTCTTTAAATTGTAAGTTCTATATATATGTCCTAACTCGAACAAACTCTCTCAAGGATCCACTCATCAAAACTCTTCTTATATGTACTAGAGAAGGGAAAAAGTTACCTTTATATTGAAGATGAGTTACCAATTAAAGGATTATTCCAAAAAATGATGCATTATACTATAATTAACGCACCAACTGTATAATGAAATATATTGCAAGTGACGTTATTTACATACTATATGAAGACTACCATCTTTTTTTAACTATGATTAACTCAAATTCCAAGTAAAATAAAATATAAAATAAGTGTTTCAGAGAAAAGTTTTGAGTGTGAAACAATATTTAAGTAAGAAGTAAATAGTAATCACCATCAAATTCCAAAAAAGGATAAAAGAAGTGCTACTTTTAGTGGTTGTTTAAGAAGCACACAAAAATGTTTTTTAAGCACTTTTCCGTAAGTTGAGACAAAACTCATTTCACATACTTATCTCATAAAACAATATTCATTCAGGGAAAGCGCTTCTCCTTAAGTTTCTGGTGGCCATGTACAAGTTACAAGACATCAAATGTTAACAACTTTACATCACCAAGAAGCAATTAGTACTTCAAAACAAAGAAAGTGATAACTACTCGGTTGATTGATAAAAATAGATATAGTTAAGTCAATCATATAGCGTAAACATACAAAGATGTTTATTTATGAATAATTTAATCAATCTATTTTCTATTCTAGTTTAATCAACCTACGATTTTTTTCCTTTAATTTTAACATATTCTTAAGCCATCACTCTAAATACACACACACACACACACATTCTTAAGCCATCAATCCAATCTAAATAAAATTTGACAAATTAAACTAAACTAAATAATACTGGATCGCATTTAATTACATTGAAAACCAGTAGTTTTCAACGTTAAACCAAGTACATTTATAAACATATCAGATATAAGAGAAAACACTTGTGCAGTTGTGCTTATACATTGATCCATGCATATATAGTTTGGAACAACTGATTTAAATCGGATCTGTCTAAGAATTTCTCATTTACGTACAAATGCACTTGTTTGACCTTAATCAAACATAGTCGTCATTATTGCCCCTGGTTCCATTATTGAAGTCCACTTTCCCTTTCCCGTTACTTGCAGTACAAACAAAGTCAAGGTTATAAAGCACGGGAACCATGGCCATGGAGCATAAGAAAACCAGAACAGGCCCAAAAATCCAAAGAATAAGAGGAATTGCTGAGTAAAAAAGCCTATTCCCCACTGCGTTTAACATGGTTCCTTTCTCTAGAAGCTCTGTTAAGTACTGTGGGGTTATTATGGACTTTTCATCTTGTGGCGTGGGGGCAAGGATGCACACCTGGTTCAGAAACCTAATGGACAGAGTGTGGCAGAAGAAGGAGAAGAGGAAGAAGGTGAGTATCGTCACGTACTTTAGCGACACTATGAACTCGCCGTGGGCCCCGTAGACGGTGTCGTTGAGAGGTTTCTTTACGCTGTAGGTGCTGCTTATGACGGCCGCCAGGCCGGCCGAGAGGAGGATCGATGTGGTGGCCATCAGAGTAGATCCCATTATAAGGTTACGGAGGGTTTGTACTACTATGATGTCCTTCTTTCCGATGTCCTTCATCAAACAAAAAGGAAATTAATTAACCAAGAAAAAAGAAGTGATCAGGCTTTTTCCTAATTTTTTATTTCATACAAAGGGAGATAACCAATGAAATTCAACACTCTGAATTCTCCTGTAACTGATTATGTTCTTTTATCCTTGTTCTTAAAGTTTTGTTTTTAATAATTAAAAAGGCAAGTACTAACAACTTGATGTTAAAAAAATTTCATTAATTTTTCTTTCCCTTTTATTTTATATCTTCTCTTTCTTAAAATTTTATAACCCAATTTCTCCAAAAAAATTTTAAAAATACAGCTCGTAAGAATTTCCTTCCTCTCCCTTTCAAATCCCTAAGCTCATATCAAACAACCCATAAGCGAAGTAGAAGGAAGCCGAAAGACCGAATGTGAACTTTTTCCCTAGATTTAATTTACTTTTTTGATATTATCAACCGGCATCCCATTCGTTAGATTTAATTTACTGTGTGTACGAGATGGTGGGATAAAACATAAAAGAGATATCTTCTTTCCTTTTATTCTAAATTTAATGGACGAGGACCACCAAGAGTTTTTTTTTAAAGGTAATGAAGAAAAGACAGAAAAAACAAGAGGAAGTGGAATCATGATAACCCACTTTTGAATGAAAATGATGAGATGTAAGTATGTAACATCATATTCCCTAATTAAAGCCACTTCTTTTAATCTTTTCTCACAGCAGTTTAAAAACAAAGAATCCTAAAACCTAGGCCAGCCAATTTTATGTCTGTAGAGATTCTATTATATGCCGGAGATTCATTTTAATTTCCGAACTTATTCTAATTAACTCCACAGTAAATTGTTTTCGGATATTCATTTATGTACTGTTTTTATTTGAATTATTTCTATATTGATTCCAAAATTAAGTACCACAACTGTAAAGCTATATCTGAACTATTTTGCTATATCTGAACCTTCCCGACCCACGTTTGCTTTAACTTTTTTCCACATGTTCTAATTTATAACTAATTTTTTTTTGTATTTTGACGAACAAACTAGTCTAGGGGTATAAATTCTCATGACACATTTTTTTTTAAAAAAAAAAAAAACAGAGAGAGGGGGAGAGAGAGAGAGAGAGAGTTTAGATTCCATTGAAAGAATAAACTACTGCATATAAAGAAATCAGGTGGGTAAAAAGAAAGTGGAAACAAATCAATCATTCTTACTGTAACTAAATACTGAGTAAAGATATAAACGCAAAAAAAATTTAAACAAAAATCCATTGAGAAGAACGAGTGTACAATATGTCATAGATGCTTCTTCATGAAAGATCATAAGAAAACTATGTCCAGTGAAGTGCTGAAACACCAAAAAAGGTTGAAGTGTGCTTGTTAATAATAATTAACACCGACCGATCAAGAACAAGGAATTTCTAATTATTTTATATTATCTCTAATCTTTAATATAAGATATCTTTCATAGTGAAACTTACAATACGAAAATGATCTTATATTAACGATCATATGTAGTATGAGCTTTTCAAATCCAAAATGTAAAAATTTTTAATCAAACTTTCTTACTCTTTTATCTCTTTATTCAAATTTTGTAACCCAACTTCTCTAATTTTTTGTAAATCTTTTCCCTCCCCTCTCTTCCCCTCCAAATCACACATACCTAAACAATACAACTACTTATTAAGATCAAAATATTTGGCGAGTTACAATCTGGATTTAACAAGCATAGAAGATTAGTGAAGTTTAAAATAGAAGTATATATGCATACGCCATCATATTTATATTAACAGAAACACCTGCTGCTAATATAATGGATTTAGAAACTTATTAAGAGAACAAACTAAAGTAAGATAACTAAAAAGCAATGAGGATAGATCAAGATCTAATATGTTTAACAGATTTGAGTGGATAAGATCAGTATATGTTTGTGTACCTTCATCATGGTTGGAACCCAGAAGCGCCGGCCGTGAGCGTTGATGCCCATGATGGTGGTGAAGGGACTGGTACGAACCTTGTGCCATAACCAAACATGATAACCTATGGTTATGGCAAGTCCCAAAGGAACCAACATCAAATCCAAATAATATTTCTTCCATTCCATCACTTTAATTCTCAGATCTCTCTTCCTAGTGACTTAGCTTCTAATCTGTGTCTTTGTTGTGAAGTGATGCTTCTGTGTGTGTTGTTGATGAAGAAGAAAATGATGAACGGTCGATTCCTTAGAGATTCTAATTAACTTGTACCACTTGAATACGAATATAAACTTTGATATCTTTTGTGGATTGGAGGCTTATAGCATATGTATCTATTTATAAACAAAACTTGTGCCTATGAGATGATTAATTAAGGCAAGCAAATGCGTCAACTAGTGGTAAGATTAGGTATCATCTTTCTTCTCTCTTTCTGTTGTTTTCCTTCTTTTCTTTTTTTCCTCTTTAGATTTCACCAACACGCTCCTTTTTTTCCTCCATTCATCTTTATGCCTTAGATCACTGTTAAATTTTGGTTTTTTTTTTTTTTTTGAGAGGTAGATGATGAGTATCTAACCTTAAATTCCGGTTCTGTGAGTCATTTCACTTAAATACAAGTATATATTCTTTTCACTTGAATATTAGTATAAATCTGATCTCTTATGGAGGCTTATTAGTGTTAGAGTGTTAGATAGATGTATATGTTAGGGTTGGCTGTCTATTAAAATTGCATAAGTTATCAATGTGGGACAATTCATCGTGCTATTTTCTTATTTTGTTTTTTCCTTTGTTTCAGCTTGTACTTCTTTTTGAGTCTAAGACGCATTAGACCTACAATATTCTTTATTTTATTTTATTTTTTGTGCCCAGATTGGGTGGCTCTTAATACATGTTAGAGTTTTATATACTTATATATGTTAGGGTAGGCTTTCAATCAAAAGAACTTGAACTATTTGATAGAACTCCCTTTCCAAATTATATACCTTAAATCACTTACTTTAATTAACCAATCTGAACCTTCTCTATATGATCAAATAATTAGCAGAAGGTTAGTATATCTATTTGGAAATAAAATTGGGACCATTAGGGGGGGGGGGAACTTATCTTGATATTGAAGTTGTATGTTTACAAGTACTTTCACTTGAATAAAAATATAAACTTTGATTTTATTTTTCTCTTTTAATGGAGACTCAACATATCTATCTATAAACAATATTTTAGACCCATGTGATCTATAATCAAAGCAAAAAAGGGTTATCTATTAAATCATTCAAATCAAAATTTAAATTTATACTTTTTTTCACTTTATTTAACTCAAGTTTATTTGATGTAAGACTTTTCCATTTGTTCCACGCATTAACTCAAGTCAAGTAACACTTGACAATTAAGGAGAGAATATGTATGAGTTTAAAAATAGAGAGAATAATTAGTTAAACATATACGGATTCCACTCTCGAAACAATATAGACGATTTGACTTACTCTTACACATCGTCATGCTAAGTACGTCTTAATATGGTAATGAGATTAGAATTATTCTCACACAACACACACTAATTGGAATATAATTTTGCGTGAAACCACCCATGGATTAATGGGAAAAAAAGACTTGTTAGTATATGTCTTAGAAATGATAAATATTATAATTTATAGAAGAATATTGTCCTGATGGACAAAAAGAAAGAAGAATATTGTATTATTATTAATAATTATAATTGAGCTAGCTAGATTCATTGATGTAGTGGGTGGTTTAATTTTCGTAATCAGTGACTTAATAATAATTGAGTATCTGCAAAATGTATTCGTAAGGAATAAGTGCTCCTCCACATTGTGACCGCTATACTTTCACTCATAAGAAGCTTCGTACACTTAAATAATATTATCAAATTCCTCTTTCTAATGCCATACACGTGTGTTTTCTATAATCTATCTCCATGCGTCATTGTGTTTTGTGGCCACTTGCACACATGTACAATTTTAAAACAATATAAACAAATACTGCATTAAATAAATCCCATAGATTGCTAATCGGTAATAAACTATGTTCACGCTCAATGAACCCTTTATGTAAAATACTAATTTTATTTTTGGAAAATTCGATAAAGTAAAATGGAAGTTTTATCATACTGCTACTCGATCAGCAACGCTTTATGGTAATGAATGTGGGACTTTGAACGGACTACATAAGCACAAAGTAGAGGTGGTTGAGATGAAATATTAAGATGGATGTGTGGTCATATAATGAAATATAAGATTCATAGTGAACTTAGACAAGGAATGATTAAAGTGGCACCTATTGAAGAAAAAACGGTAGAAAATCGTTCAAGGTATTTTGGACATTCATGTACAAGGAAGGCCATTAGATGCACCAATGAAGAGGGCAAATCATGTTGTTTGGAGACCAATAAAAAAAGGGTAGAGGAAGACAAAAAACGCTCAATGAGGTTATTGAGCGATCAAGCCCTCTTAGTTAACAATTTATTCAGAGATTCGGTTTTTTATCAAGTTCAATGGCGTTTTTGAATCCATGTAATCGACCTCACCTAGTAAGATAAAACTTTATTGTTGTTGTACTGAAAAATCTCTCATTGCAAACTTTATCAGCTAAAAATATATGAAGACCTAGGTCCTTAAGCGGGTGAACTCTTCTCTAATTGTTTACAACCTATCTATATATACAAAGGTTTTCTGTGATTCTTATAGTTAAAGTTGAATGTCTTCTATTTCAGGTATTTTTAGGTAGTAAATTTTGCAATGAGAAAATTTTCAACAATTTTCTCTTAAATTATTTTTTAAGTATACTTCGTTTTATTTTTTTCAAGAAGCATAACGACAATAATAATAACCATTTTGTTTTTTTCAGCTTTCTTTTCCAAATTTCCACGCGCACGACACACGCACCCCACCACACAAGTTAATTTAATACAATTTCTCTGGTTGATTCTTCAATACGTAATAACCTAATACTAATGATCCTTAAGTCGTATTTGTTATGATTACTAAAGCATATAGGGTATTTTATTTTATTTTTAAAAAAAGATAAGGATAAAAGGGAGATTTGACCCTAGTTTGTGTTATTCTTTTGAAAAAGCAAACATGAATGGTTGGAGAATTATATGTATAGGATGGATTTTAATTTGATCCATTAATTTATAGATTCCCTCTTTTATGTATGAAAATGTATGATGTCATTTCAAATTATTTTGAACATTATTGACAAAGTAAAGAGACTTTTAGTTTATTTGCATGCTTCTTTGACACTAACACACAATATTTCTTTTTTTTTATACACATAGTAGGGAGGGGGCAAGGTTCGAACCCTGGACATAGGGGAGGAGAGCCAAGCTCCCATGCCACTACGCTACTAAGGCGCTGGCAACACACAATATTTCTAAATTGAAGATGCATGCATGTAACTGTCTGTAAATGTTTTCCAAACACATCCACACTGTGACCTATTAATCTTAGATTGTATGAGTTACCCCATATCAGCAATAATTACTGAAATTTGCCTCTTGTATCTTTCAATATAATTCAAAAAGTATTTAATTGTTTTTGCCAAAAAATTATACGGGTGAAGAAAGAATAAAAAAGAATTATAAATTTGATATTGTATGATTTTTTGGTATAAGAGATTTTATAAAATATACATATACATTACACAAAAATACACATATATATAATTTAATTAAAAAAACTCAATGAATCTCCCTTTGTGAATATATGATACTGCTCCACTAGCTCCTAATTAACTGAAGCATCTCTATCTATACGACATCATGAGTTTGAAAAAAAAAATATTAATAGTTCTATACTAATTGGCCCTTATATGTAAGTGGGTGTCACATGAGAAGTTAATATTAATATAATTGAGTTTGCCTAGTTAGCAACTGAAATCTAAGATCCAATTATACTTTGACAATATGAGAGCATAACTTCCCATGTTGAAGGGCATGGCATGCCATAATGTTTAGCCAAGATTTTGCTAATTATGAAATTAAATTCAGTGGACACCTTTATTCATACTCCATCCAATTCAGAATATAAACCACTTCTAAATTCTAAAAGAATTCTCTAATTCATTATACAAGTCATCTGGAGAGTAATTAATGATTATAAACTTATAAAAAATCTAATAATACATGACATATTATATGATTAAATAACTTATTTAGTTTCCTTAATCTCTCTAAAAAAAAAGTTGACTAGATTTTCTATTAAGAGTCTAGGGAATAGTTTATACGAGCCAAAGTGCCCACCGGCAACAGGAAGGCAGGCTAAGTAGCTAGCTACCACTAATGATCTAGATTAGTATTACTGAAATAATCTTTCGCACCTTCAAGAATATTCAGTTATATATATTTCTTGGAATCTTCACTATAAATAATATCACATTATATGATAGTGGAATCTCTGTAATTTTCATCGAATCATTAATATGCATATAACGATGGGACTCAATAATGGTGGACCTGAGCTAATTGCTTTTGATCACCCAAGAGCAATTATATACATTAAAGCCCATGTGGGGCTCTTAACACCTTTTTTTTTTTTTGCTTTGCCTATAAAACCAATAAACACTATTCCTTCTTGTGTACGGATTCTAATTATTTTCCACCACGAGTGGAACGAAAAGAGAGAGAATAGAACACCCACCATCTTGATTCTCTCTTCTCTTTTCTTTGTTCCCCTTTCATTCGCACATAGAATACTTCATTGATTCTATTTATAAGTAACTTTTAACATGTTTCATTCATATCAAAAAAAATCTTACACTTCATTGACTCTGCTTTAAAATTCAATAACTTTCTTACTTTATCCCAACTTAATATACATTATATCCTTTAGAACAAGGCCAAAACCATGGGTTCACAGCCCAAAGCCAGGTTTCGGTCAAAACTCACTACACCAAGCAGGTTCCCAGATCCATGAATATCGGAACCACCTTCTCCATTTGCTGAAAAGATCAATAATAAAGTTACTCTCGATTTTCCTACTTTCATTTCCACTACAATTTATTGCTTCTTTCATTAATCTTTGTTGTCGATACCCTGCCTAAAGGAAAATTCCTTCTTGCAAACTTTTGTACAAACAAACACAATACTAAATGAATAGTAAAATTGTGCATTTGTATGAAAAATTTAATGATATGACTTATAAATAGGATCAAAAAATTTCTTCTCTTTCTGCCCTATAAAAATAAGGCAAGGGGAGTAATATAGTAGGCTGAATATTATTATAAATATCTGTGTGGTTTCTGGTATAAGAGCCTCACAATATTGGTGCTTGAGAAAGGAAAAGACAAGTAAAAAGGAGTGATGACACTGAAGACACATAATCAGATAGCAGATCAGATCCTCACTAATATTGTCCTTTAATCAAACACCTATCATAGTCATTACATCAGACATTAGACCAGAATCCTTGGATTACCATTCGTTTGCATTTCATGACGCATGTCTGTCTCCCACCACCAGCATACTAATCTTTATCAAATAGCACCATCTTATTAATTTAATTTACTTTTACAATCCAAATGAGACCCCAACTCAAGTTGGCGTGAATCGCAGGGCTCTTGTTTCTTAAGCAGGTGATTGAGAATTCATCCCAAGTTTTTGCATGTTTTGAAAATAATTGGAAAAGATATATCCTTTACCTTCCATACCCTGAGAAAGCTATTACTCCCTCCGGTCCTTAATATAAGACATATTTACCTAATTTGATTAGATTAAAGAAGTTGGTTAAGTTAGTTAATATAACATATATTTTCTAAAATACACTAGTCACCTTCCTTAATTCCCTCATTCCCTCTCATCCTTGATTATTGTTGAGGGAGCATCAATAGGGATAAATTAGAAAGAAAAAAAAATGACAAATATGAAAACTTTGTCTTATATTTAGGACCAAGGTCAATTCCTCAAATATGTCTCATATTAAGAATCAGAGGGAATAGTATCTATAGCCAACAGAGATACTCTTTGTCTAAAGGGGGAAAGGATTCCACGTGAGATTAAAGTGTTTTTTTGGATTATAACTTATTTTATGTGATTTTGCACGATATAGGTAGATATGTAGTTTTGTCTCGTAAAATGCAAAAGTGATTATGTTACATGATTTTTTAATGTACCTGGTAAACATATTATAGAAGTATTGTCTCATAAAGGGGAAAACACTAATTTAAGTGTTCTCAAACCCACACGAATGAGGTAAATGTGAGAGTAATTTTATTTCGTAAAACATAAAAGTGATTATATTTTGAGTGAAGTCAAACAATCTACTACCTCTGCTCCTTGCTCCTTTTAATAAGTGCTTGAAATTTGAATTATCTTGATCATTTTTATAAGATCTCAGGGTTGTCTAAATATTTGGGGTGTGTTTGAGAATGTGTAGGTGGGGAAAAAAAAAAAGAAAGAAAGAAAGAAAAGCTATACGTTCAACAGTAAAAAAAGACAGAAGCTCCAAAAGCTATTGTTTGGCATAGCAGCAGATGAAAAGTCACTTTGCCTCCTGACTCACGGTGGAACATAAGCCTCTTTTTATGGCTTGTGAGGTGCGTCAATTGACCGGATCTGGCTTATATCCTTCGCAATTATTGTCCGCTGCTGTCCTTTGCATCGCAACTACGCCGTTTTGCGCAAAAACTAAAGCTGTGGTCCTTTAAAAAAAAAGCAAGGTATTGACTGGTACTAAAAATATACTTTAGGATATTGAACGGTACTGAAAAAATATTTCATGATCTTAAAAACTTATTTTAAGGTCTTGCAAAAATTATTTTATGATCCTAAAAAATATTTTGGTTACTGACTATGACTAAAAAGATACTGGATGATAATAACTGGTATTAAAAAATACTTCATGATGATAAAAAAATATTTCAGGATATTGACTGGTGTTAAAAGGATACTTCAGGATACTGACTTGGACTGAAAAAATACTTCATAATCTTAAAAAATTATTTCGGACAATCGACTATACTAAAAATAAACTTCAGAATATTTTTTCAAGACTTTAAAATAAGTTTTTAAGATCATGAAATATTTTTTCAGTACTATTCAATATCCTAAAGTATATTTTTAGTACCAGTCAATACCCTGAATTTTTTTTTTTAAAAAAAAAAGGACCACAGCTTCAGTTTTTGCGCAAAACGGCGCAGTTTCGATACAGGAGGACAGCAACGGATAGTAATTACAAAGGATATAAGCCAGATCCCAATTGACCCCCTCTTCTTTCTGGTTTTTTCCGCCAACAAAGCCTCTCTCCTCTCCCTTGAACCAATGTACCAGTATTTAAAGATTTTAGTGTTTTCAAAAAAATTAAGTAATTTATTATTTTTAATTTTTCACAACAATACATTAACTATTTTTATTTATATAATTTTCATTTAATTTTAATATTTCTCTTAAAATATCCCATTATATATTATAATATAAATGCATATTATTTAATAAAATTTGTTATTTTCTGCCATTTTACATCTAAACCTATCTTTTTCATCAATCACACAAACAAGTTTCATTTTTTCAAATTGACTTTTTTTTTTTCAAAATCCAAGCCAAACATAAATCACGTTAAACTGTCTAACTTCTGCTCTAACTTAGTTTACAAAAGTCATATTAAAAAAAAAAAGCTCACTTCTACTTGGAAAAAAAAATAGTTCATTTCCTACATATTTATTATTTTTAACCAATTTTAACAACTCCTCCGGTCCTTAACATAAGACATATTTTAAGAGTTGATTTGGTCCTAAATATAAGATATAATTTTTAAATTTGTCAATGTTTTCCAAATTTACCTATGTTTATTCTCCATCAACAATAAGCAAGGAGGAGAGGAAATGAGGAAATTAAGGACAATGATTAGAGTGTTTTAGAAAATATATGTTATATTAACTAACTCAACTAACTTCCTTAATCTAATCAAATTAGATAAATATATCTTATATTAAGGACTGAAGAAATATTTTCTTAAACTGAGTAATTCGACTATCAAACTCTATAAAATGGACTAGAGGGAGAACATATGAGTATGTAAAGTTTCAAACTCTCAATTGATAAGTCAGAATTTTGAATTCGCTTACATTTAATATGATCAGTCTCTTACACACCTCAATAATTTTTTGCCGGAATACAAACCTCAATAATTGAGAGAACGTTAAAGCAAAGTTCTTCTCTTTCTTTACCAAATTTTGATGATTATTCATTCAAGTTTTCTTTGTAATATTTTTTGCTAAATTGACAGAATAGGAAAGGTCCATACCATACAGCAAATCAAAGAAGGGAAAAAAAGAAAGAAAGGAAAAGTTCAGGATTGGGAAAAGATATAAAGCTGATCGATGATACACATCGCTAATCTTTGTCCCTGAGTGAAAAAGCAATAAAACAACCTTTTGCTATTTCTTTTTCTGAAGACTATTGACTAACTTTACTTTTAACATCCAAAAAAAGAACTTTGAATTATTGAATCTGTGGCTTCAGCTGTATATAAATAACTGACGTTATAGCGTTGAAGAGGAGGGACCAGCCAGCTAGACTGTCGGCATACAATAATTTTTCATAATTTTTATTTTGACATATTTTAAAGAATTAATTTTGGATATATTTTTATATTTTAAAGAAAAATGTTAGCAATTAATTAGGTTTTTATCAACAACAAAAAAAAATTTTGGTAAATTGAGTATATGAACTCATTAGGATCAATCAGTACATAAATAAGGGTTCAATGAGCACTTATAGAAATATTTACTAATTGCTTACCAACAAGATTTTATATCAAGTTGGATTGAAGCATAGGAGATTAAAAGCTTGTTGGTGCGCCAATGGTCAAAGAAGTGTAAAAAATATAATTCATAATCCAGAATAGGCAAGCTCTAATGCAGAAATAATAAAACAATATATTTGAAGAAGAAATCCTTTTTCCAATATTAATTGATGAATGATGGATTCTTTTTGGAAACTTATTAAAGCATGATTACATGTTAAAGTGGCCAATATGTACTCCTCACAGATTCAGCCCCCCAACAACAACAAGCCCTAAGGGAATGCTTTTCTTCTCTAATGAGAATCAATTCCAGTGCTCATATGAATCGTCTACAGTGGTGATGAGCCACTGGTGCTCATCATCATATCTTTGCTTTAAGAAAGAAGTGGTCTCTCCACCCAAACCCCCTGCTTCACATGTGACAATAAGATATGAAAAAGAAAGTAGTGCACAATTAATGTCGTCAAGACTTAAGAAGCACTTTCCTTTAGATTTAATTGGACCCCACTTATACCTATTTTATACTATTATGCCTTGAAAACTAACGGGTGACTAGCATGGAATATGAGTGGACTCACATTCTTTAAGCTTTAAACTTATAAATGAATATTAAATAATACTCATATTATCATCAACAAAATCATAACTAGTACAATCATCCTAAGCATGCTTAATCCATTTTAAATTCATATATAATAACATAACTCATATAATCAAAATATTATGCCTCTTGTAGAAATTTTAGGAGAAGTCTCTTCTATAAACTAGACTTCTCAAAAATTCCACAACGGCTCAAATTTTCAAAATAGCATTCAAAACTTTGCTCCTCTATAGCATATGCATATACAAATATTCCAAATTATAAGGGAAAACAAGGATCATGCCTATAAATTATGTGGAGCATCTAAACTACAAATAATGTTAATACATAAATGAAAACTTAATTTTACATCCACTAGCAATTATTCTAAAATATATCTATAAGTTTGGTCAACAATGATAGTTTTCAAAGTTAACTATCGTGCAAGGTCAGCAATGCTACATGAGGCCAAAAAAATTTCGGTAAATAACGTCCCATTTATATAATTTAGTGAAATACATGAGAAAATAATTTAAATGTATTTAACCTTAAATAATAATAATATGGCGATCAATTGCGGTTTCTGCATTATACTATCATATATATATATATATATATATATATATTATATAAAGGATCATCAATCAAATAAATCCAAGTATGTAATAAATCTTTTTTTTTTTTTACAAAATCAATTTAAAACATCAAATGTCATATATTCATAAGACTCCTACACAACGGATAACAAGCATGGACACATAGTCCACGAGGATAACTAACAAATCAAGTGCAGCACAAGGCTACAAAACAAACGCAGGTACAAGACCCACAAATAACAAACGTGGGAATAAATCTCACAAATATCAAGCATGAGTACTATCCCATGAAAGTCAAGCGGGTTCGAGGTTTACCACGGTGCACCAATGACTAAAAGTACTACCGATAGTAACCAGCGTTCTGTAATCAATCCTTTCAAAAATGTTTTTCAAGCATGTTGGTGCCAATTTACCAAAAAAATGAAAAGCTCTTCTTTCAATATCATGATAAGCCGTATCAAATACAATGTAATAGTATACCCCAGCATGAAAGTTCACAAAGAAATTTCAAAACATTTTTTCAAATTCAGTTTGTTGATAAAATCATTTTCCAACATCGAGAACTCACACACAACATTTCAGATTTCAAGACCATCTCAACATGAAAACTTATAAAAGATATCTCCAAAGTTTCCTTAATTACTATTTCAATGCATAATCATGAATTATACTATGAAACAATTAGAGAAGGATAAATAACAATGCATAAGATCATCAATAATAACAAAATGAGACAAATCCAATAAACTTTCCTTCACGGAATCATATTTATAAATATGGTAATTAACATAAAAATATGGCAAGTAGTAACAATATCATTTATAAAAATTATAATGGGACGTTATTTACTCACCCGTTACGCTTCCAAATATATGACATACCCCTATCCAGCCGCTTTTGCATAGATGTAAACTCTTTAATCCCCTAATGTCCAAAATAATGCCATTGACGTTGTCATTTTCTTTTACTCAAACTCTAAGAACTTACAACATTCATTTCAATAAAATCCATTTTTTCACACTTAAATTGTACCTATATATCCCATAACTATCAGAGTTAACGTGCAAGCATTACTCAAACATTACACTTTATATACATTTTAAAGACTAACATAAGAGCAAGCAAGCTTAGTTTTCAAATCATAAATTAGTTAAATATTTTAAGTTCATTCGTTACTTTCATTATCATCTTCATTACTAATAAGAATCGCTTCATCATATGCCAACCAAGAAATAATCTCAATGATAAACTAATATACCACCCCAATCCTCAATTTGCAACAATTTAAATAGAAAGAAAATCGGGAGCGTCAGTCACTTGTGTGGAAAATATAATCAAAAATGTAATTGATAATTAAATATTATCATACTTAGGTACTAACCTCAGCACTAGGAACCACATAACTCCGTATGCATATTTGGCAGAACATATACAAAAACACACATGGCAAATACAAACATACAACAAAACACATAAAGATATCTGAATAAAGTGGTTACTACCTGGTGATAAATATACCGTCTTATGATTTTAAGGGGCCCACTAGCTCTCCAACACATTTTTTGACCCTAAATAACACCAAAAGAATTTATTTGAGTATTTTCCAAAAATACCCTTACAATTTCCTTCAAAACTAAGCCCCACAGA
This sequence comes from Acacia acuminata, assembly GCA_019022655.1. Taxonomy (NCBI): domain Eukaryota; kingdom Viridiplantae; phylum Streptophyta; class Magnoliopsida; order Fabales; family Fabaceae; genus Acacia; species Acacia acuminata. Next base: position 341,357 of record JAFJYI010000179.1, on the reverse strand, counting down.
ATTTTTCCAGAAATTCGGTGAATCTGGCCCAACTTCCAGGATTTTTAATAAATTCCAAAAAAAATCATTTTGACATGAAACCAGCGTGATTTGAACCATTGAAAAGTATATTTTTCAGGAAAAATATACCCAGAACCTGAAAGCACACATATTTTGGTGTGAAGCAATTTTTATTTCCTCTGGTCCAGATTCGCACCCCTGACTCTAGCCCCTCTTTCACCCATTCATTTCACCCAGTAAATCTTATCCAAAGTTATCATATTATATATCTAAACTCATGCCCCAGATGTCTAGTTTCTCCCTGTAAAATTTCAGCTTAAAATGAGTTTTATTACACCTTCAAAAACGCGTTAGAAGCTTTGCTGCCCAGATCCCCTGAAACTGGCAGCAAGCCCTAACTTAGTGTTTTCGGTGTTTTCAACTTTGGAAACTCAAACCATAACTATACCCTACACAAAACCACGTTTCAGAGCCCTTGGTGACCTTAAAAATGAAAAAATCCAACCCTAACATTGATTTGATGAAAACCTTAGTTGCCTCAGGGTCAAATCACAATTTACCACTAATTAAAATGCAATATAGTGCAAACAACTTGGGATCATTCTCTTATCAAGGAGCCAATTTATTTTGAATTCCCTAGGTTAAACTAAGTGCTAAAATCATGGTTAGAAAAAGGGTTTTGAAATTGATTTTCTCTAAACTAAAATTCATTAAAAAAAAAAATATATATATATATAATATATAAAGAAACTAAGTCTATTCTTTTTGGTATTTTTGGAAAATAGTGAAGAATGCTTTGGATTAAAAGGGATTAATGATGAATGCTCTTGATAATGAAGGAGATGGCTATCATTGCTTTAAAAAATATATATGGAAGTTAAACTTTCATTAAGTCTAAAGAACAACCTCAAGATAACACTTGAGTCCAATAATCTCAATTAATAGTAGCTCCTACAAACATAGAAAACTACTACCTCTTGAGATATTGTTAAAATCCACTTAATGTGTAATTTAAATTGGGATGATACAAATTGTTTTTCTCAATTAGAATGTTTTAACGAACCATTCAAAAGCTAAAATCAACTATCATTACGAATCACAAACATGACAGCAAGCACAATTTCATCAAGCATATAAAGAAATATGGAAATTTGAATACCAAAATAATCATCCAATTAAAACTACAATAATCAATCCACATGAACACATAACAAATCCAAGTCTCACAACTAAATAATGATAAACCTAAATAATGAAATCAAATAAATAGTCTAAGCAAAAGATTGAATTAAATAACTCCCATATTGAAGCACAAATGCTCAAGCCACAAGTCTTCATCACCAAGAAGCAAAGGATTTAGCTACACATAGCCATTAAACAGTCCAGCACAATCGGTAAAAATGAACCAGCCATAGGAACCAAGCTCGCCGGAATCTGGAAATTTATCGCCAGAAATAATGGAGAAACTCGCTGGTTCTGATCTCTGTAGTTGCTGGTTCAGTTTTCCGATGAATCAATGAAGAAGATGATGATGGTGAATCGTGGGTGAAGGTGGACGATGAAGGAGATGATGACGTTGAGGGTGAAAGAATCGATGAAAAGATGAAGGATGAAGGATGAATGATCTTTTTTGAATCGATGAAAAGATAAAGGATGAATGATCTAATTAGGTGTTTAGTTATAGATCTATAGTATTTAAATTTTGACGTGTACAGGGTGTCGAAGATTTTTCTAAAAATACTACTCCTCTGATCTTTATTATAAGACATATTTTGAGAGTTGATCTTAATCCTAAACATAAGACATGGTTTTCATATATGTCAATCTTTTTGTAGTTTACCCTTATTGATATTCCCTTAACAATAATCAAGGAGGGGAATGAAGGGGGAAATTAGGGAATTGAATATGACTAGAGTGTTTTAGAAAATACATATCATATTAACTAACTTAACTAATTTCGTTAATCTAATCAAGTTAGTTAAATGTCTTATATTAAGGATCGGAGGGAGTGTGTCTATAACTCTGACTCTTATAAGAATCCAAACATGCCCTAAATAAAAGTAAGGGAAAATTCCAAATAGGGACCACTGTAGCAAATTAATTTCCATTAGCTCCCAAAGAAATGTGAAATTTCAATGCAGTCCCTTGGGGCTACAACGAAATTAATTTTTGAAGTAAAAAGATAATAATAATCCTTTCAAAATCAAAGGAGAAATAACTTGGTTTACATGTGACGGACATGTAATATCCCAAATTTTCAAGGTCCAAACTAATTTTAATAATTATCTTAAGCTTTTTCTCTTGATAAACTTAAGACTTTTGGTTATTTAACTAACTTAGCGACCTTCTTATCTCAGTGTTATTTTGAGACAAGGAGTTTTGGAAGAAGACTGAGATAAGAAGGCTGCTAAGCCAGTTAAATAACCAAAAGTCTTAAGCTTATATCAAGAGAAAAAGTTTAAGATAATTATTGAAACTATTTTGGACCTTGAAAATTTTGGATATTACAGAACACATCATAAACAAGTAGAATTAATTTTTTAACAATAACACATGCATTGGAGCATATGATCAAGTCAAATTCCATTTGCAAGTAGTAAACATATCATGACTAGGTGAAATATTTATATGAACAAGCGGAATTCCACTTTTTGGTGATTACATTCATTCCTTATTATCACATAGTGATTCTCTTTCTTTTTTTTTTCTTTTTTTTTTTTGGTCAAACATAGTGATTCTCTCAGGTAACTTTGCGTGTATAAAATAAATGGAGGGAACATACGTGAATGGATGTGGATTTTTCAAATTATATATATGAAGGCAGCAGGGCGTACAGAACTACCCTTGAAACCTCGTAACTTGGTCTTGGTGTAAGCAGTCGTGGAAGCTGCTTCAGCCATCATATTTTGCATGTATGCCACCTTGCTATAGCTATAGCTATATGCATCCTTCAAACCTTCTTATAAATAAAACTCTCTCTATCTGACCATCTCAACTTACACAGAGAGACACACATAAAGAGATAGGAGCTGAACAAAATGGTGATGGTGGTGGTGAAGGTAACGGCAGTCTTGGCTTTCTTAATAATCACTTTCTCTTCAAATTTTTCCGATGCTCATTGTTTCGACGATGCAACCCCGTTCCTCACGAGTCCAACGTCGTCGTCCAAGTCGAAGTCGTCATCGTCATCGTCATCTGAAGGGTGTTGTGATTCCTGTATATGCACAAGGACGATAACTCCTCAATGCCAGTGTCTTGACGTAGGGGAAGAATGCCACTCGGCTTGTGACAAGTGTCTTTGTACGAGGTCCAATCCTCCACAATGTCATTGCTCTGACATTACTGATTTCTGCTACGAATCATACAGCTCCTATATATGAATATGATGCTAGCTGCTCATATAATATAATAGAGCTGACTATAATTATGAACAACTTGATGATGAGCAAGTTTAAGTATCTATAATAGCTAGCTTGCCAGGCTTTGTTTTTTATGAGTAGCGGTTGTGGAAAATAAATGAGAGCGATCTTAGAGTAATAAGGGTCTCATGATGTGCATGCATGGCACCAGTTTTGCTTCTCTAGCTCTGCAAACTGGTTTCTGCAGGTTTTTAATACACGAGCACCTTTCTTTAAGATTTGAATCTTGTTAAAAAATTTATGAACTACTCCACCCTATCTTAAATATAAGTTTCAAAATGGAGAATATATAGGTACGTCTTAAAATATAATCTTCGTTTTAATTTTGTCTCATTATTTATTGTTTTGTTTTTTCAATTTTACCCTTGTTGACTGCATGTATATAATGCATATTTTTTTACTACTAACTGTTTGTGAAGTGAATTAATTAAGAAGGTGGATGAGATTTATATTTATGAGTGAGGGTATGGTTGAAAATAATATATATTACTTATATATTTATTAATTTTAACTACTTTCTTAATAAATAAAAAATGGTTATTTGAAGCTTATATTTAGGGATGCAGGGAAATATTAATCTTTTCAATTTCAAGTTTACTTTTGTCGAGTTAATTAATCCCACACTTGCCCAGATTTAAATTATTGTAATGTAATTTTATAATAAATTAGATCTTATATTAAGGAGTGAAGTTAGTGCAAGAGTTAATATTATGTGTAAGTAAGTAAATTGCACAATGATTGGAACAAACTCCGGTTTCAACAGTTAAAACAAGCTAACAAGCCGAAATGTCAGACCAAAAATGACTACATAATTTTTTTTTTACATAAAAATGATTTATTTCTCCGTATCCCAATGATACTCCCGGTTCATGTTAATTAGATGTTAGGCAAAGCTCTTATATGAGCGTTGAAGGAAGTAAAAGGATAATCCCAAATATAATTAAAAAGAGGTTAAAGGGCTTTTTTTTTTTTTTTTTTTTTTTTTTATGAACTATCTCGAGATGAGCATTGGTTATCTTAAAATATTTATTGGAGCGGCGAAATATCGTCTCTTAGTGTCAAAGTGGTTGCAATGTTGCCCTTCAAAATACAATGTTGACTTTTGTATATATGTAAAGAACATTTTTGCCCCGAAAATATAATTTTCTTAAAAAAGTAACTAGCATCTTAAGGTTTAGTAATGTGGAGTAATTTATATGTAGTAATATTATTAATTTATCATTAGTACGTAATCATAGATTTTTTATTATTGATTAAAATATTTATTAGTTGGGAAGTCATATAACACTTAAACATAATATTGCTACATGTTTCAATAAAAAATAAAATAAAAAATAAAAAATAAAAAACAAGGAGTGTCAAATGCTTGATATTGTTTAACTTTAGATCATGTCACTTATTTCTTTAGGTAAAAATATTCTTTAACACAAAATTAATTAAAGATAAACGTCAATATTAATATTCATTAGTCAAAAGGCAATATTGCAACCATTTTAACATTTCAGGGAAAATATTACTTTAATGAATGGTTTAGGAAAAATCATTGCTCCTTGTGAAATAGTTTTAAGGGTAAAATTTCTCTTTAAGCCTTCAAAAATGTCCCTATATATCTTTGTTTTTATAAGTGCTTCAACCTCGTCAATGCAGCATTAAAAATAAAAAATAAAAATCTATTTTGAAAACAATAATTTAAATTTTTTAAATTCAAATAAAAAAATTATATTTCAAAACTTATTCAAATTGATTATTAAAAATATTTAAAATGATTACTAAAAATTAGTAAATGGATTATTAAAACTGTTAAATATGAATACTAAAATTAAATATAAAAAATGAGTGATAAAAAAATTATCTGAGAAAATACTTTAAGGCAAAATTGCACTAAAAATTCTTGGGAGGATCTCCTATAATGACAATTGAAATGGAAAAATCTAATATAAACAAGCTGGTAAACTCAATAAATCTTAAATTAGGTTAATAATCCAATCTAGGATATTTAAAATTAGTTATTTTCCAATAATACCCCTAAAATATTACCAAATTATTTTAGAATGCTAAGTGCTACTTGAAAAAAAAAAACATATTTTAGAATGATGAATGCCTGCATCTTCATTTCATGGACTTTCTCAAGAGTTGATGGTGAGGTTAAAATTGCACCTAAAAAAAAAACTTTAATAACAAAATTGCATTGCAAAATATTTAGGGTGCTGGATCACCATTAATTCTTAATATATACAGTAGATAGAATAGTTATATTAAGAATATTTACTGGAATTAAAAAAAAACTAAGAAAATTCGTTGGCCATTTTGGGCCTTTCGCAAAGAGTAGGACTAATTTTATTTTAGGAGAAATTCTATATAAAGATGCCTGAAATGTGGAAATTATAAATCAGGTTGGAAAATTTAATAAATCTCTAATTAAGTTATTGACCCAATTTAAGATTTCAAAATGTGAGTAAAATGACTTTATTATCTTCTCTTGGTCTCCTCTTAAGAAGGTTTCATTGCTCCCTAACTTTCATTTTCAAGAAGTGTGTATTAATGTTAATACATAATAAAATATAATCTAATTCACTTAAAGTAATGAAATTTTTTGTGTTGTGGAAGGATAATCGAATAATTCAACCTTCTAGGGGCGTTCGTCAGGGTGACCCTTTATCACCATATTTATTTAATTTAGTTATGGAAAAACTGTCTCATATCATTTCCATAGCTATTAATGGTGGTCTTTGGACCCCTATTAAGATGGGAAACGGAGGCCCCCTAATTTCTCATTTGATGTTTGCTAATGATCTTGAGCAATTGGATATTGTTATAAAATGTCTATCTTTGTTTGAATAGATTTCAGGTCTAAAACTAAGCATTGAGAAAACGGTGATTTACCTTTCTAAGCACACACCAAAAGAATTGGTTGTTTCTTTGGCAACTAAGAGTGGATTCAAGAGAGTTAAAAGTATTGGAAGATATTTAGGCGCTTGGATGGTTCATGGGAGAGCAACTAAACAATGTTACCAGTATATTGTGGACAAGCTATGGAGGAAGCTAGGTGGGTGGCAATAGTAGTGTTTTTCTCAGGCAAGTAGAATAACTCTTGTCAAGTCAGTATTATCTACTATCCCTTACTTTCATATGCAATATGCGAGCCTCCCATTAAATATATGCAATGAGATTGATAGAATTCAAAGAAATTTCATCTGGGGTGACTCCCATCTATGGAAAGCTCACCATGCTATAGGCTGGAATGTATTGACTACTCCTAAACCTATGGGCAGGCTTGGTTTGAAATCGGCTTCAATTATGAATGATGCATTTCTCATGAAGTATGGTTGGAGATTTCAAAATGAGACAGATGCTCTTTGGGTTCGTTTTCTACGGGGAAATATAAGGTTCAAAATGGTCAATTACCTCTATTTAAGGTTGGATGTTCACCTTCCTAGAGCACTTTATGTAACATTTTTAATAAAATGAAGGATAGGGTACTATAGGAGATTGGAGATGGGGCTTCTATCTCATTTTGGAAAGACAAATAGGTATCCTCTACTATTTACCTGCAAGATTATGCATTAAGTCTCATTCCTGATGATATACGGGAATGAATGGTTGCTACATTTATTGGTCAAGATGGTCGTTGGGACCTGTCACTACTACATAGTCTTCTTCCTTAGATTGTGATTGGACTAATTAGAGGTATGCTCCCTCCCTCCGCTGATGATGGTCCGGATCGATCTTTCTGGTTGGTTGGAGATTCAACTGGCGTTAGTGTTAAAAGTTGTTACATATATTTAGCCGAAACTAGATTTCAAAACTGTTTTATAAGTTGTGACATATGGAGTAAGTTATGGAAGTGGGAGGGACCTCATAGAATACCAATTTTTGGTTGGAAATTATTCCACCAGAGGCTCCCTTTACGGTCGTGGATCGTTTCTTGGTCTGGCAATGATGGCCTTTGTCCAGTGTGTCATTGAACAGAAGAGACTAGCTTACATGCGTTTAGGGACTGCCATGTGGTTTGTGCTTTCTAGTATGAAGTGTTACCCACTGATCAGTTCCACTCGTTTTGTCATTGTGACTGGACTGACTGAGTTAGGGAAAATTGGATGTGTGATGACGTAGGATTTGGCGGATATCTTTGGCATGCTGTATTTATTGTTTCCTGCTGGTTCATTTGGAAATGGAGGAATGTTTCCATCTATAATTTGCAAGATAAGAGTGATAGATATTGGCCCAGGTCTGTCTTTCAATTTTTGGAAGGTATTAAAATGGCAACTATTAAAGTAGGGGTTAGCAGATCAGGACACTATCCCACTATTGTTCGTTGGGCTTTCCCTGAAGCACCGTTTGTGAAACTCAATTCTGATGGGACCTTAAAAGGTCATTACGGGTGGTGGCATATGGGGGTTTGCTGCGAGATTATTCTGGTAACTGGCTTGGAGGTTTTTTTGCACGACTTGGAAGGTGCTCGGCACTAGCAACTGAGTTGTGGGGAGTTTTGAGGGGACTAGAGATGGCATGAGAGGCGGGTCGGAGACATGTAGTGGTTAAAAGTGACTGTCAAGCAGTCATCACATTACTTTCTAAAAAGGTAATGTGTAACATCCTAATTTTATTTTTAGGATTTAATTGTGATAATGAAATAGTTATTTATGATTATTGTAATTAAATTGTAATTTTGGAAAAAAAATTAATTAAAATTAATAATGATAAAAGTTGGGCCTTTGTAGTAATTTCCCATCTCAATCTCAAAAAAAAAAAAAAAAAGAGAGAGATGGATGCGTGCGAGAAAAAAAAAAACAAAAACAAAAATTGCACCGCCACTTTTATTGAGGGGGTGACTCACCCCCTCTCTTTTTCCATCTATATATATTAGATGGTTTGTGGCGATAAAGAAGAGAATCGAGACGGAGAGAGTGATTGAGGGCGAGAGAAAAGGGAGAGGAGAAGAAGATCTGTGGATATTTGAGTCTTTTGAGGTATGTTATTTATTTTATAAGATTATTTTGATAGTTAAATTAACTTCTTTTTAATAAACTTCCTTCATGAAAGTTGTTCTATATATTTTACTCTTTCTAATGAATATAATAGGATTAAAGGCCTAATTTGCCATGGAAGTTTTGCTAAGGGAGCGCCCAAGACACTTGGAAGTTTTTTTGGTACCAAATTTGCCCCGAAAGTATGAAAAAGGTAGCAAATTTGCCCTTCTATTATGTTTGACAGAGTGTACACATGGCATGCCACCTCATGACACATGGCATGCCACCTCATCAACCTGAATAAGAGTTAAGTATCATTTTTGCCCTGGAAGTTTTTACTAAGAGCAAGTTTGCCCCAAAAGTTTTCACTAAGGAGCAATTTTACCCTGAAAGTTTACAAAAGTATCAATTTTGCCCTTCTTTCCCACATATTAAATTTGACTATTAAATCAGTCAAAGACCACACATGTCATGCCTTGAAAAGGTCGAACTTGGAGTCAAAGAAGGAGATCCTTGAGATGTTGAGCTCAAAGCGGCCAGAATTTGTGAAGCCGGCCCAGTCGCGAAACATCACTTATGATCTAAGCAAATGATCGATCTATACAAATGTAAATATTATCACTATTGATTTGTTTTACTGAACCAATTTTTAGAACAATTTATTTCTCGTTTTGCGTTTCATTTGCTTAGATCATAAATGATGCTTCCTCTGGGTTTTGTGACAGACCTTTCAGTCCCTGTGACCAGTTCGGCTTCACAAATTCTGGCCGCTTTGAGCTCAACATCTCAAGGATCTCCTTCTCTGACTCCAAGTTCGACCTTTTCAAGGCATGACATGTGTGGTCTTTGACTGATTTAATAGTCAAATTTAATATTGGGGGACAAAATGGCAAAATTGCTATGTTTTGTAAACTTCCAGGGCAAAATTGCTCCTTAGTGAAAACTTTCAGGGAAAAATTGATCCTCAATGAAAACTTCCAGGGCAAAAATGATACTTTTGATTGATGAGGTGGCATACCACGTGTGATGAGGTGGCATGCCACGTGTGTACTCAGTTAAACTTAACGGTCAAAATTAACGGAGAGGCAAATTTGCTACCTTTTTCATACTTCAAGGGGCAAATCGATACCAAAAAAACTTCCGGGTCTTTGCGCTCCTTAGCAAAACTTTCGTAGCAAATTAGACCTTTAACCCAATATAATATTATGTTGGTTAGTGAAAATTTTGGGGTTATGATTTTGGAAAAGTTTTGAGTTTTTATAATATATGATTGTATATATGTATAGAACGATTAATAACTAGTTTTAATTGGTTCAGCATTTTTGATTGGTTGTTGTAGAAATTTAAATTAATTTTTCTATTTAAGAAGTTTAGAATTTACATCATACTAAATATTTCTACCGATTAAAAGTTGTGTAGATTTTGTTTTGGGATAATAGAGGAATTCGAGATTTTAATCAGTTGGTTTTGGAGTTTGAAGGATTAAACTATCGTTTTTAGTTTTTATTATGATAATATATACTTATTTGAATTTGTGTAATTTAATATATATGAAATTATAATTGTGATGATGTAGAGTTTATTTGTGACCTAGGTGATTATTCGTGTTTTACTCTTCGAGATAAGGTTTAACTTAGAGTTGAGGTAATCGGGATTAATTTATTTTATATGCTTGTTTTGGACTGTAAGATGTTTTTTAAACCTTATGTTCATATGAAGTTATTTCAGTGAAGCGATGTATTTTCCATTTTGTATGTATATATGAGTGAATATCATTATTGAGATTGTTATTGTGGTGATTGTTATGATGTTTGTTGTGGGTTGTTGTATATTGAATAATACATTTTGTCAGATATTGCCGTTATGATGTTTGTTACGGGATGTTGTTTATGGAATAATATATTGTACAATGTTTTTGGGCAATTGTGGTGCCGTATTGTTTATCCATTATGGATATGTTGGGTTGTGCGGAAGAAATTTAGGGTGAAATTGTGCCCATCAGCTCTCTCATTCCTGGCCCGGAATTCGAGCTAGTGTTTTGGGCAGACACCTCCCTGTTATGGTATATTGGTGGTAACATGGGAGGGGACAGTATTCTTGAAGTGACTAGCTAACCTTAGCCAAATGTACTAGCACTGATAGGCTGTACCACGTTCAGACGATATAAGGAGGAGCAGGATGGATGAGTGGGGATGATTCTAATTATTGTTAATTATTATGGATTAATTAATTATTTGTTGTTGATTTTATAAATGTGTTAGTAAACCTGCTTCTCTAATTTGTAATCATTTCTGCATATTTGATAAATTAATTTTGGTTACTGGGTATTAATATTTTTCAGGCAAGACCTTTGATTATATTAGTAGCAAAGGGAAGCAACTAGAGGCGTAATAGTTGTGAGCTTTGTAAGCCTCTTTTAGTATTGGTGTTATAATGATTTCTATATTGTCATTCTAGGGTCCACATGTTTACTATTTTAACTAGAGTAAAATACTCTAATCACCCCTCTATTTTACTTTAGTTACAGCACCTCCCTCTATTTTGAAAACCCATATAGACCTCCCTTATATTTTGAGATTCTATTTACATCCACCCAAACCGTTAGTTGACCGTTAAGTTTGACTTTTGAACTTTTGTTTTAGCAAAATACCCTATTTTAATATTAGAATTATTTAAAAATATATATATGTATGTGGGCAAAAAAGAAAAAAATTATACCACCAAATTTTTATCCTAATATATATTACTTTCTAATATGTTAAAATTTATGAATTTTGAGATTATAAAATTTATAATTTTAATTTTTTACCATATTTATTGAAAATTTATTTATTTTTAGTTTCTTAAATGACTAAAAATATATATCAAATATATTATTTTCTATCAAATATAATAAACTATATATATTTGAGAGATTGTATTAGGTCATTTAAATTTAAATTTTGATATTTTTCTACAAACATTTAAAAAACTTACTTAAATTTTTAAAAGTTTGTGATATTTACAAGTTGTCAATTAAAATTTAGAGTAAAATACTCTAACCACCCTTTTGTTTTGTCGTAATTACACAGATCTCCCTTCTATTTTGTAACATGTGCTTAAGTCCAAACCATTAACTCTGTTAAGAGTATTGCAAAAACATTCTAAAAATATATTTTCAATTGAAATTTATAAAATTTATTTACTCATTTGCCCTTAATGCTAAATCCTAAATTTTAATTGACAACTTGTAAATATCACAAACTTTTAAAAATTTAAGTAATTTTTTTAAATGTTTGTAGAAAAAATATCAAAATTTAAATTTAAATGACTTAATACAATCTCTCAGACATATATAGTTTATTATATTTCATATATATTTTTAGTCATTTAAGAAACTAAAAATAAATAAAATTTTAATAAATATGGTAAAAAACTACAATTATAAATTTTATAATCTCAAAATTCATAAATTTTGTAACATATTAAAAAGTTAAGAAAAAAAATATTAGGATAAAAATTTGGTGATATAAATTTTTTTTTTGCCCACATACATATATATTTTTTAAATAATTATAATGTTAAAGTAGGGTATTTTGGTAAAACAAAAGTTCAAACGTCAAACTTAACGGTCAACTAACGGTTTGGGTGGATGGAAATATAATCTCAAAATATAAGGGAGGTTTGTGTAACATAATTTTAGTTTTAAGGGAAGTCTTTATGGGTTTTCAAAATAGAGAGGAGGTGTGTAATTAAAGTAAAACGGATGGGTGGTTAGAGTATTTTACTCTTTTAACTATTGGGATGACTGTTTATTTATGTAACATCCCAAATTTTGGGATTTGAAATTGGATTATTATATGAAAATTTAAATGTGAAAATTTGGCTTAAAATAGTTATGAGAATAATTATTGGAAATTTAGGTTTTTTTTCCGTAATTTATTTTGGAAAATAATTATTCAAATAAGGAATAAATTACGTCTAAAAATTATAGAAATAATATATATGAATTAAACAATGGAAATTGGCCAAATGATTAATTAATTATTTGGAGGATTAAGGCATGTCTTCCTTGACTTTTAAATTTAAGGAAAATTAATAAGAGATAATTTATGGCTTAAAATTTTTGGATCAAAATTAGATGGCCTAGTGGAATTAATAAGCGGGATTAAGGATTTATTTCGGAAGTTTATTTGATGATCAAGTATTAATTAAGAAGGGGTAAAATGGTAACTTTACTACCCAAACTTGCAAACAAATGTGGGCAAATTCAAAGCCAATTATTCATCAACATTTTTCAGTCTCCTTTCGGTACAGGAAAGCACTCACGGCCCATGAATAAAGTTTAGACCCAACCCATTTTCATTAATTCTCCAACCTTTTTAATGCAACACATCTATTATTTAATGATCCCATTTACTCATTCCACTTTGTTAAACACATTGAGCCCACCTATTCATTTTTCATTTCCATTTCCCACGGCCCAACTACAGCAAAACACTAAACAACCCATTATTCCATTTAGTCATATTCTAGTAGCATTAATAATGATACTTGCCGCCAACGAGAGTTGGCGTAGATGGTAAGGGATTTAGGATTAGGCCTTTGGGTCGTGGGTTCGATCCCTCTGCCGTCGGACTCCTTTTGGTAGGCGATCTCGTAAGTCCCCGATAAGTGCTCATAGAGCCGGCCGTCTTGCTGGCCTTGTGGGGACCGATGTCGAACCCCTCCAAAACTTTTTAATATCAAAAAAAAAATAAATAAATAATGATACTTGCCGCTTCTCGAACTCGTGGCTTGTTGGTTAGCGCAGATTTGCCTTTCCCTTCAAATGTCATGGGTTCAATTCAGCATCATCAATAATGTAATAATGATACTTACCTCCTGATCCTTCTCATTGCCAGTTCGAACTCATGGCGATGCAATTAAGGGCTGAACCCCCCTTCCAAACCAGCAAACCCAAGTCTCAAAGGCTATTTAGTCTCTAATACTCCCACGGTATTTTATATATATATATATATATATATAAATACTCCCTCACACGCGTCGAGAGCAAATATCGGCAAAACATGATCTCTCGGCCGAGATCACGCCGAGAGATCATCGGCGTCTTTCATGGGATGGAGAAGCGAGTTAGCAACGTCAAATCTCGACAGCGGCTCCCCATGCTTTTCGAGACCAACAAAGATCACACCATTCAACGGAAATGCGGGAGGAGGAACCGAGAGTTTGAATAAAAACAAGGACCGAGTTTCAGCAGAGCAGGGACCGGACCCTTCCAGTAATATATATATATATATATATATATTCATTGCTCTTTATTTCTTTTATTATCTACGTTGCTGCAACTAGAACCAAGTGTGAGAAAGAGAGAGACGAAGGAGGAGAGAAAGAGAGAGAGTTCAACGGTTTAGTGTGCTCTGCGTCTTGCACTTGAAAACAGGGGTGTTTGGTTTTCATTGGAGATCACATCTTGCGAGCTAGAGCTGAGGGTAAGCTTCGGGTCTCTCTTCCTCTTAGTTTCTATGATTTCTAGAGTGAGTTTTAGAGGAATAAGCCACCAGAAATAAAACTATAAGCCTCTACTATATGAAACTGGAAAAAAAAAAAAAAAAAAAAATTCACTATCTGCTAATAAATATGCATGAGTATTCACTATGCTATTGTATAAATATCGCTCATGGCCATTTTGCTTCCTTCACACACACAATATCATTATATATATATATATATATATATGGATAGAATCAAAACCTTATACTTTGCTGATACATGACACAGCGCTATAGGTATAAAAGAGTGAAGGAAAACAAGAAAGAAAAACTTTGCTTGCATATATCACTGGTTGGAAACGAACGAGCATGGCATATATTAAAAACTTACTGAGTTCATATATATGTAGACAATATTGTTGCACTGATATGAAGAGAGAGAAGGAAAAACTGATATAAATACATTTGAAAGAAATTTGTTGTATATTGAATATATATATATATATATATAAAAACACTCAAATGATAAGAATGGGGTCAAAAGAATTGAAAAGTTGTCAGGTGTCCTTTTCTTAATTTATTAGCTTCATACGTATGGGAATAAGTATACACACACAAGCACACTTGGGTATTAAATTGTTTCATGAGCTATAGAGATTATATATATATATATATATATATATTTGTGGCTTTAACATCTTTACATGAAAAGGAAGTAACTGATACCTCATACTTGAAGTTTTAACATTTTGCTTTGGAAAACCATGAGAAATATTATATGTGATACCTTAAAGCATGTTTTGTATGGTGATTAATATTTATTAAGCTCTTAATTTAAAGTGTTGGAATAGTCTATGAGGGTTTAAAATTATTATAGAGAAATAATAATAAATAAATAGTAATAAATAATATTATTAAATAAGGAATAAATAATAAATAGAAAAGGGAATTATTAATAAACAATAAAGGGAATTATTAATAATAAATAGGAAAGGGTATTATTACTTAGCAATAAATAGAAAGGAAAATTAATAGTTACAATGGTCTCACCGATTTTTTAGTCCTATCATAATTTGCCCACTTCAAACATTCCAAATTTATTATTATAATTTGTATATTTTGTTAATTTTATGAAATTATAAGTTATAATTTTATAAAGACTTTTAGAAAAGTTAGTAATGGTTAGTAAATTAGTTGTGGTAGATTGATTTTGGCGTGTGTTTGAGCTCTTGAATAAGGAGCAAAGGATAATATAGTTAGCTTCAGCGAGAGGTAACCACTTTCCACTTGTTATGTGTATTAGTATGTTGTTTGTGAGTATTTTGTGAACTGATTACGAATATCTTAATAGAAATTGTCTTGTGGAACCTTATGATTTGAATTGTGAATATATATATATATATATATATATATATGTATAAGAATTGAGAATTGAGATATTATGACATATATATATATATATATATATGAGAATGATTTTAATTACATGATATGAACGGGAAAATCTTGAAAAATCCCTGTTGAGCTATTTATTTATTGTGATAATTATGGTAAGGGTTGAATTAAGAAGAAATGGAGTAGTTGTTCCACCACGTGGTGAGGCCTCCATTGGTGCACAATGGTTGGCTTTCTATTGTCCCACCAGTTCAATATGCCCACTAGTTCAATGAGGGCTTACGACACCCCACTAATTCAATGAGGAAAAAAGACTCATGGTCTGGGACATGTACTCTGAGGGTTTTGGTTGGTCCTCATCACATGACCAAAGGTGAGCTTTTTGAGTAACCACTAATATGGATGTAACTTAGCCCATGGGTCTAGTCGGAGGAAATAAGGCGGTTCGGTTGGATTGATGGGAGGCATATTGGGAATTGTGTTAATGAAAACTGTGATACGTAATTTCTGATACATAATTTATAATATGAAATTTTTGTGATATGGATATTGGTGAATTATATTTTTTTTTTAATAATACTTTGTTATATAAATTGTTCCACGTGACAACGACTAGCACATATTAGTATTCGTAATGAGTTAGATTGATGGTTACCCACATTTTTCGATGATAGTTCTCGTACGGGACCATCGGGGAAGACTTCTAAGCTTAGGCTACTTCTTTGAAAGTAGTGCTTCCATCTTTTGGTATATGTTGGATGATTGTATATTTTCATGTTAAGGCTCTTTTTGCATACTCGATTTATTTTGTATATTTTGGTAAGTGACGAAGCATTACTTAGTTGTTGATCAACCCTTAGTTTGTATTTATGTTAAGTTAAATGGAGGAGGTTACAATTTTACTTGTTAAACCAAAGGTTTTATTTTATACGATATAATATTTTAATGAATCCACAGTCAAAACTTGTGTGGAAATGTTTTGGTATAAACCCTTTGTTGTGGATTTGGTGTTGTAAAACTCGTGGGCTGTGTACTCTTCCACTTGATAATTGTGCCCAGAGTTTTGGATATTGTGCTTGAGAGTTTGTGGGCGAAATTTGTGCCCTGGACTCCGATGTACATATTTTTGTAAAGAAAAGAGTTTTTCTTAATCTCTTGTTAATCATGTTTAATGAAAACATTATGGTTAATTATTGTTTAGTAAGGAAGGGTCTTTTCATAATGTAGCTCGTAAGTCGCATTTGGTGTCTAAGATACGAGCAGTTACTCGCCATCAATGGAATATACGGTTCTATCATGTCCTTAGAGAAGGGAATCAATGTGTGGATTGATTGGCTAATATGGTCCTATCCCATGTGGAGATCCCTGATGAAGCTCATTTCTCTCACCCTCCTACTAGACTTTATCACTTTCTTCTAGGCGATGTGATGGGAGTAGCTCATACTTAGGAGGGGTTGGGACCTTAGTCCCTTTTTGTTTTTCCTTTGTCTTCTTGTTGTTATTTGTTCGATCACTTGGTATCAAAAAAAAAAAAGAATAATTCAAGTAAGAAAAAGTAAAAGCATAACCCCAATATCTTTGTTTAAATGATTTTTAGTTTAATATTAAGAAAATAAATTATTTTTACTTGAATTTTCTAATGAGAAGAAAATTAAACTACTTTAATTAAAAATATATATAACTTGCCCGATATATCAAAGTATGTATAAAAAATTCCATTAAAAAATTAAAAAAAGTCTCATTACTCATTAGCGTAAAAATACAGTAAACTATATGTCACACTAGTCATACTCATAATTGTGAGATTAATGTAGTTAGATTTTCTTTTTATTGAAACAAAAAGTTAAGTCCTATTCTTCTGAATATAAAATTTGTATTCACAATATTCAACTAAAAATCAATTAATTGATGTTGGGTACTATGCTTTTCTTTTTATTTTCTTTTAATTTTTATTTTTCTAGCTTGAATTATTCTTGATTATTCTTATAGGCACAAAAATTTCTATGATTTATCTATTTCTATGATTTAAACTAATCAAATTATAATTTATTATATATTAATGTTACTATGTGTGTGTTTATGTACTTATTATATTGGCAAAATTATTGTGTTGGCAAAAAATATATATATACTCATTGAGAAATTAAAGTTATAGAGCAATGAAACTCTAATTGAACAAAAAAAAAAAAAAAAAAAAAAAAAAGCAATGGAACTTATTCAAAAGAAGAGAGAGATTAGGAGAGCAATAAAGTCATTTTACTTATATTTTAAAATCCTAAATTACGTCAATAATTCAATTAGGAATTTACTTAGTTTAATAACTTGATTTAGAATTATTTCAAACAGCTTTATATGGGATTTCCTTTTTATTTTATAGGTGTAAAGATGGTATAAGCCCAAGAAGAAGGATTGTGTCTCAAGTCTCAACTCCTAAATAATGAATTGGTACTAATAAGAGTAAAAAGTTATTGCCTTACAATAAAATGAATTAAAGTTTGAATTCTCACTAAAAAAAACCGTAAGACTCCCCAATATATATATTTTTTTTTTTTTTTTTTTTTTTTTTTTTGGGCCTGAAAATATACTCACCATCTCTATTAAGAAAGAAGAATCCCCCACCCAAAAAAAAAAAAAAAAAAAACTACTAATCTTACACCTCCATCTCGCTATGAAATTAATCAGCATCAATTTATGTTTTGGTAGATGTAAAAATTTACAATTTTAGTTATGAAAACACTAGACTACTATACTATTAGAACTAAAGAACACAAGAATGCAAAACAATTGTCTTAAATGAAATAAATGGTGTCTTAATTATGATTGATTCCCTTGGTTGACATCATTTATAACAAAAGAAAATAGAACATGACTTAACCGCAAAAATAAGTCAGCTACCTCCAAACAGCAAAAAACTGAGATAAAGTCTTCTAGAACAATCATTGAACAAAAAGCCTTATTCAAGGGAAATAAAAAAAGGAAACTAATTAAAAACGAAATTAAATCAGAATGATTATATAAAGACACTTTCTAGATGCTCCTTGAATGCTTCTTGCTTGTCACATGGTATTTTTTTTTTTAAGTGAATTCTCTAATCTAGACATCACATGAGTTTTGTGCATTATTTTGTTGGGCTTCTAGCAAAGCAACCACCATTCTTGGATACTTGTTTAGCTAATTAAAAATGCAACTTCCAAATAAATGGACTCTAACTCTTTAAACTTGCTTATCAAACAATTCAAGGCCTTTTTTGTAACTATAGTCCTTGCTATTGTTATTGGGCTTCCAATGTCTTATATTGGATCTTTCGAGAGAAGTTAGACTTTCATTCTAGAGTTTGGGCTCCTTCTCTCACACCCTACTCTTTCTTTAAAGTTAGGTACATATCAGTCTCACCAACATCTATTGGGAGTAAATGAAAAAGAATTTACGCTCCCTTAACGACGTCCTTAGTTTAAGACATGAAAATTGAGAAAATAGTTTTGGGAACTCTTCTCATGACCGTGGGCCTGATTCGAGACGAATCCAGATTAGTCGGAACCAAAGATTCCGGTGAACCGGGTGAGTAACCAAAAAACATATCATATAGTCTCAGCTTTCTTATAGGTTCTTAAAATTTCAAATGGTTATTTACCTCTGGGCAAAAATTTAGTGAAAGATGTATTTTATAATGGATAATACTTAATTTTCCTTATATCTATTATGTACTGTTATTTAGTTACTTATGTGATTGAATAACTTGAAATAATGATATAAACAACTTAATTTTTTTCCTTGTGTAATTTAGCTCAAACAAAAAATTGTGAGCATTTTTAATTATTTATTTATAAATAATATGACTCATCTTCATCGTTAAAAGTCAGAATCTGACTTTTTCATAATCTATTAGAACCCTACCAACTACTATTTACACCTCATCTTAATACCCGCCACGTTGATCTCCTCCGGAGGATTATTTTCTTCTGTTTGTACTTTTCATTTTCTTCCCATTTTCGAGCGCCTCTGTCGTCAGTCGTCAGTCGTCACTTTTTTACTCTGTCCAGTGACGCAGGCGAGCAAAGAGGTTTGATTTACTTTTACGAGCGTTCATCCGTTCACCATGATTTTCAAGTACAGTGCATTCAGTCATACCCCCGCCCGGTACCTCTCTCTGTTCATCGTTTTTCTTCTACTTTTTTATTTTTTTGGTTTATTTCTTCAATTTCTCTCGAGCTGTTGAATTGACTTTCTCAAAATTCTGGTGTATGCTTTTCTCTATGGAAATTTCTGTTTCCCTTTTTTTTTTTTTTGATGATGACGATGATGCTGACCTTCTTCTGATATTTCCTGTTACATTTGTGAACCCTTTTCTCAGCTCTATCTAACTTCTACCCTGAAATAGTTACACGGGCAGCTGCTTTTTTTCCCCTTTGAATAAACTCCTCTTGCTTTTCTTCACGGTATGAAGTATTCAGGTGTTTCTGCATTTGAAAGGACGTGGGTTCTTGTTTCACTACTAATGTGGGAAATCAAAAAAGGAAGACAAAGATACCAGGAGATTTGAAGATTAATGAGAAGATTGCAGCTATTTTGTTTTAGGCAAATATTCTGTTTTAATTTTGAATCTTTATCATTTATTGTCATTTTTCAGAATATTACATTTAATTTTAGATTATAGAATGTTCTATCATTAATTCGGGTTAGGTCAAGGCCTATAACACCTTTAACACATATGCTTTCTACGTCTTAAATTGAGTATTGAGTTTTCTTCAGAATGAGTTCTTTCCCCCTTTGTCTCTTTAATTTCGTCAATCTGTCTGTTCTTCTTTCCTCTCTTCCCCCCCCCCCCCCCCCCCCCCCCCCAAAAAAAAAAAAACACCACAATGCATTTTGAATTCAATCCTCTAGTAGTACACTACTAGTGTTTAATGCTGTGAAAGATTATGAATTTACTTAAAGAGAAATAATCAGGATGCATTGGGCGTATATAATGGGGTTTAAGAAAAAATGGTAAAGATATTCAAAGAAATAATTCTGCCTTTAAATCATGGGGAAGAAAATTTTATTAATTTGCTATTTTAAATCTGTAGATCAGGCAACTACCCTGAGGGCCAGAACTCCGAAGCATGCCCTGAAAAAAAAACATTTCATGTGTGGTTGCCTTCTTCCACGAGGAAAGTACTACTGCTACTGTATTTAGAGCAAACCTGAACCTTGGTGAATAAATAGCCTTTTTCTGACTGCTGGTTTGATTCTTTTTCTACATGTCCATCCGACAGCTCGCTGATCACATTTGTTCAATTTTGTGTTGATTATGTATATTGGCCGATATTAAATGGTAGCTTAGAAATTCATTAATTACGATCCTTTTATCTAAAAAAAATTTTTGGTTCCATTAAATTAGTGGATAGCAATCACATTTTAAGCTCCTATATCCCAAATGATGCCTTAATACTCTTCTCTTTTGCAGGCTTCTCTGCAGCTGACAGCAGGGAAACCAAAAGCTTTATGCCAGAGCATTTCAAAGCAGGCAGGCTCAATAGCAGTGGAGAAAATTTAGATAAACTTCATTTTGCAGCAATATAATGAATGGAAAAACTGAAATCAGTACTGACTTCTGGGTGGGGGAATTCAATGGAAAAGCTTTTACACCGACAAGATTAAAAAGGAAAGTCAGATCAAAGAAGAAGGAGTATATTGGATGGGGATCGACACTACTAATTTCATTTCTTGAATCACTTGGTAAAGATACTAGCAAGCCATTAACTCAATATGATGTAACTGCTATTGTAAATGAGTATATTGTGAGGAATAACCTTATCCATCCTCAAAAGAAGAAAAGAATTGTTTGTGATGAAAGGCTCCATTCATTGTTTGGAAGGAAATCAATTGGCCGAGTCAAAGTCCATGAGTTGTTGGAGTCACACTTTGCTGCGAACTGTGATGAATCTTCTGACGATCCTTTATTAAACTCAGAAGATGATGAGAACAACTTGGCAACATGTGAATCCCCGAAGAAAACAACACCAGCGAGTAAGACAATATCAAAGAAAAGGGTTTCAAAAAAACCCAAGAGCTGTTTTGCTGCCATCATTCCTGCTAATATCAAGCTACTATATTTGAGGAAGAGCTTAGCTCAGGACCTTCTTAAAGACCCTGAAACTTTTGAGAGTAAATTAGTTGGAAATTTTATTAGAATAAGATGTGACCCAAATGATTATCTTCAGAAGAACTCCCACCAGCTTTTGCTAGTTACAGGTAATTTGTTTGTTGTAGGGTATCGTTTCACATATTTATGTAGGGTTAAGTATCATTTTTGCCCCAAAAGTTTTGCCTTAGGAGTACTGGGCATCCGGAAGTTTTTTTTGAATTAGTTTTCCCCCGAAGTTAAAAAAACATAGCATTTTTCCCCGGAAGTTAAAAAATCGTTATTTTTCTACGGTTAGGTTTTTGCTACGTTTTGTAAACTTTCAGGGCAGAATTGCTCCTAAAAAAACCTTCTAGATACCCACTGCTTCTCAACCAAGATTTCCGGGGCAAATTGCTAGATTTTGTTAACTTTCAAGTCAATTTTGCTCTTAAAGAAAACTTATAGGTGCCCTAGTGCTCCCAAGACAAAACTTCCGGGGCAAAAATGATACTTAACCGTATTTATATATGCTTCTATTTGAGCTTTTTAAAATTATCCCTCAGCAGCAGCATGGATTAGCTTTCTGAAAAACTTATCAAACACTTGAATTCATACTTGACTTGAAGCCTCTCAATAAAAGCAGCCTCAAACTTTATCATAATCTGATGTGTTTGACTCCATATTAAATATTCTTCTTTGATAGTTGATGTCCTCCGTATAGGGATCATAAACTTGTGTTATCTGGAGGCCTAATTGACTAGTTATTATTATTATTATTTTGATGAAAGCAAAAGATTCTTACTCAAACAAGGGAGAATGAGTAACAGCAGAAGATGAGCCCCTGGACTGAATCTTACCAAAACACAGGATTTTTCTTATAAAAAGAAATTGCTTATGCCAGTTACAAGGTCTTGGGCATTTGATGGCTCACATTGATGGCATGTTTTAATATGGAACATAATAGTTCATATTAACATGAAATACATTTTATATTTGTAGATTAAATGGTACAACTATATACTTAATGTCAAAAAGATGTTGTTAAGTAAGACAAGGATGACTTTGTGAACTGATTGGATATTGGAGTCTTGAGAATTCTTAATTATGTTCTGCAGGTTTAAGCCCTCTAGTAAAAATATCTTGTGCTAGAAATCATATTCTTCAACATCTTTATGCTTATCAGTTAAAATTGTTGCTATTTCATATTCCTTTCTTAATCAATGATTCTCTAGGCTTAATACTATTGTATGGCCTCTTCAATAATTATCTTTTCATGTTGCATGCTAAACACAATTTGTTTATGTGTTCACTTGCACTGCATATTTATAATATAAAATAATTCTCCCTGGGCTATCCTTTAGGTATAAAGAAGCGCCCTGGAATGAAAGATGGGAGTGGAGAAGTTGTCCTTCAAGTTTCTGGTTTCTTTAAAGATGTTGGCATCCACATGCTTTCTGATGATGATTTCACTGAGGTATGACTGATATTTTGTTTTTGTTTAAAATTTTATTTAGAAAAAATGATGTACTTAAGTTCTAAAACCATGTTCCAGCTCTCTACATTATTTCTATAATACCGAACAGTAGCTAAAAGGGAGGAGAGTGAATAAGCAGCATCATCCTCAGCCAGCCTATGGGAAGGGGCTGAGAATTCTCCCATATGAAAAAAGGGAGGAAAGTGAGGAGAGGGATGAAAGATGGTAGGGAAAAACTACAGTCAATTCAAAACGGTTGCTATAAAGGGATCCCACTATAAGAAAATGAAATAAATAACAAATCAGGAAATATATAAACGAATAAAAGTCAGAAAATACATAAAACTACAATATGTCTAAACTAGAGTTTTCTATGCCTAGAATAAGTTTTCCAGAACTTCCCATTAATCTATTAAATTTTTCCTTAAAAGTTATTTTGGTGTATATTATTGGTTTTGGTTTCAGGAGGAGTGTAATGATCTTTGTCAGAGAGTAAAAGGTGGCTTGCTCGAGAGGCCTACGATTGTAAGTTTTGTTTTAATATTCATTGAATTACTTCTAAAAAGTGTAGTTTCTGCGATGCTGCAGAACAATATAATGCTTTAGATAATGGATGGCAAGGAAAAAACAGCATTATCTGTCTTTACAATCGAAAGAGTTGTTTGCTCTTGAACTCTGGCTTTTCTAGGTTTGATTTGATTGTTAAATGTTAACCTCATTAGATATCAAAAGAGGGGATACCAATTTGCAATTTGAGACTATACTGGGACCTCACGGATCCCACTAAAATCTCCATGAAGTTGCAGGTTTTATGCCCCTGCAATCACTCATTGCTCAAGGGATCCTGAGGGTTTGATGGATCCTGAAAACAATGTAACAATTTGACTTTTGACCACACGTACTTTTGCTGGCTTCACCTTGTCCGTAACAAATTCCTTTTGATTCTCCTGGACCCTTTCACTGTCTAAAGAGATGTTGACAGTCTATCAATGAGCATTTAGCCATTGTTGAGGACTGGAAGGACCTGATGAAGGAACCAGATCCCATGTTTGAAGCTGAATATGCTTCAAAGTTAAGTTTAGCTAGCTTGATTAGGCTTTTCAATTTAAATACATACGAGTACATCTCTAGACTGTGACTAGACAGTATAATGGAGTCACTTGTATGTGTTTATCTCATAATATCTAGGACAGATCTCCCTTCTTTCTAAATTTACACTGTATGATCTTTTATAATATGAAACTGAGGGATTTTTTCCTTGTTGATGTCTGTTTTCATATTTTTCTTTTACCAGAAAAAATGATGATACTGAGACTTTAATTGAGTATACTTTTGCACTAGAGTTCATTATGCTTGGATAGAGCTGGATATTCAAGAGGAAATAGCACTTAATTTAATGCCCTAATTATTTAATATTTGCTGGAATTTATATAATTGGAAGTAGATTAGATTTTATTTTTTGAGACTAACAGGTAGCAGAGCGTTGAATTGAAAATATGCTAGCGTTGGCGCATCCTATGCATCCCTAAAAGTTGAGATTGAAATGTTGAAACGTGATTTTATTACTTCCTTCATCCATCAGTTATTTTTATTCAGATCCACTAAAAAATTAATGCTATTGGTAGTAGTTTTTTCATAAAAACTGAGATGATTTCATTGTAAAGAATTATAACCATTTTCAGAAGCTGCGACTTTTGTATTCTAGAAACTTAACATAGACATCAGTGCTTATTGCAGCTAACATTTCTCTCATCTGTCTATCTTCTTTCCCTCCCTTGTGTCTTTATCTCCCCGGTTTTCCTCTCTTCCTCCCTCTTTCCCACCATTTCTATGCAACAGAATGTCAATGACATTACAACCTTGCCTTCTTGAGTGATTCAGGGTTTTATGAATCTGAATAATTTATCACCATGACCTAAATGATTTTGTACTTGCAGATTTACTGTTACTATCATGGGCCCGAAGAGGGTTAGGTCAGTAGGGGACTCGTTTATGTGGAATAGAATTAGGAGAAAATCATTGGTAATTCAGTTGTTGGTAAAAATGGTGATGAGGCAGCAAAAGGACTAGAGAAGGAATTTCCTACTCATAATTTTGTGAGATGGAGTGAGGAGACTCTGGCCTCTGTAAAGCCAGAAAACCTTTGCTTCATCGGATGCTTATTTGCTATGCTCTTCTTTCTTTCCTCTTTCTTCTTAATCATCTGATACTGTCGACTAGCCATTCCATTTCTGTTGGGAGGGGATTTCAGCTCAATTTGTCCATAAATAAAAGATAAACTTATTGATGACTTTTTGTAAATATTGTAATCTCCAGCATCTTTCTTTTCTATTTTCTTCATTTGATAATGTGTTTGTGCTATATATTTTAGGTGGATTTTGAGCAAAAGGCTAGAATATTGCACAAGGATATGACAAAGCATGTGAGTGTAGGGCTAGCTATGCTTTCTATGTTTCTTTTCTTTTTTTGGTTTCAATCCAGTGTTTTTATTTGGGTTAATATGTTATTGTACTTTCCTTCATTGACACACTACTGACAGTCACCTCAAAGATCACAATATAATAAATAAAATTAGCATATCTGAAAGTAAAATCAATATATGGACATATTTTGCTTTTACTATATATCAATTATATGATATAATTCAAGCTATTTTTCATTGTTTGATTCAATACCAGTTTAATTTATGATTCAACAATTAGTCTTATAATTCATGATTTGAATTGCAATACACATTTGAAAACATGCTAGGCATATCCTAGATCTATTTTTGTATGCTCATTGTTTTCATGAAGTCAGTTATATAAACATTTTTCAAAATATATGTTTTGATGTCATGCCTTATTCTTATGTCCTGTGTCTATGCTTCAGATATTACAACTTTAGTGTAATTTACTTGCTTGTTTTGACTATCTAGTATCTACAACATCTTGATCTTTTGATTCTTCACCTGAGTTTGTTTCTTTCTCATTATGTGGTGAATTTGTTGTAGTGGCTTGCAAGAGAACTTGCCATGTTAAAGAATCTTATTGAACGAGCTAATGAAAAGGGTTGGCGCAGAGAATATCCTTTACTAATTGTGGATGAAATTATTTTCTGTATTATGGTAATATCTCTCTATCTGTTTGTGTTAGAATGTGATAAAATGCTCTGACTATTTAAGCATATGCATTACTTGGGTAATACAGCTAAATATGTCCTGTAAAGCATATTTTATATGTTATTACTTAACTGTACAATCAATTTGTGAATAGAATCCATGCCGTTTTGACAATTAATATAACACTTGGCAGAACATTCATTGTATTAATAGATTATATGCAAGTGACAATCCTCATGTGCTTGTTTATAATGCAGAGACTAAGATGAAGAAACCCCGTCAATAATTTTGCAAGCCTTTTAGAATCTGTGATCTTTTTAGTTTCCCATGTTCAGGTGGAGGATTTCTTCAGTGCCTTCCAATCAAGTCAAGGGAAATAGTAACAAAAAGCATACGTGGCAATTCTTTTTCAATTCTTTCTTACGTTGGATCTTAGTTGTACAGTTCTAACAGAGTTTTGCCTGGCTTGCTGGTGCATTTGTTTATATATTGACATCTTAATATGATAACTTTGACATATTCAGCTTGATCTTGTATTTTTAATTACTTGTAACTTGCTGGTGATGGAGTGAGTTCTATAACCTATTCAACTTCTGTCAGTTGTCAGTTGCTGCACCCATGCACACACATTTTGTTAAATTTTTTCTTACTGTTTCTAAATTCCTTCTAAATGAAGTGACTTTTAATTCTTTTACATGTTTTTATTCTTTTGACCAAATTCCTTTACATGTTCATGAAAGGAAATCTCTATTAGGATGATCAGTCCTTACTAAAATTTTGCTTTGAGTATCATGTATCATGTGCCATATCTTGAGAGATAATTCCAGTCAACATGCTGGAAGAAAGATTTTCTATGAAAAATGTGGATTCCTTAATTAATAGGAAGTACACTGGATGAGTACCTACAGAGAAAGGCAAAGCTTCAGAATCCAGATGAACAGGCTCGGCTGTTGCAGGAAATTCCATCTGTTATTTCAGATGACATAGAATCAGAATCTGCAGAACCAGATTTTCCAGAAGAAAAGATGGAAAATGATTCACCAGAATTATTAAAGACTACATTTAAGTTATCTTTGCCGACTGGTGTTCAGAAGGAAGTCAGAGATGCTCCTAACTCAGAATCTGCTGCACCAGATGTTTCAGAAGAAAAGATGGAAAATGATTCACCAGAATTATTACAGACTACATATGAGTGGGCATCTTTGCCGGCTGGGGTTGAAAAGGAAGTTAGAGATGCTCCTGAACCTGAGAATACAACAATGGATATTGTGGATTGTGTAAAACACGAAAAGAATTCGCCCAAGTCAATTCTCAGGGGATCCTCAGAAGTTCCAAGTGACATGCCTGCAAGTGAAACTGCATATTCTCATGACCCTGTTTCTGCAGGTATGTTATAAAACTTCCGCTTTTCCATGTTTCATCTCAAATGAGGAATTCCAACATGAAAATCACAATTAACATGTCAGAATATTAGTGGTTTGAAGCCAAAGTGCTTGTCTGATTTGGATGAAATTGATTACATTTACAACCCGTCTAACTCTATGGCATGATCAAATATTGTATTTGTTAGAAATCAACCCTTGATTCCAACATTAATTAGCTCCTGATCATGTGCTAGTCAATATTTCCTATTTAATCTCTCTCATTATTACTGATTGTTATCTTATCATTAATTTCTGATTATTGTGATCGCTGATTTCTCTCTTCATGATTGAACATCAGCCCCTATATATTGTACCCATTCCTTCTCAATAAGATATATGAGAGAATACAAGTTCCTCTGAACTTCTTCAGTATTCATCTCCATCAAGACAGTGTGGAATTCCAACCCAAAAAAAAAAAAAAAAAAAAAAAAAAAAAAAAAAAAAAACTAGCTAGATGCTAGAAACCTTGATAATTGTTATAGCAGTGAGGGTTTCGAAGTTGGCAGGTATATAGTAACATTGGACCTAGTCACTAATAGGTCTTTAGCAGGGGAAGAGTGAATCGCCCTTGGTAAACATGTAAGCAAGATAAGAGGGTTTAATTATGTCTTTGTTTCTCCTTTAAGATGCATTGAATATTTAAAGGATGGAAATGGAGCTCTAGTGGAAGTGGCTCTTCTAATTCTCTGGTTATCAAACAATGGAATCCATCTTTTTTTTAATATATATATATACACACACACATTTACATATACATATATACACATGGCTCCACCCTCGGTCAGTTTGTCCCATCATAATGAAATGAAAAATCAAATCTAAAAACCCTCCCCTAAAGGCTAGCTATTGATGTAGGAGGACCAGTCCATTTAAATATCCCATTGAGTATTCTTTACCTCTTAGTGTGGGAATTATGCATCTCATACCATCCAAGTCTCTATCGGTAATGCACTTTGTGACACTTCACTTGGCGACACATCACTTGATTTCGCAATATCCCCTTTTTGAAATCGACCAGCTCTAATACTGATTGATATTTATTTAAGTGGGATGGGGAACTGTCCCCTAAAAAGCTAGCTATTGAAGTGGGAGAACTAACCCACTTGAATTATCCCTTTAAGCATCTCAACATACCATCACACCCCTTTGATATCATTGTTGTGCTTTGGCATGCTTTTGCAGAAAATTGCAACGGAATTCATGGTCAACAAATAGACCTTACATGTGAGGATGATGATGTAGCTGAACCTGAGAAAGCTAAGGTATCCCGACAAACACCGAACAAGCCAATTCCACCATCCGAGGTGATCGAATTAAGTGATGATGATGAGGAAACCAAAGAACCAAGCTCTGCGAAACAGACTACGGCTATGTTGCTGGACATGTCTATAGGATGGCACTACAGAGATCCTCAGGGCAGCGTGCAAGGACCATTTTCAGTACATTTACTAAAACACTGGAGTGATGCTAACTACTTTTCTCCTGATTTTAAGGTTTGGAAGGCAGGTCAAAGTCCTGATGAATGTGTATTATTGGTAGATGTTCTTCACTGGTTTTTTGCCCGTTGACCGATGAAGTATGGATATTACAAAAAAGGTGTCTTGTGCCCATAGACACACACTAGACTGACGTTGGATAAATTCTTCATGTAACATTTGAAAACCTTGGCTTTTCATGTCATTGTATTCATGCATTTTGAACTGCGATAATAATTAGTTTTTTTTTGGGCCATGATAATAATTTGTTTAGGTCAATTTTGTCTGATTTATGTGCTGCGTGCAACCTGCAAATTGTATTGGTGAATTTATGCTGATTAAAAGAGATCATTCTCTCCGGTTCCTGTCACTGTCACTCTCTCTCTCATTTACTTGCTTCCTGCTCCTGCTTCTTTGTATGGAGCTTATAAATCTATTCTGGACGTTGATTTTGCTACATATTTACATCATAACAGTCCTTGCATTTCCAGCATTGATCTTTATGACAGGGATAATTATGAGGTTTCTCGTCACTTTGAAATTTCCATCATGGTATTAATTATTAAAAATAATTAGCTTCTTTTTTTTTGGGTAATTTTTTAAAGTTGGTCCAAATCTTTTTTTTTTTTTTTTTTTTTTTTAATCTATGTTTTAGTAAAGGGAATATATATATTATATATAAACCATACTAGACATGGAACTCAGCAATGGCTTGGGATTTCAAATGACAATCGACATGGAAAACACTTAACCCTTGTTTGGATTGAGAGAAAATGAGAGAAGAAAGAAAGCTAAAGAGGAAAATAGGGATGAAAAGAGGAAGGAAGAAAAAATAGGGGGAGAAAAGGGGTGGGTCTCACCACCTATTTTCTCCCCAAAATCTCTCTCCAAACATGAAGAGATTTTAAGATGACAACTTTGTTTCATATGCTGCCTCTTCCACCTTCACCATCTTAACCTTAAGATAAGTCATTTGTTTGTTTTCTTTCCTCTGCATTTTTTTCTGTCCATTACTCCATCTAGGTATGCATAAACTATGAAGAATAATAACGTTATCTCTTCAGTTATTTCCTCTCCATTTCTTTCCTTCCAACTTTTCTCTTCATCCAAGCATTAGCGGGTGATGAATGACAGTTTCAATTTTCAAAGAAGTAGTTGACAAAGTCCGACAAAAACACTCTAGTTGGAAAGCAAACTCTCTCTGGTCGAACTGTCCTAAATTAAATAAGATAAGTCAACACCAAAACACTTAGGGTGTGCTGGTTTGAGGAAAGGGGAGAGAAAATTTTTACCTTATTTTAACCAAATTGCTCATAAAATTTTTCAATATTCCACAACTCTACTCTCAACAAAAAAATCTTTTCCTCCTCATTAATAGCAATTTAGTAAAAGTCTTCTCATCCTCTCCCTTCAAACCAAATAAATACACCGTTAGGGCAAAAGAGATATGGGTAGAGATGTCAAATGCTCGGTGTGCAAAAAGAGAGACCCAAAAAATGTAAGAAATTGAAAACATAGTAATAATTCCTAAACAAAAGGGTATCATATCCATTTATTTCAAGCGACAACTATATAATTACAAAGGCTTGTAGAAAATAATAATTACAATAACACATCAATACTTGACAGGAAAAAAAAAAAAGAAAAGAAAAGAAAAAATGCCTGAAATGATGGGATTGAATTTGGCCAATTAAAAAAAAAAAAAATGGAATGAAAAGAATGTTTAGAAAAGTATAATCAAAAAGTGAAGCTGCATAAAAAAGAAAAATCATACCACCAACTAAACCCACCCTATATAAGATATACTAAAATAAAATCTTTGCTAGTATATTCAACTGGCAACAGAGATACTCCCTCCGATCCTAATTATAGGAACAAATTATCAGAATTTGGAGGGATTAAGGAAGGAAGTTAAATTAGTTAATTATGTGTATTTTCCTAAAATCTCCTTACCCAACTCCAAAAAATATGAATTGTAAATCATACCCGTATCCTATCCCAACGCATATATTGGTTGAATAAATCAAGTGTCTAAAAACGACAATAAAATTAAAACTCGTAAGAATCGAATTTGGAAGGCATGAGCTCTAAATCTGCATACTTAAATTTAGATAAATTAAATAATACAAATCAACAATAAATATCTTTTGTACAAAATCTCTATATATACAGAGAGAATGTAAAAACTCTAATGAAGTTGCGTTACTTAATGAGCTTACAATTCATCTTTTTTTATAAATAGGGGTATTATAGGAAAAAAAAATTGACAAAAATTAAAACTTGCTCTTATAATTAGGACCAAAACTAACTCCAAAATTTGCTCCTATAATTAGGACCGGAGGAAGTATTATTTAAAAAATATGCCCTTCTTTCCTGTCCTTTTGCCACCAGCCTGCAGAAGCCACAAAGATTTCATACCCTTAAATATACTCTGCATAATCTCTCTTTAATATCCATTAGCTGGAAATAGTCTGTTATCTAAACCAAAAACTACCACATCAATTGTAATCACCAAGATCGTAACAAGGACGGAAGATTTCATACCCTTACAAAGAAATTTCTCAGGATGAGCACAATGGTGTCCCTGGAACTGCAAAAAGAGCATAAAAGATAATAAATATCAAAAGCACAGAACAAAAGGCATTCAATAGAGTACAACAACTATATAGAGTAGTCTCCAAATAGAATCACCATTCTAGTTCATTTTACTATAATTGCACCTAAAGCGAGACCAAATATGTATCAAGTGTCTACAAGGACGGATCTTTTAAAGGACAATGGCCCCAAAAGAAAAAATGTTCAGAAATTCTTTTTTTTTTTTAATTTAATATAATGTAAGAAGTTATGTTATCTTATATATTAGCCTTGTTAAAATACCTTTATTATACATTTGTCCTCTCAATTTTTTTTAAATTAGTTAATGAGTATACATTTAGCCTCCCCATATATTTTTCCTAAGGTCCGCCACTGATTGTCTATATAATAATTGTCACTTACCCACTGGCATCTGTCGAGTCGTTTTCTGTTCGTAATAGAAGCTGATCGCCACTAGAACAAATCATTAGAAATTCTGAAACATGTCCGTAAGGAATCTCAACCTACACGGAAAACAGAAAGGAGATAAAGAAACTAGCTTACTGTCCAAAAATACTCTTCCATAAACACATAAGCTAGTTTAGAATAGTTTGCTATAACCATGCTAGTTGCAGAGCTGATCAGCTTTCATTAACTACGGTGCAAGTCCTGCTAGTGACCTTTTCTAATAAAACTTTTAAGAAAGGGTTCAAGTGCTTAAGGAAGATATCAAGAAGATTAAGAAAATTCCATTCAATCTTTCTGTTTCACCTGATACTCCTTTAGTGAGAAAAATCAAGTCATTAGACACAAAATTGGAAGCTCTGAGACGATCCACAAGTTTCACAGACAAAATACCAGTCTCCACCAATAATGTACTACGAGGATGTTTGATGGAAGGATCAACAATTCTCCAAGGCATGAGATTTTGTGTTTTACCATAGAAATAAATGATGAAGGAGGAAGGACTATGTTTGACAGTATGTCTCTTAAGGTTGCATTTGGTAAGTGGAAATCCTGATCACCCAAATCCTAAGAACAAGATATATCAGAACGAGAAGATACTCGAGTAAATAAGTTTGACTATATCATACCAAATACTGGAAGTAATGTTCCCCGTAAATCATACCAAAATGTCTTATGAATAGAAATCCAAGTACTTGGAATGCTAAAATGCACACTTTCCAATCACCACCTAGGGTTTATTTATCTCCTCAGGTGTATCAATAACTTCACATTACCATTTAACCAAACTGTTGTCACAAACACAAAACAATGAGTCGAGGAAACATACACGGATGGATGGAGAAAATTTTTCTGAGACTACTACTCCACTTGGTCCCCTGCATTTAATGCTGTAACCATGCCTCTTAATGGTCAGAGTAGCTGGTTCCCATATATCAAGATATCCAGTCTGTAAGACCAACCCAGAGATATTTTAAAACAGAAGTTCTTCATGGAAAACCGCAAGATAAAATTTTACATAATGATAGAAAATTGAAAATTAAGACAAATAAGAAACAACTCTTAAGTGAATTACCGAAAGAGAGACTTCATAAGAAGCACGTCCACTACGAAGAGTCTTCTCAATGCAGCTCTGCATTTCGGGATCTGAGAACAGAAAGACAATTACTCAATAAACCGTGAGTCTCTGCTCTTACGAGGATGTCTAATCCTCCTCATTTGCAAGGCCTTCCTTCTTTGCCTATAACCTTTTTAAGAAAGAAAACACGAGGAGATGGAGAGGATCGAATTTTTGAAAGTGAAGTTCAATTATATAGTGATCATGGAAACACGTTTGCCTCTAGAATCACTTGGGATAATGCAGCAAAACATAATTAAAACAATAGAGATATAACAAAAACAACGAATAGCAGTAAAGGGATGCAAATCTAGGAGCTAAGAAAGAAACAAACTTGATTTGATCCTTTGATTTAAGGGATTGAATCCCTAGATCTGGGAAAAACAGATAGTTTACCAAAGCAAAAGTAGATGTTAATCATTCCCAATATGCCTCAAAGCTCTTCAAGCCATTCTAGTGAGTGCTTTTGATATCCCTCAAAGCCAACAAGAGGACTATCTTGAGAAAGTTTATTCTGTAATCAGCCTCCATTAGTGTATTAACTGGCCTAAATCCTAGCATTCTTCAAGGAGATCCATAGTGTACAATGCTTAGTGTATAATGTGACTCCTTTCGGTAAAACAATAGGACCATCTCCATGCAATCATCCTCATGAAGTTTTTTACCTGAATATGAATGAAATGGAGGAATGGTTCTTCCGTGGGAGTGGCTCAGCCTCTACCTGAGGTGTTTCTTTTTTCTTGGAATAGACAATTAGGTCCTGCTGGGGGCAGCCTTCAAGTTAGTCTCTTGGCCAGTAGCGTTCATAAGTTCAGGTTCGTGGTTGATATAGAAGCCCAGTACAATAGGACACCTAGGGATGGTAGGCTTAGCGCTTGAGTTCATGGTGAACAAGGACAGCTTCAGGATTAGGTGCAGATTTGGTGATGTCTTGAATGCAAAAACTTCAGTTTGAGATGGACTCTCCCCAAAGTTTTCCACTGCCTTTTCCATGGCAGATTCTTAAAAATGTTCCAACCACTATTCCTCCGGAAATTCAGACTGCCTTTCCTCCAGAACAACCACTCCCTCACATCATGAAATCCCCCTTTGGTCCCTCTTTCCACCGACCTTTCTAGCACAAACTATGGTACAGTTAGTTGGTCAACCAGTCATGGTCTTGATAGCATTAGTTACAGCCCCATCAATCATGTTTCTACCTCTTGGATTCCTACTATAGGCTTTTATGGTAGGAGTGGTTTGATTGGTTTGAGTAACCCCATCATGTTTCTAAGAAACAGTAAATTTGCAACCTTTTGCTCCATGCCCACCTCTACCTCATATCTCATCGCAAAGATGGTAACAGCTAAAAGCTATTTTGGGTTGCTGGACTAAGAAAAGATGAAATATTGTACAGGCACTCACCACAAGTGATCTTTTTCCTATCATTTGCGAAAACCGTCACAGGTTCTCCCTACAATAACAAAGAATGCAAGTAATATATTTAGTTAAATTTGCTGAAGTAATCTTTTATTTTATTTTATTTTTGGGTTTGATCCCATCAGTATGCAAAGGCTCCTCAATACCACTGATGGCTGACACTGAACAACACAAATATTTCATTGATAAGAAGTGTGTCAACATTTAAGTATCATCATGCAGATTATCATTCAAGTATCGTTTTTTCATAAGATAAATGTCATTGTCTCTGAAGTGAGAAAAAGTACCTTGCGATTCCTGTCATCCAGAGGCAGAACTTGAGCGGAAAGGTATGTGCCAACATCATCAGCAGTGACAAGATAGTTGGGTCGCATTGCCCCTATATTTTTTGTGACAAGATTAATGACTCAATTCCTCTTGTTAGGAAAGAACAAAGGGTAAACATAAGCTAGAATCAGAAAATACCATCAATAATACTAACAGATCCATCTTGGAAATGCCGAATCCACTGGAAAACCAAAAGGAAGGGTACAAAAGGTAATGTTAAGCATGACAGTTATCTAACATAAAAAAATGTATTAGGTATAAAAGGAATAAAATTCACCTCGAAGTTACAAATACTAGTGCCATTGGTAGAGTATCCACATGCCAGAATTTCCCTTCCTGGAAAAGCTTCTCCAAATATTTGGAGATCCTCTAAAGCTGGTAGAGGATCATCATCTGCATCTGCATTATTTTGGCCGTAAAGGTATGGTTCACAAAATCCAAAGTTTACAGTTCTTAGAGAGATGCACAGACAAGTTTATGACCCAATGGCTGAATTAGAAGCATTCCTGAATAGGTCATTAATCATATATGTTTGCACAATTAGAGCCAACCAGCAAGAAATAAACACAACTCTACAATTCAAAGTGCGTGAAAATAATAATTTGGTGTTGCTACTGAATATCATCTATACCTCTTACTCCCTCCGATCCTAAATATAAGATAGAATTGACTTCTTTTTTAAAAAATTAAGAAAGCTAAATAAATTACTTAATCATATCGTATGTTGTGTATTCTTAGATTGTGTGTTAGTGTACAAGTTAAAGAAAATAGCTTGGAGGAAAATGACAAATATAAATATTTTAAAGTAATTTAATTAACTTTATTAATATCTCCAAAAAAAATCAACTTTGTCTTTTAGGACTGGAGGAAGTATAAAGCAAAGAAAGATTAGTTACTAACTTACAAACTTATGACCTTATCTATAGCTTAGAATAGAATAATTTTCTGAACTTTGTTAAGTTTATTATTTTGTGTATTATCTGAACATGATAAGAACATAAAGTTGTCATATTTTAACCTATTTTTTCACGTTATTAGTATTACAATTCGATGTGTTTTTACAACTTCAGATTAAAAAATGTTTTTAGTTTTCCATTAAGCATCGCAATTGACAACCATCTGTTAAACCTACTTCACCTTTGTAGATAGTTACCACAGCAAGCGTGCAACAGTGATTCCTAATTTTCTATCTTCAATTAGAGTTTTTTCTCTCCCCCCTATTAGAGTTTTCTTCTCTCTTAAGTGAGTTCCTTATCTCTTCTATCAGTTTTCTTCTGTCTTTATTTCTAGGGTTAAGGGGTAATTTGGCCCGAGAAGTTTTCACATAAGGGCAATTTTGCCCCAGAAGTTTTTCCGGGGCAATTTTGTCTTGACCGTTAGTTGATTAAATATACTAAGCTAGCAATCTACATGTCATCACATCATTTTTGTTAAGGTATAAATTTGCACCGGAAGTCCATATATCATCTACTTCATCTTTTTTCAAAATTATATTTAAAACTTTCAATGCAAATTTGGACCATAACAAAAATGATGATGACTTATACACTGTCAACTTGGAATATTTGGTAAACTAATAGTCAAAATTAATTGCACTAACGGTTAGGACAAAATTACTCCATTTTATAAACTTTTGAGGTAAAATTGCCCCTCGAAAAACTTTCATAGCAAAAATATCCCTAAACCCTTATTTCTATCGTCAGTTGATTTTCCCTCATAAAACTAAAACTTGAGAACTATTACTTGCCGTGTAAGACCTAGTATCTACTTTTGGTGCTTCTTCTAATATAATGATGCTCTAGCCACACACCAAAACCACCTTGCCTTGAATCATCCCCCTCTTTTAAAGGGTTAAATACCAATTTTGTCACGAAAGTATTAGCTAGGGAGCATTCAGCACCCGAAAGTTTTTTTGGTATTATTTTTGCCCCGAAAGTTTACAAACATAACAATCTTGCCCATATTGTTGCTCTGCTTTGTAAAATTTTAAAGCAAATTTGCTCCTAAAAAAACTTCCAGGGCATATTTACTCTTTTTTATAAACTTTCGGGACAAAAATGATACCAAAAAAACTTTCGGTCTTGAATGCTCGTTAGCCAATATTTCCATGACAAAAATGATATTTAACCCTTTAATAAAAAGTTAAGATGCAAAAATACCTATAAATTTTTACTAAAAATATCCATGAATGTTAAATATAAACTAACACCGTGACATATGTATATGCAAAATTAGTGTAGGTCCATCACAAAAAATAACGGTGTTAGGTTATCTTTGCATTCGACCAAACAAAAAAAGGTTATCTTTGCCAGTCCTAACATTTTTGCTTCAATTTTAAATGTTTATGAGTATACACTTTCAAAAACAATTTTACTAGATGCACTTTTGATAAGAGTTCATGCTTATTTTTGTAGCTTCACCCAATAAAATTCCCAATCACGGTTCTCGTCAGAACTCTCAATCAAGCACTAAGCTAAGGAGAAGGGGAGGAATACGAACCATCTACACTGATTATAAAAGGATCGTTACCTGAAGTCCGATTCGAGGAAGTTTCTCTCCCATTCGGATTTGCGTCTCCATCATGATCTTTCACCACTACATTGCCACTATCAGGTTCGCGAGATGTGTCGCCCGTCTTCGTGGGCACCCCATAGAATGAATTCTCACTTGTTCTTTGTCTCCTTGATTCATCAGCTTCTTCCTTATTTGCCGCACCATCAGGTCTGACCAAGTCACTCCGATGACCGGCCGATATGTCCCGATCAGAAACTGACTGAGGGACCACTCCCATCCTTTCTTGATTCTAAGAACATGAAAAGTAAAATCAAAATATAACATTGTACACCGGAATTCAGCATGTCATTATGTGCTGAACATACCTCATTGCGAATAAGTTGTTCCTGCAAATGTCTAAACAAAACCTGCAAAGTAGAGCTTCTTATTATGAATCAGTACAAGTGATTAGTCACTGCCAATCTAGTACTGAATGGATCCTAGTCATAGCAATTTATTAATTTTACTGATAAAATCAGACCATGTATATATAGAGAGAGACCAATGAAACTATAAAAAGATATAGAAAAAATAAAAGATGATTATATTAAGGAATCTGAGTGGGCTGACTGATAATGCGGCTCCTGTAATTTTTATATCATACAGACTGATGAAACAACTAAACGAGTCTCTGTGTCTGTCAGGTGTAACGTGTTAAATACGTTGAAATTAAAATATTAATTAACTTTATAAATTTGTAATAAGAATGTATCGATATCTATTAGAATAAAGAGGGAAGAAGTAGAAGAAAGAAAAGGATGACCTTGAGGTTGCTAACAACGGAACGAGCATCAGGATCAGGTGGCCGCAAGGAATATTGAGCGAGAAGAGGCAACAACGTTGACATAAATGTTAATCTTTCTTCCTCTGCATTCTGACACAACACAAAGGCACTCACTTCTAAATTCATTCCAAGTTCCAATCATTTAAGCCACATTAACCCAAAATGGGAAAACAAAAAAAAAATAAATATATATATATATATATATTTTTTTTTTTTTTTATGCTTGAATTATATTTTTTTCAACTCTTTTGCCCCTAAATTTTAAAATATACTTCCTCCACTTAAGAACCTAAAATTTAAATTGCATTGGTCCCTTTTTATAAGACCCGATAAGAGTTGTTTGAACATTTAACGAGTTTTCTCCATTTTACCTCTCATTAATTATATGTATTGAATTAATTAAAAGGTTAGTAATTCTCATATATTTACTTCATTTCTCTCTCTTGCTTGCCCCTCATAAACAAGGACATACTTAAAAATAAAGTTTATTTTAGACATACTTATTATTTTTAACTAACTTTAATCACTTTCTTAAACCACGCGATTTGTTATTGAGTTCTTATAAATAGAATTGGAGGGAGTATTATTCAACTTTTAAAATATGGAATGATGAGATGGCCTGAAATATGGGATGTTTGACTGATGTAACAGTCAAAATTAACATTGAATCATGGCAAGAAAAAATTACTATGTTTTGTAAACTTCTATAATAATTTCATTCCTAAAAAATCTTCATGATACCTACGGCTCTTCAAACAAAAGTTTTAGGGGAAAAATGACCCCTAACCGGTAACCCGTCATTGATGTGCATGGAAACTGAAATTGATACTTTCTGAAGAACCAAACACGTACCTGCAACGAATATGCGAGGTGAATATTCTCCTCAATAATCTGCTGTCTGTATGACGTAGCTTTCGATTCAGCGTCTTCTAGGTTTTGTTGCTGTTGATCAAAGGCCTTCGAACACAAATTCCCACTGTAACTAACTAATTTTCCAGGAATTTAAGCTAAAAGAGCTCAAGAATTTAAAGCATACCACATGGATATCTGCAATTCGCTTTTGGAGATCATCATTTTCATGGCGTATCTGTGCTTCCTACAAAAACAACAACAACAAAACACCCATTCACACATGACTTAACAAGAATGAAATGCATAATGAATTTATAAACCCTATTTTTACCTTGATTGAATAATCCGCTAGACGCTTCCTGAGCTGCATAATCTCTCTCTCATTCTCACGAAACTTCGCGACGAGCTCCTAAATCTCAAGAGATTCAATTTGAGTGGTTTTGATTCGATCGACAGAATTCGAACAACTCTAAGAAATTGAAATTCAGTACCTGGTTCTCTGAGCTGTTATTAGACTTGGATGCTTCAGGTTCCGCCATATCGAAGGAAGATTGAGGTTATTGTAAATAAAAAATGAAGATGAGTCTTCATCACAGGCAGGTCTTTCTTCCATTGACTCATCTTTGCTTCGCAGAAACTACCAGATTTTGTACTGGTAATAATAATTTTTTTTTTAAATTAATCGCAATTGACTTGTGCGTGGAAATAATCGTTTAATTCGAGACAAAAGGGGAAGAAAATCTTGTGGCAAGAAACAGAGAGTCCAAAGGCATACGACACGTTATGCAATAACAGCTATGAGAGTTTTTAATGTCTTGCGTTGATCTTGAAGAAGACACTTTTAACCTCTTTGGATTGTGTTGTCTTCTTCTATCTATATATAACTATATTTTTTTATTTCCTTCTCAGCGCAGGCCTGCTTTTAGATTAACGACCTCTTGTCAGCAATCATTATGAATCTTATTAGGTGGAATCTATTGGATATTTATCAAAATTATTAATTATTTCAAAACGAAATTATTGTGTCTTTAATAGTAAATTACAATGCCTTAATTTCATTATTTAATTTAAATATTTAATCCTCCCCTATTTTCTTATTTTCTTTTATAGTACCTCCTTTATGCACTTTTTCCTTATATATTTTAATGAATTGCCTAATTAAAAATCAGGGTCCTTAATTATGGCAAAAAAGAAAATCATTGTCCTTAGATATAACTCGAATCTATACATGTATATAAGAAAACACCCCTTGTATACTTGTATAGATAGAGAGGGACGATAGAGCTTTTAGTTTTTTCATGTTCTCAGAGTTGGGAAAATGAAAATAGATGGTGAGTACCAATCATCTAAAATTCATTCTTGTTCCGTCAACAATTCTGGGAACTTAACAACTAGTTTTTATTATTCTGGGGGCCCCTCGGATGCCTCCCCCAGCGCCTTGACCAACGCAGGGATTGAACCCCCTCCCTTAAGGTAAGGAAGACCGACTCCCACGCCAGTTGAACCCAAGGACAAAGGGTTATTGTTATTTTATTTTTGATAAAAAGCTATTGTTAATATTGTCTTCTGAAATCCAAACACTTGAATAATTTCTTCTTTTATTGGGATTGTTTTCATCATAAAGGTGAGCTTGAGTTCGTTTGTCGCCAGGTTGCTGGCTGTGATCATTATAGTAATTACGAGTTGGATTGCATACAATTGATGTTGGCCCAACATGGCAAGATCAGGAGCATGTAGTCGAATAACTGATCGGCAAGCATCCAACATTAAAACAAATAAACAAATTACTCTGGACAAGTCTAAGAAGTAGCAAGTTCAACAATTTCTAATAACACATTTGATATCAACGGGATTGAATCTAGCTAGTCTCTCATAATATAGCGAACTAAGATTCAAATCCCTATTAAGAAAGATGCTCACATTTAAAACTCGATAATGCATAAATGAGATTTCTTCCAATAGAAGAAAATACCGTTCAAATATCTTTCATATCAATTATGTCCCATCCCAATCTAACAATATAGACTGAGATACTTTGGGATGGGACGGGACACAGGACAAAAAATCTCATCTTGTCCTTGTTCACTAGGATGGGGTTGTCCATGTTCACTAGGACAGGCTGCCCCGTGAACATCCATAGACACGCATGTGCCAAGAAAATTTAAAAAAATGGCACCTTTGACTCAATTCCATGCATCAGGATTATTGATGCATTCTCCTAATCCAGGTTGGAATGAAATTCTCTGATAGAATACCAAACAAATGCTATGGAATGATAATCCAGATGTTTAGTTGGTAACAATATAATTTTCTGATAGCATACTAAACAAACGTTATGTAATCATCATTCCATTATATTACATTTCTTACATTACATTCCCACTCCATAAACCAAATAGGCCACAAGTATGCTTTAACAATTATGGGCTCTTAATAAACCCCTCAACTCATGTTTCATAACTGATCAACGTCCTCCATCTTCTCCGTCATCATCACACTTTAACGAGACGATAGAGCTGCTCAATACTATCATCTTGGATAGCAGCAATCATTCTTGTTTGTACGTAAATATTATAATCACCTAATAATGAACCTACACCTGTATTTGATGTTACTTATAGCACACATCTAAAATATGATACTGCATGCAATGCAACTCCCAAATTATATACATAGTTTAGAACCTTCTCGTACTTCAGCTTTTTATTTTATTTTTATTAAGAAAAAAAAGAACACTAATGATCCAAAATAAGATATGTACACAACTAAGTGACTAACTGCATCTTAGCACATAGATAATACGCATGTTCGATTCGATTAAGGATAATGTAACGATGAGTGTAAGATGCCACAATTCCTCTAACAAGGGAAGCATAACACTAGGGTTTATGGGGTCCCACGAATTTGTGTACCTCAAATTCCTAATAATCTTGCACATTATTGAGTGAGTCCCAAGAATTGGATAGATCATCAAAATTGACACTTAATTTAAAGGATCCAACAGGCTAATGCGCACAAAGATATGCACAAACCAATGGCAGTACAGAAAATAAAGCAAAAATAAAAAATAAAAATTGATTTACAAGATGGGAGAAAAGAAAAAAACTGGACAATATGGAAGTAAGGGTGTGACTGCACACAGACGATTACATTTCAAGCTAAGCCTACCCTTTCAAAAAAAAAAAAAAAAAAAAAAAAGGAAAAACAAAATAATTTAGGTTGCAAGCAAAATACACTACTTCCTGTGCCCACCTTTCCTATATATTATTCCACTGACACCTGAAATGTGAAGCAATTGGTTTTCCCTTACTTGTTAAAGAATAAACCTTTCTTCTTTCCCCTCCTTTTCTCCCCAGCCTGCAGAAACAGGGATCAAAACCCATGTCACTTCGGTTGTTGTTTAACATTCGTAGCTAAATACATTTCTAAAAAATCTGACAAACATATATAGTACTGCCTCCAGTCCTTAATATAATATATTATTGGGGAGCTGATTTTACTCCTAAATATAAGACATAGTTTTCATATTTATCAATTTTTTTTCATTTACCCCCTATTTATGCTCCCTCAACAATAATCAAGTGGGAGGGGGAATGAGGAAATGAGGGAATTAAGGAAAATGAGTAGGGTGTTCTAGAAAATATATGTCATATTGACTAACTTAACTAACTTTGTTAATCTAATCAAGT
Source organism: Acacia acuminata (assembly GCA_019022655.1). Lineage (NCBI taxonomy): Eukaryota > Viridiplantae > Streptophyta > Magnoliopsida > Fabales > Fabaceae > Acacia > Acacia acuminata. Next base: position 298,743 of record JAFJYI010000179.1, on the reverse strand, counting down.
TAGGTAAATGTGTCTTAGAACTGAAGAGAGTAATACATTACTTATGCAACAACACAATTACATACTATTCTTTTTATGATCACACCATTTATTCTGAAAAAGAATCCTAAATGCTCCAAGCTGATGTGCAAGAGGACACCTCAAGATCAATAGAGGAAGAGGTTCATGCAATATTTGAACAGGGTTGACAAACCAATTCTTTCCATCTACATTGCTTATTTGCTCTTAATCATGAGTACATGGGAGTATGTGATATTGATGGTAAACAAAATAACAGATTGAGGATTATTTACAGGTTATAACAAAATGAAATACCAAGCAACAGGTCAAAGTGGAAAAGAGTTTAACATTTACCCGAAGGATAAACAATCTCAAGGTGAGCACAATAGTGTCCCTCCAACTGCAGAAGGAGCAACAAAATACTAAATATCAAAAGCAGAAACCATTAAACATTTAATATAACGAAGATCAGGAAAATTTATATTATATCCACACCCATTAGAAAACAAATCAAAGGGAACTTGATTTTTCCTTAAAAAAGGAATTGAAAAAATGACGACAATTTCAAATCCACTGTAAGTAGTACAATATATTAAAGGTTTGTTGATAGAAAGTGAGAGCAAAGTTATTCAGATTCTTCCCATTGTCTAAGAATTTTAAAATGGATTTTGACAACTATCTTATATGTAAAGATTTGGATGTTGACAGAGCATAATGGCATCATGCAATCCATATAGCTGATCCCATCTAGTGGGATAAGGCTTCTTGTTGTTGTTTTATCAACTGAGCTTCAGCTCAAAAGATAGGCCACTGTTGCCAAGTCAGGTCGGACTTGGCCCATCTATTACAAAAGGGAAAAATAAGCAGCATCCAAATGATACTTCTCAAAATGATTTCCTATTCTCAAACAAAAAGTGCATTTTCAAACAATAGAACGTAAAGGTTTCAGTCTTTCAGACACATTTAACATATGAAACTTTTTCCTCCCATCTTGGGAGGTATTAATGCAAAGAAAGCAAAAAACTATATAGTGGATTATTCAGGAACAGGAAGAATCATAATTCTAGACCATGCTGAAACATTTTGCATTACGCATAACCAAAAAATATGCCACCTAAATTCCTTTAGATGTTAATGGCATACAAGATAAACTATATGACTTCTTGCTTACCCACTGACATCTGTTGGGTTGTTTTCAGCTCGTAGTACATGCTCAACACCACTAGGACCAATTATTACAAATTCTGAAACATGTCCATAAGGAATCGCAACCTACAAAAGGAAAAAGACAAGAAGATAAAGAAACTAGCCAACCGTCAACGATAACGTATCATAAACATGCACATGACAGAAAAAGCAATTAGAAGTTTAGAACAGCTCACTATGACATGCTAGCAATAGAGTAGGTTAGCTTTCATTTACCAGAACAGCCCCTACAACATGGTGTATCTGTTTTTTTCTAATAACATAATGTATCTTTTACGTTACAACTGGACTTCTCAATGTTATACCCTTCCATGTCATCACCTCCTGCCAAGCTGCGACCCAATACTAATTTCCACCAAGAAATAGCAGCCTTAAACTGAGGAATGTTGGCATGAGAGGATTAACCATTATTGATTATTTGTTGGAAGTAAAAGAGCAAGGATGATTGTGATTCACAGTATGCCTCTTAAGGTGACATTTTGTGAGGTGGCATTTTGAGTAAATAGGAGTGGGACTTGTATTCTGAGGTTGCTGCTCTCTAGTTAGGTTTGAATTCGGGTAGTTAGAATATAAGTGCTTGGTATGATTCACACAACATCGTCTCCCCATTCTTTGTATCAAGCAAAAGTTTTCTGATCAATAAGCCTAACCCATGAAATTTTTCAGTTTGGTTACAATACAAAACTATCTCAAGTTAAAACCCGTCATAACTAACACAAAATACTAAAAATTCCATATAAATCATGAATTTCCAACAAATTGGATCAATAAAATGCACAATTACTAATAGCCAACTACAATTCTGTAATTCCTGATGTATCAATAACTTAAATACCAGCTGACCAAAATGTTTTCAAAAACTCAGTATATAGCAAATAAGGAGACATACACTGGTAGACAAAGAAAATTTTTCTGTAGCTACAACTCCGCTTGGTCCACTGCATTTGATACTGTACCCTTCCCTCTTAATGGTCAGAATAGCTGGTTCCCATATATCCAGATATCCAGTCTGCAAAAGCAATCCAGAATTTTTTTCAAAACAGTTAGAGGCTTAGAGCTATCCGTTAGACAATAGAAAAAAAATTTTACATAGACAGACAAAGGAAACTTAAAATAAATAAGAAACTGCTATCATTGAATTACCGAAAGAGAAACTTTATATGATGCAAGTCCGCTATAAAGGGTCTTCTCAATGCAGCTTTGCATTTCAGAGTCTGAAAAGAGGATAATAGCTTAATAAACAATTAAGAAAGGCAATGTCACCGAACTGAAACCAAGATATGACAAATCCAAAGCAGATTAACTGGTTTATATTTTTCTTTTGGCCTCCTTTTGGTGTTTTTACTGGTTAGGTTGCTTCAAGGGAGTCTGTCAAATATCCTAGAGGCTACAAGATAGGAATCAGCTTGTAGATTATGTTTTGGTTGTTAGGATAATGTCCAATTCTCCTCCTTTACTAAGTCTAAGTAATATTGTACCAGTTCTTTTAATCATGATATCCCTTCAATATCGTTCCAATTTTATCAGATATCCCCACAGGGACCATGATATCCCTTCAGTAGAATGAAATAAATGCACTAAGTTTTAAAAAATAATTCTCTATATCAATAAACATTTGCGTCTACAAGGAGAAAATTGATTGGCTCATCATTCCAAATTGTTCAACTTTTATGGCAAGACATGCCCGCCAAGAACAAGATCAATGTTGAAAGCACACCACTTCACAAGCCCATTTATAACTTGCCAGAGTAGAACAGTAAAATTTATTAAACTAATGATGTCAGAAACACCACATATCAGATTTCTCTTGTATGTGAAGCCCCTAGAGACTGCTAATATTCTTTTGGATGACAAAGACCAGTCTGAATACCACTGTGCCAAATACCTACTGTCTGATGTCTTGTATTTTTGTTTCTCTCTCGCTTGTAGGTATCCTCATCAATTCAAAAAAGAAACACCGCCTATGTTAATCAATAATCATGCACCAGCAACATCAAAACTACACTAATATCTTTTTCACATCAACCAGCAGAAATTTTCTCCCTTTTACCTTCCCTAACAATGCAAAGATCCAATAAATTATCTGAGCTAAATCCTAAAATGGTTACTCCAAGAGTTTCAAGGAATTTTACTTCAACAGATTGATCTTCTATAAAGAAAAAGGTATAGTATTTGACAGCGTCAGAGCTTTTATCACCAAGTGGTGAGAGTTTGATCCTTAGTTCCTCACCGGTCAACACTTCCCATTCTCTCAATATTGTTTTGGCAAGAAGGGCCTATGTTTTGTCAACACTTCCAGTCCAATAGACTTTAACATAAAGACATGCAGTAGAATTAGAAATTATAATAAAAGTATTTGCAGGTATTCCCTTCAACAACTTAAGCTGTTGAGTTGAACTCATTTTTCACAATTATCACAGATGTATAAAAAAATTTAGAATTTAAGAATATATACTGATTCATTTTACTATGAGAAAAGGAACAAATCAAATAAATGAGATCGTTCACTCTAGAAATCAGACAACCAATCAGAAAATGAATGACCCCATAATCACAAGATTCCAACAAATCTAATATCTAACACTGCAGTTTCTTAAAATTAATTGCAATTATTTGCCGCCAACCCATATCTACCTCACATCTTGCACATTGAAGCAACTTAAAGCTATTTAGGGCAGTTCTAAAATTAAGAAAAACCAAATCACAGTAAAGTACTCACCACAAGTGATCTTTTTATTATCATTTGCAAAAACCTTCACAGGTTCTCCCTACAATCACAAAGTATGCAACCAATTTAGGTATTACAATTTAAATAAAAAAAGGACAACCATAACTGGAATATCCAGAATCATTCAAATTAACTTGACAAAGTACATATTTCAATATGGAATTTGTGGTAGATTCTAATCAATTTTTAAATGTGGGACTGTAAGATCAAACACCATGATTTAAACCACAATCGTAAAAATATGTATTACAATACTTATAATAAAATCGCCTCTATGTTAAGTAAGAAAACTACCTTTCGCTTTCTGTTATCCAGAGGCTGAACTTCAATGGCAAGGTAGGTGTCAACATCATCAGCACTGAGAAGATAGTTGGGTTGCTTTGCCCCTATATTTTGGACCCAAATTAGTGACTCAGGCTTTAATGCTAGGAAGAACAAAAGAATATACTCTAGAACTAGAAAATACCATCAATATAATTAACAGATCCATCTTCCATATGCCTTATCCACTGACAATCCAACAAGAGACAACAAAGGAAATGCCGAGTGAGCACAACAGTTATCAAACATGAAAATGTATTATGTAATAAAAGGCAACAAGTTTGAACTTGTAGAGGGATAAAATGCACCTCAAAATTACAACTAGTGGTGCCATTGATAGAATATCCGCATGCCTGAAGTTCCCTTCCTGGAAAGGCTTCTCCCGAAATTTGAAGACCCTCTATAGCAGGCAGCGGATCATCATCTGCAGCTGCATAATGTATTTATTCAATGTGATATAGCCAGCATTAGTTCTTCAACTAATAATAAAGATTAGAAAAAACATCAATGCTTACCCTCAGAAAATGACGAGGAAGGTTCTTCAAGGACTGGTGGTAGATGATAAGGAGAATAAGAGGAACTGGGATCTTCAGCAGTAGCTGTATAAGGAGAGTTGCCTGAACTCCAGTTAGCAGAGGTTTCTCTCTCATTCTGATTTCCGTCTCCATCAGTATCATCCACTTCACTATTACTCACAGGATCACAAAATGTAACCTGTTTGTTAGTTGTTTCCTCTCCATAATGCGTAGGATCAGCACCACCACCTTGAGTAACTACGAGCCGGGTAGGAGTGTCATGGCCAGATGTCCTGTCAAATGGCCAAAACAATTGCGCACAAATGCACTTCTTGACATTCATAAACCAACAATAATGTATATATTCTTTAATAATAAATTATTACTAGTTAGAGTTTCACAAAACTAAATATTCATCAATCCACAACCTTAATATGGCAAATGACTCTAACGAAGGAACCAATAGAGGAGCAGCTAAAAGAAAAGTACGAGAGAAACGCATGGAACTCAGCCCCAAAGAATATGCAAGTTAGCTACAACCTGGCAGAGTGCAAGTCTAACCAGAAAGAAACAGAGAAAATAGCAGAAAAGGCACACCAATTCCAGCAATTTGACAGTACTAGGCTCTTCCAGTACATGCTAATTACCTGAACCAACACTCTAACCAACTACCACATATATATATTTCTCACCACAAGCCTACTAGAACTCTCTAACCCTCTCACAGACACACGCCCCACACCCTTCAAATAACTGAAATTTGGCCCATAACTTTCAAGCCCATCAAAAACTACATCAATCATTCTTTCATTTCAAAACTACCCAATGTCAAAAAGCCACAAAACATTAGGGTGTTTCAAATAATTAAGATTGCAAGACAAAAACCAAAACAGTGTATTGAATGCAGTTTATTTTACATGCAAAGCTTAATAACAGTCTGCAATAGACCACCAAAAGGTACCACAACATACAGCCAAGTTATTTCAATATTTGTTTACAACCTCATCATATCTTAAATGCATAACAAAATTGCTTTCCATTGGCACTCAAAAAAAAAATCCTTCCTAAGAACCAACTGCTCTAAGCAAATCAGAATCACATAAGCAAAAAGACATAGATGCCAGCAGACTATCTCCAAAAATGATAACTCTTTCCAATATTCATAAGGAAATGAGATATTGAAATCTACATGGAACTCATTTTAGTGGAAAGTTAAGTTCCAAATTGACTAGAAACTCAACAGGAAACGAGATAATAAAAAATTGTTAATATTAAATACTACATTACATAGAACATGGTGAAGACAATAATTTCCATATTTACTTCATAGATTCTCCCATCTGTTTTGGATGGAACCAAACATGGTCTCCAATAACTTTAACATGTAAGGCTTATCCACATGTCAAATGATCAGGACCACTTTAACAGAGACTCCATGAAAATAGAACCCACCAATACATTCAGTTCAGAGTAGCAGTCTCCATTTGACCAGGCTCACCTGCTTGCAAGAGGTGAATATCTCCCCAATACATCAGCATCTACATTCTTCGCCATCCCACCCAAGCCACTCTGATGGCGACCCAATATATCCCAATCAGTTACCATCTGACCATCAACAGAGACCTGAGGCTTTACTTGGGAATACATGGGCTGAGGAACCAGTTCGAGTCCATCTTTATTCTAACAAAACATGCAACAACTTAGAATTTTATAACAGCCAGTAGCAAGATAAGAGAAAGAGGCAGAATGACAAAAGGAGCATACTGAGTTTGCCAATGCTGCACCAATGGAATGAGATGGGGATTGTGAAGCAAAATTTGAATGGTTCACATCAGAACGCACGGGTACTAATTGATATTGTGACTCTTTTAACTTTGACTGTAATGAAGAATCGACATAGTCAATAAACACCATGATGCTGGCAAAAAGGGTAACACCATTATCCTAATTTTTACAAGATTATATTTCATGTAATCTTTAGTATCAATTCTAACAAATCAACCTAAAACCCAATTTACTTGTCCTGATATTGCCTGCAGGAATTCAAGTCATAACAGTGTCTGCCAAACATACCTCGGTGAGAATAAGTTTTTCCTGCAAATGTTTAAACAAAACCTGCCAAGAAGAAGAATTTACCATAAAACCATGCACGTGATAGTTTAAATTCCAGGACTAAATATATAAAAGGGCATTTTTCAATTCATGCGCACATACATCCCACAATCCAACAGATTAAAATTTAAAAGATAACAAAATCAACTACTTGAGAAAAGAAGAGCACTCAATTTGGTAGAATTTTTAAAATTCCGTTGCAAAGAACATAAGATATAAGATATCTCTACCGCAATTTTTAGTTGATTCCATCAACAATTGTAAATTAAAAAAGTTAAAATATTCTTAGTCCCTATACCTCTCTTAATTTTAAATCTGGTCCCAATAAATCAGAAATTAAATGAACATGCTTATGGGCAGTGATAAAATACTGGCCTAAAACAACGGCACGCCATCAAATATCAATTATGAGTATCCCGTTAAAGACAATAAAATCAGAATCCAGAACGAATGGCATATATTCAAATATTCCTGCTGCATTAAGGTTTCTGTTTGACTATAAAAAGATAGAAGCACTATTTCAAATAAAAGAAAGCAGAAAAAGGTTGACCTTGACATTGCTAACAATTGATTGGGCATCAGGAACAGGGGGCTGAAGGGAGTATTCAACCAGAAGAGGCAGCAAGGACGAAACAAATGTTGATCTTTCTTGCTGTGCATCCTGACAGAAGAAAAGAGAACTAAAAATTTGTTCCAAGTTTCCAACTGTTCATAAAAAGCCAACAGAACGTGATACCAAACTGAAGTGCGACAAAAAAAAATAATACATATTGTTCAACCAAACTATCACATGCACAATTTATATGTAGTGAAAAAACACCTGCAGCGCATATGTGAGACGGATATTTTCTTCAATTATGTCCTGTCTGTATGATAAAGCTTTTGATGCTGCATCTACTAGGTCTTGCTGCTGCTGATCAAAGGCCTAGTGGCATGATTAAGATAATTAACAGCATAATTCAGATAAAAGCTCAGGAAGAGGAAGAAAAGCAATAATTCTAAAGAAATTAAATATGGACGTCAAATAATATCGTGCTTACCAGGCGCATATATGCAATGCGCTTTTCCAAAACATACTTTTCATTGCAAATCTGTGCTTCCTATCATAACAATAACAATAAATCACCGATGACATGATTTGAACAGGAAAATTATCACACGCTTTAAGAATATGTATATCCTTTACCTTTATGGAATAATCTGCAACATGTTTCCTTAATTGCATGATCTCTTCTTCATGTTCACGAATCTTTATGGCAAGATCCTAAATAGATATTAACATTAGGCCATAAATATCATGCTCAGATAAAAGATGAGACTTCAAGAGCTATAACAGTACCTGCTTCCATAGGCTATTAGAATTATTCATTTCAGTCATTGGCATCAACCCTTGTCCAGAAGAATTAATTCGTGAATCATAGTCCCCTTCTATTTTATGCCTACAGCAAAAACATAGTTTTCCACAGATATGAGTTCTTCTTTGATAATGTCTGGGCAGAGTAAAGACATAAGAATATTATATATGATTCTAGCAATACTATGGAGATTAAATAGCAACATACCCGCTAGGAGAGGTTGATCTAGCAGATAACAGAGACGATTGAGAGGGGCCAATATTATCAGCATATAGATGATCATTTGGGTGCACTCTGAACATCCCATTTAATTTACTGCTTTCATAATGAATTTCTGCATTGCTTCTGGCTGCATCATCTTAGTGTTTTAGATACTGGACAACTAGCGTACAAGTTATATCAACTAGGTAAGACATATTCGTACCCTTAAGCAGATCTTGATTTCCTAATGGCGCAAAGGACTGACGAGCTTCATAAGATCCTTGACTCTGCTCATCCCATGGTGCAACAGATCGAGGTCCTCGATCAATTGACTCATCTTGCTTCTGTCAAAAACAGAGGACTTGCACTGCTGAGATTGTTGATTACACTGTGTTTTTTACAGACATTCTTAAGGAGAGATTTCACTTATGGTAAAAAAAGGAAAGTTTGTAGAATAGAAGGGAAGTGCAAAGGCAAATGATGGGTCCACTTAAAGAAATTTTTTTCATTGTTATGCGTGATATTTTTATAAATTTGGGGAGGTGGAGAGATTGGCCCCATGTAAACTGTTCAGCCAAATCAGACAAAATTTCAAAAATTAAGCCCATGAAATTATAGGGATTCCATACACACCACGTTTACTTTGCCGAAACTTTCTCATTAAAGATTCCCCCTAGAAAAACGGTAATTGATTAAAGTGAATCAGTCTATCACCACTGTCAATATATAAGATATTTCAAAATGTTTGACAGTTTTTATCTTTGTCTGAGATATTTCACATATTTAGCAAAAGATTAAAATTAAAAATAGTTTAATAATTTTTACAAACGTCTTTTTTATTTTTTTATCAGCCAGTGCACATAACGAACAGCGCTCTCTGAAATTGCGTGGGATGGCATGGAGCCAGCCCAAACTGCTGAGTGCTGAAGTTTTAGGTTTACTTTGTGGACTGGGCCAAGCTGACTCATTTTGACAGCGGTTTAGATTCAACAAGTAAGAGAAGAAAAGGTACACAATTAAAGTTTTCGAAGAAAATCGAAAAACAGCTAAGCATCATCGGTAAAAATTGTAGCCAAAAATATCCATCTAACTGAGTCATATATAACTGATATGCAAGCAATCTAGAGCAACACTTACATATTTTTCAAGTTCCTGAATTTTTCTTTGAAGCTCCAACCTAAGCCTGTTATTCTCTTCTACCTGCCAAAAGCAACAGGTTGCAGCCTCAATATCTACCCCAAAAGGACTTGAACATTAGGTAGCACCGTTTATGGCACAAAGTAAACCGTTTTTCATATGCATGCAAGTTTGGCTCCATTTCATTAGGCAGCAAATATCTTTTCATTAAACAAAACGTATGACATGCAATATTATTTTATATATGTTATCACTACTCAAGCATAACCATGTAATTATCAATATTTTTTATCCAATGACATGAAAAACATTTCTCATCCACAAAATGACTTATATTTCAATTTTCTTTCCGTTCCCTACCATGTTGCATGCCAAAGGGGGCCTCTTCCTCTAAAATTAGAAACATTACACAAGTGGATAAAAGCAGACAAGATTTTGTGCCTAAATAATAAAGACAGCATCCAGTCTAATTGCACCCTAGAAAATCATGACACGGTACCTTGAGAAACAATACTGAATGAGTAAAGGGAGCAATGAGGACTCGAAGCCCCTGGGTGAAAACAGCGGTCAAAGAAGAAGGGGGGAAGAGAAAAGAGAGGGTGAACTACCAAGGCTATTTATCATACACAACCCACTACCAACATAAAGTAGTCCAAACGCTTTGATCTACTGCTAAAACTCTCCCATTGTCAGCATTACCAAGCCAACTGAGTCCAATAATGTAAGACATGATTAAATACGTCAACATCAATTGTGAATAAAAAATCAGTTAAGATTTATAAGCGAGCATCCTCAGCAAATTGTAAAGCATTTTTTAGTTCAAATAATGATGAACATGATCAAAAATCTTAAATAGAGCATATGTTGAATGAAAGTACCTGCTGCTTAATGGTAGCCTCCGCCGCTTCAACGGCCTTCATGACTTGATACAAGCTGTCGTTGTTGCTAGAAGTGGAATTAGTCTGATCCCGCTGTTGATCATGCTGCTGATTAACACTCAAGCCTGAGAATTTCTCGGCCAACTTCGCATCATAACCATTCTCCATAACCTTCTCCTAAAATTCCCCAGCAATTACCCGCCAACAGCACACGCAAATTAATCAGCCACGACACTTTCAACCCAACCAAATAGCACTCCTGGGTCTACGAATGCCCATTCGTCATCTTTCACTCACTATAATACTCACTACTACTTGACCAAAAACCTATTACTATGCTTCCCACCCTTGCACCAATCAAATGCAAACTGGAGCAAAAGCAATTAATCGGGGATTGGTAAAAGATTATGAGAGCTGATAATTCAACCAACAACGAAAACAAAATGGAACTAGGATTTCCAGGAGTGGACTCGATATATTTGGCCCCGTTTGGTTCGCATGAAAGAGGGGTTAGAACGATTCTGAGTCGATCCTCTTCCAGGTACCAACGGCAGATCTTGGTTCTGTGTGTGTGATATTTTGTGCAAGATCTTTCCCTGTTATGCGAGGTTTCCGAAGAAGCTCCGCCGGAGCAGATGCCAATGACGACGTTCTGGTCGTGTGCTTTGTTGGTCGACGAGCTTGGTTTTTTATCAGTATCTTGGTTTGTTTTTAAAATAAGGACATTTTGGTCTTTTAATAATACAAGCCTTTCTTTTTTTCCTGAGCAATCAGAAAAGACAAAATGATCCCAGTATGTTAGAAAATAAAAGTTGTACATAGTACAAAAATTAATGTGCAAAGAAAACGACCAAAAAAAAAAAAAAAAAAAAAAAACACAGGAGGACAAGAAAACTTTCACAGAAATCCCGGCCTTCCCTTCCATGGGAAAAAGATGCAAACCAAATAAATTTTAACGTAGGATTTTATCAAAATATATATATATATATATCATACGAAACATATTTTTATGAAGTATGTATAATAATTTTCTTAATTTTTATATCTTAATAATGAGTTTCCATGAGCTTTTAAATTTAAATATGGGTAAATTTCCAGTCGCAACCATTAATTATATATCGGGAAAAGTATCTCTCCACTTCACTAGAGATAAGTGATCACCAAGAACCTCCAAAACTACGTTGTTTTAAATTAATGAATGATATGTTTGTAATTTTAAGTGAATTAATGAAGGATGTAAAATTACGAAACGTCATTCATTAATCCAAAACTATATAGTTTTGGGGTCACCTTGGAGATAACTCTATCTCCGATGATCAAGAAATTCTTTACCCTTATATATCATTTTAAATTTTATTTTTGTTTACATATAATACCCCAAAATTTGAAGTTGTATGCAAATATGAAATATCTCTCTTAAATTTTTTATGGCAAAAAAATCTCTCTTAAATTTTAAGATGTGAGATAAATTATAAATTAGGCCAAAAAATAAATTATAAAAATAAAACGAATCATTAGGGAGTTATTTGCATAAATATACGAATTTAGGAGGTTGATTATTAAATTTTAAATGTCAAAAAAATTATTTGAACATTAAATAAACTCTGCAGCTTTTTGTACGGTCTCATGGAATTAATGAATTAAGTCAATTTTTTTTGGGGAAGATCGCGTCCCAAAGACTAAGAAAATATTAAAAAAATCCACAGAAAATTCTAATATAAAAAAGGTTTCAAAAAGTTGTCAAAACTCATAAATTGAGTTGTTAATTATCTATTGAAAGAATTATCAATAAGACTTTTTTAACATCACAATTTTTTATAGGAATTTTTTAACATTTTTTTGTCCCTTGGGACCTTAAAGGAATTTTCTGATTTTTTTTTCCATCGAATTAAGTCAAATTTGAAATTGATTTTTATTAGGAAGAAGACATTTAAATATCACCTCAACATCTAAAACTCAAAAATATCATTAAAACTTGCAAGAACTTAGAAGGGATAGGGTAAGAAACTAAGTTTTTCATGTTTTAGCTTAAAAACCAAAATGCTTATTTTACACATTTTTTCAATATGTGACAATTTTGTCAAAATCATTACTATTTTTATAGGTTGTGACTAATTGAATAATGATATTAACTAAAATAACAAGAATAGTTTTAACAAAAATTATAATAGTTTTGACAAAATCGTCGGATACTAAAAAATGTGAAAGGAGCATTTTAGTCCTTAAACCAAAACATGAAACACTCATATTCTCACCACATCCCTTCTCTATCTTTTACAAATTTTAATGGTATTTTCTAATTTTGGAAGTCGAAATGGTATTTAAATATCTTTTTCCCCATTTTATTTTAGTTCTTATGTAACCTATCAATTATAAATGTCAATATCAATTCAATATAAAATATATATATATATATATATATATAATTTACTATTCACAAGCTTTATGATTGGAGAGCTAGCTTTTACATTTTTGAATAAACATAAAAACTAAAATGAATTTAATTTAGTTGTTTAATAAAGTTTGAGGGCAAATAGATAGAAAATCGTTTTAAACCATAAATTATAGTAAAATATAAATAGATAAGATATTGTCACTACCAATTTTGGTCACTACCACTTTTCCACCCTAATAGGAAAGAGAAATTATAAAAGTAGATGAAATTCTCATCTAACGGTGGAAAAGTGGTAGTGACATTAATGGTAGTGACCAAAATTGATAGTGATAATATCCTATCACAATATAAATATAAAGTCCACGTTCTATTTTACATTTTAAAATAAACATAAAATTACCAGAAATTATAACATAAAGATTATATATATGATTTCTATATATTTATAAAAATGACATGTAATGAGTTGTAAATGTAATATTTACCAAGCCTAAAAATGTATGGATGACAAAAAGTGTATAACTCTTCTAATTTTATATGAGATTTTAGATTAAACCCTTAATTTTATACATTAGTTTTTTTTATTGGTGAATTTTTTATAACAATCATTAGTTTTTAAGAATTAAAATTAATGTGCTAATATTTGATTATGTTTTGTCAATATTTAATACTACCTCAAGTCCTAAATATAAAATATAGTTGACTTTTTTTTTTTGAAAGAATAAGGAAACTAAATAAGTAATTGAATCATGTCATCATATATTTTATATTCTTAAATTACCTATAATTTTATAAATTAGGCAAAATAATTTAGACAAAAAATAATAAATATAAATACTTTAAAATAATTTAATTATATTTCTTAATCTCTCTAAAAAGAAGTCAACTTCATCTTATGGCTGAAAATACACTATAAAATTAACAAATTAAAATGAAATTTTGGGCCTAGGTGAAAGATTCAATGCTTACTTTGGTCTATATGAGACAAAAGTGTAAAGTCTCTTTCGTTTTAATTTATTAATAATTAATTAAATTTAAATCATAGGGCTTTCTTTTTTCATTTTTCAATTTTGTTTCTTACAATAAGTTAGCTTTTATGGAAAGAATATAGAAGAAATTATAGTGATCACTTATCATGGAGTGGAGTATAATCCACGTCTCCAATAATTAAATTGGCAAATGAAAATCTATTGTCAAGCTTGACGTGGTTCAACTTGAATGCTGAGATTTATTATTGTCTTCTTGTTATTTATTCCCCTTGGTGATCCAATGATTGAATTCAATGTGTTATAAATATACATGTAGCTTAGTTAATATGCATTCACATTAAAATTTATTGCTAATTGTTTTAATAATTAGTACTCCATCCGATCTTAACTATAAGAAAGTTGACTTTTTTGGAGTTGAAACTTTTTTTAAAGATTTTTATTTTTATTTTTTCTTCAAACTAATTAATTAAATTATTTAAAGTATTTTTATTTTTATTTTTCTTCAAACTAATTAGTTTAATTAAAAAACTAGTATATAATCTAAGGATATACAACATATGAAATGATTAAGTAACTTATTTAACTTTTTTAATCTCTCCAAAAAAATCAACTATTGGTGCCTTATAATTAAGGTAAATATTTTTAAAACTTGTGTGCTTATCAATAAAAAAATTAGGGCCGGTACTACCTTTTTTCTATAAAAAAATTAATTACTACCTTTTTCATTACCATAAGAATGCTTGAAAATCAAAATAAAAGTAACGGGGACAGCGGATACTATGAGTAACCTTTATAAAAATGAATGCTTTTTTCTGGGGGAAAAATGAATGCTTTTAAGTTTAGCTAATAAGAAAATTAATTCCATATATTGCAGTAAATTAAACACTTTAAAAAATTATTTGCATAGTATTTCTCAGATAATATATAGAAGTGTTCTAAATATTATGTGTACTCCTTCAATTTTTGGCTTTAATGATCTAAATCTAATTATAGTAGTCCACATAATCAACCCTTTCAAAAGACCTGGAGATGCACTTTGATCCTGTATTGATGAATCGAAGACATTAAAGTGAAGAGTTTTCATTTCGTGTAAATGAATTTATATATATATATATATATATATATATAAACCTGAATAATATATTTTCTATATTAATATATTATAGAGAAAATTATAATAAAGGACCAAAGAAAAATAATATTTATTAAAAGGACTATAAAAATGGTAATTATTTTGAAGGACCAGAATTTAAAACATTAAAATAAAAAGACTAAATTGCCCTTTTTCTGATTTTCTATATTCTCTAATTAAATCAAAATCTGGAGTGATTAATAGATAATTATACATAGAGACAAAATCAGAATCTGCTAATTAAATCAGAATTTGGTCTCTATGTGTGATTATTCATCACTCATTCTAGATTCTAATTTAATTAGAGAGAATATAAGAAATTTGCTAAGGGTAATTTGGTCTTTCTATTTTAATGTTTTAATTTCTAGTCCTTCAAAATAATTACCATTTTTATGGTCTTTCTTAATAAATATTGTTCTTCTTAGGTCCTTTATTATAATTTTCCCTACATTATATCCGCTAGCAAAAAAAAATCAATGCATTATATCCTTTAGAGGTGTACTCCCTTTGGTACTTCATATAAAATATTTACTTAATTTGATTAGGTTAAAATAGTTAATTAATATAATATATATTTTCTAAAACATCCTAATATCTTTTTTATTTTCCTTTTTCCCCTCTCCTTCTTCATTACTGCTGAGTGAGTATAAATAGGGTAAATTAGAGAATAAAATATGACTAATATGAAAAATATGTATTTAAGACCAAGATCAATTTTCTAAATAGGTTTTACATTAAGGACTAAATGCAATATTATTTAAAGAAAATTGCTGTAAAAAATCCTATTACAAAATTTACTACCCACATCTAAAATTTGTTTAAGCTTTGTTTAAGCACTTGTGCATAACTTATTTTCAACAAGTGCAACTCTTTTAAGCCATGTGCAGTTATGTGCAAAATACGAAACATTAGTATATAACTAAATATAGGTTGCTCATACAGTTGAAAAAAGTTATACCAAAAGAAGAAAAACAATGGTTGAGATTAAATTTTGTTTTAAAAGTTTTCACATAGAAGTAATGAATATTTTAAAGTTTTTTTAGGTTCAATATTATCGAAAGAGTTAAAACAAGAATAATGCCGCCTCACATAGAAGTAATGGATATTTTAAAAAATTAGGTTCAATATTACTGGAAAGAGTTAAAACAAGGATAATGTCGCCATACTCTGATGATAGCCAAACAAATGTCTATTGATCAAACCATGCTAGTGCACAATTGAGACAACTCGACTTAAATGCGTATTTATGCACAAGATTGCTCATTTTAGAGGCACTGATTCCTTTAGTCCACCTCCTCCTTCTCGTGGCCCTGCATGCATGAATCGTGAAGGTCGTCACCCGTCGGGGTTCTTCGTTCCTTGCCTGTTTTAGTCTTCAGTGTGATGATGGTGGGTTCGGCTATGGTCCTCTGCAGAGGACCGTCCTCTGCCCTTTTTGCCTTAAATTTTTACCGCATGCGGTAACAATTTAATTATTTAAAAAAAATCTAGACCGTCCAGATTTTCATCCGACGGTCTAGATGAGGAAGAGGATGGGAAAGGAAGAGGACTGAAGCCAGATCCGTTGATGGTATGGACACTGCTTTAGGTTCTTGCAAATCTTTGGCCAAAAAGATTCACTTGCTAGACCCATGATCCTGTGGCTGCTTCATGAACAAAATATGGGCAGTGCAATGTTCATTGTTTTTGCTTGTATGTTGCCCTTTTCGTCTTGCTTTTTTGTTGTTTGGTTTGCTAGTTTCTTGTCTTTTCAAGTTTATAGCTATGGTGGTGAAGCTTATCAGCTTTTGTGGATGCTGCTTGGGTTGATTTCCAGCCTTTTCACTTTTGTTGTTTCTGTGTGGTTTGTTTTCTTTATGCTCGTTACTGCTTTTCCTAGTTTTTCCTCCGTTGTCTGTTAATGGGCTGCCTGACCTTCTGCTTCTGTTTATGTAAAGCAGCCCCTTTTTACTTGTAACTCATTTTGTTGTGTGTTAATGAAATGTTGATGGTTTTATTAAAAAAAGCCAAATGAAAAACTTGCCCGAGAGATAATGGAAAACATGGGGAATTGGGTAACTACTAACCAATATTTAAAATCCTACAAGCTGAATCTCAGATAAAATATTTGTCATTATTAAGTTGTTATTGTTGTTTCATATATCTAAGTACCCGTTTGGATAAGCGGTAGAGACTATATTTCCAACGTGATTTACGGTGTATGAGGTAAGTGAGTGAGTGAAGTTTTATCTTGATCACCCCAAAAAAAAAAAAAAAAAAAAAAAAACCCGATCAATTAATTATTTGCCGTTATAATGTCCTTCATTTTCTTCAAAACAATAATTAATAAATGATTTGATCAAACCATCCATTAAGAAATTTCATGCAAAGTTGAGATTTGGACTTCACTAGGCTCAAACTCTTTAACCGAATAATGTTTGATGATTTATCACAATATCCAAAATATACTAAATTATGCAAAATGAGACATCACGTGGCAACACACAATACTCCAATATGTACCAAAAAGAAGGAAGAACTACTGTTCGCAAAATTAGCTTAAGCTTCTAAAGTATTTTCTAACAGACTCACACGAAAACAATCATATGAAAAAAGTTGGTAACCATTAGTTCAACTTATTAAAATGCTAATATGTGCTTCTAAGGTGCTAGTGAAACAATTTATATAACGGTATTTTAAATATAATACACAAATTTCCAATCATAAATTCTATATCACAAATTCTATATTAAAAATGTTTGTACCAAATTTCATATCATAAAACACATATATAACATGCTAAGCAAAAGATTGATACACCATATCCGAGACCATTCTTATTACCCCATACCACTCTTATATCCACTTATGAGCCGAAAAGGCTCCATCACAGATATATTTCGAGAGCTTGCCGATGGAGGGGACCAACTAGGAGCCATAGGTAACAAATGATTTATCCATTTAACTTTTGCTTGCTTAAGAGACATACTGAAAGATTACACATTATTCTAAATCATGAAGCGTCATCTCTTTCTTCGATAAAGCTAGGGTCCTTAATTTATCATGATTGGACTATGATTCTCCTCCTTTTTATGAAACCAAGGAAAAGGGTGATACTAAGGACTTTGAGAATGTCAAAGCCACCCATTATACATCGAGTGGTGGCATATCATGTGGTATTTATATACAATAACTCCCATCACCACTTGACATTCATTCATATGCATCAATGACAAACAATCATAATATTGACATGTACTCCAAATCACAAAAGAAAGAATGTGTAAGTTCGGGGCAACTATTGCTAAGGACTTTGAGAATGTCCATCTTAAGGGCGAATTCATACTTAATAATAATATTATCATGAATACACCGATACAAAAGCACTTTGATTCCGTGAAATACAAGTATCGCTGCAGGGGCCGCATTCTATTGGCCAATATTTTAGAAATAATCTTATAAGAGAAGTTACACAAGCCAATAGGGCGAAATGAGAAACATGCTCGGGTTTATGTACTTTAGGAATAAGAGCGATGTTAGTTTCATTTAAATCATTAAACAATGCGGTATTTTAAATATAATACACAAATTTCCAATCATAAATTCTATATCACAAATTCTATATTAAAAATGTTTGTACCAAATTTCATATCATAAAACACATATATAACATGCTAAGCAAAAGATTGATACACCGACCATTCTTATTACCCCATACCACTCTTATATCCACTTACTGGAGCCATAGGTAACAAATGATTTATCCATTTAACTGGATTACACATTATTCTAAATCATGAAGCGTCATCTGGCTAGGGTCCTTAATTTATCATGATTGGACTATGATTCTCCTCCTTTTTATGAAACCAAGGAAAATGGTGATATTAAGGACTTTGAGAATGTCAAGGCCACCCATTATACGAGTGGTGATATATCATGTGGTATTTATACACAAACTCCCATCACCGCCCGACATCCATCCATATGCATCAATGACAAACAATCATAATATTGACATGTACTCCAAATCACGAGATTCATAAAAATAATACATCGTCTCAATAATTATTAAGATAACAACATTATTTCAACTCAAGAAACCATAACAAAAGTACATTATCTAAAACATATAATATCATAACTTTCTGTCTAGATAATCATTTCAAAGTACTCATTGATATATTAAATCAATATCCATATATTCTCATTCTCATAATCATTTCACAAAATACCCACAAACAACATACTAACACACTTAACAAACGAAAAGTGGCCACCTCAAGTTTTTAATACAAAAACTAAGCTTGAGAGAAATCAAATTCACTCTAAAAATAAAATAAAAATATAATTATATGTTAATAAAATTAGCAAAAATAGCAACTAATACAATAACAAATAATTAATTAAACTATAATTGTCTCACTTTAATTTTTTAGAAAAATAATAGTTTATCTATTCCTAAATCATCATTACAGTCATATTTCCTTCTTTTATAAATGATTTTTCGCTAATTATGATCATCAAAATATCACTATATCCTCAAATTAACCAAAATACTCAATTTCTTACCATAAAAATTTTACCTAAAATTTTCAAATATTTACATTCATTTATAAACCTCAAATCCAATCCATCTAATTCTCAATATAACATCCAATAAATTAAAAATGAATTATAAATTCAATATAAAAGACCTATTTTTACAAACCTCAATTTTCCAACCTAATAAACTTATATAAGCATGACCAATTTTATTAAATAAATCTTCAAACCTCCACATAATCAAAATCATATCAAACTCTAATTTAAATTCTAAATTGAAACTCATAATTTCATATAGTTTAAGATTTAACAAAATTAAACCGATTCAACCTACAATAATACCTCTAGTAATCTAAATTTATGCCTTAAACCTCATTTAATTGGTAAACACATCCTATAATACACAAATCCTAAATTCTTTTAAAAGAAAATTTATTTAAAATTCCTACAATAATGAACTAATAAATCTAAACTGATTATAATTACTTTTTTTAATCATACTCTACATATATACAGTCTTCTATTATCAAAACTCAAAACCTTATCAAGATTCTAACCTCAAAAATTTCACTAGCTAGTCAGTATTATATTCCCTCATTAGAAAGAGAAAAATAAGCAGAATAACTTTTATAAAGATAGTTTGTTAAAAATAAATTAATTTAACTACCTAAATGATTTTATAAATAAATAATTTACATTAAAAACTCAAATACTCATCTTCTCTATAGTTTCTCACTCTGGTTCACACTCAACACACACACTCACCGCCACACACACATATATATAGAGAAAGGCGGTGGGAGAATTACTATTTCCCCTCCCCCAAGTAATGTTGCCATCTTTTTTTTAAGATATTACAAACGTGATTTTCTAATGCTAATCTAAATAGGCCCTAAGTTATATTTTTTTAAAAAAATGAAGTAATCCACTAACAATTACAGTTCTAGATGTTGAATTTCAAGAGTGTTGTTGTCAATATTCATGTGGCCATTACCATTTCATACAACAAAAGTTATTTATCACTAAAATGAAATGGTTACTAGTCCACCAACACTTGTGGTCCTAAAAATTGAATTTCAAGAGAGATGATGTCGCTGTCTGTGCTTAAAGTTGATGTTCTCATCTTTTACCACTAAAATTGTTAATCACTAAAATGAAGTAGTCATTTATTCATCAATCCTTTTTTTTTTTTTTCATAGTGCATCCGGTGTTTCAGGACAGACCATCTTTCAGACACATCAACGGCTTCAGACTAATCCGGACCAACCCTTTTGGGGGAAAGCCTCTACCACCCACACACGCTGCATTCTCACGTCTCGAACTCAAGACCATGGTTAAGTTAAGTATAGCCTCTTATCGCTGACCTAAGCGTTTGATGGTTTATTCATCAATCCTCCTATAAATTGAATTTTACTGAGTGTAATTGTAACTGTTTTTGTTCTTCTCATTTCATATAACTCAAGCTATCTATTTTTATCTTATTAAAGATGATAATATATCATTTCATATAATCAAATATATGCGTGTGTGTATTTTAATTTGAAATTGTTTTGTTATAGAACAAAGTGTCTAGCCCAATGAGGCTAGGCAATGTTGATATAGAATCGATGAGCTCTCCTCGATACTTTCCCCTATAAAAATAATTGCGGACAGATTTCCCAACATATCTATAGTGAAGATACGGCTAGCAATCTCGAGATCACGTTCCTAGGATTTTGGCTTTTTCGCCAAAGGGGGTTTAGGTAGATATTGAATAGTAAATAATCAATAGAGAATGTAGAGTTGTTAATTTTCTCGCCATGGGTAACCTCCTTTTATAGGGATTACTTACTTTTCTTTTTCATAGTGATCCGCTATTCAAGTAAAGTGCACCTCCCACGTTACGCAATGCCTGCTCCATTACCGGTTCCATAAATTTCGTGAGCAACTCCACTCATACCTGGGTAGAATGGATCCTAATCAAATATACCCTTATTGTGTGTGTATTTTCCAAATAGAAACTAAAAGGTGGCAGAAGTTTTTTTATGCATAAGAGCAATTAGGTTTCTTTCGACGAAAAAGCTCAATTTCATTATAGATCTTAAAAACTTCATATGAATAAAACTATTTTAAGAAATCATTTTCAGATATTTATATTTTGGTCGCCCTTATAGATCTTTCACCCTTAAGTTTCATCTCATCTCTTCATTTCCAACTGCTGCTATATTTTAAATCAAAATTTAAAGGATTAAGGGTAATTTTACTTAAGTAACTATTTATTCAAAAGTTTTTCAAGAGTAATTTTGCCTTAAAAGTAACTAAAATATAAAAATTTTGCTCATTGTAGTTAAAAATGTTAATGATCAACATCAATTTTTTAATTGTAAGAGTTAATTTGCTTTTTGAAAAACTTATGGATATTCAAGACTCGTGAGTGATTACTTTTAGGGTAAAATTTCACCTTAACCCAAATTTTAATGACAAAATCATACTCGCTTCTGATCTTTAATATAAAACATATTTAGGAAATTCATTTTGATCATAAATATAAGATGCATTTTTCATACCTGTCAATTTTTTTGCTGATTCATGCTTATTGATATCCCCTAATAATAATTAAGGAAAAAAGGGAATAATTAAAGAAGATGATTAGAGTACTTTAAAAATATAAATCATATTAATTAAATTAACTAATTTATTTAATCTAATTAAATTAAGTAAATATGAATATTAAAATTACAAATGCCTACAAAAGTCTCCAAGAAGCTGTAATTTAAATTGCAAAGCATTTGGGAATGGATCGATACGGGCTCTCTTACTTTTGGCCAAAGATTGAGACTGTTATTTTATTTCAGTATTGTGTTATTTTGTGATTTGGTTTTGTATTTATTGGAGTAATTTTTTATCTTAAAACATTAGCCGTATAGTTTGTGGTTTTTGTCACTGAATTTCTTATTTTAGAAAAAGAAAGCAAATTTAAAAAGTCTATGACTTATTCAAAGTTTCTATAAAAAAAAAAAAAAAAAAAGAAGGTTAAATTATCATTTGAGAAAATCTCAATAAAATATCAAAAACTTTAAAATTATAAATTTACCCCGAGATATCAATTAAAATGTTAAAATTATAAATAAATTATCTGTGGAGTATTTCTTAATAAAATGAGTTACCATTAGGGTTTAAACTTCTCATGTTACATAGGAAGAAGAATATTCCTACGTTCACATAAAATAATGGGATCCACATATATATAATCTTATATATATATATATATGGTCCACTTATATATATATGTGATATAAAAAAATACTTTTCCTACAACATGAAAAATGTTTTTCCTTACTCTAACGTTGTAAACGAGATTTTGAAATTCAAGATATTTCTCTGTTATTTTCGAAAATGGTTTTTTGGAATAAATATTTGTTTATTTTGAAAACAAAAATTTTGGAAACAAAAGAGAGCACCGAAGTGTTCGAGGGTTTTCTCGTTCATTTTGGCGGAAGACAGAGCCTCTTTGCTGTTCAGCCAGAGGCATTTCACTTTCACATTCTCTAATCACTTCTGCGAGCCCTAGCTCGCCCTCCTGCTTCTGCGATCTGAACCCCTCTGCTCCGGTCATTTTACCTCTGTCCATTATCCGATCAACATCAGGTAACTGCCATTTCCATTTTAACCCGTGTGTTAATGGTTTTGGTCCCTCGCTGCACTTCCCAGTGCCTCGGTGCTGCTCGCAGCGGCGCCCCCTCCCTGCCCTCTTCAGTCCATCCTCGGAGGGAAGAGGGATGTGTTTGGGATTTGAAGTTATGCTTGCTTAGCGCATTTCTGGATCATGCTTGGCTAATGATTGTGTTTTCTATACTTAGATTCCTGGGTTCTGGGTTTTTGGAAATATTTAACGTTCTAATAACCTGTTAATGTTTTTAGTAGGTGAGCGGGTGCACCTTTAGTCACCAAGGAGGTTCTTTACTGCTTCAGGGTTTAGTTTTGAATACAGAGAGTTCCCTCTAGTATCTCAGCCCTAAGAAATCATGCACGCGCCAGTTCTAGTCCTCAGTAAGTTATTTCTCTCTCTTTATATCGTGGATTGATGACGATATTACCTTCAAGTTCCATTTATTGATCCGTTCAAAATTTGTTCCATGTTGTTTGGATTTTTATTGGAAGCAATGAACCAATGCCATCACTTGCTGTATATTCAAATTTTCTTCGATTGTTTATTACTTTGTTTACTCATCAATTACCTCTTGAAAATGGACAGAGGACTCTTTGAAACGGGAGTCTGGAAGTAAGGTTCAACATGCCAATATTCAGGCATCGAAGGTAATAATTTTGGATTACCACCACGTTTGGATTTTCCTTTGCTTTACTGCTCCCACTATTGGCAGTCTTCCTTTGTAATGGTTCCTAAATTATTTGATGGGCAAACGTTGAAAACTTTTATATAATTGCTTTCCTGTTTAACTGATAGATTGCTTAATGATATTTGGCAAGAGGACATGATTTTACTTTCTGGTTCTTTACTTGAGAAAGACCTAACATAGTTGAACACAAGTACTCAGGTGATGTAACATTTGGGAACATTCATCCCTCCCTTGGTGGCCGCAGACATTCCTTTTGGAGCTAGTCCAGTCGTTTCTTATATAACCATATCTTTGAAGAATATAATTTGCAAACTCATGAAGCTAGAGGACTAGATTTTCTTGTACTATATATTTAGTCCATCTTGTGTAATATTCAGGGAAACCAATTATGCTTATAAGATGCTGAAATCTGAAGGCTTGTTTTCCTAGATGTTCTCAATGAGGATTCGAAAATATGTTCAATTCAATATTTTGTTAAATTAGTGTATGATGGTCATGGAATGAAAAAAGTTGCAAGAGTTTTAGTTGATAACTATTTTAGATTTTGTACATTCTTCAACGCTTGATGTGAACTTTACATGTTATTTAAGTATGATTTCAAAGTTTGAACATGGTTTTACTTTCTTCTTATTTTTCATGGACTTTCTTTGCCCTTTGCTATGGTATGTCTGGATAATGTAATACTGGATCTTCCAGTGATAAATAATTTATATCTTCTTGATAATTTGGAATTAATATATTTATCCTCAAGTATGTATTTTATTACTGACTAGACTCTCTGGTCATTTGAATTTAATGTTGTGAATATATTTATAATGCTTGCCAGGCTGTTGCTGACATAATTCGCACAACCTTGGGACCCAGGTCCATGTTAAAAATGCTTCTTGATGCTACTGGAGGTTAGTGTTTTTTTTAAAATCATTTTGGAACTTGCAGATAATTGAGAACTTGTGTGTATTGTATCTGTTAATAGGTCAACATGATTTATCCCTTCATTGCTTGAGGAAGTGGTCCTTTTTTTAGTTATAGTAAACTGAAGTAATTCTCACTTTACTGATTACTGTCTTGGGTTCTTTTTTAGTGTTTTAAACCGTGTTGGAGATCTTTAATTTTTTTCATGGCCTTCCTGTAGTTTAGGTTGTGTTGGAAGTTGCTTTTTAATTGTGTTTGACGTGGCTCTCCAGTTTAGTTTTGTGATTTAAAGTAATCCAACGGAGCTGAGGTCTGCCATTTCTTTCCTTTCTAATACAGGAATTGTGGTGACAAATGATGGAAATGCCATCTTGCGTGAATTAGATATTGCTCACCCAGCTGCTAAGGCATGATTTATATCTCTTGCTTCGCTTTGTTGATATTTGTTTGCACACACATTACTGCTACTGCTATACGCACTGGTTTAAAACTTTCTGATGCTTTTCTTTTATTGGAATTGCTTAGTCTATGATTGAATTAAGTCGCACGCAAGACGAAGAAGTAGGAGATGGAACAACATCTGTCATCATTCTTGGTATGTTTCAAGTGGATTTAATTTAATCTTTTTATGAATTATTATCTAGACTATACTTCTTGTGGACCTATTCAGCATCATTCATTCATTTGGTTAATGTGATTATGGAATGGAAAACAAAAAGATTATTTTGTTTGCAAAACAGCATTAGTATGTTTGCATGTTGATAATTATAAGTCATGAATGGACTCTACATTGTCATTGTGCACCTAATAGAGATTATTTTATTTGAATTACTGGATATATGCTGCCTTGTTGTGTTCTCTATTTTAATAATATTACTTTTATAGCTGGTGAGATGCTCCATGTTGCTGAAGCATTCATTGAGAAAAATTATCATCCTACAGTCATTTGCCGAGGTTAGCAGTATTCATTAGTGGTTCTTTTACAGAAGTCTATGAGATTGTATATGACGAGTGATGACTTATATAATTACATGATGGGCAGCTTATAACAAAGCACTTGAGGATGCTATTGCTGTGCTTGACAAAATTGCCATGTCCATTGATGCCAAGGATCGTAAGTTTAATTGCTACTTTTTCTTCCATAAGATTGTTTCTTCCTCATATTGATTTTAGATGGCTTGTATTTAGCCAAGCTTTCCCAGTCCTAAACTCCCCTGTTTTGTGGTCGCAAAAGTGATTCAATGACTCCCAGCAACTCAAATCTTAGTGTAATTTCTACTAATATGGTGATAAACTGAGAAGACTATAGAGTGAAAATTATAGTTGAGTTAGCTATAATTGTAGGTATGGTCTATTCATGACTCCCTGCAACTTGAAGTCGAAATCAAGATGAATGTTTACAGTAAAGCTAGTTGCCGTGATTCAATGACATATAATTGCAATGCAGTACATTATAACTAGAGGAAGTTGCTTTATGGAGCCTGTCACACTTTTGAATTTTGTGCTTATAGCTTTTTCTTCCTTATTTGTTCAACACATGTAGAATTTATGTGCACTTTCTTGCTTTGAAAGGAAAATTACTTTGATTTCATGCAAAAGATTCATGTTTTTTTTGTTGATTATTTTTTCACTGCCTTGAAGTTTTCATGCTATTGATGAATCATGCTGCAGGAGGTACAATGCTGGGCCTAGTGAAAAGCTGCATAGGTACCAAATTCACTAGTCAATTTGGAGATTTAATTGCTGTGAGTATCATATCTCCTTATGTTAGATTTTCAAGCTGGAATTTGCTCTTTCATCTTCTCTTGGTTAAAAACTTAGTTATTTTTGTTTTTACCCTTACCCTTGAATAAAGAGGCACAGTTTTTGGAGTTGGCAGTGCGTCATATGCTCAACTGGTTCTCCCTCCACTTCTCTTAATGAATTTGGCTTGCTTGTTTCGGGTTCATATTGTGATTTTAGCATCTAATAAGACAATAGGTTTTGCATATATAGCAACTGTAATTTTTCGAGTTGTGATTTTACCTCCATATTTCGGGGGTTTGTAAAGCTTCAGAGCTATGCATATATAGCAATGCAATTTTTTCAACCTTAATTGTTGATACATGCACATCTAGCAAATAGTTCTGTAAAATGGTGATTGTTGTGCAGATTTTCTTGATCATCAGTTTTGTTTCTGCTCAAGTAAATGAGATAAAAACCTATATGCTATTATGAGTGCAAATAACGTCTAGGAATCTGCAAAATCATGGGATTTACCTTATATGCAGGATTTAGCCATTGATGCTACCACTACAGTAGGTGTTGATCTTGGCCAAGGTTTAAGAGATGTGGATATAAAAAATTATATTAAAGTTGAAAAGGTCCCTGGAGGGCAGCTGGAGGATTCAAGAGTTCTTAAAGGAGTTATGATAAACAAAGACGTGGTTGCCCCTGGCAAAATGAGGAGAAAGATTGTTAACCCACGTATCATCCTTTTGGATTCCCCCCTTGAGTATAAGAAGGGTGAAAACCAAACAAATGCTGAGCTGCTCAGGGAAGAAGACTGGAATATCTTGTTGAAGATGGAAGAAGAATATATTGAGGAGATGTGCATGCAGATATTGAAGTTTAAACCAGACTTGGTTATTACAGAGAAGGGACTTAGTGATTTGGCATGTCATTATCTGAGTAAGCATGGGGTCACTGCAATCAGGAGGCTGAGGAAAACTGATAATAATAGAATTGCAAAGGCATGCGGTGCTGTTATTGTGAACAGACCCGAGGAATTGCAGGAGTCTGATGTTGGGACTGGTGCTGGGTTATTTGAAGTTAAGAAAATTGGAGATGAGTTTTTTGCATTTATTGTTGATTGCAGAGACCCTAAAGCTTGTACTGTACTTCTAAGGGGTGCCAGTAAGGATCTGTTGAATGAAGTTGAAAGAAACCTTCAGGTAAGCTTTTATGTCTGAGAAATGATCTGAGAGCATGCATTTTTCACATAACTGCTTTCTGAAGCTTGTTTGCATGCCAGGATGCTATGTCTGTTGCAAGGAATATTATAAAAAATCCAAAGCTTGTTCCCGGAGGTGGTGCTACAGAGCTGACTGTATCCGCAGCTTTGAAGCAGAAGAGTTCATCTATTGAGGGCATAGAGAAGGTGACGTGACATTGCTGTTTCTTCTATTTGAGGACCATTTGATATTAGCATATCTCGTCCTTTTTTTAAAATGATATACTCTGGGCCATGAGTCCTGACTACTATGATTCCTGCTGACAGTGGCCTTATGAAGCTGCTGCCATTGCTTTTGAGGCCATACCCCGTACTTTAGCACAAAATTGTGGGGTAAATGTGATTCGGACTATGACTGCACTGCAAGGAAAAGTAAGACCAGAAACATTTGCTTATGCCGTTGTGCTGTTTCTTTTTTTCTGTGAATAAATTTTGATTTTGCTATTGGGAACTTATAGCATGCAAATGGAGAGAATGCATGGATTGGCATTGATGGAAATACTGGTGCCATCACTGACATGAAAGAGCAAAAGGTATCATTCTTAGTTGCCTTTCGTAAATTTGAATGGTTCTCCACAACCGTAAATCTACATTTATCACTATAGAATTATATTCAACACATTTCAAATATTACCAAATGTAGTGACACAATAAAGGACATGCGCTCCTCTCCCGGTCCCCCCAAACAACTGCGCTGGACATTTTATAATATCTTGTTTCCGTTGTCTTGACAAGCATTATGTGTGAATGTTAAATGTATTGTTGATATGATGCTAGATCTGGGATGCCTACAATGTGAAGGCACAAACATTTAAGACCGCCATTGAAGCTGCTTGCATGCTCTTGAGAATTGATGATATAGTGAGTGGAGTCAAGAAGAAACAGGCTCCTGGAGCTAGCCAGGCTCCAAAGCCCAAGGTGGAGACCGAGGCAGATGCTGATGGTGAGCAAATTTTGCCAGACTGATATAACAGTTAAACTGACGTTGCTTTTGACATGGTTGAAGATCTTCAAGTTTCTTGATGGGATTTGAATCTAATCACATTTCTTAAAATTTTGGGTCCTCCATAGTTCTGCTGTTTTTGTACTTTGTACTGTTCTCGCAAGGGGTTGCAAACTTTTTTTATTACTGGTTCATCTGCCCGATGTTTTTATGGACTTCGAATTTTGTATGCCAGGGGAATATCTGGGTCGGGGCTTTATATTGTGAAATGAGGCTTCTACTAGAGAACTATTATTGGTAATTGTTAGTTTAATTTATTCTTATTTGATTTGCTGTGGTGGGACCTGAGCAGGAAATTATTCCATTGGGCTATCTATTTTTTATCTATCCTCCACCATTTTAATACTAACCCTCAAAGTTGGTCATGGGATTTAATGGTTATGGTCATTGAAAAAATATTAACACCCAAGTATGAATCGTTTTGTTCCTGTAATATGAACACACTCATGTTCTTATTAATGCCATGTTAAAATAATTGAGAGTGAAGCTTTAATTTTAATGACTTGTTAATTAGTAATACTTGTTATATAGGGTTAGAGTTAAGCTCCTTGAAATAGGTATTTTGAACGTTATTAATTCATTGATTAGTTTATTTTTTTTTTTTATTCATCATGTCATGGGTAATCAACTTATTTTATTATTGTTATTATGAAAATTTTGTTTATGCATGTTTATTGATTTTATATTTTTTTAAAATTGTACTTTTCACCATCATATAATCTTTTTTACTTGAGGAGAACTAGTCTAGAAGGGGGCAAGTTGCAAGTTTGTAGAAAACTCGATTTGTATTGCTTACAAAGTCTCATGATCCGCTACGCACGATTGTGAATCTGAATCTTCATTACGTGCACTGATGCCCTCGTATCTGTATTGCTTACGAAGTTTGTCAATGCTAGTTTAATCATCGAGTGTCTATTTGGTTTGGTGTTGGAAAAGTACGTTTATGTAAGTCAAAATAAAATTTCTCTTACAAATTTACCTTGTATATCATTAATCATATTACCAAAAACAACTTTTACTGCTAATCCAAACAAGTTTAATAGACATAGTTGACTAAAAGAAGGCTCAAGTCTTTCCTATAAATAGTAAATATACCCAAATAGGTTTTATAGGGTTTTACAATATCTTGCACAATTACGCTTGTTGAAGTTAAATGTTGACGGGGTTAGGGCCTTACAGTTGGCTAATGTTGGATGTGGTGGGTTGATTAGAGATTGTTTGGGTAATTGTATGGTGGATTTTGCTAGATCGATTGGCTATTGTGTTGCCACCTCCACGGAGGAATGGGCGATTGTTGAAGGTTTACAAGTGGCTTGGGATTTGGATAACAAAAAGATTATTCTAGAGTTTGATGTGGATAGTGTTATTAATCTGCTTCTTGATCTCTCGTGCCTTACTTGCAACAATTTAATGTTAAAAACAAGAGAGTTGTGGGCTTGACTTGGCAGGTTGATGTTAGAGTTATCCCTAGGATTTTAATAGATTAGCCTTAGCAATAAAAAGAGAATCATCCATCATCTCCTTCAATCACAAGGACGAGAGCAATATGGTAGAACTAGAAGAGAGAAAGAAAAAGGCGTTCAGGTTCCATTCTTCTTTTTCTTCACGAGAGGATGAGAGGACTATGGAGAGCGAAGAGACCAAAGTAGCCGATTGGACCAAAGAAGTAGCTGGAGCTCAAAGTCGAGGCTTTGAATCAATACTCTATTCATTATCCTCTTCTCTTTTCCTTATGGATTTGAATTTTGAATTTAGTGTTGCTAAGCTGATTTTGTTAATTTTGGTTACTTAGTCTTATATATTTCTTATCTACTTAGTGCTTTAAATATGAAGTTGGAGAATTTAGATTAGCCTTGAAAGTGTATATTTTAAAAACTTTTGTAAGTTGCTCTGTATTTGTTTTGGTTCAACAACTTGACCTACATCCTTAAATATCACAAAGCTATAAACTAGTTTGTTTTGCAACCTTATAATAAATGTAAACTTGAATGTATTTCGTTTTCAATTGTTGTAGTTGTTGAGAAGACTTAACTCTATTTATACTATAAACTTTTTGGTGGATTAAACTTTTAGATTAAACATGCCCTTATTACTTATATTTTGATGTTAATTTTGGTTACTTAGTCTTATATATTTCTTATCTACTTAGTGCTTGACCACCATTAAGTATGAAGTCGGAGAATTTAGATTAGCCTTGGGAGAGAAATCTTAATTGAACCATAGGATTGAGTAATGTGAGATTAGAATTTATTCTAATTTGCTAATAGGATAAGAATACACCTATTAGACCGATATAATCATATTAGAGTAAAATTGAATTATTATTGCCTATCGGGTAACTATATTAGGAATAACAAGTTTAACTTGAGAGGGGTGTAAGTGATCAGGAGATACTTACATCTACTAATATTCTAGATTAACAAAATTGACATTGAAATTAATTAATTAGTGAAATAATGGTTTATGGAGTTAATAAGGGATTAGTGACTTCGAGTTGTTTGTTTAATAATTGTCATAGTTTATTTTAATTTTCTTTTCACTCATTTGAATTCAATTTGGTTTGCTCAAATTAAATAAAAGTGTAAAATCAATATTCAACCGGGTACCAAGTCTTTATAGAAAACGATATCTTACTAATTTTTTATTGTTTGATAGCACCCGTAACCTTACGAAGTTTTAGCTTATAATGTTTTCCCTATCATGTCCATGTACATGAATATAGTTAGCAAATATTCCTAAAATACTCTAATTTGTTCAAATATTACTAATTCATTAGTAGATTCATTGTGAATCAATAATGTGAGTAATGAGCCAAATTGATAGGATTAAAAAAATTTATTTATTTGTCATGGCATTTCCGGATAAACACATTAATTACTTTTAATATGCACAAAATATTTTATAAATAAAAAATAATTTTCTTAAAAAAATCCTTGATAGTAAATTCTATTCATTAAGGCCGCCTGTAATTATATTCATTAAATTCTAATATCATTTTTCTTTAAATGAGAGAAAGTCAATAAAACAGTTTTCAATACAAGGTATTCATAAAAAATTAATTTTGTAGATTTTACAATATGCATTATAGTAATTTATATTAATCGATGAGAAATATTGGTTACAGCTTAGGCTAATTTGAAGGTCAATCGATAGGTTTATTAAGAGCATGTTTAGTTTGAGGGGAGGGGATGGAAGAGGAGAAGGATATTGATTAAATTATCATTAATGAGAAAAATATTTATTTTTATTGAGAGTGTATTTTTTAAAAATATTAAAAAAAAAAATTATGAGTAATTTAGTCAATATGGGGTAAAAAAATTCTCTCCACTCCCTCCCTCCCCTCAAACAATAAAATCAAATCAAATCAAAGTTAAAATTAGGGTTTGGGCTCTCTCAAATCCTTTATCTCACTTTCTTTTTAGAATCTCGTCTAAACCTTAAGATTAAAAAAATGGATGGTTTAAAATTCATTTTTTATAACACTGTTATTTTAAACATAAATAAATGAATTTAAACTACTAAAATCTTATCCACACAATTTATAACCGCACTATAAACAAATTTTTTTTTTAAAATTAATTATATAACCTTATAATAATAGTTTTACAAAATATTAAATTTGAACCATTCATTTTTTAATTTGACGGTGGAGATGAGATTCTGAGAATATCATCTTCTCTTAGATTGATACCTAAATAATTCTTCTTGCTTTTTTAGTCTTAGTACTTTAAAAAGTAATTTTTATTTATTAATCTGTTTGATATGACACACTAAAGTAAGTTTTTTAATAACAATAAGGACCCAAAATTAAAAAATATTTTATTGTGTTGAAATTTAAATCTACCAAAAATTATTTTAGGATATGAAGTACTATTAGACTAAAATATATTTTTAGTCATTTATATTTAAGTGAGATTCCATTTTAATCCCTTAACTTAAAAAATGTTTTTAGTCATTTTAAATTAACACGGTCACTGACAAAAAATATTGAGTTCAAGGTTGTCAAACTTAAGTTTAAGCAAACTCATGACAACAAGGTAAACTCGGATGGCAAACTCAAATTGTAAACTCGTAAGAGTTTACCTTTATTAACAAATATATCTTAAACATATATAATTAAAATACAAAAATTGTCAATAAATTAATTTAAATATATTTCAAATCTAAATCATTGATATTAAATTAATCAATATTCATAATTTATTGTACTAATTATAAAAGTTTTGATAGAATTTACATATGAAGTCACCAAACATAATCAAATCTAAAAAAAATTATAAATTTAATGAAGATCAAGAAACGTTAGAGTATCATCTTCTCTATAATTTTCAAATTCTTTACCTTTACCATCATAATCTCCATGCCCCATGAAAAAATTTCATATGCTTCAAATATAAATATATTCAATAATAGTATAATTTTGATAAAACATAATTTGATCTTTTTACTTATACCTGCTATATAAATTTACCATTACATATGTATATATATGTTCGTAAGCAATATATCTTGGAAAATGGCTCATGTGGTTCCCACCATATGGTGGGCCATGGATTCAGAGAAGCACTGGGCAACTTTTTATTATGTCTGAGATCAATTTTAAACTCGCCCACGCTCAATTGAGTTCATATGCTTCCACCAAGTATGAGCGAGTGACTTGCGATTTTAGCCATGTTTGAAGGGAGACGAGTTTTATTCCGAGTTGACATGTGATGCCCGTCTAGAAACTTAAACTCATTGAGTCAACCGAGTTGACTCACGATTCTTACAACAATGGCTGAGTCAGCAAAACTCAGCAAATTTAGAATGCCCATCTTTCCACAAGGTTGATTTTTAAATTAACTTAAAATAGAAAATTAATTATATTAAAGAATAAAATTTGGACATGTCACATTTTAAGGGCTCATTTGGTTAGATCCTATTGCACCTTGAAGTGCAGTGCAATGCGATACAATGGTAATACATTGCAATATTAATTATAAAGCTAGTGTATGGTTTGTTTTTAAGCAAGGAGCAGTGAATTATTTTTAAAATAATTATTTAAAATTAAAATATTACACGAAGTCTATTTTATCCTTAATATAATCTTTGTAGAAAAAATAGTTAACAGTCATCGCGCTACCTCATCATAACTATCGCGCTACCTTACTGAGGATTGTCCGATTGTAATATCCAATTTTCACTTTACTGAAAATCCTTTATTTTATGAATATGTGACCATATTTAATTGGTAATTGTGGAATATGTGACCACATTAGATTGACTAATAATGTGACATAAAAATCACATTAAATAATGACTATTCCTAATATAAAGGAGTCAAGAAAGAGAATAGACGATACTTAGCCCAATTGGTACATATTAACAACAAGTTTTTGGCACATGAACTTATACTATTAGAAATTGAAGACTAACACTTTTAAATTCCTAATGAGGCTACATTTTTTGGCCTAAAAATAAGTGTTAAGAGACAATGAAAATTAGTAATTGTCAAGGGAATAAAGCACATAGGATTTAGTACATCTTGTGCCAAAATAACACATGTTAAGCAAAGGATTAATATCTAATTCCTTGATAATTAAATTGTATATGTGTCTTCAAGTTGTGAGAGGCAATCAAGACCTCTTAGAGGGGCTGATATTTCAAAATCAGCTAGGGTCATGAAAGACACAATAAAGCTTGATGATTAATACAAACAACCATATTGACAAGTCAACCAACTAACCAATCAAGCATTGACACTTGGTATTAAGGAACACCTAAGCCCTTATTTGAGTCATCAAATGACATCATGAACTTGCCCCATAAGTCTTGAATTTCGTCCAATTAGGAAGAGTATGGAGGAAGCCAAAGTTGATGATAAGATTACATGGCTATTTGGCCAAAAACCATCTAGAAACATCTAGAACTTTTTAAGCCAATGAGGGACTTCAACCATGAGAGTTTGACACATGGCAAGACAATTTTTTTAGGGCCAAGTGGGGCTGATATTTTGGTCAGCATGAGTGCTGATCATAAAGCCAATTGATTGAAGATATGATAGCCATAAGTGCAAGATAAGAGCACATGGCTTTTGGCTAAAAATCTCCCAATTGCTTCTTCTTCTTTTATTTTTTTCAGCAAATGAGACCATAGGATTATGACAAATGGAAGAGTAATCCAAGGGTCCTAGATGAGCCATCAAATTCGTCCAAAATGAATGGAGGAGAAAAAAGATGAGAAAACTTGGTTATTAAGTCTTGAAAATGAGATATTTTGTAAGGGCAAGATGGTCATTTGACTTATGGGGCTCCACAAGGGGCTTATCATCCATTATATAAGCACATGGCCACTCCTTGCATATCACCAAAAGTGAAACACACATCTGAATATAGAGAAAGAGAGGGAGATGAATTGGAGAAGAGAGAAGGAAGGAGCAAAGAGCCAAAGCACATACAAGGTGTTCTTATATGTGTTGGTACTTTTGCTTATGCTTTTTTCTTAGACTTTAACCTTAATAAAAGCATCTTCTCATGGTGTTTATGATGATGAAAACCGAAACATTTGGAGTCAAGGAGGAAGAGGAAGTTGCAAGAACACAAGGCAATTTAAGGTAAGATATGATCTTGACCCTATTTGGGATGTTCTTGAGCATGTTGGTACTTTATGGTAATTTCTTCTTGGTTTGGAAACCTCAAATCCTAAGGGGATGTTTTGCCCAAATGATTTAAAAACGCGTTTAAAAGCCAAATAATGTGTTAGGAGGTGATTTGACACATAAAATCATAGATTTTACAAAAGCCATAAAACTGCCAGATTTGAGTTTACTGAAGATAGTAAGCTTGTGCGTGAGTTTTAATCAAGTACATGACATCTAAAAATCATGAAATTTTACAGGAATAAAGTAGACATACAGAGATTTCTTTTGATATAAATGTAGAATTTTTAGACCTCCGTACAAAGAGAATGATTTTTGAAGTTGGACCCCATTTCTGGAAGTTAATCTGAACAGTAGTGTCTATGCATGGATTTTGGCTCCTAAAAATCTTCAAATTTTTTAGAATCAGAGTATAAAGTAACAGCTTTCTTTTGATATAAATGAAGTAATTTTTAGAGTTTTGTACAAAAAGATGTGAATTTTTCAAGTTGATCCATGTTTCTAGACATGTGATCTGAATAGTGGTGAAAGATATTAAAATTGAGAATGACTCGGATATTTTGAATGTCTGAGAATATTTTTTCATGAAAATAGATATGTCAAGGGTCATTGTGGTTTTGAAGCACATCAATTGGATTTTTGTACATTTAATTATAATTTTTCAAAGTTATTGAAAAATCTTAGCATAAAAGTTAGCAACCCGAAATTAAGGAAAGATAAAATTAAAAATTGGATAACTTATCCACTAAGGGTAAAAAGGTCAAAAGTGGTGAAAATGACCCTTTGGATATTATTATAAGTGATATGGTATTAATTATAATATCATATAAGATATAGACAAGTACTAATGCGATGATAATATCTTAGGATATCCGAGAAGTCTGGGTCAGATTCAAAGGACGAGCATATTACTAAATACGCGATAAAAGGTATGTTTGCGTACGAGTAACTCTAATTCTCTTGTGTCTTGTATGTCTATATATGCTTGATTGAATTATGATTGTGGATTCGTGACCAAGATTGGGTCTTGGGGTTATGTGTTTGTTTACATTCAGCTAACTGTGAATTGTTGTATTTATATGATAATGTTGCATGCTTGTTTTTACTAGCACTAAGGATCCATGACTAGGTCACGAGGCATTGGTGAGTGCTTTAGCCGAAAACGATACATTTGTTGTGTGCTATTGTAGTTGGGTTGCGGTGTGTTTGCTAAATGTTGTATTGTTGTGATTATCTATCATATATTGTTTATACTTGCATATGAGGTTAATTGTTACTGAGATTGAACTCGATTGAATCTTAGACTTGACTAAAAGTTCAAGAAAGGATCTGGACCTGAGACGGAGCAAATGAAAAGGCATTGGTCAAGAAGAGTGTCTGATGAAGTTTAAACAAAGTGTAGTTTCTGGCAATGAATATGATGAACTTAGTTCATACCGTTGGTGTTTAAGGAAAGATGGGTCGAAGTAGTTACTTAATTAGTCACCATCGCAAAAGCACGGGAGACTCCCACTAGATTCATACTGACCTAGCCAACTGATATGAATAGCTGAGTTAGATTCATGGCTTCAAGTATAGTTAGAGCATGATTTGAGTTTGTATAATTGTATCACATGAGTATTTATTCGAGAATTTAATTAACCAGTATATGTCTCGGCATATAATATAAGTTACTCATCGTTTAAACGTTAATGCATGCTCTCTTTTGCAAATTACTCTAATTTGTCACACCGTCAACTTTGTTGATATTCCTAATACTATATGTCAACAGATTTAATAAGTAGTAAGGAATTTGGGGTGTTACACCGATGACAATGATTGTGGTGGGGGAAGCGATGGTAATGGAGGTGGGGCTGTGGTAGTGGTGGTAATGACAGGCGGTGAAATCAATAATGGTGGAGGAGAAGGCAGTGGTGGCGGCGAAAATGCTGGAGGTGTTGGCAGCGAGGACGATGGAGAAGGAGAAGGTAGTAGTGGTGATGACAGGTGGTGACAACATAATGGTGGAGGAGGAGGTAGTGGAGGTGGTGGTGATGACAATTGTCATGGTGGTGATAGGGCAACTGTGAAGGCGGTGGCGGTGGTTGAGGAAGAGGTAATGGTGGCGATGACAAGTGGTGACAATGACAACAATGGAAGAAAAGGTAGTGGTGGCTGTCATGGCAACATCAAGGCAATATGGGGTGGCAGCGGTTGTGGCGTGGCTTAACGGGTGAAATAAGACAAGTGAAAGAAAAACAAATGAGAATAAAGGATAGTTTGAACCTTTTAACTATGCAATAAGGTGGTAATGAATATTCATAGGGGGTGAGTACGAATAATGATTACTAATTTTTTTGGTAATTATCATTACCATAGTAAACTCTATCACCATGCAAAAGTGCAACCAAACACTCTTCTTTTGGCAATACAATCATGATTACCATTGCAGGCATGCAATGAGATTGAAACAAACAAGCTGTAAATTTGATCAACATTTTCCGCTAATAAAGTTAAGACTAAAGTATACTTTTAGTCCTTTAAATTTAGACAGGGTTCCATTTTAGTCCTTCAACTTTCAAAAGTGTGTTCTTGGCAAGGTTATTAAAACCGGATCAGTCACTGAACCGATCGGGATACTAGGTTAAGGGTTAGTGGTCAGACCGGAGTCAAATCGGTAATAAAGTAAATATTTTAGGGTATTAATATGAAATTATATAAAAAAAAATCCATTTTATATTTAAATAATTTTTGGGAAGTGTGAAAGTTGTGTGATATGACCATATGAGTGGATGTTGTCCTATCTTCCCATCCTTAGCTCACAACTAGCTAGAGGTGACT
Organism: Acacia acuminata; assembly: GCA_019022655.1. Lineage (NCBI taxonomy): Eukaryota > Viridiplantae > Streptophyta > Magnoliopsida > Fabales > Fabaceae > Acacia > Acacia acuminata. Next base: position 260,552 of record JAFJYI010000179.1, on the reverse strand, counting down.
ATGAGTGAAGTTTTATATAATTCTTGATGAAAGTCAAATTTACAGCATGAACATTGAACAACTAAAGAGGTGAACAACTACCATTTTCCTTGTCATTTTCACCCATAAGTTTATAACCTACAGCTTTTGCCAAAAACTGAAAAAAAAAACCCATGCTGGTTCACTTGCTGAGCCATCTCGGACGTTTTGGATTGATGAAGACTGAGTTTCATTGCTGTCGATTGTAGCCTCCGTTGGTTTCACTTCCTCTTCTCTCTGCCTGTTTGTTCTCTGGTCTCACTAGTTGTTCACCGTCGATAAGCACCTTAGCACGCATTTGCCATCGTTGATATCGGTGGCCTCCCTCCTTGTCAATTTGAGCCTTGAAGGTTGTCCATCTCTTTCTATGTTCATCTCTCTCTCACTTTTCATGTCAAAGAAGCTTCAATCCACATAATAATAATAAAAAAAAAGGACCTTGGTTACCATGGTTGACCAGATCGATTCCATGGCCGGTTCGCCGGTTTCTAGTTCGAACCAGCTGGTCTGATCCAGGCTTAATAATCATGGTTCTTAGTCATTTGAAGTTAACATCATTAACTTGACTAACGGAAAATGATAAGTCAGTAAAGTTAAAATATGACATGTCCAAATTTGAATTCTTTAATATAATTATTGTTATATTTTAATTTTAAAATCAACCTTATGAAAAGACACGTCGGCATTCTAAATTCGTTGAGTTGGCATTTTAAATCTATAGACTCAACATTTTCTGTTAGTGAAGTTAACTATGTTAATTTAAAAGGACTAAAAACACATTTTTTAAAGTTATATGACCAAAATGGAACATCGTTTAAATATAAAGAATCAAAAGTATACTTTAGCTTTAAATTAATGATGTTAACTTAAAAGGATTAAAAATATAACTAAAACAAAACTTTCTCTCAACTTAATGAACAAAAAGTATACTTTAAGCTAGACGCCATTAAAAACAAATATCTACCCAAAAAATACCTTGGATGGTGCTAAGTGCTAACCCTTTTTTGTTTTCCATGGAAATTTTTTTGATGCATTGAATAATTAGAAAAAAATTTATGATTTGAAATCGCAGTTGGAAATTCATTCAATGGCAGATTCCAAAATTGCCGCGCCAAAGGTGGGAAATCCCTGAAATTGCCCGAATTCGTCAAAAAGATTTCAATTTGGGCAAATAGGCGCCAAAAAATGGTTTTCGTGCATCCCCGCCACGACCCAAAGTTGAAGACCGAGCCAAAATCATTTCTCTTACAAACCAACCAGTAACGCACTAAAACCGTAAAACGCTTCTGCAAAACGTCACGCCGATTGAGGGTTTTCCCCCCAAAAACCCACTTCACCAGTCAACTCACAACTCTCCAGTTCACTCCTGAGCTGTTTTTCTTTCCTTTTTCTCACTTCGTACATCAAAGAGATTTGAAACAAGGAAGTGCATTTAACTGATGGCACCTGCTCCCCTTCTAGATTCTTCTGCACCCAATGATTCATCCATCGTTGGTGATCCAAAATCAGGTATATATAAACCCATTTGCTTTCTCTCGATTTCTCGCACAAACTATAGGCTTCTTCTTGCTGTTGTCTGCTTTTTTTCTATTGTGGAGAGACTCTAGGTTTTGTTTCCTGTCTTTTTATTTTTCTTTCTCCGCAAGGTACGTGACACTCATTATTTTGTGAAGCGACGATTTTGTACAGTGGTTCTTGGTGGATAATCGGATGCTTATTTTTCTGTTTTGTTCGTGTGTTAACCTGAAATGTGGCATCGTTTTCTCCTAAATTTTGTTCTGCGAGTTCAACACATTGGCCTTTGCTTTATTTGTTTGAGTGTGGGGTTGATTGTTTATTTCCTTCTTCACTGGGTGCGCGAAACTCGCGGTATTGCTGAACCAAGGTGTTTTATCAGTGGTGTTGGATTATTAATCAATGAATCATCTCTTTCTCCTTCCCCCCCTCCCCTGCCAAAACAAATTTACCTGTGTTTTGATGCCCATTGGTTCGCACTGGTTTTTCCATCTTCTTCTTCACCGGGTAATGTGACTTGTCTTTTTTCCGGACTTGATATTTTCAGGGTGATTTTGAATGAACAATTGAACTTATATTGTATTCTTTGAATATAAAACCCTCAGCTCGTGCAATGGTAGGAGAATTGCAAACTGCAGAATTCGTCTTTCCAGTGTGATAAGTTTCATCTGGAACTAGGGATGGCAACGACTTTATGGTGTTGTACATTCTTTTTTAACTTTATGTTATATTTCCTGTGATCTTAATCTTTGGTGTGAATTATATTGTGATATGAAGCATGTCTGAGTTGTGACACATATTGATATGCTACCTTGCTCCAACTTTGCCTTAAACTCAAACTATAAAGATTCTGTCCCCCCCCCAAACAAAACAACGCAAAAAAAAAAAAACCTACTTCAAATCCTAGTCAAATGCTGACTTTCTTGACCCTAATAGTGCATAACAAATTGGGTACCTGTGGGTTGGGTCTAAGTCACCATCTCTTTCTCAGACATTACCATATAAGATCATCTTTTGATTTGTTTTCAAGATATGAAAAGAATAGGAGCTGGTAGAATGGAAACAACTGATTTATTTGAAGTATCCATAGATATATATATATATATTTTTTTTTTAACAAAAGAAGTATCCATAGATTAAGCCTTAGATTCTGCAGCTGATACAATATTTTGCAGGTAAGGTAAGGTTTAATTCTTATTTATTGAGCTCTGATTGCGTATTTTCAATTAGTTATGTTGCTCACAAAAAATTGTGCCTGTCATTCCATTTCTAACTTTATCAATCCTCTCTTACCATGTATGCCTTGGTTTGTCACTCTATTTCTTTGTATCTTTTCCCTAGATCCTTTTTTGATCATATACAAAATTAATATTTGGGAAATTCTGTCCTCACTTTGGAGTTGCTAGTTCGATCTTGTTAGCTACTATTGTACTTACCTTTCTGTTTCTTCATTATATTTTAAATTTGTCATCTTTTTCTTTGATGTCATGGACGTTTTAATTAATTAGGTGAAGAGAGCAGCAAGAGTAAACAAAAATCTGTTGTTTCAAAAATCAAAGAGGAAGTCATGGCTGGAGATAAGCATAGAAAGAGAAGCTCTTCACAGAGAAGTGAGCAGCCCACTGGTTCTCGAAAGATGCCAAAAAGAGCTGCAGCATGTAAAAGTTTAAAGGAAAAGTCTGTTCACCTACCTGAGAAGGCTTGTCTTATTGAAGTACAGAAGGAAGAGGTTGTTGAAGAGGAGTTTGTAGCTGTGCGCCAGACTGCCGGACCTGATGATGGTGATGGTCGCCCAACTAGGAGGCTCACAGACTTTATTCTTCATGATGAAAATGGTACAGAAGGACCCCTAGAGATGCTGGAAGCTAAAGATCTGTATATCTCTGGAATTATTTTACCTCTTGAAGAAAGCCTTGATAAGAAGAAAGAGAAAGGCATTAGGTGTAACGGATTTGGACGCATTGAATCGTGGGACATCTCTGGTTATGAAGAAGGCTCTCCTGTGATCTGGCTTTCTACTGAAGTTGCTGATTATGACTGCCTAAAACCTGCCACTTGTTACAAGAAATTTTATGACCTTTTCTATGGAAAGGCTCAGGCCTGTGTAGAAGTTTACAAAAAACTCTCAAAATCGTCTGGTGGGAATCCTGATATAAGTTTAGATGAGTTGCTTGCTGGGATGGCACGAGCCTTGAGTGGAAGCAAGATATTTTCTGGAACTGCTTCTGTGAAGGAGTTTGTTCTTTCTCAAGGGGAGTTTATCTATAAGCAACTGATAGGCTTAGATATGACATCCAAGAAAAATGACTCAATGTTCTTGGATATTCCTGTTCTTGCTCACCTAAGAGATGAGAGCAAGGAACACGGAAACTTAATACATGCCCAAATATTCCCATCAAGTGTTAGTTTAAAGATTGATTCAGGGGTTGGGGGTGATGAGAACAAGATTCAGGCAAGTTCAACCACTGATCTAGCTGAGGAAGATGAGGATGTAAAGTTAGCAAGGTTGTTGCAAGAGGAAGAGTATTGGCAATCTATGAAGCAGAAGAAAAGCCACAGATCTGCCTCTGCACAAAGCAAATTTTACATTAAAATTAATGAAGATGAGATAGCGAATGACTATCCTCTTCCTGCATACTACAAAACCTCTCATGAAGAAACTGATGAGTATATAATTTTTAATGATGATTATGTGGTATATGACCCTGAGCATCTTCCTAAAAGGATGCTAAACAATTGGTCTTTATACAATTCAGATGCCAGGTTGATTTCTTTGGAACTTCTTCCTATGAGACCCTGTTCAGAGATTGATGTTACAATCTTTGGATCTGGACTCATGACTGAAGATGATGGAAGTGGATTCAATCTGGATACTGATGTTAGTCATTCGTCTTCCACTGGGTGTGGATCACAGGCTGCGGATGGAATCCCTATTTATCTGAGTGCGATAAAGGAATGGATGATAGAATTTGGTTCATCCATTATTTTCATCTCTATTCGGACTGATATGGCCTGGTAAGTTGTCCTCTGCATAAAATTGAGAGACACACATTTCTTACATTTCAAGTGTAATGTAAACCATTTCTGTATGGTGATATATAATATAGGTGTGGTTGATAAAAAATATGGATGTAAAACCTTTGTTATTTATAGCTTATGGCATCCTTACCTGAAGCAAAATGAAAATAGGGAATCCATTTGTATGGAATTGAACATTTAACTAATGTTTTTTTTTTCTATAGAAGTTGTTATATCTATAATAGTAAGCGAATTTGGAAAGCCTCATAAGTAGAGGTGAAATTCTATATATAATGTTGATGCACATACCTTTAATGGTAATTCAACAGTAGATCTTGATTCTTGATAATGACATTGAAACGTTCCTTTCAGGTATAGACTTGGCAAGCCATCCAAGCAGTATGCTCCCTGGCATGAGACAATTTTGAAAACTGCTCGGCTTGCTATCAGCACAATCACCTTGTTGAAGGAGCAGAGCCGAGTATCACGGCTTTCTTTTGCCGATGTCATTAAGGCAGTATCTGACTTTGGTCGGGATCATCACTCCTACATTTCATCTGATCCAGCAACAGTTGAAAGATACATTGTCGTCCATGGACAGATAATTCTGCAACTGTTCGCAGAATATCCTGATTCAAAGATTAAAAAGTGTGCATTTATCACCGGTCTTATGAGTAAAATGGAGGAGCGGCGCCACACTAAGTGGTTGGTGAAGACAAAGAAGGTTCTGCCCATACGTCAACCAAATTTGAATCCTAGAGGAGCAGTGGCCATTGTGTCAAAGAGGAAAGCCATGCAGGCTACTACAACAAAACTTATTAATAGGTTATGGGGAGAGTTCTACTCTAATTATTTGCCTGAAGATTTGAAAGGAGCTTTGAGTGAATCAAAGGAAGAAGATGAGACTGAAGAGCAGGAGGAGGAGGAAGAAGAAAATGAAGATGATGATACTGTGGGGGATGTATCATTACCTTTGGAAGAAACCCATAAATCCCCTTCAGTGCCAAAACAGACCAAATACATTTCTCCTGACGGAGAAGTAAGGTGGGATGAAAAGAGTGAAGGTAAAACAAGTTCTGGTTGTGTCCTATACAAAAAAGCTATTGTTCATGGAGAAGAAGTATCTGTGGGGCAATTTGTGTCTGTGGAAGTTGTAGAAGTAAATGAATTTCCTGATATCTATGTGGTTGAGTATTTATTTGAATCATCGAAAGGAAGAAAAATGTTTCATGGAAGAATGATGCAGTATGGATGTAAGACAGTTCTTGGCAATGCTGCTAGTGAGAGAGAATTGTTTTTGACTAATGAGTGTAAGAATTTGGAACTGGAAGACATCAAGCAGATTTCTTCTGTCGATATTAGGAAAATTCAATGGGGGCACCAATATCGGAAGAATAATATCTCTGCCGATAAAGATGATAGGGCCAGAGCAGAAGACAGGAAGAAGAAAGGACTGCCTATAGAGTATTATTGTAAAAGCCTTTATTGGCCTGAAAGAGGTGCTTTCTTTAGGCTTCCATTTGAGACTTTGGGTCTAGGCACAGGCATCTGCCACTCCTGTAAATTGAACGAAGCCCAAAAGGAAAAGGATAAATTTTCTGTAAACTCATCCAAGACTGCTTTTCAATTTCAAGGGACTGAATATGCTCTCCATGATTATATTTTTGTAAGTCCATATGATTTTGAAGACAGAATGGAGCAGGGAACTAATAAGAGTGGGAGGAACATAGGTTTGAAACCATATGTTGTGTGCCAATTGCTGGAGATTATTTTGAAAAAGGAAAAAGGAGAACCTGAAGTGAAATGCACCCAGGTCAAAGTCAGAAGGTTTTTCAGACCTGAAGACATATCAAATGACAAGGCATACAGCTCCGATATTCGAGAGGTATATGTTAGTCATAACTTGTCAAAAGAAAAAACGCATGTTCTAAGAATGCCTATATGCGCATTACTTTTTTCATTCTTAGATTTTATGTAAAATGTACTCTCTCTTTCTCTCTCTCTCTCTTTTAAGTGTTTTTTGACATTTTCTTTCTTTTAGTTTTTCAACATTAGGAGGGCTTGAACCCTAGATCGCTACCCCAATCCACGCCACCCTTGTAAAAAAATGTTGATATGTTCTCACAAACCTTTTTTTTTTTTTTTTAATTTTTTTTTTCTTACTTAAATTTTGTAGGTGTATTACAGTGAAGAAACACAAATAATACCTATAGAATCTGTTGAAGGAAAATGTCAAATGAGAAAGAAGAATGATATCCCAGCATGCAGTTCCCCAGGAATCTTTCAACACGTGTTCTTCTGTGAGAATTTGTATGATCCTGCCAATGGCTCACTCAAGAAGGTATGGATACCTAGCCCCTTCATGTGCATGTAACCTTAGAATAGTTTATACATGATTATTGTATCTTTTCAATCTTAGACTTAGTATGGCCTATCTAGCTTTCGTGAGACCATGCCATTTATAATGCATGTGGTTAATTGGCTCTCCTCTATGCTGCTTCCTGTTTATGTAATTTAATTGCTGACCTCAATCTTGTCTTAGTACTGGATATAAAGCCATATCTATATATTTTAACTATGACTGTGTATGTTGCATTTTGGCTAAAGCTTGTTCTTGTTTGGTCACAGGATAATTATATATGCTTTCTACATTAAAATTCAAATCGCTGCAAATACATTGCTAATTTTATAAGCTGATAAATCTATGATTATTATTCTTGTGATTCCTATGAGATTCTGTAGCAACTACACGAAACTCTTTGTATGAATAACCATAACTATTTTGGCCTTTTATCATTCAATTCAATAGTTGCCAGCACATATCAAAGTAAGATACTCCAGCGGAGATACTGGTGAGGATGCAACTAGAAAGAAGAAAGGAAAGTGCAAAGAGGGAGAAGGCATTTCAGAAAGAGATGAGGAAAAAAAGACATTGGCGACCCTCGACATTTTTTCTGGATGTGGTGGTTTATCAGAGGGGTTGCATCAATCAGGTAAATTTAATTACACTTCCATAACAAGAAACACAATATCTACTCTAAATGCATTATATCACTTGTGCTTTAATGCTTAAATGCTACAGGAGTTTCGTCAACTAAGTGGGCTATTGAATATGAAGAACCAGCTGGAGACGCATTCAAACTCAATCATCCTGAATCATTGGTTTTTATCAACAACTGCAATGTTATTCTTAGGTAAACTTTCACGTTGCCATAAAACTCTCCCTGCGTTCAATCTTGAAAATAGACCCATTTGTAAGTGAACTTTTGATGCATTGTAATGTAGGGCTGTGATGGAGAAGTGTGGGGATATAGATGATTGTGTTTCAACCCCTGAGGCTGCAGAATCAGCTTCTAAATTAGATGCATCGGAAATGAATAATTTGCCTATACCAGGGCAAGTGGATTTCATTAATGGGGGCCCTCCATGTCAGGTCTGTCTAGCTTATTGAATTCTAGTAATTCTGCTAAGAAGGAAAAAAAATTCTGGCTACTAATTAAATAATTTTATTTCTTGTGCCAGGGGTTCTCTGGGATGAACAGGTTCAACCAGAGTACTTGGAGTAAAGTTCAGTGTGAGATGATACTAGCTTTCTTATCTTTTGCTGATTATTTCCGGCCAAGGTATTTCCTGTTAGAGAATGTGAGGAACTTTGTGTCGTTCAATAAAGGACAGACATTCAGATTAACCTTGGCTTCGCTTCTTGAGATGGGATATCAGGTAAACTGCTCAAAATTCGTTTTCATTTTTCTTGATGAATTACACTTTGGGGAGCACTATTGAATACTCATGTATGTATAAAGGTGAGGTTTGGTATCCTAGAAGCTGGAGCTTTTGGTGTTTCCCAGTCAAGAAAACGGGCATTTATATGGGCAGCCTCCCCAGAGGACGTTCTTCCTGAGTGGCCGGAGCCAATGCACGTTTTTGCAGCTCCAGAGTTGAGAATCTCTTTATCAAACAGTGTCCAGTATGCTGCTGTTCGCAGTACAGCAGATGGTGCTCCATTCCGTGCAATAACCGTTCGAGATACCATTGGAGATCTCCCTCCTGTGGAAAATGGAGCTTCTAAAGCAAACTTGGAGGTATTTCATCACAAAACAAAAATATCTTTAAGAGGCCCTTTTGTTTTTGCATTGCAATTTTCCTATATACTAACCTGATTCTTTGCTGCTCAGTATCAAAGTGAACCTGTTTCATGGTTCCAAAAGAATATTCGGCGTGACATGGCTGTCTTGACTGACCATATATCAAAGGAAATGAATGAACTGAATCTGATTCGATGTAAGAAGATCCCTAAGAGGCCAGGTGCGGATTGGCGTGATCTTCCTGATGAGAAGGTAATATTGAATTCTTTTTTGGCTTTTGAGACAACTATATTTGATTGAACTGAGTTATGGTATCTACTATCAATGAAATTCAGGTAACACTGAAAAATGGGCAAGTAGCGGATTTGATCCCATGGTGTCTGCCCAACACAGCTAAAAGACACAACCAATGGAAAGGGCTGTTTGGTAGATTGGATTGGGAAGGAAATTTTCCAACTTCCATTACAGATCCTCAACCAATGGGGAAAGTTGGAATGTGCTTCCATCCTGATCAAGACAGGATCCTTACCGTTCGAGAGTGTGCCCGATCTCAAGTAAGTACATTCATCTTGATAACTTTTTTTATCTTGAAAATCTAACAATGAAATACTCCCTCCGTCCCTTATTATATATAAGCTTCAAATTTCTAAAAGGGTGTCCCAAAATATAAATTTCATTTGAGGTTTATATAAACATTTACTGTGTTTTCCCTAACTTTACCCTTTGTTAACCTTATTTATTGCTTTTATTCTCTCACTTATCCTTTTTACACAAGGGTATAGCTAGAAAAATATTATGTATTTATTGCATTGAACTAATTTTAATGCAAATCGGTTATTTGAAATTTAGAATAAGGTAAGGAGGGAGCAGTAAGTAAAGCGATTCATAGTAGTAGTAGGCAGTAATAAACTACTTTCTCCATGAAAAACAGAAAATGATGTCTGTCTCAGAAGTTAACTACAAATCCATAAATGGGTGATAATTTTGAATACCTTCCCCTCCGAAAATGGAAAATGATGCCATTTGGTTTGGTGTAGCCTATTAATTAATGTTCCTCATATTATTCATTAATGCAGGGTTTCCCAGATAGCTATCAATTTTCTGGGAACATCCAACACAAGCACAGGCAGATTGGGAATGCTGTTCCTCCTCCTTTGGCGTTTGCATTAGGGAGGAAACTGAAGGAAGCCTTGTATAGCAAGAAATCTGATTACGGAGATTTATATAACAGAAATGGATGCTTTTGGGATATTAAATGATGGTCTCAGTCCTTCAAAATTGTTAATTTGTTGTCATGGGATCGTTGTATAGAAACATGGAAGCAAGTAACTGGGCTGTTATTATTTTCTCAGGATTATAGCTATTATATTTTTCAATATAGAGTTAGTATCTTGAGTAAAACTCGCCCATTGTTTTTTGTTTTTGTTTTTTCTATATGCCAATCAGTTATAAATGTGCAAATTATTATCTTGAAATTACTGATTGAAGTTTGTTTAATGTTCAATACAATACGTTCAGCGACGGGATTTTTTTTTTTTTTTGGTCATCAGAAACGGAAAAAAATTATTATAACTGATGACAAAAAAAAAAAAAAATCCTGTCACTGAACCAAGTGTCTGTTTAGGTTGGTGTTAGAAATACATGTTTACATAACAGTGTATGCACGTATGAATGTATGTGCAAATGTAACTAGAAAAATAGTTATAAGGGAGGCATTTAATACAAGTAATAATAGTTAGTAACTAAAAGTTTTCATTATTTTTCAAACTCGAAAATATAAATTAGAAAGGAACCAATTTGTGTTTAGCTATTTGGCGGAGCAAGGATTTTTAGTGACGGAGGCAAAAAAAAAAAAAAAAAAATAATAATAAATAAAAGTACTTAAAATGATCTAATATGCAAAAAATTGAAAGAAATATATTACAGAAATTAATATCACTTTACTTGACTTTTACTTTACATGTTTTTAAACTTATCTATAATTGAATTCATGCTAAAACTTAAAACAATTTCTTTTTCAATGTATGTAATCAAAGAATCAAAGATCTAACCAGTAAACAAAACAACTACAAAAAAACCGCTATAACAATGAATCATAATCATCAATACAATGAAAAAAAAAAAAAAAGCATAAAGGATTGGAAAAATGAAGTAAACCTATGGAAGAAAAAGATCTTCGCCGTCAAGGAATTACAAGGAGAAAAAGATCGAAAAGATGAAGGAAGCAAGTAAAGAAGGAGGAAAATTGGTAGTATAAAGGAGGATGAAGGAAGCAAGTAAAGAAGGGGGAAAATTGGTAGTATAAAGGATGAATCAGGAATGGAAAGGAAGGTGAACTAACCCTGTGCGAGCGATAGACGATTACGTGGTGTGAAATGACATTTTTATCTCGAACAAGATACTTCCTCGATCTTAATTATAATATATAGTTAATTTTTTTAGAGAAATTAAGGAAGCTAATTAAGTTATTTAATCATATCATATACTATGTATCATTAAATTATATATTAGTTTATTAGACAAACTAATTAGTGTGGAGAAAGAATAAAAATAAAAATGTTTTAAAATAATTTAAATAATTTCCTTAATCCCCTCAAAAAAATCAACTTTGTCTTGTATTTAATACCAGACTCTCTCACTAAAGCCAGGTGCACGACACGGGTCGGATCCGGATTAGTCGGAGCGAAGTCTTGGTTAACCGGGTGGGCAACCAAAAATTACGAGGTAGTTTTTTTTTTCCATGACTTTTCAATATCCAAGAGACCAAATAATGGGCCTGGTACTTTTTTTGATGAAGACACTGGGAAGTTTTGTCACTTTGTGCCTCGTTCATATAACTCGTAATGGGCCACGATAATTTTTTACTTGTTCGTTTGCAAAACGGAAACTATAATCAAATTAAAATGAAAATTTGAGTCCCCACTTCAACCCAAAAAAGCTGCGGTTAGTTTGGCTATAACGAGATAAAATACTCCTTATATAATTTTTATTTTTTTATTATTTTTTTTGTAAAATAAATTTTAGTGGGGCCCCCGCTCCCTCCGCCCCTTTACCCATTACAACAAAAAGTTCAAAGGCAATAGTTCCAAAAGAGTAATATATTTAATTGACCCTCCTAATAACCCTAAAATTTAAATTCTCTCTTCTCTCGCCTTAAGATCCTCCTTCATCTCTTTCTCGCTAGAGTGATAAATCCGTTTTGAGATCTTTGATCTGTGGCCTTTTCCCTCGATTTACGGGGGTTGTGGACGTCTGGTCCTTATGGTGAGTTTTTTCCTCTTCTTCTTCGGATCTTTTCTCGTGGCGATGAGAGCTATCTATTTTCAGTTTTTTTTTTTGAGGTGGTATTCTTGTTTTCTCAGGAAATAAACAGATATGTGAGATCTAAGTATAAATCCTCTTTGTTGGACAGTTGTTTGAACGTTATTAGATTTGACTATCACCTAGTGGCTCAAATCTACGTTCATAGGGGAAGATTTCAAGAGGTGTTGTTCGGTGTGTGGTCGAGATCACCATATTTACTTAAACGAAGGAGCAGAAGTGTTCTTCAGGATATCATGGGTTTTCTTCCTTCTGAGGTTGAGTTTTCTTTGATCTTTATCCCAAGTTGGGGTATCTGTGTAGCTGCTCTAATTGCAACTAAAGCTTATAAGGAGGTGTGTCCGTTAGGGTTGGTTTTACAATCGACACTTTTGTTCACGTCACTTCTAACCTTGGATATCGGGAATGCCAGTTTTGTCCATGTTTTAACTTCTACTCTTAAATCTTTAATGTATGGTGATTGACTGTTCTTGTATTTGGTTTATTTTGTTGTATTTGATTTGACTTTATTTGTATTCCATCTTCAGTTTGTTTTCTTGTATTGTACTGATTTGCAATAATAATATAAATAGCTTTTGACCAAAAAAAAAAAAAAAATTAAAAAAAAAGTTTATATGTTTCAGAATAATGGAGGGATGAAGCTAAGACATTTCGAAAGTTTTCGTCAATAATTCCGAGCATTACTTCCCCTATAAAGATAACAGTTATCATAGACACGAAAAAAGTTAAAGATATGCCAAATCTTGCTGTCCCAATTAATGATTCTTCATTAAAATCGTGGCCAAATTAATGAACCAATTCGGTACCAACAGAGTGAATTCTTTAAAACATTTTATATGTATAAACGAACAAATCAATGTGAACTTTATTATATTATATAAATTTTTTTGTCATGCACTGTTCGAAGATAGGTCCATATAAATCGTATATAATTATATCTCTCTGTTGGAATTAGGTTAAATGTATACATCATGCTTAACTTGAGGCTAAATATGCCGCACAAGCTAAAAAGTAAATAATAAAATATTTAAAAGATGGAACTCATGCTAGCGCATATATATATATATATATATATATATATATATGAGTAAAATATTCTAACCAATAAACTTTTAAAACGCCCTTCTTTTTTAATGCCTTATATAATAAATACAAAAACAAAAATACAAAAACACCATTCATTAATACTTTATTTTGAAAATATACAACCCATATATATATGTATAGAGTAAAATACTCTAACTACTCTTCTTTGCCTTAATTACACTGTCTCTATTTTGAAAATATATAAATTTTATTTTAAAAAGATTCTTTAAGTATATTTTTAAATTAAAAACCATATTAAAGTAAATGTTGTTTAAATAATTATTCCCTAATTTATTTTTAATATTAATGTTTCATTAAATGATCTATTTAATAATCTTACTAAATTTAATTTAGAATAAGTTTTAGTAATATGTTTATGTGGTAAAAATAACTTTTTTAAAATTTGAGTAATTAAGAATATATGTTTAATGAAATACTGTAAAAATTTTAACTTATAAGATCTTAATATACAAATCTCATGGTAATATCATTTTATAATTATATAACTTAATTGAATGTGTATTATTGCAAAACATCATCATATGTATTTAAAAATTACATGATAATTAAGTTTTTTTAAAAATAAAAGAGATTAAAAATTTAAATTTATTAAGAAAATAAAAATTTATAATGATAAAATTAATTAACTTTATAATATGATCAATTTAAAAGTATGACAAAACTTTTAAAATATCTAATAATTTTTTTTTAAAAAAAACTTTGAATTTTATATGTGATTAAATGATTATTTCTTTGCCAAGGATTACATAATTATTAAGTAATATTTATTTTAAGAAGGGGTATTTTGGTTAAAATAATGTGTCACAAAACCCACACATGATAATATGTTAAATTGACACAAAAACACAGGTTTACACAAATTTTGATTTTAAGGGAGGTCCACATAGATTTTCAAAATGGAAGGGATTATAATTTAGACAAACAAAGGGGACACAATTAATGACCTCATATTATTCATAATACGTTAAATGATAGCTATCATTTTCTGGGAACATCCACACAAGCAAACCAAAAATGCCCACACCTTTGGCATTTGCATTAGATAGAAACTAAGTCAAGTTGTATAGCAAACAATCTGATTAGGAGAATATTATAGAAACATTGAATTAACTGGGCTTCTATATGTTATATTTTCCAATTCAATCTTGATAAAACTCGCTATTATTATTATTATTATTTTCATTCCTCAGTTTTGACATTTTATTTTGAAATTACATTCTTCCAATCTTGTATTTTTTTTTTTTTTTGTCATCAGAAATGGAAAAAAATTATTATTATGTAACTAAAAAATACATGTTTACATAAAAAAAAAAAAATTTCATAAAGTGCTCCAGGTATATAATATTTTTTTCAGTTAACAGATGCAAATATTTTTATAAATATAAAATGAACAAAAATGATCTTAAACAGTTAATCTGTCTATCAAAAAACAAAACAAAGGTTTCAAATATAAAAACAAAACAGAAAAAGATGTTGAACTCCATTTTAAACATTTATATTATTATATTTGGAATTAAAAAGCACTGTCAATTTAGCAGCTAGCGATAAATAATATGCTCCAATATTCTGTAAATAATGTGTACGCGTATGATTGTCAACAAATTTTACTAGAAATTAAGATTTATAAGAAGACTTATATAATTATATTTTACAAGTAACTAAAAATTTTCATTATTTTTCAAATGTAAATATAAATTAGAAAGAAAATTTGTTTAGTTATTACGATCATACTGTTTCATTATGAATTTGTAATGTTTTTTCCCCCTTTTATAATTCAAATTTCTTGTTTTAATACTCCTATACAAAGTCAAATCATCGGTAAGGAAGACAACTTTTATTTTACCATGAACTGAAAGCGTTTTTTTTTTTATTTAAAAAAATGTATTTTTTCCTCTCTTCTTCTCATTTCTTTATTTTATAGTTAATGTGTCCTTTTTTTTTTTTTTGCCAGAATGTGTCCGATTCTTTTGATGACATGGAGATGCAATTATTAGATAGTGCCATGTCATCATCACTTGAAACAATAAATTTCAATTAAAATATCATATGAGAACTGTTTAAAAGTTGAAATTTTATTGCCATGAAAAAATAAATTAAATGAATTTCACAAGTTGGACGAGTGGTAAGCAAGAGGTATAACAAACCACATCAACGTGTCACAAGTGGAGGAGAAAGGAGAAACGGCAAGCATTAAAATATGAAGTGAATGAAGACTGCTCCATTGAACATGATGTCAAGCACTTAGACTTCTCTTGGCACATCATTTTGTAAGGTGATATTTATTTATAATTTCTTTTGAGAAAAGGTTATGATACAAATTTGTTAGGTTCAATGTCACACTGAAAGTTTTAAAACGTAGTAATGTTACCTCATACCATTCAAAAACTAACGTTGACCGTTAAAAAATTGACACTGACCATTAACTTTTTAATAGAAAAGGATAACATTGCGCTATTTTAACGCTTCCAAGGTAATATTGAACATAAAAAACTTCTTAGAGTAACATTGCTCTTAAACAAAAATTTTCAGGGCAAATTTACAACTTAACCATTTAAAAAATATATATATATATATATATATATATATATATAAGGGCATGTTAAAACTTAAAAGGGCAAATTCCATAACAATACGTTTAAAATAGAGAAAAGATAAATCTGAGAGTCTAATATCATAAATCTTAAATCAGACATATGGGAAGAATATGAGATTTGAAATTTTTTTCAAATGACCAATGTGCCCTTGATAGCATTTGGAGAGCTCAAATTTACAATATGTATACTTTGAATTATTAATTGTGATTCTTAAATTGTTATATATTTTATATCTAAGTTGATTACGCATCACAATTAACAACTTAAAATCTCCCAATACCAAAAATCTTGTAGGTATTATTTTGAAGCCACACATGTAAGTCGTCATTGACTACCTTAGATATAGAGAATAACAATTTAAGAATCACAATTAACAACTTTACTCTACATATAAAGTGGCAAGCAAGAGGTTAGCAAGACACATCAACATTTTCCAAGGAGAGGGAGAGAGGAGAAACGACAGGCACCAAAATATGATGTGAGTGAACGCTGCGCCGCTGAACATGATGTTAAGCACTGAGTTGGAAAAATAATATGTATTTATGGCATTTAACTAATTTTAATAGAAATCGGTTATTTAAATCTTAGAATAAGTTAAGGAGGGAGTAGTGAGTAAAGGGATTCATATTAATAATGCGGTTAAGGAATAATTTAGCCAATAAACTATTACCTCAAAAGCATATCCATAAATAACTTTTAAACGTTAAAAATATTAAAAAAAATTTAAAAATGTGCACTCAAGACAAAAATAGAGTAAAATTTTATTGTGCTTTGAGCGTTCTTAAAGTAAAACTTTTTTGTGTTGGACACTCTTAGAGTAAATCTTTTTTGTGCTAACTACACATTTTTAATAGTTTTTTTGATATTTTTGGTCCATTTAAAAGTTATTTGTGTTAGACACTTCTGAAGTAATAGTTTGTTGATGAAATTGCTCTTTAACCCTTAATAATAGGCAGCAAGCTAGGCTGAAAGTAAGGCTCCAATCACCATCTAATTTCATTAGATTCCACCCCATCCAATCTTTCCCTTGCAGACTCAAAAACTCAGATTCAACAATGCCATTTTTTAGTTTCTGCCACAATTCCCATGCAATAACACAATCTCTCAAAACATGCATCAAGTTTTCATTATGGTTACAACAATAACAGCAAGCACTACCCCCCATTTCCCAACTCATGCTGCAAACTATGATACATATCAGACACCACATATTATCCGTGCCATTCAAAGGACTACCCTTATAAGACTAAGTCCCTCTTCATCGGTGGCGGAATTAAGAAATTATTTAGCTTGGACCAAAAAATAAACATATTGAATTATATACTAAATAATATAGCATAACATTAAAAATACAAATAAATAATAACTGACGATTATAAATCAAAAGATAACATAGTAAACAAAAATTCTATGACATTTGGAAGGAGATTCATTACAAGGTGCATCACTTTCAGAAATTATTTTCTTAGAAATATTACTTGCTGAAGTTATTTTTTTTTCTTAAAGAACGCATTTATACTTTTATGTTTATCCTTATTCATCTTTTTCAACTTACAATAAATTTGGTGACCCATAATATATATTGATGTCAGTGTTAATTAGTATCTTGTGTCACTAAATATTAATTCTTATAATACTACTCAATCTACAAAACTAACACTTAAATGTGTATTTAACCTACCTCAAAAGAAAATAATTGGAGAAAAATAAAAGAAATATAATATGAACCCCATAAAATATTTTTTAAAAACATACAAATCTAATTCAATCTCAGCTAAGCAAATAACCTTTATAATCTATTTTTAAATTCATTATACAACCAAATAATAAATCCAAACTGATTAAAATTAGCCATTAATCATCCTTTACATATATATATAGTCATCTATTATCAAAACTCAAGACTCTCACAAAATCATAACCCCAAAATTTTCACTAACTAACACAATATTACCTTTATTAGAAAGATAAAAATATGTAGAATAACTTTCATAAAATGAGTGAGGTGAAAATAAATGATTTTGAATACCTATTTAGTCTTTAAAGTGAAGATAAACCACACCGGATATAAGATGATATTAACTTTTTTCAATAGGTATCTTTATCAAAAAATTTACTTTCCTCACATATCTCAATGAGTAATAAACCAAACATTGTCCTAATAATAATAAAAATAATTATAGAAAAGATAAGAGATTAGCTGGGGCCAAATTAGTGGCTAAAATAAAATATTATATAATACATACATATTAATACATAAGATAAGAGAAGGTTAATTGGGGCCTTCCTCAACTGACCATAAGGTGGCTCTGCCACTACTCTTCATTAACTCTTCCTTTCAATTTCTCCATATCCCATTCTCCTTCCCTATTAACCATCTCTCTCACCTTCATACCCTTTTCCACATCTGTCGTTAACACATTTTTCACTCAATTTCCTGCCATCATCTACCCACTTGTCCTCCCAAAAATGAATATCCTCTCCATTCCCAATCTCCCAACTCACATTCTCTAGGACTTTTGGCCACAATCTAGCCAAATTTCACCAGATTTCCGAATCAGATTTCATCCATTTACATTCCTCCAGAAAAATTTTCCCCTCCTGTGCCACTTAACACTATGGAGCACAAATTATTTGGCTTTAAAATAACATTCCAAGCTACCCTACCTAACAATACATCGTTGGTGACTTCCAAATCTCTCAATCCCACTCCACCATTTTTCTTCTCATTACACAATATTTCCCAATTTACTGCATGAACTTTCCTTTTTCCTTCTTCACTTCCTCAAATAAAATTTCTTTGTATTTTCTCTATTTGCTTCCTCACGCCTGGAATAATAGAATGCTGCATTTAATAAACCTCCATTTGGTTTGTAACAGACTGAACTAACATAAGGCGCCTAGCTAGAGATAATGTTTGCTTTTTCCAGCTACTAAGCTTTCCTTGCATTTTAATCAATTAAATGTTGGAACTTTCGCTTGCTAACCCTTCCCTTCATCATATATGCTCCCAAATATCTCCCTAAATCCTCCATTCTTTGAAAACTCGAATACCCACATATCTCATTCTGTACTCTTCTCTTCACATTCTTTGAAAAGTAAATACTAGTTTTCTGGACCCTCACTTTCTGACCAGAAATTTTCCCATATTTCTTCAGCACCCCCATAATCATAGACATCTAATCCAGATCTGCCTCACAGATTAGTACTAGTGTTATGGACCCATATATTGGGCCTGATAGATATGTGGCCCAAGGAGACCACAGAATCCTTGGCAGCTGGGTAATGGGTGAGTCACCCCCTCATTGTATCTGTGATGCAGAACTGTATAGGTAGTGGAGCAGGCTGTTAACTCTTAGAAATTGACAATATTCCAAAGACATTTTCTCTCTCCTTTTACCTATTTTTGGTTCAAAATGTGCATAGAAATGAAGTCATAGAGGAAAATGTGCATATCAAAGTATGAGGCAAAAATCAAAGAAATTCTTGTTATTATAGAGTTTATGATGCAATTGAGAATTCATAATTGCTTCCTCTTTTGTAGGAAGATGGAGACAAGTTTTCAAGCTCTATAAGAACCAAGAAACAAGGAAAGAAATAAAGGAGGAGAAGCGAAGCAAAGCTAGAAGAACTGTGCAACCGGCGTGGAAAGTCAACAACTGCCGCATGGCCCGATCGTAAAAAATGCGAAGTACACTGCGCATTTTCATTTCGAAATAGAAAAACCCTATTTAACCTAAAGGGAAATGCCGAAAAACACACTCTTGACCTAAGGAAACAAGTGGGCACACAAGGGAAGAGCTTGGGAGAGAGATTTGGACAACCTTAAAGGCTTGGGTGCTCAACCTAAGAAAGATTTTGGGGATTTCACCTTGGTTCTTCCTCTTTTCTTTTCTTTTCTTCCTAGTTTCTTCATGTATTCAGTTTCTTTGCTTAGACTCTCTTTGTATTTGAACATGAGTAGCTAAACCTTTCATTCTAGGGTTCTTTTGACCCTTTGTATGGATTAATACTTGGAGTTTCCTCTATTTTGGTAGATAAATATACACATGTGTTGATTTCAACCTAGGCTTAATGCTTCTAAGTGATTGGCCTCCATTTAGATGATTTATTCACATAGGTTTTGACTCAAGAGAGCTAATGTAGGTGTAGAACTTGATTGAAATCATACTTGTCTTGAAGTTTACTTAATAAATGGATGGTTTGTTGGTAAAATAGAGATATATTTACTAACCTTGCATTGTCACATTAGGGTTGTTGCTTAAATATTGATTCTTACTAATTGTAGCAAGAGATTGTGCATTTTAGTAAGAAGAGAAACTTGATTTTGACTTGAGAGAGCGTTTCAAGTGTTTTTGAACCCTAGACTAACACATGTATGTATTGAAATGCTACTAGAGAGGAAGTTAACCAAGTTTTATGAAATGCAAAAAGGGGAAGAAGAATCCTAGACTCAATTATTCTTGAAGTCAAAAGTCATTTGCCTTATTCAATTTTTAGTTTTAGAAAAAGTCTTTAAAAATTCTCATTCTAACTCAAAACGTTGTTTTTAGCTCAACTTGATAAAATTCACTAAGCCTCTTGCTTGACCAATTTGTTAAACAAATCCTCATGGGAACGATACTTTATTTATCACTTTATTACTTGCGAAACTCGTACACTTGCAAGACGAACACAGACATTGGCAGAACGTGGGAGGCATACCCTGCTGGAGTAATGGATTCGCTGTGACTAGGAGAGAAACCCTAGGTAATCCCTATAAATAGGAGGTTACCCGCTAGGTGCACTCTCTATATTCTCTATTTCATTATTTACTATTCAGCCTCACTGTGCACACACACCACCCCTATGGCGAAAAGCCACCACCGTGTAAGCACAGTAATCTGAGACCGCTCGCTGATATCTCCCCCATAGATATCATTGAGTAATCTTCTTTTTATAGGTGTTATACCCATTAGCATCTCTGGAGAGTTCATTAATCCTATATCAAGATCTCCTAGCCTCATTAGGCTAGACACTTGTGTTCTACGACAGACCAAATAGATAAACTGAAAATAACATATGAGATACCTCCGTCCCTCCTCTCCTCATTTTTAACAGCTTCCACAGTATATTAGTCACACAATCAACGATTAAATGCGTCAGTTTTTCTATTCCATAAACAAACAAACACATTTTATTTATTTTTATAATTCAACTTTCTTGTTTTAATACTCCTATACAAAGTCAAATCATCGGTTAGAAAGTCAACTTTTATTTTACCATGAACTAAAAGCGTTTTATTTAAAACACATGTATTGTTTTTTGGGAAAATTTTAAATAAATACCTTTTGAATTTGCAAAACCCCCAAAAGTCCGTTGAATTTGTAAAAGGATTGAGAAGTACCAAAGACCTATGAGGGATATGCAAATTCGGGTGAAATTACCTTTTTGCCCTTAGTTTTAAATAATGCCGGTTTGGCGCCGCGGTCGACCACCACCACCGACCACCACCACCACCCCGGCCATGGCTGGCCATCGGTCGGGGGTGGTGGTCGGTCGGCCGGCGGTGGGGTGTTGGAGTTTTTTTTTTAATAATTAAAAAAATAAAATAAAACTAAGGACAAAAGGGTAATTTCACCCGATTTATATATCCCTCATAGGTTCTCGATTTTCTCGGTCTTTTTACAAATTCAACGAACTTTTTGGGGGTTTCACAAATTCAAAAGGTATTTATTTGAAATTTTCCCTCGTTTTCCCTCTCTTCTCTCATTTTCTATATTTTATAAAGAATGTATCCGGTTCTTTTTTTTTTTTTTTTTTTTTTTTTTTTTTGGTTTTTGTTTTTGCCAGAATGTGTCCGAATCTTTTGATGACATGTAGATGCTATTATTAGATAGTCCCATGCCATCGCGCCAATAATTTAAAGACTGGAGCGCTGTCCATTTTAATTTAAGGATTAAATAAGTACTCAAAATCATTTCTTTTCATCTTACTCCTCTCATAAAAGTTATCTTATGTATTTTTTTTAATGAGGGTAATATTGTACTGATTAGTGAAAATTTTAGGGTTATGATTTTGGGAGAGTCTTGAGTTTTGACAATAGATGACTATATATATGTAGAGGATAATTAAAGACAAATTTTAATCAATTTGGATTTATTATTTGGTTGTCTTATGATTTTAATCGGTTTGGAAAGTAAAATTTTTGTTTGATATATCTACTAAAAATGTTAGTATCATCTTATATTTTGTTATGATTATAATTGTCGGTTATTATCTATTTATATTTTCAATGTTATGCGATATTATCTAGTAAATAATTTAATATATTTATTTTTTTTTGATCCAAACTATTTTTTTTTTTGATTCCACTACTTGTGATTGCGCCATGAACTCACGTTACATACTTCTTAGGTGTTTGTCCCTTTTTTTTTTTTATACAAGGAAATAAATAACTGAACAATTAAATAAATGAAAGAACCTAAGGAACTAGTCGACTCGACATGTCTTTGTACTGGATAGATCAAAACAAGAAAACAATAAAGACAAGCGGGGGATCGAGAAAGTGCCTTCCATCGAGAGACTCCATATGCGTCAAAGCAAAATTGGCCAACCAATCCGCACACTAATTGCCCTCCTTAGTACATGACCGTAACGTAGAACCCACTGTCTGCGAGTGATTGCTCGTATCCTAGATGTAATACCCTAAAATTCATATTTATTATAAATATTATATTTTGATAAATAGTGCCTATTAAAAATAGGTGAATATGAGGTCTCAAAATTGAGTAACATATTTATGTTAATTTAGGGAATTTCCTCTAAGAATTAAGGTAATCAAAAACCAAATTCTCTAATTTTATTTTGGGATCATAAAATACCCCAAATTCATATTTCTCTTGAATATTATAATTTGGCAAAATAATACCTATTTAAAATAGGAAAGTATATTGTCTCTAATTTTGATAATTTATTTGATTATTTTCCTTGGAATTTAAAGAGGCAAAAACCCAATTTTATTTTAGGGACCATAAGTTGCCCTATGATTTTTAAATTAATGCATGATGCATAAATGACCAAAGCAAATTCAAAAGTTGTGAGAAAATAATTAATCCAATTAAAGAAAATTGCCAGCAATTAGTGAATAATTCAATCTACATTAATTATTTTCATAAACATTCATAATTAATATTGTAACCAATCAAATAAGCCTAATAATATTTAAAACACCTTGTTGGAAATGATTAACCAAAGATTAAGCTAATTAAAAGACAATCCATGAACAATAAGGTGCCACATCATGTGGTAGGAAAAATATGAGAAGTTAAAAAGAGCCAACAATGCAAGGTAAAAGGGAGTAAAATGTGATGATTCATCCTCCCTTCTAGCCATAAGTTTCAGCTCACACATAAGGAGGAGGAGAGGCCACATGTTTGTCTTTGTGTGTGATGTGTGTGTGTATAAGAGGGAAGAGTGAGCTTGTTGAAGAGGTAGGAATTTTCCTATAAATAGAGGCATCACCCCTCTTCATTCTTCACACCAAACTCAACCAAACAGGTGAGTTTTAGAGAAGCAAGATTAGAGAGAAAATCATAGTGAGTGAGAGTCTTGAAGAAAGGAGGAGCAAAGTTCTTGGTAAGTCTTCTAACTTTAGCTTTCAAGTTCTTAACTATTTTGTTATTTTAATCTTTAGATCTTTCAATTGTAGTTTTGTTTTCATATTTTTATATTTAAAATTGTCTTTATTTCGAAAACTTGATGAAGAAGAAGTTATAGCAAAATTTTTGGAAGAGAAACATCAAGTAACGAAGTTCGCGGAATTTAATCGGTTTTGAAAATTCTGGAATCAGTGATGAACATGCCAAAATTTCATATTGAAAATATAGTCACAAAATTCTGAGAAAATTCATGGTTAAATTAGACATATAGGGATTTTCAAACATGTCTAGAACATATTACTTTGAGCTCTGTACAGTGAGATAAAAATTCTGCAAAATGGGCTACGAAATTCTGGAATTTTTTTGGGCAAGGGATGAACACGTGAAAACTGGGAATTTTTCTTAAGTTCTAGGTAGAAGCTAATATTTTTATTCCAAAATAGACATCTTAAGGATTCCGTATAATTTTACGGATCCTCATTTCAATTTTTCTAGAATTAATTATGAATTTTCAAAGTTAGCGGAAATTCTGCTTGAAATGCTGAAAGTAGCGTTTTTCACGAAATTTTAAGAAAATAAATTGGAAAATGAACTCCCCGGGAGTGAAATGGTCATTAGTGGCTAAGATATCCCTTAGGATATTATTTGTAAAAGAATAATGCGGAAATATTGTGTTAGGATATCCGAGAGAATCCGGGAACATATCGAGCCGATAGAAGTACCGAAATCCGAACGGACAAAGGTATGTTCGCGTACTGTAACACTAACTCTAATGCTTATTGTATGTTTATATGTGATAGGTAACTTTACATCTGCTGTGTGCTCATGTACTGTTGGGATACATCTGCTTTGTGCTTATGTACGGTTGGGATATATACATCTGCTGTGTGCTTATGTAATGATTGTTGCTGAAACGCCATGAATATCTGTCATACATATACTGTCATATTTAAGCATGAGGTTAACCGTTACGAGGTTCAATGGGCATTGAATCTCGCTCCCGCTATAGCCTCGGGATCCGGAGGATCGGGACCGAGGGCAAGGGCAAGCGGCACCCAGTGAAGACCCAAATGGAGAATTTCTTTTTCGATATGTATTAGCGTATTTTTGAATATTCGAATAAATGTACCGTAAAGCAACCGGATACACCAACGGTGAAAGTTTATCAGATACTCGCTCTTTTAAATTATTCCGATGCTCTACTCTGAACAAACTATTTGAAAATGCTTTAGCAAATTGAGATGTTACACGAGACACCAGATGTGACTCACGAGCTACATTTAGAGCCATCAATCGGGCGGCACGCCCTCCGTGGCCGGCCGTGAAGGGCTAGGGCCTAACGGGGCTGGCCCTCCGGGGCCGGAGTAAGAAAAACACCTATTTTTCAAAGCCCGGCCCGAGAGCATCAGGGCCAGGGCCGGCCCGCAGGGCCCGAAAATTACTATTTCAAATTTTAATTATTTTCCCTCCGCTTTTTTAAAGAAATATAATTAGTAAATTATAACACGAATCATCCAATAAATAACTACAATCATTAATTTATAATTAAAAGCAAACTATCTTCACAAATAACTCACATAAAACATAAAAAAACATATTATGAATTTCTTCTCCCGCATCATGAACACATCCATAATCTTTATTTGCAACAAATAATAAACCAAATCATAAAATTAGAGTATAGTTATTATATATTTGTAATTAAATGGATAAATAACTTCATAAAAAATACAAAATATATATAAATTAATAAATTTAAAAAGAAAAAAAGAAAAAGCTACATGAAAAGGGCTGCGGGGCCGACCGTGGCCCTCCGGGCCGTCAAAGCCCGAGGCCCTTCAAGGCCGGCCTCCAGGGCCAATTTCAAATATTTCGTCTAATTTTCAAGCCCTACCCTTGAAGGGCCGGGGAAAATGGGCCGGCTTAGATGGGCTCGGCCCCGTTTTGACTCTCTAGCTACATTACCTTGTTTGGTCAGTAATGCAATGACTGATTGACAGTCACTTTCAACAACTACATGCCTCCTATCTGCCTCTCATGCCATCTCTAATCCTCTCAAAACTCCCCATAACTCAGCTATCATCGCTGAGCACCTTCTAAGACGAATAGCAAAACCTCCAAGCCACCTACCAAAACAGTCACGCAACAAACCCCCACCGGCCGCCGCCTGTTCAATTCCCTTTGATGCCTCGTCTGAATTGAGTTTCACAAAGGGATTTTCTAGGAAGGACCAGCGAACATTGACATGATTATGTGCTATGCGTTGAGACCCTCCTCTGTCTATTCCGGATTTTAGTATTCCCAGTAGCTCAAGAATTGGCCTCATGCAATATTTATCATTAGCATCTTTGCGTGTTATGAATAAATTCATTTCGCCATTTCCAGATAAACCAACAAGAGACAATAAATACCTCATGACAAAGAGATCCACCTAGAGTAATTCCATCACTCTTCCAATTCTTCGTTTCCCAGTCAATCCAATCATAGCTAAAGAAAGAATGCATCTGGTCACCATGGACCACTTCATACCAGAACACACGAACCGCATGACAGTCCCTAAATGCATGAAGACTCGTCTCTGCTTCTTCATGACAAAGTGGGCAAAGTCCATCGTTGTCAGACCAAGCACGGATCCATGACCTCAAAGGGAGCCGTTGATGAAATAATTTCCATCCAAATACCTGTATTCTAGGTGGTCCCATCCATTTCCATAACTTTATCCACATGTCACAGTTAATAGCAGATTGTTGAAATCCAGACTCAGCCAAATACAGATAGCAAGATTTAACACTAACACCAGATAAGCTACCAGACAACCAAAAGGGGCGATCAGGCCCATCATCATAAGAAGGCGGAAGCATACCTCTAATTAGATCAACCACGTTCTGGGGGAGTAGGCTATTTAGTAAAGGCAAATCCCACCGGCCATGCTGATCGACAAACCTATAAACCACAGAATCTCGCAACTCATCAGGGATGGGATTTACTATGTAGTCCTGAAGACAAATGGAAGAGGACACCCACTTATCTTTCCAAAAGGAAATAGCAGACCCATCGCCAATTTCCCATACCACCTCATCCTTCATATTAATAAAGATATTACATAGAGAAGCCCAGAACGGTGCTTGTCCCTTTAATTAGAGGGTTTAAAGCATTTTTATTTTTATTTTTTGATATATTTTATTTATTTAGATTAAATTATACGCTTTATCCTGAAATTCTTTTGCACACAATATTTTAAATTATTTAATTTTTATAATACTGATGTTACAGGGAAATTATTTTTGAATACGGACTAAAAATTAATTAATTTGAGATACTGAGTAAAAAAGATTTTTAGGATGCAACATATAATTTAATCTAAATAAATAAAATATATAACAAAAATAAATAAAAAAACTTTTATCCATGGATAAACACTTAAAAAATTATATAAAGGATAAGCATAGAATACCATCATCACTTGAAACGATAAGTTTGAATGAAAATATCTTAAGAGCCCTTTCTAAAAGTTGAAATTTTATTGCCATGAAAAAATGAAATTTAATTAATTTCACAAGTTGGACAAATGGTAAGCAAGAGGTATAATAAGAGACATATCAAACGTGTCACTAGTAGCGGGAGAAAGAGACGGCACGAAAGGCACCAAAATATGAAGTGGATGAAGACTGCGCCACAGAACATGATGTTAAGCACTTACACTTCTCTTGTCACATCATTTTTGTCATGTGATATTTCTTTATAATTTCTTTTTAAAAATAGTTAAGGGACAAATTTAAACATTAATTTGTTTTTTTTATTTATAATTTCTTTTAAAAAAGAGTTAAGATATACATTTAATCCCACCTTGAAAATTTTAAAATATAGTAATGTTATCTTATATCATTAAAAAATTAATATTGATCATTAAAAAATTAATATTGACCGTTAAATTTTTAATGAAAGGGCTATATTAAACCCAAAAAACTTCTTAAGATAACATTGCTCCTTACCAAACATTTCCAAGGTAAATTTGATCATTAATCATTTAAAAATATATAAGAGCATGTTAAAACTTAGAAGGGAAAATTCCATTACAATACGTTTAAAATAGAGAAAAGCTAAATCATATAGTCCAATATCACAAATTTTAAGTTAGACCTTGGGAGGAATATAAGATTTGATTTGATTTTTTCAAATGACCAATTTGCCCTTGATAGTATTTGGGAGCTCAAATTGTTGTCAATATGTATAAGTTTTTAATTGTAATTCTTAACTTGTTATTTTCTACACCTAAATTGATTACGCATCGCAATTACCAATTTTAATTTAAATATTGACAACTTGAGATCCCTAAATACCAACAACCTTATAGGTATTATTTTAAAGCCACAAATGTTAGTCGTCACTGACTACCTTAGGTATAGAGAATAACAATTTAAGAATTGCAATTGACAACTTCAAGATACATATTGACAACATTAGCTCCCCAAATGTTGTCAAGAGTAGATTGATCATTTGAAAACATTTCTAAACCCCAAATTCATCCCACATGTATGAATTCGAATTTATGATATTGGACTTCCGGATTTGTCTATTCATGATTTTAAATATATGTTTCTTGGATTTTCCCAAACTTAAAACCGTGTATAAGAAGGAAAAAAAGGACCTAAAGGTTAAAGGTCAAATCATTAATCAGCAAATTAAAGAAAATTTTCTATACCTTAGCAGAGAGATGTTAAGAAGTTTTAAAACAACAAAAATGCAGTGAATTTAATTAATAAGAAAGCTAATTAGCACACTTCTTTGTTTTTTCTTCTTCTTCTAAGGAAATGATTTAAGGTAACAATTAATTCAATTCATCATGATTAAGTGTCTAATTCTAGATGGTGTTGATAAGTGGATGATTTATTTTATGAAGTACTCCCTCCAGTCCTAATTATAAGATCACTTTTTGGAGTTAATTTTGATCTTAATTATAAGATCAAGTTTTAACTTTTGTCAATTTTTTCCTATAATACCCCTATTTATACTTTCTTAATAATAATTAAAGACAATAATAATTTAATACTCTATCCGGTCCTAATTATAGGAACACATTTAGAAGTTGATCTTAGTCCTAATTATAAGACCAAGTTTTAAGTTTTATTATTTTCTTCCTAAAATACCCAAAAAAAAAAATCTAATAGTTAAAGGGTACGACAACTTGGCTCTTCATACTTTTTTATAATTAATAAAGGGGCAAACAGTGAGTGTAAACAATAGATAAAATGAGGGGCAAAAAGCCTAATCCAATGGCCCAAATAGGGTCGCTCGCTGTCAGGTTTTAATGCTTCCCACTGGTCCGTGAAATTTTAAGTTTTAATTAGGGTTATTTTTGAAAATAAATATAATTAACTAATTTAACTACTATCCTTAATCTTTTCAAAATCTGATAAATAGCTCTTATAATTAGGACCAAAGAAAGTATCTTATTGTATCCTTGATTCTAAATTGTCTTATACCTTCAAAAATACCAACAAGTTCAGTGGTGGTAATGGAAAGAAAAATACTATTAAGTTGTTTAAAAGAAAAAAAAAAAAAAAAACCCTCTATTTAGTTTTTATTGTGATCTTAAATAAAATCCCCACAAATTGTCTTCATCTTGGCTTTTTCACTTGAGAAGATTAATGAATTTGGGAGTACTGGTAACAAGCGCAATGTCTTCTTTCTTAAGAGTGTCTTTATAGGGGTCGTATGCCCTCTTTAACCCATCTATGAGTAGGTCATGCAAATCCCTTAATTTTGGGTGAGGAGCATTTTTTTTAAAAAAATATTTTTATTTATTTAGATTAAATTTTATACTACACTTTAAAATATTTTTGATATCTGGTATTTTAAATTAATTAATTTATAATAATACATTTATAAATAATTTTCCTGTAATATCAGTATTTCAACACATAATATCTTTAATTAATTAATTTTTAGTGTTTAAAGTATTTTTAATTAAAAAATATTTAATAAAAAACCTTTTTCCATGTGGAAAAGGATGAGCAGGAAAACGTGGATTCAGGAGTACCACTCTTTGTATGTTGCTTTTTGTACGAGCAAACGTGGACCAAACGTCATCATTTCCATTTTTGGTAATGAATTCACAAAAGTACACAATCATTGACAAGCGACTCCTACTTTTGTGTGAAGATAAGATTTTTGTGTGGTTAGGTTAGATTTCTTTTTTATCATCATTTTTTTTTTTTTTTTATAATTTTAAATTATATCCATCCAATTAATTTAAAAATCATATTATTATTTTAATTTTTTTCTCTTCTTCTTAATCAATAGTCTAAATGAGATTGATGAGGAATATAAGAAAAAAGATAAAGAGATAATCCTATTCTAATTTCTAAATGATCCAAGATAAAGTAAAATGGCTTGCCACTCTTAATTCAAGCACAAAAATGTATAAAGGGGATACGTATCTTTCATTTATCATATAATTATTAAAGCGTCATTGAAATTAGTTAGAGAAAATTGGGGAAAATCCCATTGAAATTTTTATTAGTGAAAATGATCTAAATCAGACTATAATATATCATGTATATACAAATCTGTAGAACATTGATATATACTTTCTATATATAAAAATTTATTACATCTTTCTTACCAATAAAATTTTTATTAGAAACTTTTCTTTATTAGAAACTTTTCCTCCCTTTTTCTAATTTTTTATTGATTTGTCTTGTCTAAACAATTGGAACAGTATTTTAATACAAGATATGATAACTCATTGGCCAATCAAATTCTACAAGACTAAGATTTTTGATAAGCTAAGAGGGTATGCTTTCTACACTAGATATATCTCCAACAATAACTAATATGTACATCACATACTACATACTCCTATTATATAATATGAATTGCATCTAAGAGGCTAAAGAAGTTCTAATCAATGAAATTTCAAATATGGGTAATATTAAAAAATATAATTAATATCCTATCTAGTACTCCACTAGTTTTTAATGCAAGACATTTATTTAATTTGGGTAGATTAAATAAGTAAAATAATTTATTTAATTAAAAAATTATAATCTCTAAAACATTTATGTGTATATAGTATTAGGTTATATATCAATTTATAACTTACACAAATCACTCCAAGGATAAAAGATAAATATCATAGATAAAACGAAACAATATCTTACATTTAGAGTAAAAAATCTACTACCAACAAAATAAGACCTTACATTTAGGAATAAAAATCTATTGTCAAACTAGGCCTTACATCTAGAATCGTAAGAGTATCTTAGAATAAGTACTAATATCACTATAATTTTTTGTTCATTAAGTTTGCCTTAATTTTAGATTTAGTCTCTCAAATTTCAAACCAGAGAGTTCATTATTAGATAAACATTTGGATCATTTTTTCACCAAAAAAGATTTGGATCATTTTACCTTAGAGGAACCAAAACTTCTTATTTAAAGCTTAACAGAACATTCATCAAAAAAAAAAAAAAAAAAAAAAAAAGCAAACCTTATTACTACCTATAATTTCTAGAAGGGATATGATATTGTCATTACTAATTTTATGTATTCTACCAAGTTACTACCACTTTTTCACCGTTAATCGGAATCTCAATAAGAGAGAGAAATGATAAAGGTAAATGAAATTCTGATCTAAAGTGATAGTGACTATCCTATCCCTTTATGGAATATGTCTCGTAATAAGGATGGGAAGTATTAATAATATCCCAATTATTTCATCTTGCTCAGTTGCTGGTTCACAAAATCCCTCACACGGGAAATTTGCAGAGATGACTGGGGCAATTCTGGAAAAAAATAAAATGCATGAATCGCGTTTGGATACTCGATTAGCTCAGCTTTCTTCCCGGACATCTTCAACCACTCATAATACTTCCTCTGCCTGTCTAGGACCGGGTCTAACCCGCCCACAAATATAATTGTATCCGGAAAATCCATGCCCGAAATATTCAACCCGTTAGGTCCGGTCACGTTAACCGCCTCGTGGTCCCGGTCTGACCCATCCGGCAAGAAAATATCCCACATCCAATCAGTATTGTATACTGATGTTAATGGGGCTCCATCGAGTCGGATCTCGGATTCGGTCCGGTCCACGCCTCCAAAAAATGGTTGTATGGAAACCAAACCGATAACTTTCACCCGTCGAAGCTCCTCTTGGCAAACCCGAACCGCCAAGTGATGGGCCAAGTTGGCACCGGCACTATCACCCGCCAAGAAGCACCTTGACACGTCAGCAATCTCGGGCAGAACGTATCCGTCCAAGTCGAGAAACTTGAGGACGTCGAAGCCGTCGTCGTACTGAGACGGACAACGGTGTTCTGGACAGAGGCGGTAATTCACGGAGACGACGACGGAAGGAATCGAACGGGAGAGTTGTCGGCAAACAGCGTCGTACGGGGAAGACGATGCGGACAGGAATGAGAAAGAGCCACCGTGGAAGTAGACGACGACGGGAAGAAGGGAGGTTGATGCGGTGGAGGTTGTGGGAGTGAATAGACGGAACCAGAGGTTACGGGAAGGGTCGACGGTGACGTCGGAGGACTTAACGCCGTCAGTGGGGTTGGGAGTGGGTGGGACTTTAGGGTTGAAGAAGTCAAAGAGAAAGCGGTTGAGGGTGCCGTTGCGTCGCCTAGAGAGGTTAAGGAGGACGGAGAGGAAGAAAACTGAGATCCGTACCTTCCATGGAAGGTGGGATAGAGAAGGGGAAACCATTTCCTGGGTTCGCAGTGAGCTTCGTCTCCGGCAAATGCACGTATTTATAAGCCCGCACGCAGTGCATTGGCAAATAGCTCGGGTGGGAAAATCCTGAGCTCAGAACGAGGAAAATGTGAAAAATGTAGGTTTTGGAAAAAGCTGGCCAAAAGTGTAAAATTGTTCAGAAGTTATTCTACATAAAAACTTAGGTTTTGGAAAAAACTATTTTTTTTTTTAGATTTTTCTCTTTCCTTTGCTATCATTAGTATTTTTACGGTACGAGTCAATATCTTTAAGTATTCTTTTTGTACCCTTCATTACCTTGAAATATTTTTTCAATATTCTAAAAAAAATTTCAAGATCATAAAATATTTTTTTAGTATCTTTAAATATCTTTTTAATATCCGTTAGTATCCTGAAATTTTTTTTCAAAATTAGTCAGTACCACGGAATATTTTTTCAACATCCTAAAATAAATTTTTAAAACTATGAGAAGTATTTTTTTTAGTACTAAATCAAGTATTAAGTATCTTTTTAGTACAATACTCTAAAATATATTTTCAAGATCAATCATTACCCTTAAATATTTTTTCAATATTCTATAATAAATTTTCAAAATAATGAAGTATTGTTTCACTATCCTTAAGTATCTTTTTAATACCTGTCCATACCTTGAACATATTTTTTTAAGATCAGCCATTACCCTCAAATATTTTTTTCAATATCTTAAAATGAATTTTCAAGATCATGAAGTATTTTTTCAGTATTCTTAAGTATTTTTTTTAGTACCCGTTAATGCCCTAAAATATTTTTTTAATATCCTAAATAAATTTTTAAGATCATTAAGTATTTTTTAGTACCATTCAGTACCCTTAAATATTTTAATTTTGTGCACAAATTTATGTAATGTATTTATTATGAAATATATTTATAAAATTTTAAACACAACCTTATTCTTTATATACAATTATACCAAAAGCTAATGTCATCTTCAGTAAATTTGATCTTGAAAAAGCTATTCTAATAACAATATTTAAAAACTATCATTTTTATCCAAAATCTATTCTTCAAATGCTATTTTTACCTCGTAAATCCCAAAAGTTATCCTTCAACAGTTATTTTTACCCCTTAAATACCAAAATTTATTCTCCAAAAGTTAAATCCAAGCTGCCCTATGTCTCCAATCTGGTATGATGTCTTTGTTGTTGCATGTTCTATCTGACCCCATGAGAATAGTTCATGTGTGAGTGGCCCCATTACTGCGCCAATTTTTTTTTAGTTGGACCCACTACCTAACATGGAATCGGTTCTGACCTTTTTAGGTCTGAGGTAGGAAAAACGTTTGTTTTTCAAGGTTCGGGCGAAGAGCATGCGGGCTACGGTTGGAAGATATTTTTATGAATTAAAATTATTGTTTATATGGTTTTGTTTTAAGAAATATAATTAGTAAAATGCAACAATTAAAGTTATAATTTATCAAATAAATGTTATCAACATTAATGTTTAACAACACACCTAATGCAATAAACAAAGTCACTAAGTTATAATCAAGAGTAAACTATTTTCCACAAGTAACTCACACAAAGCATGACAAGCTTATCATTAAGCAACATGAGTACGATAACTACCATTTTCTTGTTCTCTACCACTATCATCAACTTTAAAGATATTTGACTATGCTTCACTTTGAATAGTAGGCTTTGCTTCATGAGTAAAAATATCAAAAATATCTTCTCTTATATTATGAATACATCCATAATCTTTATCTGCAACAAATATTAAACTAAATTATAAAATTAAAGTTTAGTTATTATTTATTTGTAATTAAATTGATAAATAACTCTATAAGAAATAGAATATATATATAAATTACTAAATTAAATAGTCAAATCAAGTTAACAAAATAAAAAAAATATTTAAAGGGCCTAATGGCCAAGACTTTTAGGCCCTTGGCCTAATTACAAGGCCATCTTCATTTAAAAGCACCAATTTAGAAGCCCGTCCCTTGAAGAGTCGATAGGCTCACTCGATTTGCCGGCTCTACTAACATCTAGTATACTAAAGTAGTTTTCTTGTAGTGCCTGGTATCTCATACCATTTTTTAGTGTATTAAGCACACTAAAATATATTTTTAGTAACACTTAGTATTTTTAAGGGCTAAGGTACAAATTTAGCAACAAATTATTTTCTTATGGGCACTCAACATAATTAACTATTTTGGGTGAAAAAGTAGACAATCAAATTTTTTGGTAGCATATATAGCAACGCTATTAACTTTAGTTATCTTCTTTTATTTTACACTGTAGGTCCCACAAGTATTCTTACTCTTTATTGTTTTAATATGTTTAGAAATATGTGCCTTTTTTAATAGAAAAACATCATTTAGACCCTACAAAAACAATTTTATTTTAGTCCACCCCAAAAGATTATGAAATTACTGTGCCTCCTTAGGTCAAAATGAAATTTTATTTATGAAATTGGTACTTTAAAAATGATTTTCTTATCTTATTTAAGAAAATGTTTAATTCCCAAAAAGTGGCCAATTTATATAAATCTCAAGCTAATTTTGGGAATTAAGACCTAATTTCATGAAATAATTTAAGAAAAACAGTTAGAACTTTGACATCCTAATTTTTATTAATAGTAATTTAATTTATTAAGTATTCTGAGATTTAGAAGAGATCTAAAGAGGTATAACATTAAGAGTTTTGTCTATATTATAGGTTAAATGAATTTAAAATTATATTTATATAATAATAATGTGGGGCCCATACCTTTTATTTTCTTTATCCTCCACCGATCATATATATATATATAGTAGCGGGCTAGCGGCGTCGCGCAAGGGTGGCTGAAGGAAACGCATGGGCGGCTGGAGAAGAAATGAAAGAAAAGAAGAAAAGGAAAAGGAAAAAATTACATCTAAAACCCAGAGGTGAAAATTACACCAAATGATGCATTTTCTGTCATTATATTAGAGATGAGAATCAAGGTGGACCTTTTTAGCCACGGGGTAAGAATAATATTTGTTTTTCAAAACCTGCATCATGCAACAAACAAACACAGTCACTAATTCATAATAAAAAACAAACTATTGTTCACAAATAACTCACATAAAACATAAAAAATATACCGCTAAGTAATATGAGTACGATGACTATCGTTGTCATTTTCTTCGCCACTATCATCAATTTCAAAGACATTTGGTTGTGCTTCACTTTGAGTAGTAGACTTTGCTTTATAGGTAAAAATATCAAGAATTTCTTCTTCCGCATCATGAATACATCCATAATCTTTATCTGCACAAATAATAAACCAAATTATAAAATCAGGGTATAGATACTATATATTTGTACTTAAATGGATAAATAACTCTATAACAAATATAGAATACATATAAATTAGTAAATTACCATCATAGTGAATCCATACATCCAGTTGCAAGTGCAATGGAGGGAAATGGGGGTTGAGTTTTTAGGGTTCCTTCACCTCCCAATATCTCGGTTTCTATCAAGTTAATGAAAATAATAATAAAAATTGAAGGGCCTAACGGGTCCCTTTTAAGCCCTCGGTATGTACAGGGCAACTTCATTTAATAACTTCAATTTACAAGCCCGACCCTTGGAGGGCCGGGCTTAAACGGTCGGGTCGGCTTGATTTCCCGGCTCTACATTGTATAAACACACCATAAGCACCCACCCAACCCTCTAGGGAGAGGGAGGGAGAGAGGGGGGAGGGAGAGTTAAAGTATGTTTTGGGGTTTACTGTGCTTATGGAAGACGTATTGAATTTAATAATGTTGTATTGATGAGATTAGATATTCTTAGAGCTTTTAGTATCACCTTTCTTTTAACCACGTTAATGAACAACGACACCTCTTTGGTTTTGTTCTTAAAAGGAAGGGAGTCATGTCCAATTATGAAGAGCTGGGACCTTGTTTAGGTGATGCCTTATGATTTGGAATTATGTGTAATGGATGTGTTTCTTTTGGACTTTGTGTGAGTTATGGCTTCAGTCAACAGTCCTAATTAAGGGAGTGGTCAGAGTGATCTTTGCATCAATATTTATTTGGCATATTATTATTGATGTATGTGATACATCTTGTGAAAGATATTTGGAAAATGAAATAATGTTTAATAGTTTTAGAATCCTTTTTGGGAGGGGGTTTTAGTAACTGAATCGAGAACTAGTTTGTAAAAGGTTTTATATAAAGTAGTATAATTAAATTATTGTACTTTTGAACTGTATGTCCTCGATCTTGGTTTGTATGTATATTTTTGAATAACCAATGATTACAGAAATCTTTGGATCTTACAGTTACTATATTTATTTTTTTTAGGTGATTATTTTAGTAGGAAACAAGGGAAGACATATATGGAGTGAGTCTTAAAGGCTTCTTTATACTCCTAAAGCTCATATTATATCATTTGTATTTGTCATTACCATAATACTTCCCTTAGCTTTGTATCTACTCTAATATTTTGGGAATTTAATTTGTCAAGTATTTGGTGGATGGATCTGGGGTGTTACAAGAGCTAGGTTATCATTTGGCCTAAATATTTAAGGAAAATTATTTTATAAGGTAAAGAAGTTAATTAAGGAAGATAATGAATCCACATTTTTAGTAAATTTAAGATATATTTTGGTGTATTTGAGAGTCATCAATGCTAAACTAAAGAGTTTTTTTTTTTTTTTTTTTTTTTTTTTGAAAAAAAAAAGATTTGATAACATATCAATTTGGTACATTATTTGGGGCTATTATTGTAAATATCATATTTTAAACAAAATAAAAATACTTTAAGTTTATGATAATATATAAGAATAATTGAAGTTTCTGAAAAAAAAAAAAAAAGGAGTTATTTTATGTCAGCTTGCTTTCTTTCCTTTATATTATTTTGATTTTGTTTCTTTTCTTCTTATCTGCAAATGATGACTTAGAAGCTTGTAATAGAAAAAAGATGACGGAGAAGCAATAACGAAGAGCACGACGGAGACTTGACTATAGAGGAATGAGCTCCAACTTCATCTCCATTCTCCAGTCAACAAGGCACAGTCAAGTTCGAATCTGACAGGAGGAAGAGAATGTTTATGCAATAAGGAAAAGATCATTAGCTGTGTTTCTCTTCTCTTTTCTCTTATCGTTTTCTTTATGGCTTTGAACTCTGAATCTACCGTCGCTGGTGCTGGTACTGATCATGCTGTATGAGTAGTTAGTTTGCATTAGAATTATTTTCAACCTTTGCAAGGATTGAGACTTGTTATTACTCTTTTTTTTTAGTTGTTAATGGTAATTATGTGTTGATTATGCTTCTAGATTTAATTGCCACCACGCACTTAGATTGCTTTGTTCATTTAAATTGCTTAATTGTTAATTTTCATTAGTTGTTACAAAAGATTGTGCATATCATAATTGAGGATATATAAATTTGGGCTTGACTTGAGAAAGCTTTATCTTAGAACCTTACTCTAACATATTAAGTCATTTAATTTCTAATGGAATGGTAATGATTTAAGTCTCAATGCAAATGGAATGATGAGAAATAATCCTATACTCCTCGTTTTTCGAAGTTTCAGTTTAGTTTTCATGAAATTATTTTCATTCTCTTAAATACAATTGATTTTTATAATGTAAACTTTTCAAATGGTTTTACTAAATCTAGTTGATGGCATAATTGTAAAGATTACTCCTCTTTTACATTAATACTCATGGAAACGATACTTTTCATATTACTTTTGACTCGTACGTAGGCTTGCAAATAAGCTAAACTGCGAACAGAAGTAAATCCTTATAAAATATTAATGATTAATTTATATGATTTATAAGGTAATCAAGAACTAATAAGAGAATAGGGGGAAATAGTAATTTCATTCCCCCAAACCCAAAAATGAATTTGGGCCAAGATGAAGTCCAATTTCAGAAGCTCAAAACGTGCTACCCATGATTAAGAGGTAAATTAAACATTTATCTCTTTATCAAACTTCTTCAGCACGTTGCACTCTCTCTCTCTTTCTCTTAGAGATAGGGGTGGAAACAGATTAGACTTTCCCCTTAACAGGCCTGTTAAGGAACAAAGCGCTGAGCCTAGCATGTAGCCTATTTCAGGCCCATTTTTGGGCCTGAGCCTGGCCTGTTAGAGGCCTGTATTTTTCACCCAGTACATCCAATCAGCTTTAATAGCATTTATTATATTATATAAAAAAGCATTTATTATATTATATTATAAAATTCAAATGCATCCACGCATATTTGGGTAGGTAGGAAAAAATAATATAATATATAATAAAAAATGGAAAGTGGGAGGCAACAATTATTAAATTTAATCTCCCTCACCTTTCTTTTCTTCCTCTTGTCTGCCACTACACTCATTCATTCAAATCATTCGAAAACCGTGCCAGGGAAAATAGAGCCATTGTCGGCCAATTATCCAGTGAAGCTTCACACGCTGCGTGGCCGGAAACGGATTTGCCGCATAGTCGTTTCTGTCCATTTGCTGGTAGAGGTCGTACATGATCTGTCCGCTGCTGTCGTCGCTCTTCGTGCGTTTTGAGCTGAGTTCTAACTGTTGCTCACTGTAACGGTCACAATCACTGGAAACTGATCGGTGCGCTTCTTCCTCAAATCGTTTGGTTCTGTTCTCCATCGTCTCTCTCAGATCGTTGCCTGTGGGGATCGCTGCTTCTATTCTCCATAACCATCTTCCGGATCGTTCGCCTGTGGCGAGTGTTGCTTCTGTTCTCTGTTCTAGCGGAGATTCCAAAGAATAAATCAGATCCTTCGGAAGGTCCTGCTTCTTCATCCTTGGCTAAATAAAAGCTTAAACACCAAACGAACCAGAAAAAGCAGATCGAAAACTCAATAGAAGCTTAAACACCAAACCAAACCACCATAAGCAAATCAAACACTGAACGAAGCAAATAGAAAAGGCACTGAGAAAAATCGAACAAGCAGAAGCAAATACTTACCAAGTGAGGGCGAAGTCTGGCCGAACACTGAACATGAAGAAGCGACGATGGTTAAGCATCGTGAGAGGCCGAGCGAGAGTGAGGAGCGGCCAAATCCACAAAGTTGAAGGAGGGTAGAGAGTACAAAATTACAATTATACCCTTAAACAGACCGCCTGACAGGCTTAACAGGCTTGTTAGGAGGCCTAGGCCTGGCCTGTTTAGATAAACAGGCCTTAAAAAAGGCCTAAGCTTGGCCTATTAGCCTGACAGGCCAGACCTTTCCAGGCCGAAAACAGGCCAGACCACAGGCCACAGGCCTGTTTCCATCCCTACTTAGAGAGAGAAAAGAGATAGCATCTAACTACATGCAAGCTCAATTCTAGGTAGAGGTAAGCCTCTTAGAAATCATCCTATCTTTATTCATATTTGTGGCTAGTTCCTCGAAAGGAATTAAAGAACATGTTGAAGGAGGAATTCTGAAGTAGAGACTACAAGGAAATTATTAGTTATTATTATCTTGTATAGTATTCATATTTGTGACTGCTTGTATATATATGTGTTTAGATCAAAATGTTTAAGATTATTCTATTATGTAGTACCTAAATTAAATTATGTAATGATATGTATATGACCTCCATTAGGAGGAGTAGAGGAGTTAGGCACTAGCCCAAGGTAAGTGCCATTTAATGATCATAGCCAAAATGCATGAGGATTTAGCTTGATAATAACATTTGGTGTGATTATTTGAGTCACAGCTTTGTGACTCCCTAGATATAGGGCAATTGTTTGAGTTAGGACATAAAACTTTGTAGTGTTATAGTACACATTATATTTGAAGTTTTAAAATGAGTCGTAGTTAATAATTTCTAACTATAAACTCACTATCAAGCTGGACTCCGATGTCTCTACACTGATCTTTTCTTTGCTCACACCACACGAGCTTATAGTAATGCTTTTAGAAAATGTTTTCATTCATTTTGCTAACTAGTTTTGGTGGTTGAAAATCAAATCAATTCTTCCATTTAATTAATTAGCAATTTTGATAATTAGTTAGCTTAAGACCTTGAAGATTAGCATTGTTTTCCTGCATTATTAATATAGTTTTCATTGACACATGACGACATGTGGATCAACGTATCATCACATTTAAATATGGTTTCTCTCAAGACCATTCCTTAGCTTTTTGTTTAAACATTAAGAGTAACAAAGTGTTTGCTCTTTAAAACTTGGTTTCATTTTGGTTCAAAATGACTGCGACCCAAAATTTAAGTTTCTTAATTATATAATACTATAATAATGAAATTCTCCCAAATAAAAATTATTGTACCATACTTCTTGAAAGTATTTAGTTGATTCAAAAGCATGAAAACTCTATTGTATTTGTTGCAACACTCCAAATTCAACACCCGAAAACTTGGGCTAAAATATTTGAAATACCTCCAATAGGGATTATCAATATCTTAATCATTACATTACAAAGCCATTTCAATAAAAATCATAATATAAAGTCAAATAAGTTTCCAAAATTTTCGAGCTAAATACAATACGGAAGTCCTAAGATCATGACAAATAAAAATAATATAACATAAGCTACATGAGTACAAATGAGCCTTCAAAGCTCACTCCATAGGTGCTTTCCCTTGATCCCTAATAGAATGTTCACCAGAAAAATGTTAATATATGATGAAATTTTATGTCTCAGTAACTACTGAAAGTTTCTACCGTAAACAAGCAAATTATATATGACAAAAAGAAGAAGTTTATTACATATATATATTTGTACATATCATAATTTCTTATACAAAATTCTTTTACAAAAGTAATCATCATTATGTCAAATTGTAAACCATACAATTATACAATATGCAGCCTCCCTTATATCACCGTCCACCCTTATACCGCTGATTGGAGCCATAGGCTAATATATAGTCCGACAGAAACTCATTCATTTGACTGGATGGTTCCAAGCTCACCAAAATCTAAGATACACCCAACCAAAGGTATAGAGCTTAAGTATGGACTATGGTTCTCCTCCTTAAAAATAACAACTAAGGAGGTGTCACGTGTCCCACAACTCCGATGTAATCCTAGCCAGAAGAAAACATGGAAGATGGGGCCCTAACAAGTACCATTCATTGTGCACCGAATGGTGGCATAAAGAAATCTTAACTTTCAAATTCCTCCTTACTCCAACCCATAACAAATACAGCTGCCATGATAAAATAAAGTATATTAAAATAAGCTTCCATTTATATAAAATATCATCACAAGGTAAACTAAACATCTCATAAAACCTCAACGGACTAATATGTCATTCTTGAAATTCAAAGGACTAAACTGTCATTCGAATTTGAGATTAAACTATAATTTCTAAAATTCAGGGGCAAAACTGTAATTTTTGTCGGGTACAAAACGGTGGGTACAAAACTGTAATTTTAGTTGGGCTCAAACTGTAATTTTCAACTTTTGTTATAATAATATTATAATACATATACATATAATTCAGTCTATATAACAAAATAATTCATAATCATACACAATTCACAAGTATATAGAAGAATATTTAGAGTTACCTGTTACTCGCTAATTCCTAATTAATCACCAAAAAGCTACTATCAGTCTCCCCAAATAATTATCTCTACGCTTTCCCTCTCTCCTTCTTTCTCTCCTCTCTTTATTTTTCTCACACTCGGTTGCTCTACTTGAATACGTACCCGAAGGTGCATATTTATACTTGGTTGGGTAGGGGAGGTAAACGGGTGAAAATGGGGGGAGGGGGTGAATAGGGGGGGGTAGTTGGGGGTAATAAATATTACCCCTTCCCCTAAAGCTGACCACATTTTCAATATGTGTTTTTTTTAATATGTTATTATATTATAAAAATTATTATTAATACTAACATTAGAAAGTTTTATTCCTATACTAAATTTTCTTGGTAAATTAATTATCATTAATTTATCCTATCATTATACTAAATAAATTTCAGGATGTTACATTTGTGAGATCACATATTTTGTTCTATTTATAATCTGAAACCATTAAACCCTGCCTATCGAAGTTTTTTAAAAAATATTGAGCTTTTGACCATGAATTTTTATTAAGGGGTGAATTTTTATTTCTTTTTTATAATTATTGAATTATCTAATACTTATTGATTAATTTTAGATTTGAGCAATATCGAATTATAAAAAGAAAATAATCTCTGCCTTGCTTTTTCTACAAATCTTGAATATGAAACATTACTCTAACAATTGTTACATGTGATAAATGGCTAAGAAAAATACTATACAAAATTTGACATTTAAGTTTCGGAAAACTCCACACATTTGATTTGATATTTCTTTTAATGGAATCTATCTTTAAACTATTATTTGTTCAAGATCCACCCCGTTCAATAGACAGTGAATCACCAACATTTTTTTTAGCCCATTAACTTCTTCCTAAAATAAATTTAGTCAAGTTTTAAATAGATGAGCCAATGAGAGTTGGCACAGATGGTAAGGAACGGGCCCAAGTCCCAAAAGGACGAGGGTTCGATTCTCTCTGCCGTTGTGAGGGCTTATTTAGTAGGCGATCTCGTAAGTATCCCTGTAAGTGCTCAAAGAGCCCTTGGACCATGCCCTGGCCTTGGTGGGGGACCGGTGCCAAACCCACCTAAACTTTTTGATATAAAAAAAAAAAAAAAAAAATAGATGAACTCCCAGATGAGGTTAGGGCCTGATCGGTTTAATTGCAGGCTTCCTTAATAATGCAATGCATTGTAATACAATCCAATTACATGAATTGAATTCTTATTGATGAGTAGAACCTAAGCAAGTTCAACTCTTCTTAATATATACCCCTCGTCTTTAGATTCAACTGACGAAGGGGTCGGACTTCCTCACTTAAAGGGAGGGAGTTCGATCCTAAAGTTGGTCAAGACGGTGGGGGAGGCATCCTACGGGTCTTCGAAGCAATGGTAACGCTAGGCGGAGGTGGAGGCATATGTACTTCTAACCCAATATTCTCTGTGGACTGGACTCCAAGTCCTCTACCCTTGGATTGTGGGTTCACCCAACCCCTTTCCTAAAATTTTTATACAAAAAAAGAAAACTCTTCTTAATATATATTTTATATATCAAATTTATCTTAAAAAATTATAAATAAAATTCAATTAAAAATGTTCATGTCTTTAGCGTTCAAAATATTATTATTATTTTAAAAGAATAGTTGGACTTCCTTGAATTTGTCAAAACAAAACAAGCAATCAATTATATAAACTTCCCAAATATTCTCCTCTCACCCTATTTATTGAGAAATATATTCCTCTAATCTTATTTATAGGGCGAAGAGAATGTTTATTTTAATTCTAATTATAAGGCACGTCATTAAATTTTTCATATGAATGTAGAGTTATACCCTTAATTTATCATTACGTTAGACTTTGTTTTATTTTATGGGACCTTTGGTCCATATTATACATGAGAAAGGGGGGGGGGGCGGATCGAGCCCGCGACATGGGGGAATGGCCAGCTCCTAAGCTTGCCCATTCTAACTACTACACATTGATTAAAATTAAAGAGCATTCTAACTACTACACATTGATTAAAAAAAAAAAAGTAGATTGTGTCATTGAAATGATAAAAAAAACCATCACTACTTTTCCATATTATCCTCCAATTAAAATCTACCTATCTTAGCCAGCGCCTTAGTAGCGCAGTGGCATGGGAGCTTGGCTCCCCTCCCCCATGTCCAGGGTTCGAACCATGCCCCCTTCTCCTACTATGTATATAAAAAAAAAAAAAAAAAATTACCTATCTTAATGACCTTTTTTTTTTATTTATACAATCTCTCGCAACATTACAATTAATAAGGGTATTTGCGGAATAAAAGTATTCAATGCTATTGGCTTTTTGCATAGGGTCTTATAATTTGGACCATAGAAACCTTCTAGATCAGAAGGGGTCTTATAATATGGACAAGAGGGAGAACTTATGATATGGTATTGTATATTAAATAGGGGAATAAAGTAGGGAGGTTGTCAATTTTTAAGGCAAAATTAATAGTAAGGTTTAAGGCTTTTCTTTGTCTAGAAGTGATTTAAGAGTTTGACCAAAAAGAAGTGATTTAAGAGGAAAATTTCCTTGAAAGTTCTGTAACCTGAACCAACCGTCCCCTAATTAAGGAGATGACAAAAATCTATAATTTTTCTGTGCCAAGTGTCATTAGAAGTGCTTCTGAATAGCAAGTGTTATATTTATATATATATATATATATATTAAAAAAAGTATTATT
Organism: Acacia acuminata; assembly: GCA_019022655.1. Lineage (NCBI taxonomy): Eukaryota > Viridiplantae > Streptophyta > Magnoliopsida > Fabales > Fabaceae > Acacia > Acacia acuminata. The sequence continues at coordinate 216,344 of JAFJYI010000179.1, read as the reverse complement.
AATTAATGTGATGAAAGTAGCATCAATAAGAAGTCTTATTTAATTAAGAACCACCAGTGAGCAAGCAGAGCACAATACAAGGATCACATAAGCAAGATTAAGGGTTGTTGGGAGGGAAAACTGCAGGGAGTGGGGGACATTGGCAAGTACATAAACCTAAAATACAATGAGGATTACAGGTACCCCAAGGGAATCTACAAAATGGAGCACAGTCCGAGTTAACACTACAGAATGTATCTATGGGTGTGCGGTGTGCCTCCTCCTACTTCTCTCGCTGCTCTCGAACACCAACCTGCAATGTATAATAATATTAATTTCATTTCACTTCATTCCCAAGCCAAGCAAAACACATACATACATACAAATATATCTGACCATGACCATATAATATAAAAGCTAAATAACTAATTTGTGTTTTAAATATTGAAGCAGAAAGTAAATTTTCTAAAGATATATTTAGGACTAGGAGGAATGTGTGTATTCATGTAGTAAAAAAATGAGAGAGATAAAAAAGTGTAATGAATAAATTTATAATATTGAGTTACCTGATGTTACGAGAAGTATGAAAACAAAGAAAGCGAAATTAATGGTTGAAGCCTTTGCCATTTGCACGTACTAAAGAGTTTGAAGAATTGTAATATTGTGAATGAATTACTGTGGATGAAGAACACCATCTGGAGGGTTTAATTTATAATACCATGTGTTTGGATATCTTTGGCAAATTGATTATGACACTAAAATCAATTAATTTTTATGCATTTTTGAACATGCACCTATGCATATTAATTGAGAATTGACTACAGTAAGACCTTGGTTGTATTTTCTGGGCTTGGGTTATCAATATGGTAACCAAATATATATTCAATTATAAATTGTAGGTATTTTTTTAGGATCCATGTAAAACATGATTTTGAGAATTAAAAAATACATTTCCTGAAAATTCTTATGTTTTCAGTGCGAACAATTTGTTTTACTTCTTATCGTTTTTATTACTACTTAATATTGAATTTGTTGCCAGGTAAAAAGAATGAGCGAGCAGAGAAAATAAGGCTGGCAAAGTGACCCTTGGATCGCTTCTCTCAAACGAAAAATTAGTGTACTCTTCCGTCCTAAATACAAAACTTAGTTTGAGGGCAAATTATGGTCCTAAATATAAAATTTTTGTCATTTTATCTCTTATATTTATCTTTTTTTGTTAAACTAGTTTACTAAACTTATAAACTGGTGAATTGGTCTTACGTTAAGAGCTAGAGGAGTATTATGCATAAAACAAAAAATTATTATACTATGCTTTATGTACATCAAAAAAATCGTTGGCTTCGCGTCGGAGCTCCAACAATGGTGTCTATGGCGAGGGAGGCTTAGGATTTTTCTAAAAGAGGCAAATTTGTAAAAGCACCAACATTTTAGTATTTTACCATCCTTATTTGGTCATAAGTATGGATTTCGGATTTGGAAAATTAGTGTTACCTTTTTTGGATTGATTAAGTATTTTTCCATTGAAGTATCCCAAATAAAAAAGAGTTATGTCCATGGTTCTTAAAAACGAGTTTTTACCTACAAACGAAAGGAGAATGAAAAATGACAATTTTCCCTATTTGCCACTTTTTAAATAATTAATTATCATTTTACCACTGTTTTCAAACTATTTCCCAATGTGCCACTATTTGGTTTAGTCGACTAAAACGCAGGCGCTGATTTTTTGATTGCTTTTCGCGATTTAGTCGACTAAACCAAGTGCCTTAGTCGACTAAATAGCGACAGGGAGTTTTTTAAAACCCCAATCGCGGCATTTGGAACCTTAATCCACCATAAAACCTCCCCAAACCTCCCCCCTCTGTTTTTTCATCAAATCCTTACTGAATCCGTTCGTGGGTAGCGAAGGAAACTTCATTCTAGCATCATTTACGTCGATTTCGATATGTTCTCATCTCCATTTTGAATTTCCGCCGTTGTTTTTTCGTTTATGCGAACCCCCATTTCCCTAGAAGGTAGACAAATTAATTAAAAGTAAAAATGAGTTTTATATTTAAAATCAAAGTTCACCCAAGATCAGTGAGGATCGAGACATGACTAAGAATTCTAACGAAAAAATCCCCAATATAAAATCTTAATAAAAAAATTAATTTTATGGTTTCTTAAACCTGAATATGAAGAAATATTTTTCAAAATTTATAATTTATATTGATTACATTCAAAATATCAAATTGATTAGTTAAGATACTGATTTAAAATAGATATGAAAATCCCTAATGATATCTTCATTTCAAACTCATCAACAACAACTTCTTGAAGTACTCAACCTACCTCCGGCAAGCATTCATACGTTACTCATAATATATCAAAATATAGGAAAATGATATCCTATATGAGATAATAGAGGATAAAAAAAGTTACTATATCAAAATATAGGAAAATGATATCCTCATTACCCTCTTTTATATCATCATCTCATCTCCATCCTTAGATAATGAAATGTATATTTTAGATTTAATATTGTAAAAAATTATTATTATAATATTTTATAATTTAAAATTTATTTATTTATTACTGATTGCAATTATGAAGGGTATAGATCAAATTTTAAGAGTTTAAATTTACTTATTTATGTTTATAGAAATAATTTTATAAAAGATTGAATCTGAATAATATATTGTTTTAATCTAACGGTCTATTTGAGATTATGAGAATAAAATGAAAAAAGAAGTCAAAAAAATAACCCCAAAATATAAGGTAGACAAATAATTAAAAATAAAAATGAGTTTTACAAGGTTCCAAAGTTCAGTGAGGATTGTGGACATAACTAAAAATCGTAATGAAAAAAAATCCTCAATATAAAAACTTAATAAAAAAAAAAAGTAATTTTATGGTTGTTTTATAGCTCCACGCGCCAATAGGATCCGAACTGCATGACAAAAGAGTTGATTATCTAACGGGTCTCACAATATTATCGAGCGTGTTATACATGCATGAACATGATAAAGAGTTTCACGTTTAACCCTATAATTTATACTAAAATATTAATAATATTAATAAATAAATAAATAAATAATCGGACGAAGAAAAGGTAAAAGCCCCGCATAAATGAAAGAACAACAGCGGAAATTCGAAATGGAGATGAGAATATATCAAAATCGACGCAAATGATGCTAGAATGAAGTTTACTTCACTACCCACGAACAGAGGGGGAGAGGTTTGGGGAGGTTTTGTGGTGGATTAAGGTTCCAAATGCCGCAATTGGGGTTTTAAAAAAACTCCCCTGTCGCTATACTAAGCCACTTGGTTTAGTCGACTAAGCCACTTGGTTTAGTCGACTAAATCGCGGGGGCAGTCAAAAAAATCAGCGCCCAAAGGTTTAGTCGACTAAATAGTGGCACATTGGGAAATAGTTTGAAAACAGTGGCAAAATGGTAATTAATTATTTAAAAAGTGGAAAATAGGGGAAAAAAAGCTATGAAAAATCGTAAAATGTAAGATCGTAATGCAAAACGTAGATTTTACCATATATATATATATATATAATAATTTAATTAAAATAGATAAAAATATTTAGATTTTAATAATAAAAATATTTTATGGTGAAATTATAAGAGAATGTAATGTGATAATGGATATGGATATGAGAATATGTGCAATATTATTATATATATATTTTTTAGAAAAAAGATATCTCTCTCGTCATGCTATACGGCTGGCTACCTTAGATGTGTCAGACTTCATTTAATAACACCATTGGGAGTATGCAAAAGTCACTACTACATACGGCTGGCTACCCACTTCATTTAATAAAATCAGTCTCGGCCTTCAATCTCTCTCTCACAGTCATGGGTGTCAGTCACTACTTTCAAAATCAATCTTTGGCCTTCACTCTTCCGGTCTCTTCTCTTCGTCTTCTTTCCATTCCTCCGGTCCTCCCTCAAACCTCAACAATAGATTCTTGGAGCCTCCCTCGTCTCCGTTTAGGCGATCTCCATCTTCCGTGTTTCGACTAAAGAAGCTTTGACAATCCGACCTCCGACATAGCGGCAGAGATTTGCGTTTGCGGGATGAGAGACGAGAGCGGTAGAGTAACCTAACCTAGTCCATTTTTTTCCCGCTTTTTAAAAAAAAGTTTCATTTCTGCGTTTAAAATCAGCGTTTTTACCAATTTCACTGTATTTGTGCTTTTTGCTGCAACGAAACGTGGGTGGCCTGAAATAAAAGGTAAAAACGCGTTTTTTACGTTGTAAAACGTGTTTTTAAGAACCATGGTTATGTCCTTAAAAGTTCCGAAACAATTGGGAAAATAGTTGAAACTAAAGTTCTTTTTTAAAACAATACGGTGCACCACTGTAAGGAAGTTAATTGTTTTGGGGGAACTAATTTAATATGCATGTATGTTTGAAACTATGTAACATCAGGGTTTTACAGAACCACAATTTGGTAAGGAAAATAAGTTTTGTTTGGTTAGTTTGATCTCAGTTCTTTTTATACTCATCTAAAGATGACTTCATATTTGTGGATCCTTTGATTGTACTTTGGGGTAGCTTTGCTGAATCATTTTACATCATACATCAAATATTTCAGTTTCTAGAGTTTTAAGTAATCAACTGGCTGTAATGTGTCCAAACTAGTTTTCTAACATCCACATTTTTATTAACAAATGTTTGAACTTCTGTTGAGTATTGTGGGTAATACAAGATTGGGAAAGGTTTGAATCTGAACTCCTTAAAACACTTGTTTCATATTGCTTTCTAATTTGAAGCTACTTTGATTTATGGTTTGTGCTTTTGTTGCTTAGGTGGCTATGGCTAATGTTAAAGAATTGGTTTACTACACTATTTCTTTTCTGCAAATGACATATATGACTTCCATTTTGAACGTTATCATTAATAGTTTTTTGATCATATTTGTTATCACTTTGCTTAGCAGTATCTAATTGGCTTTCTGCTATTTTTAGTCTGATAACATTCAGCAATATAACATGTTGTGCGTCCTGCATGTCATTGCGAAAATTGTATCTTTCTTGTCCTATGATATGCAGATTGACTATCTATGAATCTTAGCATCATGTTATTGATCATAACCTGCGTTTTTTTAATTATAGGGTTGTTTCACTTATTTCAAGAGTGCATTCACTTCAAATTCACTTGCGTGGTTGATAAAATTATCTGTTTAAGTTGATCTATGTGGAAGGAAATTTGTGAGTTTGGTCTATCAATATCATTTGTGTTTTCTTTGCTTCATCTTATTCCTTACTTCGTCTATAATTTCATCCGCTAAACGAATTTGCCGTGTTCTTCAAACTTAGTTAAGCAAGAGGAAGGACATCTTAAAGAAATTTGAGGGTTTTTTTTTTTTAAAAAAATAAAAATAAAAACAGGCCTATGGCGTTCCAAAAGTTAATTTGGATGCCATATCCTGTCTTTATGGCGTCCCAAATTAACTTTTGGGACACCATAGTTACTGTGTCCCCTACAAAGACGTCCCTATCAAAAAGGACATAGAAACTGGAAAAAAAGGGGGATGTTATAGCCTCTTTTTGTAGTAGTAGTAAAAGTTTATTGGTTAATTTTCTCCTTAACCATTTAAATTTTTTAGATCCAATAATTCATAAAAAATTTCTTTCATTACCCTTCCTTTCCATTTCCCCCTGCCAAACGGACCCAGGCTCATCAAGCGCCCGACAATTCTATTGTGAGATGATCTCCCCCTTCCAATTTGAGTGTAAAGCCTTCGATAAGAGAACCATCTTCTGCCTTCACAAAGTAGGGGGAAGGCATCATCTGGATCCACCACCAATGTCCCATTAGTGCCATGTGTCTTCCAAGGGCGGAACCAATAATGAAAATCGGGGGGGGCCAAAATTACGATTGAAACCTAGTGGAGTCAGCATTTAAAATTAAGGGGAGAAAATTATAGAATTGGACCCAAAATTTTCAGAAATTATGATTTAGCCTCATAAAAATTTCAATGTTTTCGTTTAGTCCCTTCATGAGACTTTTTGATAGTAGAGCCGGGAAAACGGGCCAAGCCCATCGAGCCAGCTCGTTTAAGCCCTGGCCCTTTAAGGGCCAGGCTTGAAAATTGGAGGTGAGAAATGAAGTTTGGCCCTAAAGGGCCGGCCCTGTAGGGCCGCGGGCTTACATGGGCCGGCCCGTTTGGCCCTTCAATATTATTATTGTTATTATTATTTAAAAGTTGAAGACTGAAGTTAAAGTTAGGGTTAGATGAAGTTTTTTTTCCCCATGTTCTAGCAAAATATATAAGTTCCATTCTTCCATCTAATGTTCAAGCTCTCGTTTGTAATCGCAATTGGATGCATTGATTCACATATGATGATAATTTATTAATTTATATTTATTTTGTATTTGTTATAGAGTTATTTATCCATTTAAGTACAAATACATAATAACTATACTCTAATTTTATGATTTGGTTTATTATTTATTACAGATAAAGATTATGGATGTATTTATGATGCTGGAGAAGAAATTCATGATATTCTTACACATGAACTAGAGGCTACTACTCAAAATGAAGAACAATCAAATGTCGTTGAAATTGATAATAGTGGCGAAAATGACGACAATAATAGTCATTGTACTAATGTCGCTTAGTGGTATGCTTTTTATATTTAGGATATGTGAGTTATTTGTGAACATAGTTTGCTTTTGATTATAAATGAGTGATTGTGCTTATTTGTTGGATGATTTGTGATGTAATTTACTAATTATATTTCTTTAAAAAAATGGAGAAAAAAATAGTTAAAATTTGAATAGTAACTTCCAGGCCCTGGAGGGTCGGCCCTGGCCCTGGTGCTCTCGGGTCGGACTTTGAAAAACAGATGTTTTTCTTACCTCCCCTATTAGGCCCTGGTCCTTTACGGGCCAGCCCTGGAGGGCCGGGCCGGCTCTGATTCCCAGCTCTATTTGATAGGGACTAAAGTGAAAACATTGAAATTTTTATAAGGCTAAAGCACAATTTCTGAAAATTTTGGGTCTGATTGTGTAATTTTAGGGGGGAGGGGGCCACCCCTAGCCCCCCTGATTCCGCCCCTGGTGTCTTCATGGTGTCTTTGTTGTTGCATGTTCAACCTGACCCCATGAGTTTAGTTGATGTGTGAGTGTTACTGCATCTTTTTTATTAGTAACACCCAGTATCTAACTTCTAGCATACTAAAGTACTTTTCTTGTAGTAATCAGTATCCCAATTGATCAAAAAAAAAAAAAAACCAGTATCCCAAACTATTTTTAGTGTATCAAGCACCCTTCAGTATTTTTAAGGATTAAGGTGCAAATTTAGCAACGAACTATTTTTCTATAGGCACTTAATACAATTGACTATCTTGTGTTTAAAACTATACATAAACAATTTTTTTGATAGCATATATAGCAACGAGGTTAACCTTAGTTAACTTCTGATACTTTTTACACTATGGGTCCTACAAGTCTTCTCACTCTTTATTATTTTAATATATTTTTAGAAATATGTTACTTTTTTAATGGGAAAAATTCATTTAAAAACACATAAAAACAATTTTATTTCAATCAATCCCCAAAAGATTCTGAAATTTCACTGCGCTTCCTTGGGTCAAAATGAAATTTTATTTATGAAATGGGGACTTTAAAAATGATTTTCTTATTTTTATTCAAGAAAATGTTTAATTCCCAAAAGTGGCCAATATATATAAATCTCAAACTAATTTTGGGAATTAACACTAGTGCAAAAAAGGCTTTTAAGACCGGACAAAAGAGGCATCGTAGGACCGGACCCGTGACTGGTCTTGTTCCAAATATTTAAAAGTCTACATTTAAGACCGGACTACGACCGGTCTTAAAGAAAATATTTTAGACCGGACATTTAAAACATTGGGTCTTAAAAGTCGTACTAAAATAAACCAAATACTTTTTTTTGGGTCCTAAAACTCAACTTTTAAGACCGGCTAATAATTAGACCGCTTTAAAAGATAGAATTTTAAGACCGGACAAAAATAAATACGGTCTTAAACTTAGCGGCTTCTAAGACCTCGACTAATTATACGCGGTCTTAAAAGATTGACTTTCAAGACTGGATGATAAATAAATGCGGTCTTAAAAATTTTATTTTAGACCGCATGTATAAATTTACCGGTCTTAAAAAGACCAACCTTTTAAGACCGCGATTTCTGACCTTTAAGACCGGACATATAAATACATCCGGTCTTAAAAACTCACCTTTTAAGACCGGCGCATTTATTTACGGTGTAAATTTTCCTAAATTTTTCCCTGTTTTGTTCTTCCTGATTGTATTATACACACAAATCCACCACCCAAGCCAGCACATAAAAGTCGATACTTTAAGCTGTAAGCTATGAACAATTATTTGAATAAATGGAATTGGAAAAAGAATACAAATATTATTCACCATGAGTTATTTGGCCTCTTAATTAATGATTATACTATGACTACAACACCCAAATTAATTCATACAATAAGATAACTTACTTACAAATACAATAAGTTACAAATACAACACACATGCCCAAAATAATATTCACCATGCCTTCATCTGATTCCCACCCGACAAAGTAACATCCTCTTTTATAACATGCCCCTTTGGATCGGATCCTGCCAAAAAAAATAAAACAAGAACAAACTTCATAGTCAGTGACATTGTTTATGAACATAAAAGGAATATAATATAGTTAAAACTTTAAAGTTTTCAAAGAAATCTGCATATGAATATTACCTTATGAATTGACTCTTTTATAAAGTGATATCTTCCCATATCCCTTCTTGATGATCACTTCTTATGCCAGGTTCATTATCCGCTTCATCTTCTTCGTTTATGTCCTAGGTAGACCCCTTGAAAAAGGAGTACTCTCGGGAATACCATAATTCGAATTCATTTCCTCATCAATATCAATGACCCTCTTTCCTTGGAGAGCTACGACCACATTTTATTTTCTTGATCGGTGATATAGAACACTTGTTTTGCCTGGTCTGCGCCATAATAAAAGGTTCATCTCCAAAACTTCTACCATGGACATCGACTAATGTAAATCCTAGCCGATCGATCCGAACACCATTATTGACATTGACCCACTTGCATTTGAAAATGGGAAATCTAATTTTCACATAGTCCACCTCCCAAATCTCTTCAATAACCCCATAATATGGCATGACCGCCAATAAAGGGCTCTTGTCTTTCGAACCGGAGAAGTGCATAGATTCAGCCTCTAACATAACACCACCGTTCGGACCGTGCTCCTATCATCTAGGGACTTCGTGTAAAATGTATAACCATTGATCACATACGAATTCCAACTTATGACATCGACCTCGGGACCACGTGCTAACCATTTGATTGTATCGAAACACATTCCTCTCCCTCGACCTTTTGTTTGAACCGGTTTGCAAAAGTTTTGTTATGCTCCCTAATCAACCTTTGTTCGGTCATTCGATGATTTTCTTTCCTTACAAACTTCTTTATGTTCAGCTATGCTTTGGCTTGAACTTCATCAACATTATTCAAGATGTATAAGTGGACTTGTGACAATTCATCACGATCCACACTCTTTACGGAAGCCCCTCGTTTACCCCCTTCAAATGCTTTGACGTTTTGGAAGCCCAATATGTCTTACTTTGGCCAAATAATTTTGACAAAATTCCATGGCTTCTTCGAAACATATTTCTAAACAATCGATGCTTCCGCCGGTATGCGTTCTTCACGTACCCTTTTAGGAATTTCATAGATCTTTCAATTGGGTACATCCACCGTAAATGGATAGGGCCGCACATCTTTATCTCCCTCACTAGATGAACAATTAGATGAACCATGATGTCAAAAAATGTAGGAACAAAAAGCTTCTCAAGGTGGCACAAGATAAGATATCCTTCATTCTCCAATTCATCCAACTTTTCAATCTCGAAAACTTTACTACAAAGCGCATTGAAGAAGACACAAAGTCTAGTCAAAATGACCCGAAGATCATATTCGGCGATGCCTCGAATAGCTATTGGGAGTAGTCGTTGCATCAAGACATGACAATCATGAGACTTTTGGCCTACTAATTTCAAGTCCTTCATCGATACAAGCCTCTTCAAATTTGAAGAATACCCCGTGGGAACTTTTGTGCCATGTAAACACTCACAAAAACTTCGTTTCTCATCCTTAGACAAAGTATGAGAAGCCGGGGACAATAAGTTCTCTTCCCATCTGGCCTTGGATGTAACTCTTCGCGTATTCCCATTGCTATCGATCCAATCTTGCCTTCACACCATCCTTGGAACTACCTTGTATGTTGAGAAGCGTGCCGACAATACTATCACATACGTTTTTCTCCACATGCATGACATCAATACTATGTCTCACATCAAGATTGCGCCAATATGGAAGATCGAAGAATACAGATCTCTTTTTCCATATATTTGTTTCTTTTCTACTCTTTGCGACATTGATATTTTTCACCTTTTCATAAACTTGCTCCCCGAAGACTTCACATTGATATTTTTTTTCACCTTTTCATAAACTTGCTCCCGCACAATGCCATCCACCGGAGCATCTTCATACTCTTGGCCACCAAAAAAGGCTTTCTTTAATCGACGATATGGGTGGTCCCGTCTAAGAAATCTCCTATGTCCAAGATAAACCGTCTTTCTTCCATGTTGAAGTTGATGGTAGCGTGTGCCTTCTTCACAAATCGGACATGCTTTATGGCCTTTTACACTATACCCCGACAAGTTCCCATATCTTTGGGAAGTCATTTATAGTACAAAATATCATGGCTCGCATTTTAAACACCTCCTTCTTGAAAGAGTCAAAAACATCAACACCTTCCGCCCACAACTCCTTCAAGTCTTCGATCAAGGGTGAAGGTAAACATCAATGTCATTTCCGGGTTGTTTCGGTCCCGAAATCAACATAGATAGCATGATGTACTTTCGTTTCATGCATAACATTGGAGATAAGTTGTAAATAATCGTAGTACAGGCCATGAACTATGTATGCTTTGTTAAGGCTTCCATATGGATTCATGCCATCCGTGCTAAGAGCAAGCCTAAGGTTCCTAGGTTCTTCGCCGAAGTTCGGAAATAATTGATCGATTTTCTTCCATTGAGAAGAATCGGCCGGATGTCGAAGCTTTCCATCGAAATCCTCTCATCTCGCATGCCACCTCAAATTTTTTGCATCATTTTCATTCGCAAACAACCGCTTGAACCTTGGTATGATTGGAAGATACCACAACACTTTTGCGGCCCCTTATTTGACTTGTACCTTGGGGTTTCACATTTTGGACAATTCTTCTTCTCTTCAAACTCTTTTCTATACAATACGCAATCATTCGGGCATGCATGGATCTTTTTGTACTCCATCCCTAGTGGACAAAGTATTTTCTTAGCATCATAGTATCGATGCGGCAACACATTATCATCCGAAAGCATGTCCTTAAAAGCCTCAAGCATTTCTAAAAACTCTTGTCGCTCCATCCATGACGTGCCTTCAAGCTTACCAATTTCAATACGGCGTTCAACAATTGGTATTTTTTACACCCACGGTATAGAGGGTCTCTCGCATCATTGCACATATTACCATATGCATGTGATTGATGAAAAGCCTCTTCTCCTACATCACGGATAATGTCCTCTATGCGATCATCCATATCCGTGTCATTATCATCAAAGGCCACTTCCCCATGTTGAGACCCACTTGGTATTTTTTTCACCATGCCATACTCATACTGTATAAGTCTTACAAAATCCTTCACAAATTAAATGTGTGTGTATAACTTCAACACTTAGTCGCCTCTCATTCAGACATTTTACACAAGGGCAATAAAACTTCCCACTATCATCATGAGCATTTTGTTTAGCAAATTCAATAAAGTCCCTCACCCCATTCGATATTCAACACTCGTCCGTAAAGCATTTATCCAACCGTGGTCCATAGTAGTATTCCTATAGACGGAAAGATTTAACATATACATAATCCGAAAAAAGGCATAGACTTGCATATAAAATAAGCCAACTCCAAATGCATATTTATGCTCAATGTCGGTTATGCATGTCTTTTTTTTTTTTTGGTTTTACGGAGAAACTGCCCATTAAATGCATAACGAAGAATCACTTTTGGTCATAAATGTATCACAGTGAATCCAAGAAGCAAAATAAATACATGACGAGGAAATTAAATGCATCGCATGAAGGTCTTGTGGACTCACCTGTACCATATAAATTCAAATGCGTTTGTTAAGTCATTCTTCTCCCGCCACGAACGTTGATGTTGCGATAGAAGAGTAACCTAAAAACATTTCTTGGTCAGTTGGGTAGGTCTAAAGTGCAAATATAATCTTCAAAATACAATATTCATTAACAACGAGAGAAACCCACAATAACATTTCATCGATTTCGTTCAACCCATGAAAACCCCGAGAACCATTAAAGGAAAATCATAAAGTTATATAACCGAAACACCTCGTACAACTTGGTCTATAGACGTTTAGCTAAGGAACCGAGAGTTAATCTCGAGAGGGACGCAACACACACCGAAGCAATCACTTTCGACGGAGAGCAACACACACCCTCTTCATCATCCGAAGAAATAACAATGGGTCCAACGAACTCTTCTGTAATCACTTTCGATGGAGGAGGCGCACAACGTAACGACAAAAGGCAAGTTCACGAGAGGGAAATTTAATTTTCCCCATGGTTTCGACATAGACATGTCTTTATATTTTATATTTTAATAAGACCGGTTAATTATATAGTATACGGTCCTAAAGATAATATGTCCGGTTAATTTTATAATATGTCCGGTCCTAAAAGTCTATTTATTTTTAAAATCAATTCTATTACTTTTAAGACCGACCTTTTATAATATGTCCTCCTAAAAGTATATTTATTTTTAAAATATTCAATTCTATTACTTTTAAGACCGACCTTTCATCATTTACCCGGTACTAAAATTCATTCTTTTCAAATTCGATGGCGTAGTCGTATCCTTACACTCGTTCAAATGAATGATTCGAGTCTCTTCACCTTCCGTGATAAACTTCCCAACTAGGCGTCTCCTCGTATTCGATGAACTATGTGTCTCCTCATTAAAGTTTATGGCTTTTCACATTGTTCAGGATGAGTTCTCTATTTAAACCCGTTGTTACTGTACTTTCTTCACATTCTTCTCCGTCATTTCTACACGGCTCCTCCACCGCCTAGCCTCCACTATAATGGCTGCTCCCCGGGTCCTCCGTTTCCTCCTCCTCCTCTTCAACCTCGGTCCCTCCGCCATTCCCTCCTCCAATTCCGACCGTGAAGCGGTTGGTGCGATCGTTGGTGGTCCGTGTCGATCACATTGATCGACCCTTGGGCCAATTGGTTTAGCTTGTTCATACCGTGAACAACAAGCTGAACATGGTACTTCACGCCAATGACGTGGAGTACGATAAGGCAAGACGACTCCGACGACTCCCCCTCCCTCTCCGTCTACGAAGAGGATTAGTTGTTTTTTTTTAGTTTTTTTTGTTGGTTTTTTTTTGTAATGGGGCAGCGATAAAAATTAATATATAAAATATTATGCACTCTTTTTGTTCTCGTGCAAGTTTAGTACTTTAATTCGTTAGTTTATCCATTATCTCGAACTCGGAAAGCAATAAACAAGGCAACTATGAAAGATGGATAATGGCGACTCAAAAACTAATATGAATAATTCGAACGAAGACTTTTAGGACCGCACACTTAGTAAATCGAGGGTCCTAAAAAACCGCCTTTTTTTGTCGCTTTGGTTTCCATATTCGATCGCCTTGTCCTTTTCATTATCGTCTTTCTTTTTCCGACAAAAAGGAAACAAACAAAACATTGTCCTCGTGTAAATCAACAATAGAAATTCACAGCATAATACGCTTAAGAACATACAAAAAACAAAAAACATCTTTTACCTTATTTGAATAAAAACAAACACAGTGACAATTCTTCTCAAGGTTGGACCGTCATTGTCGTCGGTTTTATCTCCCCTGATTTGAAACAAAGTACTTTTTCAATACATTCATTCTTTTTCTGACAAAAAGAAAAGAGACAAAGAAAAGGGAAACCGATAATGCTTCTCAAGATCAAGAGAGGTAACATCGACTACAATGAAGGACCTAACTTGAGCGGAACGCCGTAACCTCGGTTGTCTCGAACCATAATGAGTTGTCTCGAAATTTCTAGTGAACAAAGACTATTAAGACCGGACATTTAACAATTACATGGTCCTAAAGGTTAACCAACTTCTAAACTTAAAATAAGAGGACTTTTAGGAGCGGACAGTAAAATAATATACGGTCTCATAATACTTTTAGGACCGGATGTTAAAAATATACGGTCCTCAAAAGTCTCGTATTTTTTTAAACGAACACTTTTAGGACCGGATGTTTATTATGTGGACTTTTAAGATCGTACTTTTAATTAATATACGGTCCTAAAAATGTCATATTTTTTAAAACGAACACTTTTTAGGACCGGATGTTTATTATGCGGACTTTTAAGACCGGACTTTTAATTAATATACGGTCCTAAACTCGAGATCTTTCTCAAATTTCAAGCACTAAATAGCTTTATCCACCATCCAATACATTCGAAACCCAAAATGGACACAAGAAAATTGTTCAAAAAATTAAACAAATTTATTTATTGAATTTTACATTGCCTATGTATATTTACAAATGAATATTGTTCGGAAAAATAAACAAATTTACAGAATATTATTGTTGTACAAGGTATATTTACAAATGAATTTAGGGCATTAATTATTGTCCTGACTTTAAGATCAGTCATATAGATATTCACAAAACAAATTGCGTATGTGCTCTAGTTCATCATCGAAAAGGGATCGTGGCGCCAAACATCTCGTAACATCAAAGACAAAAACCGAATTAACTTGCGTGCATATTTCATATGTAACATTAAGCCACACACTAATTAACTTGCGTGCATAATATGTAACATCAAATACATTTACCTTTACAGTTAATTTAGTCCTTCCTCTCGTGATAATATCATACATGTGTTTCATGATGTACTGGCCACATAAGTTGGACCCCGGTGGTTGCCGACGGGTCTAAAAAGAACAAGAAATATATATAAGAGCATATATAGCTTAATGACCAACTTCACAAGGCAGTGTGCCAGTGTACAAATATTGTACCAACCTCGGTGTGTCCCAAATGGGGTCTTTGGCCCGACGCCTCATCTTTACCTCGGTTTGGAAGGTCTTCATGGCATTATCATCAAAATCACAAATTTATCAATAATGTTCACCGAAAATTCACAGCAGAGATTTCAGACAAGAAAATCAAAATGACATGCTTACTCGTTGATGGTCTGCGTCAACGAAGGCAATGGCTCTCTGTGAGTGGAGCATAAGAAGATAACTTTATGATCCTCCATGCACATGAGGACCAATTGCCAGTGGCGGCTGAAAATTCACAAAGACGGAAAGTATACTCGGGGATATATGTAGCAGAATTAAGTGAATTGCGTACAAGATTTGTGATATGTACCCGTGGAAGAATGGCAACAAGTACACCTTTCTTCTCACTTCACACACCCTCTTTGATATGTACACCGTCTCTCCCGCATGGATGTTTGACTTGAATAGACAGGGCACAAGAATCCAAAATCGTTGCTCCTGCCCTTTTGAACCAATTCTTGATGCAATAACCTACAATAATGACATCGATCAGGGATATAGTATATATGTATTTGTGTCTAAACGATGCATTTAAATTATGTACTCATAGATAGAAGGTACTTACTTCATAAAAATTTGAACAATTGCATCAGTAAGCTCCTGTCGAGGAAGCAGCAGGGACTCGACATCAACGGTGTCAACTTGAACGGGATGAGGATGGGGACGCCTAATACTTCATTGACAGCCACGATTTATCTTTAAAATATCCAATCTTCACCCGAGATCGGATATTTTTTCGTGCTAGTCAACTTAGCGATAGGGGATAGAGCTTGAGGAGGAGGGGGTGGAAACTTGAGGAGGAGGGGGGAACTTTAGAAGGAGGGATGAAACTTGCTTCGGGAGGAGTATAGACATGTACAAGCTTCACCGGCCAAGAGATGAAGGTTCCCTTGACATGACCACAAGCTTCAGCTGATCAGTTGGGAGAGGGAGAGGTGCATCAATGATCACCTTTTCAACTAACACTCTGACTTCATCATCAACCAATTGTTGGTGGTGTACAGTTGATCCCAATAAGTTGTGGATAGTCCTTTTGCAACTAATCGTGCGGACTATCACGATCCTCCACATATAGGTCACAAGGTTGCTCGACCGTCCAACAATGCAGCTCCCTCTAGTGCTATTCGCACAGCGTGCGGTGAATGTGTGAAGGGAACACTGGTCTCTACGGACGATTGCTCAAAAGCAGCTTCATCGATTCAATTCCTCCCTCATCTTCATCGATTCAATTCCTCCCTCATCCGGCTCATCTTGGATTGATGCCTTGCTTCTTGAGCCGCATCCTCACTTAATTTGGCCACCATCTGCTCCATCTCCTCCCGGTAACCATACTTTGTCTATGGCGTTTGGATTTACCAAAGTATTCCTTCAGGCCTACCCATCCTCCAATCCCCCTTACACGCCCACCATGATCCAGTTTTTCGGTCGCAACGGTAAGAACATTACTCCTCCCGTCCGACACAAAAGATCCCTCTGCTTCTTTCTTTTTAAGATCTTCCTGTAATATACAGATAACGAGAAGCTTAGTAATGAAACATGTTTAGTAACTAAAAAATAACAATAACGATACTTACAATTCTTTCAAAGAACTACACGAGTTTGTTCACTCGTGTAGGCGCCGCTTGGCTTTTTCCGAATGTGCAACCACAACTCCTCGTGATGTATTGGAGATGGTGGATCATGTACGCGAAAGGATTGGACTCGCTTCATCATCCAATCTCTTCCGCTTGGCCGCCATCAATTCTTCTTCAGCCTTTTCATATCCGCCGCGAGAAGCCCTATGCGGGCAATCATTCTTTCTCCCTATCTCCTGTGCTCGTTCCCTTCTTTCTTGTGAATCAGCATTGAAAACAACTATTAATTATGAATTCCAGCCATCTCACTAACGAAAATTAGAGAACTTCGCTTGATATGAACCTCAAACACTAGTCAAATTCAATTCATCAAGTTTCAACATTTTATGTAAGGAAGATGTAGAATTGTAGAAGAAATTGGAGCTATGTCTTGTCTTGCTAGATAGATAGGTTAAGAAACAAAAGAGAATTATGCTTACGAATAATACAAACTTGATCCTTTTTAAAGCATCCAGTGGGATCAGCATTCCTCATTAGATAGTAACAAAACTAACAACAATAATGTCTAACCACTACCTACTATAACGTAACTAAGACTATAATAATGGCTTGACTCTTATGTCATTATTATTTCCCTAATTACCTTCTTAGTATTTTACCTTTTAAGGGTTTACATATCGACTTGTATAGACAAAGGCGGGGAAATGTATACTTCTATTCACACACCAAACAATTTAACTAACGGGATTAGATGAACACAATAACATTCATATATCAAAGACAAAGTTAATAAGCAAACAAAAGAGCAAAAAAAACTAAATATAAACTCACCGAGCTTCGGGAGTGGTCCTTGGTGAACAAATTGTTGCCAAGTTTGTTCATCAATAAATGTGTACTTGTCCCAAGGATTTTGGTCGGGGTGAACCTCGACAAAAATATACTTGTTAGCGAGAGAGGTCTTAAACTTCCTCCACCGATCAGCACAATAAGACAATGTCTTGTCTTTCAACTTCTCAGAGTCAGCGACATTATATGTAAGCCGGATAGTGTCCTAAATAGGTTGCTTTACTTTGCTGAAGTCCACATTTTTCCACTCATCAGTCAAGATGCTAACCTTTCTGCGTGCAAGATAGCCGACAAAACTAGTATATTTGCTTTTATTAGGACCGAAAGGTCGCAACTTTTCATCAAACTGAATCTCCAAACTTTGACCCGGAAGTCCGACTTAGGGTTACATCCATCATTCTTGTGCCTCTTCTACCACGGCGTCTTTGGTGGTTACGAGGCACATTGTCGATGAAGAGGGTTCGTTCGACTCACACCAAGAATGCGGCGTTCCGGAACACGAATGGAATCGTTTTCACCATTCATTTTCGAGACGGGAAGAGAGGAATGCCCGAGCAAATGAGAGCGTAACGAGGCTAATGGTACGTGGGCGAGGAAGAGAGGAATGCAACGGGAAGAGTGGTTTCACAACAAGAAGAGGGGTTTCAGAGTTCAGAGGGACAACGTAAGTCGTAAGGTAACGTTTCATGTGGGCGAGGAAGAGAGGTAATGCACAAGGAAGAGTGGTTTCACAACAAGAAGAGGGGTTTCAGAGTTCAGAGGGACAACGTAAGTCGTAAGGAACGTTTTGCGCGAAGAAGAATATATTTGGCGCTTTATTTTTAAGACCGGATGAACTAAAAAGACGTTCTTAAATGTTAAGTTTTAAGACCGTCATTTATTAAACTCCGAACTTAAAAGTAATAAACTATTTAGTACCGGTCACAATTTATGTCCGGTCTAAAAAGTATAATATTTAAGACCACCTGTTATATATATCCGGTCTTAAAAGTTTATTTAATTTTTTCCTCATTATTTTGGACCTCAGAAAATATAAGTCAGCCCCTGTTGAGATTTCTCTATAAAGAAATTTGAACTTTCAGTTTTTTTCAATAACATTTTTAAGACCGTTTGTTTTGTTAAGCGGTCTAAATAATATATTTAAGACTCATTGATAAAGGATGCGGTCCAAGAAGTTCTTTATATTTACAAAACTCACCGGTCATACTATTAAGACCGATGCTCATTAGGATGCGGTCCAAGAAGTTCTTCATACTATTAAGACCGGTCTAAATGAGGCAGTCTTAAAGCCCCTTTTTTCCATTAGTGTAAGGACCTGATTTCTTGAAATAATAAATGTAGAGGAATGAGCTGCAGCTTCATCTCCAGTCACCAAGGCACAATCAAGTTCGAATCTGACAGGAGGAAGAGAATGTTTATGCAATAAGGAAAATATCATTAGCCGTGTTTCTCTTCTCTTTTCTCTTAACATTTTCTTTATGGCTTTGAACTCTAAATCCACCGTCGCTGGTGCTGATCAATGATGGTGTATGAGTAGTTAGTTTGCATTAGAATTATTTTCAACCTTTGCAAGGATTGAGAGACTTGTTATTACTCTTTTTTTTTAGTTGTTAATGACAATTATATGTTGATTATGCTTCTACATGATTAGCCACCACTTGGATCGCTTTGTTCAATTAAATTAAACTTGATAAAGTTAATTTAATCGTAGAACTTTGGTAAAATTATTCTAGACTTAAAATTTATTTGTTAAATGGATGGTTTGTTAAAAGAATAGATATATGGAAACCTTTATCAAATGTTTTAGAACCTAAGACTAACAAGTTAAGTCATTTAATAACTAATGGAATGGTAATTATTTAGCTCTCATGAAATGCAATGATGATAAATAATCCTATACTCCTCTTGTTTGAAGTTTCAATTTAGTTTTAATGAAATTATTTTCATTCTCTTAAATAATACAATTGATTTTTAGAATATAAACTTTTCAAATGGTTTTACCCAACATAGTTGATGGCATAATTGTAACGATTACTCCTCTTTTGTATTAATACTCGTGGAAACGATACTTTTCATACTACTTGTGACTCATAGGCTTGCAAATAAGCTAAACAACAAACAAAAGAAAATCCTTATAGTTAATCATAATTAAGATTTATTAGGTAATCAAGGACTAATAAATAAATAAAAAACAAGGGGCAAAAAGCTAAGTAATTTCATTTCCTCAAACCCAATAATGAATTTGGGCCAAGATATCCAATTTCAGAAGCTCAAAAACGTTCTACCCATGATTGAGAGGGAAATTAAACATTTCTCTCTCTATCAAACTTCTTTAACACACTGCTCCCTCCCTCTCCCCCTCTCTCTCACACACATATAGAGAGAGAGAGAGAGAGAAGAGCGAGATAGCATCTAACTACATGCATGCTCTCCCTCTCTCACAGATAGAAAGAGAGAAGAGATAACATCTAATTACATGCAAGTTCTTCTAGGCAAGGGTAAGTCTCCTACAAATCATCCTATCCTTATTCATATTTGTGGCTAGTTCCTCGAAAGGAAAGAATGTGTTGGAGGAGGAGTTCTGAAGGTGGAGACTATGAGGAAACTATTAGTTATTGTTATTTTGTATACTGTTCGTATTTGTGACTTCTTGTATATATGTGCTTGCTTAGATTAAAATGTTTAAGATTATTCTTTTATGTTTACTACCTAAATTAAATTATGTAGTGACATGTATACAGTAGCAGATCTAGGTTGTAAGTTGAGAGGGGGGGGGGAGTGCCCCCAATTATTTGGGATTTTTTTTAAAAATAAAAATAAAAATACATGTCTGAATGATTGTCTACCCTTAAATTAGGTGTTCACCCGTAATACATCAAGACTACACTTCGTAATGGGATGAGGGTGAATGGTTGAATGATTGTTTAGTGTCTTATATTGAAAAAAGATGTATTTGATAACATTGATAATAAAGCAATTATAATGGAATTCCAAAAAATAAGACTTATAAGGATGACATTATAATTATTTTTATTGTAATATACTTTTTTTTATTAAAATATATATTTACTTAAACTTATTGAGTACCAACCCTTCATTGTTACTTATGTAGCTGCATTTATTTCTAACAGTACTTAGTCTTACTTTTCTAAATAACAGGTTTGTAAAATAATTGTCTCTCTTATTACATCATCAGTATTGACTTGATTTCATAAATCTTTTTTTGATATATATATTTTCTTGTTTTTATATATATATATGTATATATATTTAATGCATTTAAAATTTTCTTCAAAAAAAAAAAAAAAAATTCGGGGGCGCTGCCCCCGAATCCCCTACCAATTGTGCCCCCTTCTATAATTTTATAGCTCCGCCCCTGCATGCATATGACCTACATAAGGAGTAGAGGAGCTAGGCACTAGCCTAAGATAAGTGCCATGTAATGATCGTAGCCAAAATGCACGAGGATTTAGCTTGATAATAACAATTGGTGTGATTATTTGAGCCACAGCTTTGAGACTCCCTGGATATAGGGCAATTGTTTGAGTTAGGATATAAAACTTTGAAGTGTTATAGTATGTACACATTATATTCAAAAGTTTTAAAATGAGTCCTAGTTAATAATTTGTACCTATAAAGTCACTATCAGGCTGGACTCCGATGTCTCCACACTGATCTTTTCTTTGCTCACACAACACGAGCTTATAGTAATGCTTTAGAAAATGTTTCCATTCATTTTGCAAACTATTTAATCCCACAAGTTGGATAGGGGTGTTTAGGGCTGGGTTGGGTGAGACCCTTGCTCGATGCCCTGCCCAAGAGATCATTGGGTAGTAAAATGCGGCCCAGTGCCCGGCCCTGCCCGATAAAAGCCCTAAGATTTGTGGGCTGGGCAATAATGGGCTGGGCAGGGCAGCCCTACCATGCCCAAGTGATGATACCTTGTAACCTTGCGACAGCCTATGTGAAAAAAAATAGCTTTGGTCATACCTAATAAACAATATTGCAAACTTCAAATGAAATCCATAATTCTATACTTCAAAATATTCAGATATAAGTCTACAACTTAAGTCTTAAAATTAAAAAGACAATCATATATCTTAACAAAATAACAAATAGTCAAATATCCAATTATGAAATATTAAATAACATCCATAATTCATTAAATACAAGGCATCAAAAAATTGCAATTAAAGCCTTGTAGACATCCAATACTCCTAGAGTTTGCATCAATGCTCCAAATTGTCAAAAAGATGAAGCATATGGAATCACCTACAAATGTGAGAGGAGACTTCGCGGCTGCTAGGGCATCTGAGTATTTGACTATCTTAATTTGAGTCTGATGGTGGGAAAAGGGAAGTGTTGAAGAAATTAGGATATTTTTTTATATTATAAGTTATATAATTTGCAAAAAATATATAATACTATTTTATAAAAAAATATAAAATATAAAATATTTTTTTATTCTATTAAAAAATAAAAAATATTATATACACTACTTTTAGGCGGGGTAACATACCCTACCCGGTGCTTGACCCCCGCAAAAAAAAACCTGCAAATAGCCCAATTGTGCCCAATTTTGTTTGGCATGCTTTTCTTAGGGCAGGACAAGGCGATTTTTCGTTGGACGCGGGAGGACGAACAGGGCGCTTGGGTAACATGAACACCCCTAAATTGGACAAGTGGTAAGCAAGAGGTATAATAAGACACATCAACGTGTCAAAAGTGGCGGGAGAAAGAGACGGCACGGCAGGCACCAAAATATGAGTGAATGAAGACTGCGCCACAAAACATGATGTTAAGCACTTAGACTTCTCTTGTCACATCCTTTTGTCATGTGATATTTATTTATAATTTCTTTTTAAAAAGAGCTCAGGTACAAATTTACTTCTCTTCTCACATCAATTTGTCATCTGATATTTATTTATAATTTTTTTTTTTAAAGCTAAGGTATAAATTTACCTTAAACGTTTTTTTAGGTTTAATGTCACATTGCAAGTTTTAAAATGTAAAAATGTTATCCTATATCATTAAAAAACTAAAGTTGACCGTTAAATTTTTAACGGAATGGGGTAATATTGAACCCTAAAAACTTCTTCGGGTAACATTGCTCCTTAGCGAACATTTCTGAGACAAGTTTATACATAAACTATTTTAGGAAATATAAAGGTTTGTTAAAACTTAGAAGGCAAAATTTCAGAACAATACATTTAAAATAGAGAAAAGATAAATCATAGACTCTAATATCACAAATCTTAAGTTAGATCTTTGAGAGGAATATAAAATTTGAAATTTTTTCAGATGACTAATCTGCCCCTAATAGCATTTGGGCAACTCAAGTAGTCAATATGTATACTGAAGTTTTTAATTGTGATTCTTAACTTGTTATTTTCTACACCTAAGTTGATTACGCATTACAATTAACAACTTCAATATAAATATTGACAACTTGAGATCCCTAAATACCAACAATCTTACAAGTATTATTTTGAAGCCATATATGTCAGTCGTCACTGACTACCTATAGAGAATAATAATTTAAGAATTGCAATTAACAACTTCAATATACATATTGATAACTTGAGCTCCCCAAATGTTGTTTGGAGTAGATTGGTCATTTGGAAACATTCATAAACCCCAAATTCATCCCATAGGTTTGAATTCGGTTTATGATATTGGGTTCCCTGATTTGTCCATTCATTATTTTAAATATATGTTCCTTGGATTTTCCCAAACTTAAAACCGTGTATGAAGGGGAAAAAAAGGACCTAAATGTTAAAGGTCAAATCATTAATCAGCAAATTAAAGAAAAATTTCTATACCTTAGCAGAGAGATGTCAAGAAGTCTAAAAACAACAAAAATGCAGTGAATTTAATACGAAAGCTAATTAGCACACTTTTTTTTTCCTCTAAGGAAATGATTTAAGGTAACAATTAATTCAATTCATCATGATTAAGTATCTAATTGTATCCTTGATTCTAAATTGTCTTATACCTAAAAAAATACCAACAAGTTCAGTGGTGGTAATGGAAAGAAAAATACTAGTTAGTTTTTTTTTTTTTTTTTTAAAAAAAAAAAAAAAAAAAAAAAAAGAAAACCCACTATTTAGTTGTTATTATGATCTTAAATAAATCCCCACAAGTTGTGTCCATCGTGGCTTTTCACTTGAGGTGATCAATGAATTTGGGAGTACTGATAACAAGCGCAATGTCTTCTTTTTTAAGGGTATGTTTGGTTTTAGGGGACGGAGTGGAAATGAGGATATTGACTAAATTACTATTAATAAGAAAAATATTTCCTTTTTGTTGAGAGTATATTTTTGTAATATTGAAAATTTTTTATGGGTTATTTAGTAAAGATGAGAGAAAAAATTTCTCTCTCTTCTCTCCCTCCCTCTTCTTCCCCTCAAACCAAACAGGGCAGTGTCTTTATATGCATGTCCTTTTCATCGCATCTATGAGCAGAGCATGCTCATCCCCTAATTTTGGGTGAGGGACATTTTTATTTTATTTTATATATTTTTATTTATTTAGATTAAATTGTATATTACACCCTAAAATATTTTTGATACCCGATATTTTAAATTAATTAATTTATAATCATGCATTTAAAAATATTTTTCTTGTAGCATTAGTATTTCAACACTTAATATCTTAAACTAATTAATTTTTAGTGCATGAAGTATTTTTTCTAAAAAAATTTTTTTTTTTTTTTAAAAAACCCTTTTTTCTCGCCCAAAAAATGAGCAGGGAAACGTGGATTCAGGAGTGCAATTCTTTGTATATTGCTTTTTGTATGGACTAGCAAAAATGGACCAAACGTGGTCATTGCCATTCTTAGCACATGAATTCACTAAAGTACACAATCATTGGAGAGAGACTTCGACTTTTGTGAGAAGATAAGTTTCATTTATCACTCTATCTCTAACTTTCTTTTTTAGTTTTTCATTATAAAACACCTCAACTTGGGGAACAATTCATTAGTATCTTTCATTTATCAAAACTATAAAAATAGTTAAAGTCAATAAATATATCTTCAAATTTAAGTAACTTTCAATATTACCCCTACTTAGTGACGAAGCCAGGATTTAATGCTTGTAGGTGTACAATTAGTGGTGGGGTTCAGGGGCAGCGCCCCCGAAATGTTTTTTTTAATGAAAGTTTTAAATGCATTACAAATAGATTACTTAAATTAGAAAACATTTAAGGTTCAGTGCGGAGAAGTAAGAACAATGGCATGGAGGTGACAATTACAAAGTGATAACATTTGAGGAGTTGGGTTCCAACAGCCTCTCGCTTGTGACAGACAGATGCAATACTGTCATCAACAAGCACAGCAAAAAATAGATTACTTAAATTAAATGCATTAAGGAAAGTTTCATTTTTCATGGTCACCATAATGTTAACCAGTTTTAGATATTACAAATGCTAAAGGAAAGAAAGGGACAAAGAAGTACTGATGACTGCAAAACTCTCATTTCTTATATCCATGAATTTGATCATCATTGTTCAGAAGAGTAACCAGAACTAGTCATGCTATTCTCAACTAAATGTTGAATTTTTAGACAAAGATGCAACGTGACTGAGAAGTAAGGCACAATATTAACAAGATACCTAATTGTACACCTACAAGCATTAAAAACTCAAACATTAGTGACATGTGTTTGAATTATAGTCATGAACCCCTCATTATCAGTAAATATATAATAGGATCAGTAGATCCAAATCAAGTCATCAGTAATCCAATGACATTCATAGAATCAACCTCATTAATATGTTGTCATAGAAACAAATATCTTAATGTTGAGATGTCAGGGGATTTTAACATTCTCCACTACTTTAGCTAACAGAATGTTTTTCTCCAAACATGTAATTTGAAATAGACAAACTCAAGACATGCCTTCTACAAGAAGTGACATCAAAAGCAATCTCCTCACCGAAGACACTCTGTACACCAAAAATATTGTTCTATTTCTATATGAAGGGACCTGAGCAAGCTAAAAAATTGCCCTGACTATTTCCAATGAGAGATCTGCCTTCTTAGTTGATCATCTAAAAAGATACAAAGTCAATGTCAACACCTTTTGTCCAAAAAAAATGTCAACACCTAATTTGAGAAACAACTAAAGATACTTGACCACCAAAATGTGGCCATGACAGACCTAGGAGTTTGCCAGCAAAGTCTTTGTCTCTAATTATCATCACTCATGTCACAAGACCTTTATTTATGCATGATTTTCATGCAATTAACCATGAACACAATAATAAAGATAACAGTAAAATGAAGCTAACCATGAACCATCTTCTGAAGGGCTTCAAGAGCTAGTGAATCTAAAGTAACAAATATAGGATTCCAGTCATTATCTTTGACATTATTGTCTGCTCTGGCCGTAACCCTCAAAGAATGACTCTAGCATAAATGTCCTAGCCAAAAGATAAACAAGCTTCAAACATTTCATAAAGAAAATATGTAGAAGCACTAATGTCAATGGACAGAGTAGGAGGTAGACATTAGTAGGTCCTCCAAACCTTATCAGTGATAATTCTTGAAAGCAAAGCATGGGAATCAGTTAACAAAACAGCATCAACTCGGTGAGCTGCCATTCTTCTACATGCTTTAGAGTCCAAACATAGTCGTCCCTTCAGGAATTGTGAGTGCTTTTGACAACCGAAGTTTCTTCACTGTCCTTTCTCCACCAACAGCCCTAGAATATTTCATCAATAAAACCAAATTAAACAAGAAAGCCAATAAAACAATAGACTTATCAGGAGCATGTGAAACCAGTCCCATCTGCGAG
Organism: Acacia acuminata; assembly: GCA_019022655.1. NCBI lineage: Eukaryota > Viridiplantae > Streptophyta > Magnoliopsida > Fabales > Fabaceae > Acacia > Acacia acuminata. Next base: position 189,940 of record JAFJYI010000179.1, on the reverse strand, counting down.
CTACCCAGCGTAGCACAGTGGAAAGTGGCAACACTCTTGAATCGCATCCGTTAATAGAGAAATTCACCATTTCTATGTAATAGAAAGAGTATATTGTTCCAAAAAAAAAAAGACCAGAACAAGAATATTGATCAAGAATTGATAATAGAAGCTCAGAAATCTACGGTTGCGGAGCGGAGGCAGAGAAGCAGGTTTAAAGGCAGTGCCATTTCCATTGCTTCCATTTTCAAGCGGCGCGCATACTTCCTGGAACCCGTAGAATTTCAAGGTGAGGTTGGGGTCTGACGATTCTGAGGACGAAGAAGTCGGCACCTCGCTGAGAGAGGCGAAGAGGAAGATGAAGAAAGAAAAAAAAAATCTCAAAAATTACCGTCTGCAAGTGCGGACACTTGCCCCAGTGTGGCTTCGCCACTACCCCTACTAATTACATTACACTATAATATTATAATAATTATTACTCTCATCCACTATCCTTATTAATTAGGGGCATATATGAAAACAAATAATTAATACTCCTTGGGAATAAGTAAGTGCTTTATAAAAAGGACCAAATAGACTTGCTAGTTGATGCCTTATAATAAGGACCAGAGGTGAGTATTACTCTATTTCTATTTATAAGTCCATTTTAACTAAGAAATTTAATTTTATTTATAAGTCTCTTTTCAAGTAATAAATGAGATTGTGATAATTTTATCTATATTAATTATATCAGTAAAAATAGAAAAGAGAATAAAAAATTGAAAGATATTTATTTATAAATGAGGGTAAATTTAAAAATTTATTTCATAATCATTAAACTAACTACCTCTCCTTAGTATGTGTGATTTAGTTAAATAGACTTATAAATTAGAAAAATATAATAAATTTTTATATAGAGAAAGTACCATGTTTCAGTATTCCACATATACAAATTTGTAGAACATTGATACTTTCTCTATATAAAAATTTATTACATTTTTCTTACCAATAAAAGTTTTAATAGAAACTTTTCCTCCATTTTTCTAATTTTTATTGATTTGTCTTGTCTAAACGATGGGAACAGTATTTCACTACAAGATATGATAACTCATTGGCCAATCAAATTCTACAAGACTAAGATTTTCGATAAGTTAAGAGGGTATGCTTTCTACACTAGATATGTCTCCAACAGTAACTCATATGTACATCAAATACTACATACCCCTTCTATGACATTATATGAATTACATCTAAGAAGCTAAAGAGGTTTTAATCAATGAAATTTCAAATAGGGGCAATATTAAAAAAAATATAATTAATATCCTATCTAGTAGTCCACTAGTTTTTGATGTGAGACATTTCTTTAATTTGGGTAGATTAAATAAGCAAAATAATTTACTTAATTATAACATATGTGATATAATCTCTCTAAAATATTTATGCATAGTATTAGGTTATACTCCCTCTGATTCTTATTATAAGTCAACAACTAGTAATTGTATTTGATTCTTTTTATAGGATTTGCTTATTTCCAAAACGTATTAATTATTTTTTTTCCATGTATGCCCATAATTAATAAGGATAATGTGTAAGAGTAATAATTAATATAATATTAAAGTTTTGTGAAATTAGTAGGTGCAATATTGGAAGTTACTTAAATTATAAGACAATTTTATTGACTTTAACTATTTTTATTGGTTTGTGAGAATTATTAGTTTGTGTCTTATGATAAGAATCAGAGATAGTAATCAATTTATAAATTACACAAATCGCTTAGAGAATAAAAGATAAATATCATAGATAAAACGAAACAATATCTTACATTTAGAACAAAAAATCTACTACCAACAAAATAAAACCTTACATTTAGGAATAAAAATCTATTGCCAAACTAGGCTTTACATTTAGAACCGTAAGACTACTATCTTATAATAAGTACTAAGATTAATACAATTTTTTGTTCCTCAAGTTTGCCTTAATTTTGGATTTAGTCTTTTAGGTTTTAAACCAGAGGGTTTGGTCCCTTAAGTTTCATTCATTTTAAAACAAAGGTCCCTATCATTAAATAAAGATTTGGATCATGGGTCAAGGTGCAGATTTGTCAACCAACTATTACCCAAGGAGCGTCTAACACAAGTAACAATTGAGGGGACCAAAATTGCCAATCAAGAATTAAAAATTGAAGAAAAACACAATTTGGAGCAGATTCGCCAACGAACTATTACCCCGTCCACGTCTTGGTGTCTTTGTCTTCCATTGATCGTCACATGTCGCCGACGTCGGCATCTCCAAAGTTCTATTGTTGCTGGGTGTTCCACTCACCCTCTTGAACTCATCCAGTAGTCCACAGAATTCGACTGGCACGCACTTTGCACCTTGATTCCATCCTTCCGATCCTACAAGCAACAACTACAATGCCTAGTCCAATGGGTCCCATCTCTATTGGTGTTTTTCTTTTCCAACAAGAAGGCTTAACCGCTTTTTTCTCCAACGTTTTCGCCACCATCCTACGTCGAGTCTCATATTTTAACTTAATTGTGATAATTGTTTTTTTGAATAGTTATTTGGTGTTTTTTTTCACTTTTAATAGTTATTTGATGTTTTTTTTTTCACTTTTTAATTATTGATTGGCAATTTTGATCCCCTCAATTGTTATTTATGCCAAACGCTCCTCGGGTAATAATTGATTGGCAAATCTGCACCTTCACCCATGATCATTTTACTCTAAAGATACCAAAACCTCTCATTTAAAACTTAAGAAACCAAAACTAAGATAAGACAAGAGGAACGAGAGATTATACTAACCCTAATTACTATCTATATTTTCTATAACATACCTCGTAATAAGGATGGGAAGTATTAATAATATATCCCAATTATTTCATCTTGCTCAGTTGCTGGTTCACAAAATCCCTCACACGGGAAATTTGCAGAGATGACTGGGGCAATTCTGGAAAAAAATAATATGCATGAGTTGCGTTTGGATACTCGATTAGCTCAGCTTTCTTCCCGGACATCTTCAACCACTCATAATACTTCCTCTGCCGGTCTAGTACCGGGTCTAACCCACCCACAAATATAATTGTATCCGGCAAATCTATGCCCGAAATATTCAACCGGTTAGGTCCGGTCACGTTAACCGCCTCGTGGTCCCGGTCTGACCCATCCGGCAAGAAAATATCCCACATCCAATCAGTATTGTATATTGATGTTAATGGGGCTCCATCGAGTCGGATCTCGGATTCGGTCCTGTCCATGCCTCCAAAAAATGGTTGTATGGAAACCAAACCGATAACTTTCACCCGTCGAAGCTCCTCTTGGCAAACCCGAACCGCCAAGTGATGGGCCAAGTTGGCACCGGCACTGTCACCCGCCAAGAAGCACCTTGACACGTCAGCAATCTCGGGCAGATCGTAGCCGTCCAAGTCGAGAAACTTGAGGACGTCGAAGCCGTCGTCGTACTGAGACGGACAACGGTGTTCTGGACAGAGGCGGTAATTCACGGAGACGACGACGGAAGGAATCGAACGGGAGAGTTGTCGGCAAACAGCGTCGTACGGGGAAGACGATGCCGACAGGAACGAGAAAGCGCCGCCGTGGAAGTAGACGACGACGGGAAGAAGGGAGGTTGATGCGGCGGAGATTGTGGGAGTGAATAGACGGAACCAGAGGTTGCGCGAAGGGTCGACGGTGACGTCGTAGGATTTAACGCCGTCAATGGGGTTGGGAGTGGGAGGGACTTTAGGGTTGAAGAGGTCAAAGAGACGGCGGTTGAGGGTGCCGTTGCGGCGGCGAGAGATGTTAAGGAGGACGGAGAAGAAGAAAACTGAGATCCGTACCTTCCATGGAAGGTGGGATAGAGAAGGGGGAACCATTTCCTGGGTGTGCAGTGAGCTTTGTCTCCGGCAAATGCACGTATTTATAAGCCCGCACAGTGCATTGGCAAATAGCTCGGGTGGGAAAATGTGAAAAAAATTTAGAAAAAATTTTAATGTCAAAAAAGTTGAAACTTATGGAATTATTAATGTCCTATTGAAAATTTTCTCTAGGATTTTTTTTAATATTTTCTTGATTTTTGGGGACTTGAAAATACCCTTAAGTATCATAGGGAAATTTATCTGAAATTAATTGGGACTTTGTTATGGACCTCGGAAATGGGCCAGACCAAGTCAAGCCCACTAGGAGGCCAACTACCCCACACCTATCCCCACTACCTCGGTGGTGCGGGAAATGGGGGCACGCGCACGACATCATGGGAGCATCTTGCCTAGGGAGTCGGATCAACCGGCTCGGTTATAAATAGGGGCACACCCCCGGTGAACGGTACACACGTATTCTCCTTACTCTTTAGATATCGTCCCACTTTGTGCACACACCCCACACCTCTGTTGTGTACGATGATCATCTTGTCCACCGTTATCGTGCCATAGATAACATTGGATAAGCCTACCGAATCCTATATTGAAGTTAACCAGCCTCGGTGAGACATTTGTGTTCCACAACGGAACATTGGCGCCGTCCGTGGGGACGACTAAACTTCGAATCCCATACCATAAAGCCACGAACCTATCATAGAAAATGGCGAATACAAGAGGACGTGGTGCAACAACTCGGCGAGAATCAAGTGCCGGAAGAACAACCGAGCAACACGAAGGACAAACATCACAACCGGGGGGCCCGATGAACCCGGAAAAAGAACCAATGTTGGTAGAAACCGAAGAGGAGACATCGGGCACAGCGAAATCTCAACCCCTTGAAGATGTCGCTACCCGGCAAACCAAAACCATTGAAGTGGTCGACCGATATTCGGTTATTTACAAACCACCCTTGGGTCCGTATTGGACGAGAATAGACGAGATGGAAACACGGAATCGATTACAAAGGGAAGAGGACGTCGGACTATGAGAGAAGAGATGTACCGCCGCGAGGAAGAATTCGGGAAATTAGTCGGACGTCACGCGGGACCAACCCGGGATCATGACGGCAACGGCCCAGGAAGGGCAATGTGGACCCGAGCCAAAATGGCATCCCAACTCCTCGGAATATTGGGACGTCACGAGACGGCTAATGAAGAAGACACTCCGAGATGAGGAACGATACACGGGAAGCCGAAGCAAGAAAAAACAAGATCGGACGGTGGCTAATCGGGACAACACTGATAACACTCGAAAGGAACGATCGTCGGTCGGAACGTCTAAGAAAGACAAAGGAAAGGTCCTCTCTAATAAAGATGTGGCATCGCCGTCAATTGATGCAAGCTCAGATGAGGAGGAGAAAGTCGCGACTCCCTTCACGGCCAAAATAATGGCCGCGCCTTATCCAAAAGGCTTAGACACCAAAGATTTCCCGAAATACGATGGAACCCGGGACCCTTGAAGTGCATGTGGGCAATTTCGAAATGGAGATCATGGTCAAAGGATACTCGGGGCCGTGGTACCCGGTTGTTTGCGGGAACGCTACGTGGACCAGCCCAAATCTGGTTCAACACCTTGCCGAAAAACACAATCCGGACTTGAAAGATTTGGAGAACAAATTCCTACTCAACTTCGCCACGAGCGGAAGCAACCCAAAACCGAGTTCCAATTGGATCGGGTGAAGCAATCACCGAGGAAACGGTGCAAAAGTATTTGGATCGCTTTAAGGACACGGCAATACAAGTGCGGGGTTAAAGGAAGACGTACATTTGCACCTTTGCATCATAAGCGCACTTTGGACAAATCCTCACGTTTGAAGAAGTCGGTCGTGAAGCGACGTCCCAAAACACTCTTGCGAGAATTCGAGATCGTTCAAAGACATACATAGAGTGGAACAGATGGATATTATGAGCCATGCACCACGGGACAAGCGGAGGAGTCCATCTCCCGAGTGAAGGAACGATACAATCCGAGCAGGACAAGAATCCCGGGACGAAGGGATGCTAAACCTCGAAGAAGCGAAGGAAGATATGGCCGTCTACGCTCCACTAAAAGTATCTCGGGCCAGTGCGGAAGGAAGTCTCCACGGCCGAGATGAAAAAAGTAGAACGGCCACGCCGTGCGGAATGAACATACCCTGGACAAATCCCGATATTGTGAATTTCATGACCAACACGGGCACACCACGGATGTCACGGTAGGATTTGAGGGACGCCATCGAGAAATTCATACGAGAGGGAAAGCTCCGTAAATATCGATCCAAACGCAAGGGCGGCGGGGCAAGCGGAGGAGAACGGAGTAGAAGTCCGGCCGAAAAAAGAAGACGAGAACAGAAAAAAGGAAGAGAAGCACATGATGAATATCCCGAGTCAAAATATGACTGCAATGGGATTGTTGGAGGTTTCGGCGGAGGAGGAGATTCCGCCAATCAAAGAAAAAAATACTTGAAAGAGGTTCTATCCGTAGTTGACCGTCCGAGATTTAAAAGGGAGTCTCGCAAAACCAAATTTGCCAATGCTCGGGTTCTGCGAAGAAGACTTGGAGGATGTCATGCCGGGACACCACGACGGGCTCGTCATAGCCGGAATCGTCAAAGATTGCCGAGTTAAGAAGATTTTTATTGATAATGGAAGCGCGGTGGACATAATCCTCGGGATGCGTTTAAACGCATGCGATTCGATCGGAAGACCTCAAACCATGTAGGACCACCCTAACGGGCTTTAATGGAGAAGACACCCGTCAAAGGGATACATCAACCTCAAATTGACGTTGGGGACGAAAGAGGCGTTCAAGTCGGGGATAGTCCGTTTCGTTGTGGCCGACTTCCGTCTCCATACAATATTATTCTCGGACGACCGACTATCCATGATTGGAACATCTTTGGTATCGTCTAATCACCGAGAAGTTGAGATTTTATGATAGAGAGAATCGGGTCGTTACCGTAAAAGGAGATCGAGAGAGACTCTCGGCAATGCTACTTTGAAGCGGTGAAAAATCCAAAGACGGACCACACAAAGGAGGTGAAAAGAAGACGGACGATAAGCTTTGTTTACATAGTAGAGTTAGACTTGAGGGAAGAAGACAAGATGCAAAGGTCCGAGCCTAATGAAGAGACAAGATTTCGTCCCGGGGATGAACCGAGAGAAGACCACCAAAATCGGAAAAACATTGGATCCCGAGATGCGAGCAAAATTGGAGTTGTTCTGCGAGCAAACAAAGACGTGTTTGCATGGACGCCATCGAGATTCCGGGAATTGACCCCGAGTTTTGTTGTCACAAATTGGCCATCCACCATGGGTCAAACCCGGTAGCTCGAGAGAAAGAGGAAACGGTGCGGACCGGGTAAAGCCTTGGAAGCGCATGTCCGGGAGTTGATCACGCCCATTTATTAGGGAAGTGCAATACATGACGTGGTCATCAAACGTGGTCATGGTCAAAAAACCTAACGGCAAATGGCGCGTATGCACGGACTACAAAGACTTGAACAAAGTATGTCCGAAGGATGCATTTCCCATGCCTAACATTGACCAATTGGTTGATCAGTCGGCCGGCTTTCAACTTTTGTCATTCATGGATGCATACTCGGGATACAACCAGATTGCCATGCATCCAGGATCAAGAGAAAACGGCCTTCATCACGGACAATGCGAACTATGCTACAACGTGATGCCATTCGGCCTCAAGAATGCGGGGGCGACTTACCGAGAGAATGATGACAAAGGTCTTTTCGGATCGGTGGGAAAAAACGTGGAAGTCTACATTGATGATATGATAGTTAAATCTAAAGAGCAGAACGACCATGTTCATGATCTACAACAAACTTTCGAAAAATTGAGGAAGCATCGAATTCGGTTGAATCCGACGAAATGTGCTTTCGGAGTTCCGTCGGAAAATTCTTGGGTTTCCTCTTGACCAACCGAGGCATTGAAGCTAACCCGAGAAAAGTGCGGGGCGTGATGGAAATGAGACCCCGGAGAACAAGAAAGAATTACAACAATTGACAGGGGCGATTGGCGGCCTTGACAAGGTTCTTGCCCAAGTCGGCGAAAAAAATCCCTCCCATTCTTTAAGCTCTTGAAGAAGGAAGCTCGGGAAGGATGGAACTCGGAGTGTGAAGAAGCGTTCGACGAAAAAGCAATGCTTAGCATCTCACCGGTGTTATCACGGCCGGAAGTTGGAGATAAATTGTTGCTATATTTGTCGGTTGGGGAAAAGCGATAGCGCGGTCTTAGTTCGAGATACCGAAGACGGGCGAAAACCGTATACTTCGTAAGTCGGGCACTTCAAAGTTCGAGTTGAGATATCGAAACTGGAAAAAATGGCCTTTGCACTATTAACAACGGCAAGACGACTTCGCCATTATTTCCTTGGCCATTCGATCGTGGTAAGAACGAATCAACCCATCCGACAAGTTTTACATAAACCGGACTTGGGCAGCGGGATGATAGCTTGGGCCATTGAATTGTCCGAGTTTGATATCACATATGAGGCCCGGCAGGCAATCAAGTCACAAGCTTTGGCTGATTTCTTAGTCGAGCTAACCTCGGTTCAAAATGAGAAGACGGGAGCCGAACCATGGAAAGTTTTCGTGGACGGATCGTCTAACATAAAGGGAGGTGGTGCCGGAGTTATTGTGGAAAGTCCCGAAGGCGTGGCGATGGAATTATCTCTCCGACTTGATTTCCCAACATCGAATAATCAAGCGGAATATGAGGCCCTCATTCTTAGGGTTCTTTGCAGGCCAAAGAAAACGGAGCTCGGCAAGTCCATGTATCCACGGACTCTCAACCGGTCGCTTCCCAAATCCGGGGGACCTATCAAGTGAGGGGGCCCTGTTGGCTAAATACTTGACAAAGGTGAAAGACATTATGACATATTTCGACGAGGTGACGGTGGCGCACATTCCTCGGGCAGAAAATACGAGGGCCGACATCCTCTCGAAGCTAGCTAGCACGAAGTGCCGGAAATCTCCGCACAATTGTCCAGCAAAACCTACGGAACCAACTTGCGTGATGCTGATTTGATTCGGGGGATTGGAGAAAACCAATTGCTTGATTATCTGGAAAGGGGATAACCCCGAGGATGCGGCGAATCAAGAACTCTAGTCGAGCGGCGGCCGCCTATGTGATGGTGAACGATCGGTTGTATCGTAAAGGTGTGCATTCCCCCATGGCTAAATGTCTCAACGAAGATCAAGCTCAATACGTTTTGGCGGAAATCCACGAAGGCATAAACGGACAACACATGGGGGCGAAAGCTTTGGCCCGTAAAGCGATTCGGGCGGGATACTATTGGCCTACGATGGCGCAAGATGCTAAATATCATGTTCAAAGATGTAATAGTTGCCAGAAGCACGGCAAGTTATTGTGGGTTCCACCATCCGAGTTGACGCAGATCACGGCTCCATGGCCATTCTACAAATGGGGCATGGACTTGTTGGGACCGTTTAAACCAGCTCCAGGCCAATTGAAGTGGTTGATCGTCGCGGTCGATTACTTTACTAAGTGGATCGAAGCTGAACCTCGCGACCATTACCTCGGCTAGAGTGCGAGAAATTCCTACAAAGGAATATCATATCGCGATTTGGGATTCCGGCGGAAATAGTCACGGACAATGGAACGCAATTCATGGACGGGGCTTCCAGCAAATGATGTCCGCCCTTAATGTGAAGCATCATTTCGCTTCCGTGGAACACCCATCCAACGGACAAGCCGAGCGACAAACAAAGTCATCGTCAACGGACTTAAAAAGCGAATGACCGAGGCGGGAAAGTTGGGTGGAACATCTCTATGCGTCTTGTGGGGTTGTCGGACCACGGTTCAAACATCCACGGGAGAGACGCCGTTCGGCGACGTACGGGGTGAGGCCATGATTCCGGTAGAAATCGGCGAACCCTCATGGAGAAAAAGCGGCGACTTCGCGGCAAGGGCGGGGAAAATGACGGGCTATCGCGGTCGAGCTAGATCGATCGACGAAATTAGAACCACGGCTCACTTGCGAGACTTAGCCACAAAGCAACTCGTCGCGGCTCGGTTCAATAAGAAGATTAATCCCCGATCCTTCAACAAGGATGACTTGGTGCTGCGAAGGGCCGATATAGGCAACAGAAATGCCCGAGACGGGAAGCTAGCTGCAAATTGGAAAGGTCCTTACCGCATCCGACATGAACTCGGAAACGGTGCTTATGTGCTCGAATCACTGAAAGGGGAAGCAATCAAAAGGACTTGGAATGCCGACAAACTTAAGGCTTACTATAGCTGATTATCGAAGTCGATGCACTCGTTTGTTTTCAATGTTTTCTTTTCGGTTAATTTCAGTATTTTCCTATATTAACTTGACTTTCGAGGCTTACTTCATCATGAATATGTATCAAATTCCTACGGGAATCGAGTCGATGTAAAGCCGAACAATGAATGAATCAAAAGGACGGGCATGAGTACCCGTATTCCGCAACTTGTTCAAATGAAGTCGGGCAAAACATGTATGGACCAAAGTTCATAAATCATGTAAAAGAAATTATCTCGCGTAGGGAAGTCGGACGTAACATGTATGGACCAAAGTCTATGAATCATGTAAAAGAAAAGCCGCCGAATAAATATCCTAGTAAGCACATTTACAGGATCGTGGCAACGAAGAGCCACATGATAGGATTGATGGAACTCGGATTACTCAATTCGTGTTTATCAGATTATCCACGTTGGCCAAAGTAAACATGTGCGAAATGGCAAACGCCCATTTTCGTAAATCATGTAGCGGCATAGCCGCCAAGTTTAGTGTATACACCATTTAAATGCCGAAACTAGGCATACCAGAAAGGAGTGTTTCCTTGACCTTGATCACGTCAGGAAACCTTCAATTCGAAAGATGCTAAATAGAAAATAAGCGCATATGATTAAAGCGGTCAAATCAAACGTTTACAAATTAAAGCCCTACGGGGCAAAGCGGCGTTTACATAACCTACGAGACAAAGGCTGTAAGGTGCAAAATGACAAATTGACGACTATTGCTTGAAGCAGACGGAGATTGGCCGCCGGCTTCTTCTTCTGAACCGTCTCGACAAGGCTGGCATCATCAACCGCGGGCGGAGCCGGAATAAATATCCCGTCTTCAACGTACGCGTTCATGTGCACTCCGTCTAAATTCAAATCGATTGAGGAATTCAGGAAGCGAACTTGTTCCACGGCATTCTCGAAGGCCTCCTTAACGCCTGCCGTTAGCTTGGAAATATTAACCTCGCGACATCAAGGGCGCCTCGGTACGAACTAAGATTGGCTGAGCGGGCTGTGAGGGCTTGCTTACAAGCTTTGAGCTCCGTCGCTGTTCGTCAATGAAGTTTTTATATCGGCAATGGACTCCATATCACTCTCGTGGACTGCGCCCTTCGAGTAAGCTCGGACTCGGATAAGTGCGGTGCGTCACGGACTTTAACCGGCTCGTCAAAAGGCTTTCCTTCTCGGCTCTCGCCACTTGCGAGATCCTCTGTGCTTGAGTTAATGCCTCGTCGTTCTTCTTCTTCTCTTCCTCAAAGAAGTCGAGATCTTTCTCATTCGACCGACCTTCTCTTTGAGATGTGCCACCCGATTGACAAAGGCCGACGTTCTTCAAGTTGGCATGCTCAATCTCCTTCAATTGCCGTCTCGGCCTCGACAATGTCGCCCGTCATACCAATGGTCGGGCGGACGAATGCCCTACGGAGGGAGTTGGGTATTTTATGTCCCCAAAAATAAGAACGAGGGAGCTGAATGGTCGGACGGACATCGGGGCAAGAGCTTCGGGCTCATGATCCCCGGATCTCGAGCTGGAGAAGTCGGGATAGGAATATCCTTGCTTGTTGAGGGATTGTCATTCTTCTTCCTCTTCGGAGCTTTGGTTTTCTTGGCGGTAGCGAGTCATCGAGTTGTCCGCCGGGCGCTTTTCGTTTAGATCCGGAGTTGTTGGACGAGTGGCGGGAATCGTCACGTCCGGATACTCGGGTCTTTTTCCCATCGGTGTACCTGAAAAGCAAAAGCAAAGAAGTCAAAGTCCGACCAAACACGCACGAAAGGATAAAATTGGGGGAGGGGAGCCCTATAAACACCTACGGGATGTAATGTACTCGGCCGACTCCACCAAATTGTCTTTCTGGACTAAGGCAATAAGGGCGCTGATGGTTTCTCTCTCGGCAGCGGATAATTGCGACTTAATTGGCAAAAAATCTTTCGCGTCAAACTTGTGGTGTTCGTCAGACCAATATAAGGGGAAGCGTCCCTCGACTTCCCCGGACGTCCGGGTTCGAAGAAACCACGGTATATCCCGGGCTTCGCGACAACTTTGAAGTAAGATGTTTTGAAGCCTTTCCGAGGAATCTTTAAAAGGCCTAAGAAACTTGCGACCATGAGACGCCCGAAATGAGGTCCAACAAAACCATTTCTTTTCCCCGTCCGTGGTAGTCTTAATATCTAAGGGAGTGAAGAAGCTACAAAACACGGAGACGAGACACTCGAGGTTATGAGTCGGGCAATACTTTTCAAAGGCAACGGCCGCGGCCCAACCATTGGGATGTAACGAGAAGGTGCAAGGTGGAAATGGGTGAGAAGGCTCATTTGGAAATCGGAAAAGGGGAATTCAACCCGAGATAGGTGACCAAATCCTTGTAAAAATAAAAAAAGTGGCGGGACTCATCGTTGGATCGACCCGAGGCCACGGACTCGTTGGCGGAGGCAAGCACACATCATACCCCTCTCCACTTCGGGCAATCCGCGAAAGCACTTTTCCGGACATCTTATTCTTACGGTCAAGTACTATATTGCTCACAAGATAGTCTCGACGGAAGGCATTCGTGAAGGTCCTCCGGAAGGGCGGACTCTCTAGTCTCGGAATGAGTGGTTTGGTGTGAAGACATTTAAACCTAAAATAAAAACAAAGGCGGAATCGAACTACGAAGTATACGACAAGGCGGGAATTTCGGGACGAGCTTGAACAAGCAAGGGCCCAAGTGAAGAGGTATGCGTCGGTTTATTGCGCGGCATCTATCCAATAGAGACTCGGCTTCTCTGTCATGGCCATGACGAGCAAGCTCGATCGCTTTGTGGCAACAGTCTTCACAAGGACCAGAAGGGCCCATGTTTGAAGACGGGGGAATAACCTCGGGAGAAGCCGACAATGCGGGCGAAGGAGAATTAGGGGTTCGGCATCGGGTGAAGAAGGAACTCGTACGCTTGTCCTACTCCCACTTCCCGAGATCGGAGTAAATTTTCCATCCTCTCTTCTTCCGTGGGAAGAATGGACCATAGCCAAAGTTTGGTTCGACCAGGCACGCGTTCAAGAATCTCTCTATCTTCTTTTGGAATAGGATTACCATACATGTCTACTAGTGGGGGTTTTGGATCCATCTTGGGAACAAGTTATATAGCATGTTAAAACATGAACGAATATATGCATATCAAACCCGGATAGCCCGGACGCCCAAATTTGCCCAGTTGTGAAGGATTCAACAAATCAAAATCACTCAAATGCAGAACGGCAAACAATAAAGCATCGAATAATTCAAAGCCCGAAGGAGTGAATTAGCAAAAATATAAATGGTGTCGAAGCAACTCAGACAAGCAGAGTTCAAAATGGCATTCGACATTTTTCGTTTGGAGAGGAATTCACAGTCATCACAGTCGTTCAACACCTCAACACCCAAGCCAAAGAGCAAAATACGAATTATAACATGCTTTGGTGTTTCAAGAACAAGCGAGAAAACAATACACGGAAGCAAGAGAACGAGAGAGCAAGAAGCAGATTCTGAAACAAGAAGCAGATTCTGAAAAAGGGAAGTCCTAGTACGATTCTTCAAAGTTGAGAAGACGAAGAAAAGTGATGATGAAGGGTGTGAGGAGCACTTATAAGAGTTCTAGAGATATGACGTTTAGAAGCCGATCGTTACATCGGTTCGAAGGGTAAAAGAAAAACCCTAGAAAGCTATGATGACGATATGACGTAGGGCATTAATGGGCGCGTTAACCAAAGGCGGCGCTTGAAGGCACGTGTCATTATAGTAGGAAACGACGGGTATACGATGCGACGCAAGCAAACGAAAAGACACTTAGCTAGGCGAACGGTCGCGTTCTTTGGTATGTCGGCATTGTTGCTCAAAACCCCGAGCCGAGTACCAAGTCGTACAACGGCCGAGGTGAATTGATGAATCCGAAAGAAGACCCTAAAACGACGAGACCTAGGCGGCTTGTGGAAACGCACGAGGTTGGGTTCTAGTGTACGAGGTCGGGATCGATATATAAGATCCGCGGCAATGCTTGTGCAAATCTCTACTCACCACGAATGTAGGATGCGGTTACGACCAATTGAAATTAGAACCCAAAATGGCTCGAGAGAAATAAGGGCCTGGAAAATCGGGGCCTACCGGAGTAAAACTCGGCAATTCGTAAGCCCGAATAGCCGACTTTGGGGAAAGCTGTTATGGACCTCGGAAATGGGCCGGACCAAGTCAAGCCCACTAGGAGGCCAACTACCCCACACCTATCCCCACTACCTCGGTGGTGCGGGAAATGGGGGCACGGCGCACGACATCATGGGAGCATCTTGCCTAGGAGTCGGATCAACCCGGCTCGGTTATAAATAGGGGGCACACCCCCGGTGAGCGGTACACACGTATTCTCCCTTACTCTTTAGATATCGTCCCATTTGTGCACACACCCCACACCTCATTGTGTACGGTGATCATCTTGTCCACTTGTTATCGTGCCATAGATAACATTGGATAAGCCTACCAGATCCTATATTGAAGTTAACCAGCCTCCAGGGCTGAGACATTTGTGTTCCACAACGGAACAAGAGGTAAATTAGACATTTCTCTCCCTATCAAACTTCTTCAACACGCTGCTTTCTCTCCCTCCCTCCCTCTCCCCCTCTCTCCTTTCCTCTCCCTTTCTCTCTCTCCTTCCCTCTCCCTCTCCCTCTCCCTCTCCCTCTCTCTCTCTCTCTCTCTAACACACATAGAGAGAGAGAAGAGAGAGTTAGCATCTAACTACATGCATGCTCTCCCTCTCTCACACATAGAAAGAGAGAAGAGATAGCATCTAACTACATGCAAGTTTAATTCTAGGCAGGGGTAAGCCTCCTAGAAATCATCCTATCCTTATTCATATTTGTGGCTAGTTCCTCGAAAGGAAAGAATGTGTTGGAGGAGAAGTTTTGAAGGTGGAGACTATGAGGAAACTATTAGTTATTGTTATTTTGTGTACTGTTCGTATTTGTGACTTCTTGTATATATTTGTGTGCTTAGATTATTAAAATGTTTTAAGATTATTCTTTTATGTGTAGTACCTAAATTAAATTATGTAATGACATGTATATGACCTCCATAAGGAGTAGAGGAGCTAGGCACTAGCCCAAGATTAGTGCCATATATGTAATGATCGTAGCCAAAATGCATGAGGATTTAGCTTGATAATAACATTTGGTGTGATTATTTGAGCCACAGCTTTGTGACTCCCTAGATATAGGGCAATTGTTTGAGTTAGGATATAAAACTTTGAAGTGTTATAGTACGTACACATTATATTCAAAAGTTTTAAAATGAGTCGTAGTTAATAATTTGTAACTATAAACTCACTATCAAGCTGGACTCCGATGTCTCCACACTGATCTTTTCTTTGCTCACACAACACGAGCTTATAGTAATGCTTTTAGAAAATGTTTTCATTCATTTTGCAAACTAGTTTTGGTGGTTGAAAATCAAATCAATTCTTTCATTTAATTAATTAGCAATTTTGATAATTAGTTAGCTTAAGACCTTGAAGATTATAGCATTGTTTTCCTGCATTATTAATATGTTTTCATTTGACCCCAAGAAGACATGTGGTCATGTGGATCAACGTATCATCACATTTAAATATGGTTTCTCTCAAGACCATTCCTTTTGTTTAAACATTAAGAGTAACAAAGTGTTTGCTCTTTAAAACTTGGTTTCATTTTGGTTCAAAATGACTGCAACCAAAAATTTAAGTTTCTTAATTATATAATACTATAATAATGAAATTCTCCCAAATAAAAATGATTGCACCATACTTCTTGAAAGTTATTTAGTTGATTCAAAAGCATGAAAACTCTATTGTATTTGTGAGATCGCATGTTTTGTTCTATTTATAATCTGAAACCGTTAAAGCCTGCCTGTCTAAATTTTTATTAAGGGGTGAATTTTTATTTCTTTTTTTATAACTATTGAATTATCTAATACTTACTGATTAATTTTAGATTTGATCAATATCGAATTATAAAAAGAAAATAAACTCTCCCTTGCTTTTTCCACAAATCTTGAATATGAAACATACTCTAACAATTGTTAGATGTGATAAGCGGCTAAGAAAAATATTATACAAAATTTGACATTTAAGTTTCGGAAAACTTCACAAATTTGATTTTTTTTTATTTTTTTATAAGAAAATTTTAGGAGAGGGGTTGAACTCATTTAAGATTAAAAGTACATATGTCTCTACTTTAACCTGGATTATTGTTGTTTTGTAGACCCCTAGGATACCTTCCTCAACGCCTTGACTAATTCCAGGATACAACCTTAATGCTTCAACATTTGGTTTGATATTTCTTTAATGGTATCTATCTTTAAATTATTGTTTATTCAAGACCCACCCCGTTCAATAGACAGTGAATCACCGGAGAACCCACACCGACATTTTTTTAGCCCATTAACTTCTTCCTAAAATAAATTTAGTCAGGTTTTAAATAGAAGAACTCCCGAATGAGGTTAGGGCCTGTTTGGTTTAATTGCAGGCTTCCTTAGTAATGCAATGCATTATAATACAGTCCAATTCCATGCAATTCTTATTAATGAGTAGAACTAAGCAAGTTCAACTCTTCTTAGTATACATTGTATATATCCAAATTTATCTTAAAAAATTATAAATAAAATTCAATTAAAAATGTTTATGTCTTTGGCGTTTAAAATATTATTATTATTTTAAAAGAATATTTGGACTTCCTTGACTTTGTCAAAACAAAACAAGCAATCAATTATACGAACTTCCCAAATATTCTCCTCTAACCCTATTTATTGGGGAATATATTCCTCTAGTCTTATTTATAGGGTAAAGAGAATGTTTATTTTAATTCTATTTATAAGGCACATCATTAAATTTTTGATATGAAAGTAGAGTTATACTCTTAATTTATCATTATGTTGACTATGTTTTTATGAGACCTTTGGTTCATATTATAAGAGCATTCTAACTACTTCACATGGATTTAAAAAAAGTAGATTGTATCATTGAAATGATAAGAAAAACCATCACTACTTTTCCATATTATCCTCCAATTAAAATCTACCTATCTTAATTACCTTAATTCTTTTTCTTTTTTTTTAAAACAATCTCTCGCAACATTACAATTAATAAGGGAATTTGTGGAATAGAAGTATTTGATGCTTTTGGCTTTTTGCATAGGGTCTTATAATTTGAACCACAGAAACCTTCTAAATCAGAAGGCGTCTTATGATATGGACGAGAGGGAGAACTTATGATATGGTATTGTATATTAAATAGGGGAGTAAAGTAGGAAGTTTGTTAATTTTTAAGGCAAAATTAATAGAAGGTTTAAGGCTTTTCTTTGTCTAGAAGTGATTTAAGAGGAAAATTTCCTTGAAAGTTCTGTAATTTGAACCAAGCGTCCCCTAATTAAGGAGAGGACAAAAATCTATAATTTTTCTGTGCCAAGTGTCATAAGAAGTGCTTCTGAATAGCAAGTGTTATATATATATATATAAAATATATATATATATAAGTATTATTAATTAATGTGATGAAAGTAGCAAGAAGTCTTATTTAATTAAGAACCAGAAGTGAGCAAGCAGAGCTCAATACAAGGATCACATAAGCAAGATTAAGGGTTGTTGGGAGGGAAAACTGCAGGGAGTGGGGGACATTGACAAGTACATAAACCAAAAACACAATGAGGAGTACAGGTAAATCCAGGGAATTTACAAAATGGAGCACAGTCCGAGTCAACACTACAGAAATTATCTATGGGTGTGCCTCCTCCTACTTCTCTCGCTGCTCTCGAACACCAACCTGCAATGTATAATATATAATTTCATTTCACTTCATTCCCAAGCCAAGCAAAATACATACATACATACATACATACATACATACATACATACATACAAATATATCTGACCATGACCATATAATATAAAAGCTAAATAACTAATTTGTGTTTTAAATATTGAAGCAGAAACTAAATTTTCTAAAGATATATGAAATATTTAGGACTAGGAGGAATGTGTGTATTCATGTAGTAAAAAAAATGGAAGAGATAAAAAGAAGTGTAATGAATAAATTTATAATACTGAGTTACCTGATGTTACGAGAAGTATGAAAACAAAGAAAGCGAAATTAATGGTTGAAGCCTTTGCCATTTGCACGTACTAAAGAGTTTGAAGAATTGTAATATTGTGAATGAATTACTGTGGATGAAGAACATCATCTGGAGGGTTTAATTTATAATACCATGTGTTTGGATATCTTTGGCAAATTGATTATGACACTAAAATCAATTAATTTTTATGCATTTTTGAAATCCATTGTCATTAATGAAATTAATTTTTATACATGCACCTATGCATATTAATCGAGGATTGACTACAGTAAGACCTTGGTTGTATTTTCTGGGCTTGGGGTATCAATATGGTAACCAAATAAATATCCAATTATAAATTGTGGGTATTTTTTAGGCTCGTGTAAAACATGATTTTGAGAAATAAAAAATAAATTTCCTGAAAATTCTTATGTTTTCAGTGCCAACAAATAACATTCCAACTTATGAAAAAATAGAGCTAGAAAAGAGCTTACCTAGGATCGTTTTACTTTTTATGGAGTACTATTTAATATTGAATTTGTTGCCAGGTGAAAACTTAGTGTACTTCCTTCCTAAATACAAAACTTAGTTTGAGGGTAAATTATTATCCTAAATATAAGACTTTTGTCATTTTATCTCTTATATTTATCTCTCTCTCTCTCTCTCTCTCTCTCTTTTGTTATACTAGTTTACTAAACTTATAAACTGATGAATTGGTCTTACATTAAGAGCTAGAAGAGTATTATACATAAAACGAAAAATTATTGTACTATGCTTTGTGTACATTAAAAAATTGTTGGCTTTGGGGTCGAAGCTCCAGCAATGGTGTCTACAACGAGGGAGGCTTAGGATTTTTTTACAAGTAAAAGGCAAATTTATAGGAGCACCAACATTTTACCATCCTTATTCGGTCATGAGTATGGATTTCCGATTTGGAAAATTAGTGTTATCTTTTTTGGATTGATTAAGGATTTTTCCATTGAATCATCGACTTCCAAATAAAAAAGAGATGTCCTTAAAAGTTCCAAAACAATTGGGAAAATTGTTGAAATTAATGTTCTTCTTTAAAAATTGTATTGGTCAAAAGGACATGATATATTTTTATACATAAAAAGTATCATGACTCTACAAGATTTTATATCTCAAAAAGTGTGTCCCTCTTACCTATAAAATTTTCAAACACGAACTTTTCACCAATATCAAAAACAACAAAAAAAAAAAAAAAAAAGAATCTTCTTCCAATAATCTCTCCCGAAACCATCAAAATTTGATTGGATGAACGGCTCTGATTGAAATGAGTGTATATATGTATTAGGAAAGAGTTAAGTGTATGTGGAGAAACTGAAATGTAAACATGCTGAAGCATATCTCAAGAAATTTAGTTGTGATGATAATGTAATATTTATAAATATGACGAAGAACTACATTAAAGTAGTGGTCTACGTAGTGCCAACTAGATGTCATACTCATTATTAATTAATTACATCATCATCATCGTTCTATCATTGTTGTCAGTATTATCGATCTCCATCTCTGGAGGTCCGTACAGTTGAAACTTGTTCAGACCACCAAAGACAGATCAGAGTTGAAGTTTCTGTTGCCCTTGTCAAACTTGAAAACCTGAGCCTCTTTTCTTTATCAGTGACAGCCAAAGGACTTATATTTTTTTTTTAATTCTAATAAATTAGTTAAAGGAACTTAAATTATGGACCCATATGGAGAAATTGCTTATAAAAGTTCAGTAAATTGAAGCAAGCCACCGTAATCAAAGAGAAGAGAAAAATCTTCATTTTTTTTTTCTGCCAAGTGTCATAGTTAAGAAGTGCTTCTGAATAGCAAGGGAGCAACACTATATATAGGAAGATTGATTACGAAGACAAAACACACACAAATGTACATAATTAAGTTTTATTCACGCGATGAAAATATCATCAATTAGAAGTCTTAATTAAGGACAACCACTCATCAAACAAAGCACAATAAAACAGCCATAAGCAAGATTATCTGAAACCCTAAGGCCCCGTTTGTTACAAAGAAGATTTGGGGAAGGAAAGGAAAGGAAGAAGATTTGAAAGATGAAGGAAGATGGTTTGAGTTGTTTGGTAGGAAGAAAATAAAAAGGTGGTAGTTGATAAAGAATTAGGAAATATATATTTTACCCTCAAAAGATTAATTCAAAATAAAAAAGAAAATATTTTTTTTGCTAAAATATATTTTTGTTAAGTTCGAACTCGTGAAAAAAAAATCGCCATATTCAAACTTTCCTACCAAATTTGAACTTTCCCGTCAAGTTTGAACTTCTCCCAAGTTTGAATTTTAGGGGTAAATCTGTCAAAAAAACACTTTCCTGGGAAGATTATAGTTTTCCTTCCATTTTCTGATGGAAAGCATCTTCCCTCAAATAAGAGAAGATAAGTACTCACTTTGGAAGATCTTGACGACTTTTTCTCTACCAAACACCCAAAATTCATGGAAGATTGGGATCTTCCCTTTCCTTCCCCTCCAATTCTTTGTAACAAACGGGTCCTAAAGGTGGTTATGAGGGAAAGCATGGTTTTGGGGACCGGGACATGTATAAGAACAAAAACCACCAATTTACGGATACTAAAGAAAATAGTTAAATTAGTTATTTGTAATAAATATTTATGTGTTAGTTTTCTTGGAATACTTTTTCTAGTCATGTGCATTGTAATTACCTCTTAATGGAAACCTCTAATTACCATGTACAATCAGTAGAAATACTTTGAGAAAAAGTTATGAATTTAGGAAACAAAGAGAATTGAAGTCTTATATTTTTATAACCAAATTAAAATAATAAACTTCTTGTTTAGCTCTCAATTATATCCATGACCGGAGGTAGTATTTGGCTCAAAATGTAAGTCATCTTGTGTTGACTTTCTCTTTGCCAATATGCATGGTTTAGAAACTCTTCCATTAACGTGGTTGATAAAGGTAAAACTGAAAATGACAGACATTTTTTTAAAGGACTATGAACTAGTTAGAAAGCGTCATATATTTAGGACTAGTATAGGAATTTGTGTATTCATGTAGTAAACAAATGAAAGATAAAAAATTTATAATATTGAGGTACCTGTTGCTACGAGAAGCATGAAAGCAAAGAAAGCGAAATTAAGGGTTGAAGCCTTTGCCATTTTGCACTGAGTTTGAAGAATTGTAATACTCTGAATGATTTACTTTGGATGAAGAATATCATCTTGAGGGCTTAATTTATAGTACCATGTTTGGAGGTCTTTTGACTATTTTAATTTATGACGCTTAATTTCAATTAATTTTTTTTAATTTTTTAAATCCATTGTCATTAATGCAATTAATTCTTACACATACATGCACCTTGATGGGAAAGGTGTGTCTCCCATTATTGATTGGGGATTGCCTGCGAAATTTTTGAAATGCAATTAATTCTTATCCATAAAATTGGAAGGAAGGAGAATCAGGAGTTGAACAAATAAAGAAAAAGAAGAAGAAAAATTCAAGGTTTGTGATTTTGTCAATATACCACTAAGCTCCGATTTATAAGTTTTTTTAAAAAAAAAAAAAATTGATCTTATTTATAAGTCTAGTTTCATAGTAGCAAATGAGATTGTGATAATTTTACTTATATTAATTGTACCCATAAAATATATTTTGAAGATGGAGGAAGAATAAATAGTTGAAAAATACTCATTCATAAATAAGGGCAAAGTTAGAAATTTATCCCATAATAATTAAGTTGACTACATCTCCTTTGTATATGAGATTTAGTTAAAAAAGAACTTACAAATAGGACTAAAATGGTATATAACAAATTTTAGTTTTGAAGGGAAAGTGTTGTCTCTTTTCCCATGTGATATTGAGGGTGAAATTAAAATTTTAAAATGGATTGCAAGTTTGCAATAGCATTCATAGCTCCTTCAATGGGGATTACCCAAAAAAGTGCAATCACTTTTGCATGTGCTATCTCTTTTATCATCATTAAGCCCAACCAATCGGCCATTTATGGTAACAAACCCTTAATTGTATTTTCTGGGTTTGGAACCTCAATATGGTAACCAAATATATATTTCAATTTTAAATTGTGGGCATTTTTTAGATTCCTTATAAAACATGATTTTAAAAAATAAAATACATCTACTGAAAAATTGTCATGTTTTTAATACTCCATGTTATCCTAAATATAAGATGGGAAAATCTTATATAAAGCTACTTAAAATAAAAAAAAAAATTCTAATCGAGTTAGTAAATTCAACAAATCATTAATTAAGTCATCAACCCAATTTAGGATTTCAAAATCTGTGTAAAATAACTTTAATATCCTTCCTCTTTTTTTCACACCTTTTCTTCTCTCCCCTCTTAAAAGAGTATTGTTTTTATGACTTTATATAAAAAGAATAATCAAGAATAATTCAAGTATGTCATGTCATAATAGTATCATTGATATCAATTAAATATATTCTAATTGAAAGTCAATTAATTGTATTAATGATAAAAAAAATGTGAGGTTAATTTTTTTTTTAAAAAAAAAAAAAGTTGTTATTTTTATCGGGTGAGGTAATAATAATAAAAAAGTATATCCCATGCTAACTTCACCATTTGCAAAATTGAATTGAAATAAAAGTCATTTTTACCAATATTAACCTAAACCAGAATAATTTTCTTTAACACATAAATGTGAGTTTTTAGATAGTAATTTAGTTAATTTTTTAATTCTTTAATATAATCAGTAATATTATTTATCTTTTTAAAAAGCAACGTTTAAATTTCATATACTTCTATGGATATTTAAGAAAAAAAGATGTAAAATGTACTTAAAATTTCATAAAACAGTTTACATCAATATAAAAAGGGAAAAACACTTCTCATGTTGTAGGAGAGGTGTTTTCTCATGTCACACATACATAAAATGGTGGGACCCATACATATATATATATATAATTAGCATTATATATATGTAGATCCCACTATTTCATGTGTGTATATGAATTTTCTTCTTTCCATGCAACATGAGAAATTTAAACCCCATATAAAAATTGCCAAAAAAACTCCTATATATACTTGTGTGAAAAATATAGAAAAATTCATACTTAATTAATATATTTATCAAAATATGTCCTTTTTATAGTGACATATATTATAATTTTCTTGAAAAAATTGTTCATGTTAATAAAATGAACTCTTTGTTGAAAATATTATAAGTTTTTATTCTTATGATGATATACTTAATATATTTGAATGAATCATATTTTGTTGTATTAAAATTAATTTTGATATATACATGGAAAACATAAGTTAGAGAGTAATAAAACTCATTAATGAGGAGAGAAGAAAGGGTATTAAAGTTATTTTACTCATATTTTAAAATCCTAAATTGGGTTAATGACTCAATTAAAGATTTATTGAATTTACCAACCCGATTTATAATTTTTCTATTTTAAGTAACTTTATATGAGATTTTCCCATATAAGATCTACTTACAATAATAAAATAATTGGAAATTGGACTGTAAAATAGATCTTATATCAAGAATCCAAGAAAGTACAAACAAATAACGTATGATTGTTTTACTCCTTATTGTTTTTTTCTTGAATATTGATTTTGTTGCCGGGTGATCCAAAACAATGAGCGAACAGAATGTAACACGGGCAAAGTGACCGTTAGATCGTTTCTCTGAAAATAATTTAAATGATTCCCAAGCTTTACCTCAGTTCCCTCACGACCCTTTTAAACGTTTACAAGAGCAATAATTTAATATATTTTTTTTATACACAGGGAAATTAAAACTTAAAAAGCAAAACAATAAAACTAGATAGTACTTGTAGGAGTTAAAATCTCCGTCAACGAGTTGGGACTATAGATTTATAAATCGGTAGATTGGTAAATTTGTTCATAGCTTGGTAAAATTAGATAAATGGGTTGTAAGTTTCTAATCAATCTTTATCACTATTTTATTTTACATATCATCGTTATTAAAATTTTATAACCCCTTCTCTAAATTTTTTAAGTAATTTTCAATATTATCCCTACTAATTGCATTAAACACTAATATTTTATTAATTAATACTCTTATCCACTACCCTTATTAATTATGGTCATACATGAAAAATAATAATAATTAATGTGTTTTAGAAACAAGCAAGTGCCTTATAAAAATGACCAAATATAATTACTAGTTGGTGTTTTATAATAAGGACCAAATGGAGTACTAAAGTATTTTTTTTTTTTTTTTTTTTTTTTTTTTTTTTTTTTTTTTTTTGTAGTACCCAATGTCCTAGACTATTTTTTAGTGTATCAAGCACCCTAAAACATGTTTCCAGTAACACTTATTATTTTGAAGGGTTAAGGTGCAAATTTAACAAAGAATTATTTTATATAGGCACTCAACACAATTAACTATTTTTGGTGCTAAAGTATATATATGTTGGAGCAGCCCCACACCATTCCTCAAGTATGGTGACTAGGGAGGAGGTGAAACATATGTTGGCCACAGTGAGGGCGGAATCAAGGTCAGAGACAGAAGCTTCATTTGATGCATTATTTGACGCCCGATTGAGCAAGATGAAAGAGAAAATGATGAAAATTGTGAGTGATGTCAAGAGTACTTTCATCTTATAGCCAAAGAACTTTTTCTATCCGAGCTGAGGAAACCTTGATCACAACCCAAATTGTAGTTCCATCAACTCAACAAGTTTCACAGCCTGAATTGAATGCCATACAACAAATGATTCTTATGGCATATGATACATCCTTAACAACAAAATCGTGGCCTATAGATTTAGTTGCAGGCAAGTCAATGGTATTGGTTTTTCTTGAGAGCGATGATTTAATGTCCCCTATAGCTCCTAAACAGCAGCTTACAATTGTAATTATCCAAGTATTTTTAATCTAAGTATCTTCTTATAAGTATAAATATTTTAAAAATAAATACATGAATCATAGGTTAGTTTCCTTAGGCAAAAACAATAATTTTGGATTCATTTTCCTAGTTCAAACATAAGAGAAAGAGACCACTACTGATATCAGACACACATACTTATCGAAGAGGCAAAAATGAGTGTTTCTTGGCAACATATATACATGAGTAAAGAGAAAATTTATATTTCATAATATCTACACCAAAGTGGAAAGGCCCCCACAGAAGCTAGAAGTAGCCTCTAGTAGTCTAGTATGGAATGAAGACTAGGACAGACTAGGGGAGGAATGAGAACTAGGGCATCCATAGTTGGGTTAGAGGTCTTTAGTCATGACTAGTTAGAGGTTAGTCATCCTTATTTTTCAGTGATCATTGGAAATCAATTATTTTCTGGAAAAAGAATTATATTGTCATCTTCTTATGCTCTCTTTAGTATAAACCAGGGAATGAATTGAAGAAGACCATGAACTCATAACTTTTCTCATTGCTAAATAAAGTAGTGAACTATAGCAATGTCATTTGAATAAATAAGAGAAAATCGTAACTCTTCTTCCATAACCTATTGTTAGAAGTTTATGAAATTTGTGGAAAATAAAGTAATCTTTTTTATTTTGATGATAAGACTATAAGGACATACCGACACGCTGCTGGTGCTAAGCATAAAAAACCATAAATGGATCACACCAAATGTTAGTATATATTCATTTGCTTTATGAACTTGTTCAATAAACTATGCTCTATACATTTTTAATAATGCCATGTTCTTTTTTAGAACCATAAGCAACCACCGGGGTTCAACTTAATTGGCTTTTATATGTTGAGAAACATATTTAATATTATCACATTAGACATAACTAAATTTACTCAAGAGGTAAAAAAAAAAAAAAAAAAAAAAAAAAAATTCAAAAATTTTGTACTACTTTTTTTTTCTTCAAGTTAGCAAGTTAATGATTTGTTTGGCTTTGATGTTACAGATGTTTAATTTTATTGATCCCTTTCTTGAAAAGATATTAATTTCATCCACAAATGTTTTTATGAATTCATTTATGAGCTTTTAGAATACTAGTGAGTTTAGGTCTTGTGTATTTCATCATGTATGTATTCATTTGAAGGCTGTGAAATGTTGTGGTCTGTGATAATTCCTTGGATGGCTGCGAAAATATCTTTGTGAATAATGAATAATAGTTGCTAGATTTTGTTTCCACTTGAATTGAAATATTGTTGGTATTATATTCATTTTCAAGCTTTTGAATTGTGAGAATTCAATTTGTAACTCATATTTAGGTGCTTGCTTAGATAGTTGGTAAGAGGAAGAAATAGAGTGGATTATGTTGGGGGGGGGGGGGGATTAGACCTGATATTGTAAATATTATGTCTAAAAAGTATTGAGACATGATGTATAAAATATGGGGTCTAAAAAGTATAACTTTCGAGGCCAGTTTTATAAAATATCATGTCTGAAAACCATTTTTTATATGTTTTTTCGAAACAAAAGTAACACATTTTAAATATGATACAAGTTAAGTCAAGTTTAAAAAGTTTGACATTTTAGACCTAATTTTTGAGCAGCCGGTCTAAAAAGTATCACATTTTAAACGTGATATAAGCCAAGTCGGTCTAAAAAGTCTGACTTTTTAGACATGATTTTTGATTAGCTGATCTAAAAAATGATTTTTAAGACTGGTCTAAAAATTTCTAAAAAGTGATTTTCACCAAGTATAAAAAGAGATTTTTGTACTAGTGTCTATTCAATAATTTAATCATCAATATTTTTTTATTTAATGCAATTTAAATATACATGCACACAAAAATATCAACACTGGGCTCAAACCTGGAATCTTATTTAAGTGTGGCGAGCCGTTGACTAATCTTCAATATAGTTTAACTTAAACATTTTAGTTGATAAAAATAAATATTTTAACATTAAGAAAGGATTATAGCACTGTTCGGTTTCCGGACGTTTTTGTTTTTGTGGAAAATGGGGTAGAGCCCAAGCCCAAAAATCTTCACAAAAACACCTTTTTTTTTTTTTTTTTTTTTTTTTTTTTTACATGTAAACATTTTAGGAAAGAGGTTGGGCTCACTCACAATCCAAAGGCAGGGCGAAGTCTCCCTTCCTCCCCGATGATACCAATGTTGGGCAGGGCGAGCCGTCTATTACTCTTAGGCGTTTACCTAGGCACCCAGAAACTAAGATGTCTCCCCCAACGCCATGACCAACTCCAGAATCGAACCCCCTCTTTTTAGTGAGAGAGTATCCGACCCCTTTATTAGTTGGACCAAAGACAAGAGGTAAAGCTTCACAAAAACTAAAGTGTGGTAGTACAACCAATAGCATTTTGGGCCTTGTTTGTTTCCTATATAATGGGCCGAAGTTCTTCACTAAAGGCCCAATTGGTGTGGCCATTTCTCCATTGCCCCACTAACAGCCAAGGATCCAACTAGGTTTTCATCCAACAGAAGCTCTCTTTTTTTTTTTAATCAAACTATACCAATGGCAATAATAAATTAGTCTTACTTTTTTAAGGGGAAAAACCCCAAAAAAGCTTACGTGACTAGTTAGTTACATGTGGTGCTTAGTTGGGCCACCTTGTTACTTTATGTACGAGATCTTGTTGGTTTTTTTCATTAAATGGAAAGGAAATACAAACACCAATTCAAACCAGACTGGAAACAACCTAATCGATCAAAAGCCGAAAGAACATGGCATAAAGACACCTAAAACAAGAACAAAGAACACACAAACAAAGGAAGCCAAAACCTAATGGACTAAAGGAGGAAAGGCTAGACTCTTGTCTAATTTCTACCATGACCAAAAGGAGCGGCATTAGAACAAGAACATGCTCAATCGTGCCCAACCTCTTCGACGCCAAAACTGCACAAATTATGGCAGATTTAAGAAACCACCTATTAAACCAACGGGGTTGAGTTTAGCCCTCACAACGCGGTGAACCAAGCTTTGAATCTCCATTCGGAGAGGTGCCAACCTGCTATTTTTAGTGCCCGACAGAATATATTAGGGCTTTTTCATTTGCAAATGGAGCCCCTCCGTTATTTTGTTGAGAGTTTCTTCTCATGTCCTTGCCCAAGTGGGCACTCCTTCTGATTTATTGTTATCGTTTTTCATTCTGCTGGATCTCCTTCCCTTTTATCGTAACCTTCTCGTTTCCCTTACGTGCTCCTCTAAAATTAGTAACGTCACCTACAGGGAATATATAATATAGGACAATGCCTCATTTAAGATAAGCTGACCTACAGCTACACGTATTTACTATTTACATGCAGACTCCAACCTAACTAATAGTAATACCCATCCAGACGCAACTAGATGTGTTTAATTGTAGTATCATTCACTGTCATTATATGCTTTCTGGGAAAAAAAGGGAAACTTGATCATCATTAATCAATTTTACAGCTTCCGGGAAATTGTTGATTAACATAAGCCATGATTTTCAGGTTTAAATCTGTTTGTTACCACATGACAGCATGTGGGTATTAACTTGGGGAAATTCCATATAAAGTTGCCGAAAATTCAAAATCAAGTTGGTAAATTCAATAAATCTATAATTAAGTTGTCGACCTAATTTAAAATTTCAAAATTTGAGTTAATTAAATGACTTTACTACCTCTCATAGTCTGGTCTCTCCCTATAAAAGGGTTTCAATAAATTTCAAATTCATATTTTGTATTTGACGAAAATAGGGTTGAGCCTTTTTATGTTGTCAAAGATATCAATAAATTTCAAATTCATATTTAATATTATATTATATTATCTCAAAAAAGTAACAATTTTGTAAGTCATGAAAAGGGGAGACATCCCCTTTGTTATATTACTCACAATCTCCTTGAATAGGCCTTGACACAGAAACACCAACACAATAACAATGTTGCACGCCTCGTGTAGATAAGATATTGGTGTCAAACGTAACATATAACATTGACATGTTTACGTGTGTGTAAGACATTCGAAGAAAAGAATAAAAAGCACACTAATAGTAAATTTTATAGAAGATCTGGAAGTTGTAAAAAAAAAAAACTTTATTTGTGAGGCATAAAATTAACCCCAAAAAAAAAAGGAAGGTGGTAAAATTTTAATAACATAAGATTGGCGGGGTAGGAATTTTTTTATAATATGTGGGGAAAAAAAAAATAAATCGATGTGTAAAATTGAGCAAACTTGTAAAAAAACACACCCCCAATTTTTAATATAGAATCTAGTTTATAGTGGGAATTAAACTATAAACTAGATTTTATATGAAGCACAAAAGGTAGTACAAAATAACTTGATAATATTGTAGGTTAACAGTTAACCTGTGCCAAAACTTGTGTTTAATAACACTGAACCTGTACATGCTTCTTTTTAATACATAAACCTGTACATGCTTCTATCTTGTACTTATGTACGGGCAGATGTTTGAATGTGTTTTTTAAAGTAAACATGTGCTCTATTATTGGAGTTATTTGAGGCACTAAACGGGGCCAACCTATTTCGAATAAGAAGATACCTATGCTCGGCGATAAAACCAAAGAAACCTCCTATTATTGAAGGGAAGATGCAAACCTGAAAGTCAAAGAAAACTTCCAAAGTCACAATAATCATAATGGAGTTGAGGCAGCCCATAGCAAAAGCAAATGCGTCCCACAAGGAATGGCAAACTTTTATATATATATATATATATATATATATATATAAAAGTTTAGGTGGGGGTAGACACCGATACCCTACCAAAGTCAGGGCATGCCTTCAGGCTCAAAGAGCGATTACAGATGTACTTACAGATCGCTCACCAATGAGGCCCTCACATCAACTAGCGGGTATCGAACCCCCTCCTTTTTGGGGTGAAGGCCGACGCCTTAGCCAACTGTGACAATCCTTATTGGCCAAGAAATGGCAAACATAGAAATAAAACAAGATGCACACAGAACAAAAGCCTAATAACAACCCCTCGTCCTTGGGCTCAACTAGTAAAGGGATTGGATACTCTCACCAAAGGGAGGGGGTTCGATTTTGGAATTGGTCAAGGCGCTGGGGGAGACATCTTAACTCCTAGGTGCCTAAGCTAACGCCTGAGGGTAATAGACAGCTCGCCCTACCCAACATCGGTATTACCTAGGAGGAAAGGAGACTTCACCCTGCCCTTAGATCGTGGGTGAACTCAATCCCTTTCCTAATTTCAGTATCAAAAAGAGGAGGAAAAAAAAAAGCCCAACAACAAAAGGGAGACTTTATAGTCTCTTTCAGCCTAAAACACCATTGATTCCCAGCCTCCTCTTCCCCAAACATCAAAACTTGGCCGGATTCGTCGAATCTGATTTTTCACATGGTCATTTTGAATTTTTGAGAATGGTTAAAGACTTTAAGCCCTCGAGCAGTCATGTAAAATATAAAAAACTCTTCAAGCAATGGCGAACATGGGGCTATTAATGGTGTTGGTCACAAGTCTTTGTCTCACGTACAATGTAAAACTCGGGCCCCGTTTGGTTCATTGAAAATCAGAGGAAGGAAATGGAAAATCAGATTTTCGGCTCGCGGCGGCATTTGGTTCTTCATTTTCCCAAGAAAATAATTTCCGGCGGCGGCAGATTTTCCTTTAAACACGGGAAAATTGCTTCCCACCAATTTTGGTGGGAACCCATTTTCCAGCAAACTCAGAAAATGTTGAAGACAAATTTACCCCCTCACCTTTCAGTAGATGAAGACGGCCCCTCACCTTTCCCAACAACACAATACCCGAATCGTTCGATGCAATCATAAATGAAGAACCCAAATTTGAACATATGGGATGCGAATGAAACCTGACAGTAGCGGTGACAGCGATGGCAGCGGTGTCCACGGCAACAATGTCCAACACGCACGCAAAACTTCCGAGGTTTGATTTGGGGATGAAGGATATGACGGAGGTGGAAGAATAATGAGCAGCAAGCAAGAAGAAGAACAACTTTTTTTTGCCTCATTTTCGGTGAAATTAAGTCAAACGACCTTCGTTCTGTTGCTCCCTCCACCATTTTGATTCACTCAGTCAAATTCAGTTCAAAAAATTAGAGTCATTCTCGAGAATGCCCACGACATTCTCAAGAGAATGCCCATGGCATTCTCCAGAATGCCATGGGCATTATGCCGAGAGAATGCCTATAAAACGCGTCGGCCAGGCTTCAATTCTCATTTATAAAATGTGTCAAACCCTATTTCCATTTCCCAGAATCACACACCCACAAGTCCACTTCCTCTCTACAAGTCGTCGAGGCTTCCCTCTCGTCATTTTCTTTTGCCTTCTTCGTCAAAATCGTCATATTGCCTTCTTTAAATTTTGCCTTCTTCGTCAAACTCGTCATATTGCCATTGTCTTTCACCTCATCTCATTCTCTCATCATCGTCAACTAAACCTCTCAGATTATCGACATATCTCCGACACCCATTTGCATATTGTACTGTGCTCGCGTGGTTGGTTTTGTGTGGTATAAAAAAAATATTTTCTCTTAAGGGTAAAATGGTATTTTCCCTCATTTTCCTACCTTATTTTCTTTCAACCAAACAAAAATTTTCTTATCAACCCATTTTCTTTTCCAGTGCCAACCAAACGCATCGAGGTAAAATATTTTCCATTCCATTCCATTCCCATCTTTTCTGTGATCCAAACAGGGCCTCAGTTTTCAATTTTCACTTTTCACCCAATCAACGTCAGCTTCTAGAATACAACATTTTGCGCATGGCCAAAACCCAAGTTATTGGTATCTACCAAAGACTTGAACTCATTTTACGTTTAGAATCGGCGGAATATTTTTTTTCATACACAAAAAAATTTAAATTTCATTGTCCAAATAAATTTTGAATGATTTGATCATTTGAATCTAGGGTAACAAGAGGAAGAGCTATGACTCAAGTTTTACCAAGTGAGTTGCCCTACCCCTTATTCATCTCTCTCAGTAAGAGCTTTAGGAGTTTCAGTGAAACCAACCACAATCCCTTTATTGATTAACATCTTAGTTGATTTCATAAAACCCTTATCGCTTAGATTTTGACCTTTCGAAAATATATCAGCTTATGGATTATCTGATTGGCTGTTAATCAAAATAGTAATTCTATATTTTGTAAAAAGATGTTGAGAATAAAAAAGCATATGTCCTATAATATGTAGCTTGCCTTTGTTTTAGGAGGCTAGATTTGTATACCACATTACCACCTAAAAGGTAAAAACTTAAACAAGTTCCCCTTTTCCCACTGGCTAAGAGAGGGTTGACTCTTTCATGATCATATCCATATTACTCCTTTCCATCCTAAATATAAGCTAAAGATGATTTTTTTTTTAGAAATATTAAGGAAGTTAATCAAATTACTTAAAGGATTTAAATTTATCATTTTTTTCAAATTATTTTTCTTAACTTATAAACTAATATATAATATATAGTACTCAATATATGATATCATTAAGTAACTTATTTAAATTTTTTAATCTCTTAAAAAAAAGTTCACCCTATCTTATGTTCAAGACCGGAGAGAGTAAACCTATATTTATTTCGATCAATCCATCTTGTAAATTAGTTTTATGAATATATGTGAATGTTTCAGAGAATATATGTGAAAATAATAGTCACAACCTTTTGTTTGTGGTTCTTCCGAAAGAGGAATCTCTCATTTTCCATCTCCATTTCCATCATATTTTTTCCTCTTTTCTTCATAATTATAAAATCAACGTTTGAATAGTTCAGATTTAGTTTCATACAATTTTTTTTATTGTGTGTATATATATGTGTGTGCGTGTAATATTACATTATTCATATCAAAATTTTTCAATTTGAATTTAATTAATTATTTATTTTCATAATTTAAAATTTGGATAATTATTTTATAAAAGATGAAATCTAAATAATTTAAATGTTAATCTAACAATTATAATAAATACATATATATATATAAAGGGAGAAGAAGAAAAGGATGAGGATGAGGAGGGAAAATGAGAGATTTCTCTCCCTTTCCAATCAACCTTATGCTCCAGTTTAGTGGTATACATTATTCAAATTGGAAATCTATGGTTGATAAAGTTCAAATCAAAACTACTTAAATATTGGCACAGCAAAGATGCTAAGGAATTTTTTATCAATATAAGTCTTCTGGGTTATATTCTCTGTTAAGCGTGTTTCTCCTCATCCCTCCTTATCCCTCATTAGCTATAATTATACACATTTTTTTAGTACTAATCAATCCATATCTTTTTAGTATTTGTCACATATCTTGAAGTAATTTTTTAATACCAGTCAATATTCTAAAATATTTTTCAAGATCATGAAGTATTTTTTTAGTATCGATCGAGAATTCTAAAATATATTTTCAATACCGTCGATATCACAAAAAAAAAATTCAAGATCCTAAAATAATTTCTCAAGATCATCAAGTATTTTTTTTAGTTTCACTCAGTATCTTGAAGTATTTTTTTTATACCAGTCAGCACAGTGAAATATTTTTTCAAGATCCTAAATCTTAGGATCTTGAAAAACTATTTAATCTTGACTAATATTAAAAAGTACTTTAGGATGAAAAAGATCAAGATTAATTTAGATGAGGAGGAATGATGAGAATGTAAGATAATGAGAGGATTGAATTCCAAGTCTTCCTGCGAGAGAAGATGACTTTTCCAACCAGTCAGACATTTATGAATTTTCTCCATTGTCTCTTCATACTTCCTCTTGTCTGAATTAGGGTCGTCATTCGTCAATGCATGTCCTCAGTCTAGAATAAAATCTAACACCAAGTATATCCGCCAATTTTGTTTTCATTCAATATGGGACAGACAGGTTAAAAACAATACTCAATTTCTGATCATTTATATGTTGGCCTGAGATTTGAGAATATCGTTTCATAATGGCTCGGACAATTTGAGAATCCTCCTCTGTGACCCTACAAAATCAAAGGGTATCATCACCATACATCAAGTCCATAAGAGGCTCAGCCTGTCGAGCAACACAAAAGCCCGACCACCAATGGAAATTTTCCACTTGATGAATCATACATGATAATATGCAATGTGTCTGAGGTCTTGAGAAGGAGTCAAGGACTTTCAGGGGAGCCATTAATCATCACTTGGTAATGAGATCATTCAGAATCTCCTTTAACCGATTACACAGAACTTTGGAAACCCTCTTATTTACTAAATGATGTTTATACTATGTTACAGAACTTCGTAAGTTATTCAATTACTGCATAAATACAAAATTGCCTGTTTGTTGGAAAAAAAGGGTGCTTACATGATTCGTGGGACTACTTTGAAGAAGCTCCAAATTTTATCTCATGAGATTTTTTTTTATTTTGGCATTCCTCATACGTGTCCTTTCATATATATCATCTTGTTCTTCTTTTAATGTCATCATTTGTGTCCATCCCTTGTAGTATTTTGTATTGGTTTCAAGTTTATATACCCAGCAAAACTCTTGAGTACATCACATAATGGCCTTGTTTATTACATTTGATCCTTTTTGAAGTTTTGTCACCATGTTTCTTTTCTCCTTTAATCTCACATGCTATTTTCCATTTTTTAAGGATTCTTCTCTCCCTTTTTTCTAGCAAAAATGTGCAGATAACTTCAGCTTCTCCAATCTTGTTGTAAGAACCATACTCATAAAATTCCCATCATATTAATTAATGAAAGGTTGCTATCTGATGTCATTTGTAATCTCATATCATTAACCTCTTTAAGCCCTAACAAACATAGTCAAAAAACAAAACCAAGACATAATACTATCATGCATAGTTCTTAACGTAAGATATAGTTACACTACATACAAACTAAATCAACCTATTGAAGCCTTAAAAGTTAGACTCCAACCTATTTCATTGCAGCTTGGACAAGCGCTTATGGATGAAATCCTTGACTTGGGAAGTTAGTTTTGAAGCTTCGGGCAATTCTGGAAATACATAAAATGCATGGATACTATCTGGATACTCCATTAATTCTGCCTCTTTCCCGGCTTTCTTTAACCACTCATAGTACCTCCTCTGCCAGTCCTGTAATGGGTCAAAACCACCCACGAACACTATCGTGTCCGGATAATCCATACCCGATATATCCACCGCGTTCGGCCCGCTCACGTTAACTGCTTCGTGGTCTCGGTTCGACCCCTCCGGCAACAACACCTTCCATATCCAATCTGTCCTCTCCACCGAAATCAACGGCACGTTCACAAGTCGGATCTCCGATTCGGTCCTCTCCTCTCCTCCGAAAAACGGCTGGATCGAAATCTGGCCGATCACCCGAACATTTTGGAGCCTACTCTGGCAAACCTGAATAGCCACATTATGGGCTAAGTTCGCCCCGGCACTATCACCCGCCAAAAAACACTTCGATAGATCAGCATTATGAGGTAAAGCGTCGTCGTTTTGGTCGATGAACTTGAGAACATCAAAACCGTCGTCGTATTGAGCAGGATACCGATGCTCCGGGATAAGGCGGTAATTCACAGAGATGACAAAAGCGGAAAACTTCCTTGCAAAGTTTCTGCAAACGGCGTCGTATGAGAAGGAAGCCGCTGAAAGGTAAGTGAAGCCACCGCCGTGAAAGAAAACAATGACGGGAAGAGAAGAAGAATTGGTGGTTGTGGGTGTGAAAAGTCTGAACCAGAGGTTACGATTGGGGTCGACGATAACGTCGGAAGTTTTAACACCTTTGATGGGTTGTGGATTCGGGCTGGTCTTGCGGTCGAGGAAGTTCATGACACGGCGATTGAGGGTGCCGTCGGGACCGCGAAGGGCGTCGGTGACAGCGGAGGCCAAGAGAAGAGAGAGGCGGGTCTTCCATGGAAGAAGGGGTTTGGAGTTGGAGGTTAGTGAAGCCATGAGAGACCGTTTGGAGGAGGAGGAGAGGGAAGAAACAGAAGCAGAGAAAGAGATCAATGTGGTTGAGAATGAGGTCAGAACCCAGAAATAAAAAATGAGGCTACAGGGCATTCAGACCCGTCCGCGTTGTTTAGAAGAAGCTTGTCCATTGGTACCGTGTCTTTGTTTTTTTGGCAAATTTTCGGGGAATTCACCGACTCTCACCTTCAGTGAATCAACCGTTTTCCACAATTGTATGTGATGTTAAAAATTTTAATAAATAAATAAACAAACTCATAAATTATTAATGATTGATTAATATTAAAAGAAAATTTATACCAAAATACTAATTATAAGGAGTTGATCACACTATATAAATTTCATGACATGGATTTATATACTTATATTTATCAATTACTCCCTTTTATTTTATTATTTGTATACTAATCAACAATTTTACTAGTACTATTTAAATACATAAAAGCCAATATAGAATTAGCCTAGGAGTGTAAAGTCTCATAAAATTCCTATAGATCTCAAACTCGAGTTACAAAAGAGTTACATGTATTAGAAGGAACAGTCATAAAACGGACGATAATATGGGAAAATCTTATTAAAAACCTTTTAAAATATCTAAATCGTAAATTAAGCTTCCAAATTTAACAAATTATAAATCAGGTCATATGACCCAAATTTGGATTTAAAAATTCAGTCAATTTACCTTTGTGCCACTGAGTTATTAAAAAAGAAAACTCTCAGACACATTGATCTTTTTTTTATAACAATTAAATCTAAGAACGGAGAGAAAAGAAACATAAGCAAGCTAAGTAGATTCTTCACAAGACAAAATCTGAAGCCTTGGTGCGAGGAAATCAAGGAGCCTTCTTTGCAAGGGAATCTGCAGACCCATTATCTTCTCGACTAATATTTGTATTCCCATTTCCATTGAAACAGATTTTGTAATTCCAAAATAAAATTAACATTTTCATACAAGTCGAAATTCACAGGGTTACTAGGTCCAATAACCTCTAATGAATCAAGAAGGGTTTTACATTCCAAAAGCCTCAATCCCTAACCCCACGGAGACCAATGACACATCCATAACCTAGCCATCAAGCTGTTGTCGTTTTCAAGTTCGTCTTCAAGATCGATCCATTACCCAGATAAACCACTTCTCAGAAACTATTCTCCTAAATGTTATTCCTTGAAAGTCTCTGCCTCTTTCGACTTATTGAAACCAGGTGATAAATTTTGAAAGCATTGTACCTAGTGAAGCCACATCCTAAGAATTGCTGGACTTCTTATTTGGGGGTTTGCTTTCACATCGTGATTGGGACTGCCGTGATCGTAACTCAAGTTGGGAATGACACTGTTGGTGTTGTTCCAAAATCGATAATCCTTAGTGAATCAGAGATCCCAATAGAACTTGAAGAAGAGAGGAGATGGACGGAGGATGAGAGGAAGATTAAAAAAAAAAGGGAAAATTTCATTTAAATAACAAATGAATTTGTGAAACCCCAGAAGTCCTTCGAATTTGTAGAAAAACTTAGAGGTGACGGAGAGGAGCAGAGGACATATGGGTAAACTCACTCAATCCTAAAATTATGAATTGGGTTTTATGACTTGATTTATAATATATTAAATTTAGCAGAAGATATATGGGTAAACTCACTCAATCCTAAAATTATGAATTGGGTTTTATGACATAACTTAGGATTTAGATATTTTAAAAGGCTTTCAATGGGATTTTCCCTAATAATAAATTTAAAAAAGCATGTTATGGAAGCATTGGGCCCCCACTACATAAAGAGAATATCATTACAGCGGGCCTCAAAACAGTACATGTACATAGACAAAACAAAACAGTGGTACTATCATTACAGCGGGCCTCCAAACAGTACATAGACAGACAAAACAAAACAGTAGTACTCCTTTTAGCAAAAAAAAAACAGTAGTACTCCTAAACCATGAGGCCTAATACAATGGTATTTTACTGAATTCGTTAAGTATTTAGTCAAAGGTTTGATCTTTGACGATGTGTATAAAGAGGAAGGTCTCGTAGCCAGCACCAAAACCCCTTCAAGAAGTCTAAGGTGTGAGGGGATTGATCATTACTACCGGCGATAGATACCTTAGGCAAAAAAAAAAAAAAAAAAAAAAACAGTAGTGCTCCTCCAATTCATAAGATAAGACTTAATTGATTTTTTTTACATGTTAAGACAGTTAAATAAGTTAGTTAATAATAACATGTTTTGTGTATTTGGTACAAAAATAAATATAAATACTTTAAAGTAATTTATTTAATTTTCTTAATCTCTCTAAAAAAATCAACCAAGTCTTATAAAAACCACAAGTTTGGATTAATAAGGTCCATATGCAAATCAGCGTATTAAATGCAAGCCTTTGTGGTAGCTGGCTGGCAAAACCCCAGAGCAAGAGTCGATTTAGTAAAGACCCAGCTATTGTTGTCAACTTCAACTTAACCCCACTTAAACTTTTTTATATGAAAAAAAAAAAAAAAAAAAAAAAAAAAAGCTCTCAACTTGCCCAGCCTTCCATGATGTTGTAAGCAAAGCAAAGTACCTGAGTGGAGATTAGAAAAGCTTGGTTGTTAATTACTCCTACTAATATTTAATATATGACATATTTATCTACTTCAAATAGATTAAGTTCTCTCACCAGTCCTTAATACTCTCTCGGTCCTCAATATAAACTATATTTACCTAATTTGATTATATTAAAGAGGTTGATTGAGTTAGTTAGAATGACATGTATTTCGTAAAATATCATAGTTATATTTCTTAATTCCCCCTTCCCTCTCCTAAATTATTGTTAATGGAACATCAATATAGGTAAATTAGGAAATAATTGACAAATGTGAAAACTATATCCTATATTTAGGACTAAGAATAACTTCTCAAATATGTCTTATATTAAGGACTGGGGAGAGAAAGTTAGTTAATAGAACATTTTGTCTAAAACACCTTTATTATCTTTTTTAATTCTCTATATATCTCTCTTACTTGATTATTGTTGAAGAAGTATCAATGAGGGTAGATCAAAAAATATAAAAAATAAACCTTATATTTAGGATCACGATCAACTCTCTAATTAATCCCACATTAAGGACAGGAGGAGCATACAAATCATCCAAATGAGGCAAAAAGCAAAGTGCATGAGGTGAGGTGAGAATATGTAGAGGCAAAATGGGCTTTAGGAGAAAGAGATGTGCAATTAGACCATAAGAGTTCAAGATTAATGAATAAAGCCCAGCTTTTTATGGGTTGGATTGTGAGAGCTTAATATCTACATAATATCATGAAGCGAACTTATTGAGAGGGCTTTAACCTTAATGCTTCCGACCTGATAGAAATTAGGCCCAATTCCAAAGTAACTTGGGATACTCCGGGTTCATACCAAAAAATATATACATAATGATTTTAGAATAATTATAAAAGCATCTATAACAATTTACCGCAATGAAGTATTTAAATTAGATTTGAATCTATGTTATTTAAGTATGCATTTGATAAATTTATATTTATAATATTAAAATATTACTTTGGTCCTAATTATTAGAGCGGGTTGGAAGATTAGTCTTGATTTTAAATATAAAACCTTAATCATGTATTTTATGTCTAAAAGTTATCATTTTTCTCCTACCTAATTTACTGTTGCTAAGAGCCAAATGTTTTGGCATTCCGACTGGGCTGAGTGGCTAAGGGACAATTGGATGTGTGGAGAACAAGTATTTGGTGGATACGTTGGCATGATTGTTTCCTTGTCTCTTTTTGGTTCATTTGGACATGGAGGAATGCTTCCATCTATAACCCGCAAGACGTAAGGGACACATACAGCTCTAAGATCCTTATTGAATTTTTGGGAGATACTACATTAACAGGTGCAAATAGTGTATTTAGACGTACAAGAAGGAGTCTCCATACTGTTTGGTGGACTTTCCCTAAAGTTTTGTTTATGAAATTGAATACTGATGGGGCATCAAAAAGCTCTCAACAGGTGGCGGCTTGTGGTGGTTTGCTCAGGGACTACTCTGGTGGTGGACTTGCTTGAAGGCTTGGGGTATGTTTGGCGATGACAGCTGAATTATGGGGGGTGCTAACAGGTCTAGAATTCGCATGGGAGGGAGGTTGGAAGCATGTAGTGGTTGAAAGAGACTGTCAAACAATCATTGTTTTACTTTCTAAAAAAGGTATTGTAGCTCGTGAGTCCCATTTGGTGTCTTAGATACGAGCTTTTTCTCAATGTCAATGGTGTATACGGTTCTGTCATATTTGGCGGGAAGGAAACAAGTGTGATTGGTTGGCTAATTATGTATTGGCTCACGTGGAATCACGTGATGGAAGGCATTTCTTGGATCCACCTATTGGTCTCCACACATTTCTATTTGTAGATCTGACAGGAGTTGCACACACAAGGCGTTATCTGGGTACTTAGGTTTTTTGGTTTTCCTTTCGTTTTTGTTTTCACTGTATCAAAAAAAAAAATTAAACCTATATATAATATAGGGAAAATTCCATTTAAATACCACCTAAATTTGCAAAACCCCCGGAGGACCTCCGAATTTGTAAAAAGACTCGAGAGGTGATAAGGACTTTTGTGGGTTATGCAATTTCGTGGGAAAAGACCGACGCCCTTCTATCTTCT
Organism: Acacia acuminata; assembly: GCA_019022655.1. NCBI lineage: Eukaryota > Viridiplantae > Streptophyta > Magnoliopsida > Fabales > Fabaceae > Acacia > Acacia acuminata. The sequence continues at coordinate 149,340 of JAFJYI010000179.1, read as the reverse complement.
CTCTTTCCTCTCTCCCCTATATCGGAACCGGCCTCCCTACCCCGAAACCCGGATCCGCCGTGACTACACCGCCCTCTACCTGCACCATCGATGTCGACGCCAACGCCGCACCCACCGCCACCTACACCACACCCACCGGCATCGGTGAAAAAGAAAAAAAAAACGAAACACACGAATGAAAAACGAACGACAACGAGAAATGAACAGTAAAAATTTGTTTGTCGATCTGGAAGAAATTAGAAGAAGAAGACGTGAGTGAAAGTGAAGGAAGAAGAAGGAAGGAAGGAAGGAGGAAGGAAGAAGAGAGGAAAAGAGAGAGAAAAAAATTGCACACTCACTCAAGTGTGCAAAGTGCACACTGGAAGTGTCCACTTCCAGTGTGAACTTCACACTCCAGTGAGTAAAAAATGGCCAATGGTAAATGGCGTTTGTGGAATGGTTAAAGTCTCATTTTTTTGTTATCCTTAACAGAGTAAAAAATGGCACCCTAGGAAAACAATGGTAATTAGGTAAATGGCGTTTGTGGAATGGTAAAACTGTCAATGGTAAATGGCAATTTTTTCCTCTCTTCTTCCTTCTTCCTCCTTCCTTCCTTCCTTCACTTTCACTCACGTCTTCTTCTTCTAATTTCTTCCAGATCGACAAAAAAAATTTACTTGTTCATTTCTTGTTGTCGTTCATTTTTCGTTCATGTGTTTCGTTTTTTCGTTTTCACCGATGCCGGTGGGTGTGGTGTAGGTGGCGGTGGGTGCGGCGTTGGCGTCGACGTCGATGGTGCGGTAGAGGACGGTGCGATCACGTGGATCTGTTCGGGGGAGGTCAGCCGACAGGGAGAGAGGAAAGAGAGGAGATAGAAGGGCGGTCAGTCTTTTTCCCCACGAAATTGCATAACCCACAAAATCCTTATCACCTCTCGCCTCTTTTTACAAATTCGGAGGTCCTCCGGGGGTTTTGCAAATTCAGGTAGTATTTAAATGGAATTTTCCCTATAATATAATTCTATACAAAGGTATTTTAGAGAGATTAGGTCAAATTTATTATAATTAATTAATTTATCTAACTTCCTTATTATACTTAGGTTAAAGTATACTTTTAGTCTTTTAAATTTTATATGAGGTATATTTTTAGTCCCTTAAATTTATAAAGTATACTTTTAGTCCGATATTTCTAACATCATTAATATTGCTAACGAAAAATGTTGACATAACAAACTTAAATGATGACTGTGTAGCTAACAGAATATATTTAAGTTTTAATGTTTTCATATATATGTTTAGATTCTTAAACAAAAATAAACCGACAAATGGTAGCGAATGAAATTGAGATTTTGATCATTAAACTAGTATTTTTGTAATACTATCGAGATATTGATATTGACTGCTTCATTAGATTTTTTAGATATTTTTTAATTTACATATATGTTAAATTTTAAATCAATAGCATTTAATTACACAGTCATCACTTGAGTTTACTGAGTCAACGTTTTCTGTTAGCAAAATTAACGATGTTAGAATTATAATAGCAAGAGTATGATTTATAAAGTTAAAAGACTAAAATGATGTCCTATGTAAACTTAAAGGACTAAGATATACTTTAGCCTTACACTTAAATTAGTTAAATACTTGTCATGTTAGAGACTATAAAAGTATCTAGATCTATTGAAATGTTTAATTAAATATAAATATACAAAAATTAGAGGTTTTTTTTCCATAAATATTCCCAAGTACATCATATTTCAAAAAAGGACAGAAATTGTGTCCATATGCTTATATCTTGTAGGTCTAATGCTACAATCAAATCTTAGCACATGGACTTTTTTTAATAACAAAAATTCACATTGAGAAATTTTTAAAATTATGTTGAACTATTGTAAATAATAAAAATTACACATGAAAAAATTTAATGGAAAATTTGGACCTAAATTTGTCCTTTAAAATTTCAACAAGTAGTGTATAAAGAGTTAATACGATAGTAAACTTTTTAATTAAAATTTTAAAAGAGTTGAATAAATTAGGATTTTAATTTCTTATCATGCCTAATTTAGGCACGCTCTAGTTATAAAATGGTAGAGTAATATTTATGTTCGGATATTTTTATTCTGGTTTGTTAGCTCTAGACTTGTTCATTCCCAAGATTCAACTCTTAGCCATGTATATATTTAGAAACAAAAACCAAATTCACAAGTAAAAATAGCGATATGGGTTAAACACACAAATCAACAAAAGACCAGCTCATTTTGAATAATTTACATTATTGAGTTATTTAAAACGGTATTTTTTATAAACAAGTTTTTTTTTTTTTGTTATTAGCTTGTAGATAAAATAATTCAAACTCTGGTTTTTGTTAAATTCACAAAAAATGCAGTTTTTTTTTTTAATTCGTTAAAGGGTGAAAAAAAGTAAACTGCATTTGAAAATAATTATAACATAATTCCCCTTAACATGAGACGGTTGCCTACTCATTTTTTTCGGTTGAGATTGCTCAAAATGTAGTTAAATCTAAAGTTGTCAAACTCATGAGTTTAAGCAAATTATTGATAATGGTATAAACTCATATTATGAACTTGAATTATAAACTTGTAAGAGTTTACTTTTATAATTAAATAGATAATTATAGTATATTATTAAATAATTAAAATATAAAAAATGACAAAAAAATGGATCTAAATATATTTTAACAAAAGACATCCAAGAAAGAAAAATATTTAAATCCAAATAATTGAAATTAAATACATCAACATTCATAATGTATCATGCTTAACAAAAGAATTTATATAAAATTCATTTACGACGTCATTGAGTATAATTAAATAGATAAAATTAATAAAAATTTAAGAGTAAATGAACATGATTTTATAAATTAGAAACATAAAAAATGATAAACACGATCTATAAACTCATGAGTTTATATAAATTTACGACTAATATGAGTTTACCACTAACCCAAATCAATTTTATAAGGTAAAAAACACGAAACGTCAACTTGTTGTATAACGATGATTGAACCTAAACCCAGAAATAATAAATGAGGCTGTGGCACATTGAGTTTCCCTATACGCTTTGTTTAGAAGCTTACACACAGACACACATTAATTTATTCTTTTTATTTAAATCAGATATTTTCCTTGATTGTAGGGAATATAGAATTTTTTTTTTTTTTTTTGAACAAAAGGGAATATAGAATACATTCTATAATTGGTAACTTATGAATAAGATAAGTTATTTAAAATATTTAATTGTATTTTATATTGATGAGTTGTATTCTTCAATTAAGATTTGAAGGTTGTGTAGAATAAAAGGCAAGCATAAAATATAACTTGCATAAATCTTAGGGTCATAATTTTGGACAATAAGCAAAGAATAAATCCAAGACATAATATAAAGTAGAGCTCTAAATAGTTGTTTTAACCAAACTCACAGTAAAAACGTAAAGTTGGATTGTAAACTTTGATAATAAATTCATAAGAATTTATTTTTATTAATAAATTTTTATTGAAAATCTATAATTAAATAGTTAAAATATAAAATGAAAATAATTTGATTTAAATATATTTTAAATATAAATAATTAAAATTAAATATATTAAAAACATGATGGTTTATAACACAGAGTTGGTCAAGATGTATATGGTCCCACTGAATCTCTTTCAGCCTCAAGCATCACAACAAACCTAAAAAGATGCTCGGTGGGACCATGTTTGACATTGAGAGCCATGAAATGTTAAACTCGAACCAAATTCATGACAGTTTGGCCACGCGCCTGTTGATGAAATCCTTGACTTGGGACGATAGCTGTGAAGCTTCGGGCAATTCTGGAAATATATAAAAAGCATGAACACTGTTTGGATACTCCATTAATTCTACCTCTTTCCCGGACCTCTTTAACCACTCATAGTACCTCTTCTGCCAGTCCTGTAACGGGTCAAAACCACCCACGAACAATATCGTAGCCGGATAATCCATACCCGATATATCCACAGCATTCGGCCCGCTCACGTTAACTGCTTCGTGGTCTCGGTTCGACCCCTCCGGCAGAAACACCTTCCATATCCAATCGGTCCTCTCCACCGAAACCAACGGTGCGTCCACAAGTCGGATCTCTGATTCGGTCCTCTCCTCTCCTCCGAAAAACGGCTGGATCGAAATCTGGCCGATGACCCGAACATTCTGAAGCCTGCTCCGACAAACCCGAACTGCGACGTTATGGGCCAAGTTCGCCCCGGCACTATCACCGGCCAGAAAACACTTAGACAGATCAGCGATATCGGGTAAAGCATCGCCGTTTTGGTCGATGAACTGGAGGACGTCAAATCCGTCGTCGTATTGAGCAGGATACCGATGCTCCGGGATCAGACGGTAATTCACAGAGACGACAATAGCGGAAAACTTCCTTGCAAAGTTTCTGCAAACGGCGTCGTATGCGAAGGAAGCCGCTGAAAGGTACGTGAAGCCACCGCCGTGAAAGAAAAAAATAACGGGAAGAGAAGAAGAATTGGTGGTTGTGGGTGTGAAAAGTCTAAACCACAAGTTACGATCGGGATCGATGGTAACGTCGGAAGTTTTAACACCTTTGATGGGTTTTGGATTCGGGCTGGTTTTGCGGTCGAGGAAGTTCATGACACGGCGGTTGAGGGTGCCGTCAGGACGGCGAACAGCGTCGGTGACAGCGGAGAGAAAGGAGAGAGAGATGCGAGTCCTCCATGGAAGAAGGGGCTTGGAGTTGGAGGTTGAAGAAGACATGGGAATAGCGTTGGTTCAGGCGGAAGAGAGTGGAGAAAAAGTAGCTAAACAGACCTTTAAAAAAGGTTGAAGAGATTTTTCTGTTGAGGAGGTAGCTCAAAATTTGGTTAAGCTGTTGAACATTAACTATACACTTCTTTTTTTTTTTTTTTTTTTTTGCCAGTTACTTTTAAGTAGCCAGTTACGTTTAAATAGTATGAAATAAGCAAATTATTTTTGTTGAGGAGCAATAATACTTAAAATTACTATTCCAAATTTTAACTATTTTTCTTCTTGGTTTTTTTTCAAAGAAATATAATTAGTAAATTGCAACCATTAAAGTTCTAATCTATCAAATAAATATTATCAACATTAATATCTAAATAATACAAATCATCCAACAAATAAACACATTCAATAATTCGTAATAAAAAACAAACCATGGTCCATAATTGCCTCACATAAAATGTAAGAAGCATTAAACTAAGCAACATTAAATAACTCACATAAAATATAAAAGCATACTACTATCATTGTCAATTGTCACCTTCTTCATCATTATCATCAATTTCATAGATATTTGATTTGTGTTTCACTTTGAGCAGAAGGGTTTGTTTCACTCTTTGACTTTTTTTTTTTTTTAAAAAAAAATGAAAATGCTTCTGATAACCTAACGGGCCGGCCTACGATCGTCCGAGGCCCTTACAGTGGCCTGCTGCAGGCCAATTTCAAATTTCGGGAGCCTATTTTTCAAGCCCGAAAGCCCTACGGGGCTAGGGCCCTCGCCGGCCGGCCGACGATGGGCGGCCCGATTTCCCGCTCTACTTTTAAGTAGTATGAAAGCAAATTATTATTGTTGAGGAGCAACAATATGAATGAACTAATAAAATATAGGATATGATATTGTCACTATCAATTTTATGTCACTACCAAGTCACTACCACTTTTTTACCGTTAGATCAGAATCTTATCTACCTTTATCATTTTTTTCTCCTATTGAGATTCTGATCTAACGGTAAAAAAAAAAGGTAGTGATTTGGTAAATAAAATTGGTAATGACAATATCCTATCTTATAAAATATTGACAAATTATATTTATTTAAAATCAATATCAATTCCCCAATCCCTCATATTGAGGACATGAGGACTATGAAACCAAATTATGACCAATAAAAAATTTCAAGGTTGGGTCAGAGATTATGGAATGTTATTTGTCTTTATTAAGAAAATTTTGTAAGATAGTCATAGGAAATAAATTAAGAAAAGACCTTGATTTCAAATTTTAAAAAAATTAATTGATATCTAAAGCTTTATTACAACTCAATTTCTTTTAAATTTACAAGAATATTTTTTTCCCCAAAATCATCAAAATATTCTAATTTATTTTTTATTGAACCTCAAAATAGAAATCTTACAGTATTACCTAAAATATATATTTCACCTAAAAAAAAAAAGATCTTAATGTGGCAAGATTATCACTTTGGCATATAGTCTAATGTCGGTACATTAAATGGTCAATGGAGTAGGTATGGGGCAGTTGGACGTTGCAGGGTTTGAAAGAGACTGAGAGACTGTTGTTGGCTACTTGGTTGATTTTGCATTGGCAAAAAAAAAAACTTGGTTGATTTTGGTTATTATGATCAAAGGAGGAGAAAATTCCAGTTAATTAATTTTTTTCTTAAACAAAACAAAAAATATCTTTTTGACCTGTCAAAATAAAAAGGATTAAGAAAAGACAAAAATTCTTCTCAGTTGGTGATTGTGACCCATAACTGGAGGTAGGCTTATGGGATATTATTTAGGTTGATATGAGTGACAAGCGGTTTGTGTTGTTTAAATAAGGTCTTGAGTTTAAGTCTTATAAATACAAAAAAACCTCGTTGGGGGACTCACTTATTATAGCCAGATGCGCATCACGGGTGGAATCTGGATTATTCAGAACAAAGCTCTGGATATCGGATGAGCAACAAAAAAAATAAAAATAAAACTATATTACTTTAATCCTATTTATAAGTCTATATTGACAAAAAATTTATGTCTTTATTATAAGTCTAGTTTCATCATAATAAATGTATTTTTTTTACAACTTTGATCCTATTAATTGCAATACTAAAAAAGAATTTATTTATATTGACTCTTGGAACCAATAATAAATTAATGTAAAATAGAAATTTAGCCATAATTAATTAGTTAATCGGAACCACTTTTGAGGTTCCACAAATGTCTATTCATATAAATCGTCACACAACTCATCTCATATACTTAATTATAATTATAAAAAAAACTATTTTAAAATGTTCCTCATCTATCGTGTAAACAAGCACTAAGGGATTGTTTGTTACATAGAAGATTAGAGAATGAAAGGGAAGATCTCAAAGTTTTCATAGATTTTGGGTGTTTGGTAAACGGAAGATCCAGTCAGTATCTTTAGGTGAGTGCTCATCTTCCCTTATTTGAAGGAAGATGCTTTCCATCCGAAAATAGAAGGAAAGCTGCGATCTTCCTAGGAAAGTGTTTTTTTCTTTCTAAAATTGGTCTTGGTTCTTCTTTTTCCCACTTAACCAACACTAATTCTTTATATCAAACATCTCATTTTCCCTCAACTTAAGTTCTATTTCCTAATATACCAAACGGCTTTTTTAAAATTCCCTCTCAATCTTCCTTTCCATTCTTTTCCCTTCTTTAAATTCCTTTCTTTCGGGCCTAACTTTATATTTGGACTTATAAATAGACAGCTGGTATGCTTCTGGTAAGGTGACGTCATCATACTTCATTGTTGAGAGAGAATATCAAGAAAAGGGGATATACGTTACAGCTGGCGAACACCTCGTGTGGATGGGGTAGATTGGACGTGGACAAGACAACTGATGTCACGAAGCCCCCACTCAAAATAAAAGTTATTACTCAATTAGTTGATTTGACATAAATTTATTTAAAGAATAAATTAAAAAAATTAAAAATACTTATACTAAATTTCTTATATTCATTTTATTAAGTTTTCTAATTACATGTGTTCTATTTTTAAATTATTTTTATTTAAATATAAACTCATGAAAAAATATGAAAACGTATAATTGGAGAATCTGACGTAATAAATGTAATAAATTTGATATAAGTAGTATCTTTTAGAATATTTAAATTTAAATAAAAATTTAAAACTAATGCTAAAATTATTTTAAAATAGAAGTCAAATGGGCTTTAAAGTGCTTTGTTAAAAAAAAAAAACGATCTTAAAAAATGCCAAATCATGCCTAAAACACCCTTTTAAGTTTAACCGTGGCTTTATGTGGGGGGCTAGGGGTGGCCCCCTAATATTATAGAATTAACCCAAAAGTTTTGGAATTTATATTTCAGATTCATAAAACTTTCATTTTTTTAAAGTTTAGTCCCCATTACGAGTTTGAAAGAGGGACTAAAATAAAAATATTAAAAAATTTATAGGACTGAATGTAATTTCATAAACACATGAGTTATTGTCTGTAATTTTTGCCCCCTAATTTTGATTCCTGGTTCTGTCCCTGCCAACTCTACTGCTAATCCAAACACAATATGGAGATCCCATTCTAGAAGAAGAGAAAGTGAAAAAAAGCTTCACAAAAAATATTACTCCGTAGTTTTTAACCTAACATGGCAATAAAATTCGGGTTCACATATAAAATTCTGAAGCATCCTTGTAGATCTCAAATTATGTTGGGATGCCAAATCAATGTCTATTGCGATTTTTTCCAAGTAATTAATCTCATCGCTATTGAACATGATATAGATTTGTATTGCCTCTTTTACAAAAAGAGTCAAAGCCAAAACATATATATCATGTGATTTCTTTATTGATGGATGTTTGCGAAGAAATAACAACAACAAAAATGATAATTAAATTGAAGTCCCAACTCAGTACCTTTGTAACCATTTTAAGTTTGGAGACATGTTTTGTTGTTCATGAATCCTCTAAAATCTAATTCACCTATACATTTTGAATTAAATAAAAAAGAAAAAGAAAGAAGTCACAACTCCCAAGGCCTATGTGGGGGTGTGTGCTAAGTAGGGATGTCCAAAAAACCCAAAGTTTAGGTGGCTCGGCCCCGTCCGAGACCATTCACCCGACGGTCCGTCCGGCAGTGCGGGCCGGACGACTTCGGTCCAAGGATTCAGATCCTATGGACTGGTCCAATTTGGCCCGAAAATATTTTTTAATTTTTTTTTAAAAAAAATTGCTACCTATATTTTATATTGTATTCTTGTTCAATGACATGTTGTTGGAGATTATTATGGGTTTAGGATTGATTTAAGATATTTGCATGTTTATTTATTGTCTCCACGGTGGTTCATTGATTTAATTATTGTTCTCGAAGTGGCAATTTTTTTTTAAAAAAAAAAACTAGTCCTGGGATCGCTGATTGGTCCAGGCAGCCCTCGACGGCCTGGTCCACCCGAAGCCGACCGACTGCACCTGGGCGATATTCCACCCGAGGTCCCTCCCCGACCGCACCCCGGCCGACCCCCAACCCGGTCTGGTCTGGTCCATGGACATGCCTAGTGCTAAGGCTATACCACTTCGATTCTATTTATAATTTCATTTTAACTAAAAAAATATGATCCTATTTATAAGTCCGGTTTCTTGTAATAAATAAGACTATGACAATTTTACCTATATTAATTGTACCCATAAAGATAGAGAGAAGAAACAGTTTTCAAATACACAATCGTAAGTGAGGGCAAAATCAAAATTTACCCTATAATCATTAAGTCAACTACTTCTCCTTATTTTTGTGAAATTTTATCAAAATAAACTTATAAATAGGATCAAAGTGATACTTGATTTTACAGAAACGTCAAACCTATGTTCTGAATCTCTGATTCACATGGTTAGATGGATCCTTAAAGTTTAAAAAATCAGGAATGTTACGTTATTAAATGTGTATGCCAATGACCCACTGGCATTAGCTATATCATGTTTTTAATATAAAATATATTTATCTAATTTAATTTAATTAAAAAAATTAGTTGGTTTACTTCTTTTGTTTGATGTTTATAATTAATTATATTAGAACCTAGTCTTGTTGATTTTTTTTTTAGTAACCATTTGGTGTCCTATTCTATTAAATAAGATTAAGGGGAAAAGAGCAGAAAAATACCGTCAAAAGACAAATAACTATATTGAATTTAAATAAATTCAAAGGGATTGGTTTGAAATTTTATCAAATGTGAAAATTACCTAATCATCCTTAATTTTATTTTTAAAGAAATATACAAACCCGCTCCTGGTCGTCGGCCGTTCGGCTATAATATTCTAATTTTTATTTTTAAGATTTAGTTATAATTAAACAGGAAAATTGGGAAACACAAACTACTATATTATATTATAATAGATTATTTTATTACTATTATTTATATATATGTGGTCGCAACCTGCCGCCACCAATTTTGACAATTGGGGGAGGGGGAAGTAATAATTGTTCATCACTCCACTACCTGCATTATAGAGCAGTGGCATGGAGCGAAAGAAGCGGAAAGAAAAAAAATTAAAAGAAGAAAAACGTAAGGTTTAGGTTTTTTTTAAGGAAAGTTATTTATTTTATAAATTGTTTAGATAATTAAATTAATTTTTTTTAATAAAATTTCTTCATAAAAGTTATTTCACGTATTTTTATCTTTTCAATAAGAGTAACATTGTATTGATTTGTGAAAATTCTGAGATTTAGAATTTAGAAAGTTTTAAATTTTGATAATAAATGATTTTATTATATAGAGGACGATTAATAGTTAATTTTAACCGGTTCAGACTTGTTAATAGGTTGTTATAGGAATTCAAAACTAATTTTTATTTAAAAAGTTCAGGATATATGTCCTATGGAATGTTTTTACTGATTAAATGAGATTTTAAGGTATTTATTTGGATTATTAAAGGTATTATTGTGGGTTTAATCTTTTTTTTTTTGTGTGCTAAATCTTGAACTATATGATATTATGAGTTGAGATTTGATATTTAAATTAGAGTTTATTATGATTGTGATTATATGGAGGTTTGGAGATTTGTTTAATTAATTGGGTTATATTTATATAAGTTAGTCTTAGACTAGAAAATTTAGGTTTGTGATAATAAGTCTCTTATATTCAAATTAAAAGTTATATTGAGGATTAGATGGATTAGATTTAAGGTTTATAAATGAATGAGAATATTTGAAAATTTTAGGTGAAACTTTTATTGTAGGAAATTGGGTATTTTGGTTAAATTAAGGATATGGTAACAATTTGATGATCATAATAATAAGTGAGAAATAATTTATGAAGGAAGGAAATAAGATTGTAATTATAATTTGAGGAATAGATAAATTGTCATTCCAAGGAAACTAAAGTGAGCCAATTAGTTTAATTAATTGTTATTATATTAGTTGGTGTTTTGGTTAATTATATTAATGTATAATTATGTATTTATTTTTAGCGTGGACTTTATTTCCCTCAAGTTTAGCTCTTATATCAAGAACTTGAGGTAACCACTTTCCGCTTGTTATGTGTGTTAGTATGTTATTCATGAGTATTTTGTGATATAATTATGAGAATGAAAATATATGTGGAGATTAACTTAATATACTAATGAGTACTTTGAAGTGGTTATTGAAACATAAAGCTATAATATTATATGTTTTGAATAATGCACTTTTTTTTTATATGGTTTCTTGAGTTGAAATAGTATTATTATTTTAATAATTATTGAGACGATGTATTTGGAACTTGTATATACATGCCAATATTATGATTGTTTGTCATTGTTGCATACGGATGGATGTGGAGAGGTGATAAGAGTTATTGTGTATAAATACTACGTGATATGTCACCACTAGATGCATAGTGGATAACTTTGACATTCTTAAGGCCCTTAGTATCACCCTTTTTCCTTCGGTTGGGTTAAGGATCAGCTCAAGGGACAATGACACCTCCTTAATTTCATCAAAATGAGGGGAGTCATAGTCCAATCATAACAAGCTAGGGACCCTGGCCAGATGACACCTTATGATTTGGAATCATGTGTAATCTAGTTAAATGGGTGAAACATTTGTTAGCTATGGCTCCAATCAGCAGTTATAAGGGTGGTATGGGGTAATAAGGATGGTCGAGACATCAATCTTTTGCTTGGCATGTTATATATGTGATTTATGATATGAAATTTGTTATACAGAATTTGTGGATCTGAAAAATTTGTGAATTATATTTCTAGTACTTTGTTATTTAAAATGTTCCGCTTCGTACCTTACGAGCATATATTAATATTTATAATAAGTTGGATTGATGGTTACAAACATTTTTCATGTGATAGTTCTCGTGTTAGTTTATCAGAGAAGGCTTCGGAAGCTTAAGCTTTTACTAATAGTAGTGCTTCCATCTTTTTGGTACTTGTTGGATTATTGAATATTGCCACCTTAAGGCTTACTTGGCATACTCTAGTATATTTTGATAAATCTTGAAGCAAGACTCAGTTAACGAATTTGGGCCTGGAAAAATCTAGAGCTCAATTGTGTGCATAAAATATTTTGATGAATGATTTAATCAAATTATTAATTAATAATTGTTCTTTAAAAATGGAGGATGTTACATCGGATCAATGATCAAGCTATCACCATCCGTCATCGAAGCTCCGGTGACCTTGCCGACGAACGGTCGTCGAGTCTAACGGTCTATTTTTTTTTTTCTAAATTTCTCAATCAAAAGTTGTCATGTATACTTAAATTGTTAATATGCATAGCAAAGTAATATGCAGCTTACTTGTTTAATATTTCCTAATAACTACTTTAATTTCGCTATTAACAAATCAAGTATACATATTGACTACTATAGTTTCGATATTGACTACTTTGCACCGGTCTCCAGAGCTCCAACTGTCTATTTTTTTCTTTTTTCTTTTTTCTCAACTAAAAGTCGTTAATATGTATACTTAATTTGTTTATAGGGTTAAGGTGCAAAGGCCAACAAAGTATTACGTCAAGAGCACCCAACACAAAAAAGTTTTAAGTGGACCAAAACTACAAAAGATAATTAGAAAGTCCAAAATGTCACAATGCCGTTAGGGATAAAGCAACGGCTGTTGAGTGCAAATTAAAAATGTCCAAATGGCGGGTGTGATAGATGGGCAGATAGATGATGCAGTTAGAACCCCAAACGAGAATGGGCAGATAGATGATGCCATGGCTAGAAGGATAGTTGAGCCTGCGGCTGCCAAGTTGAAACCTTTTCAAAAATTTGGAACCCTAACCGAATCCATATATGCATTTAGGAACTATAAGTCCATCGCATTCACTGCAAAATTAAACCAGAAACACGTGAAACTCCATGAAAATAGGGCAAGCAAGCTTCTAGCAGAGTGATCATTTATCATAAGATTACAAAGGAAATCAATGATGAGACGGCCATCAAAGTATCTCCCAAACGATACGTTGAAGTGATTTTGTCCATTGGGAGGATATAGACTCTCGATGCCAACGGCAATCAAGGCACTAGTATCAGAATTAGAATCACTGAAGTTGAAAACCGCAGGAAAATCCCAAGTTCATAGATTTCGTAAGATTTAAAGAGAAAGAGATGATGGTGCAGATGGCAAAGACACGTGTTTTGGTGTTTTGAAGAACTTGTTAGAAGGGATTTTGAAGAAAGTTTGCCATAGGGTGGGGGGGACTGAAAGATGAGTCCTAAGAAGAAGATCTTCAAAGGTCGAAGTTTGAATCACCGAAGTTGAGAACTGTTGGGAAATTGAAATCAATGGATTTTGCTCAACGATTACAATAGCTTCGTACACCATTTCAAGATGAATAGTTAAAGAAGTGCTTATTATCAGACAAATCATCTTTGCTAAAGTTAATGCTTAGCAAAGGGGGTTTTTGCACATTTTGGGCTAAATCTAAAGAACTAAAAGAAGAGCTACACCCAAAATAAGCAAAAAGAAAGAGTGAAGCAGCTCCCACCACATTCTATCACAGTGATAGGCTTGAGCTTGGCTCTAACGACAATCATCCATGGCAGGTTCAGCCCCCACCGAATTCTCTGAATGGCTTGCTTTCTTCACCGATTGTGTTTATTGGTTCCCTCTTTGGTCCAGATTCAGATCCACAGTGGCGACACTCCATGACTCTAAACTTTTAGATTGAAGGAAGAGTGAGGGTGAGAAACTCCTGCGTGAGAATGATTGAAGCAACGGCAAACCCACGGTGACAAAGCCTCTGATCCACAGGGCTTAAGGTTAAAGAGAGATCCGAAGTCCAAATGAGGGAAAAGGTAGTTAAATTTTGCTGACACATGTATGCCACATTTGCAACAATTCCAGTCAAAGTCTTCCCCCACTAATTATTTAAACGACGTTACTTTATCCTTAACAGTATTGTGATAGTTGTTACTTTTTAATTGTTTTTTGGTAGCTTTGGTTCACTTAAAACTTTTTTGTGTTGTGTGCTCTTAGCTTGGCCAATCTGCATTTTAACCCTTGTTTTATAGGTGTACAAAAATAGTAAACATGGTACTTGTTGGATATTTCCTACTAGCTACTTTAATTTCGCTATTAACAATTCAAGTATACATATTCACTACTTTTGTTTTTTTAACTAAAGTAACTAACCAAAGTAGTCAATTTTGAAACTAAAGTAGTCAATATAGATAGTTGAGTTGTTAATAATGAAAGAAAAGTAGCTATTAGGAAATATTCAACAAATATTAATACTTTAGTAGTGTGATATTAACAACTTAAATATACATATTGACCACTTTTGCTTAAAAAAATAGACAACCAGAGCTCTAGCGACCGGGCTCTGTCAGAGTCATTGGAGCTCCGATGACAAATTTCGTTGGAGCTTCTAGCTAGCAAGGGGGTTTGAGGATTTTTAAAAAATAAATAATTAAAGGTAGTCAAGTAATTTCCTACATTTGGCAACATTTCAAAATTCTAAATCAATCACTTTGAAATTCAACATACTTATTCGGTATTTTTCTGTCTTTTTTCCTTAATTTAAAGTATTTTCTTATAACTCTAAATCAAAGTATTGATCTACATATGAATAACATTTTTAAATTATTTTTTATCCCCATCGTTGGAAGTTGGAACCAAGAGAATATAATCAAGGTTTTTTCTATCCAACATTGGTGAATTTTCTTTGGTATGTTTTCATAAGAAAAATAACAACAACAAAAACAAAATTATAAAATGTACCTTATACTTCGAGATAACAATAAAAAATCCCAGGAGAAGCTATATTAAAAATAGTAGTGATAGTTTCTAAGGTATATCTTTAATTATTAAAGCAAAATAAAAAAATTTCCCACTAGAATGTTTTCAACATGAAAACATTACCAACACTTTGACAAGTTGGACCTTATAGCTTTTTTAAAGGCATTTTATTTTTTCTTCATCGTTTGGTCTCAAGTTTTAAACTTTATGTTTAAGTGGACAAAACTCTACTAGCATTAATGCGAGTTGGGAGTTTGACATTATGATTTTAATCGTGATATTATAGTGATTGAGAGCATAATACAAGTGAGACGTGACAAGATAGAGATGATGGGGAGATAAAGGGACAAATGGTGGAGGTGGTGCAAAAGTGCGAATGTTCGGGGACAAGGCAGAGTGGGGATTTTTAAAAAAAAAAAAAAGAGAAAGTGGGACTTTTAGGTAGTGAATATTTTTGTGTGAACATTGATCCAATAAAATATCATAAAATATTAAGATTATTAAATGATAATAAATATTTCTAATATAAATGTAACAAAATATAAAGTGATTTATAGTTTTTAAATATCTATAATAAATTATTTTTTATACAATCGGTAATTGCCCATAAACCTCTAATTGAAAATTTGTTTGTGAAATGAGACATAAAATCTTGTAAAGGTGTGGGTCTTTAAGTGTAAATAATTGTGATAGGTGAAAGATAAAATTACCCTTAATAAACAAATTCCCTTTGAGCAATCTGCCTTCATTTATGTGAAATCTATCTTCACTTTTGTGCTATATATTTATCTTAAGTATAATCAATCTTCCCATGTGTTGCAAAATTAGTCCATGATGTTCAAATTACATTATATGAAAATCATCCTCCTTTAGTACAAACGATCTTTCTTAATGGGTAAACGATATTCCATTTATGTAATATATCTACCTAAGTGCAAACTATCTTTCCTTGTGTGTAATTCTTCCTTATGTGTTGTAAAATTAGTCTATGATATGCATATTGTATTTTGTGCAAATGATTTTCTCTTTGTGCAATCTATCGCTCCAAATGTGTAATCCATCTTCCCTTTGTACAATTCATCTTTCATGAAATAGCCAAGATTTTCAATTCCACAACGCACAATTCATTTTTGCCCCTCCCCTTCTTCAAGCCTATATAGTCCTTCTACTTTCATGACCCACAACATAACAACATATGCGACCGCTATCCACCACCCCATTCATGTCGACGTCATTGCCATCATCGACCTCCCCAATCATCATCGCCACTGTCGCTGTTGATGACCACCTCCATCTACTTTATTGAGAGACATGCGCCTCTTCCATCTTCTCCATCGCTACCATGAGATCAAGCTCCTTACTAACATTTGCATCTCCACTTTCACATATATGGGTCCTCTTCAATCTTCTATGTTTTCTCCCCAATCCCCGTCATCATCTTTATGGCCAAAGCAAGACAATGGCTTCACTTGATGGTGGCTTGTTTTGTTTTTCTCCTATCACAATTATTTACACCCAAGGACCTCACACCTTTACATGGCCTCAAGTTCCATTAATTTCACAAATAAAGATTCAGTTAGTGATTTATGAGCAATTTTCCCATCTTTAAAACATTAAAATTAATAGTCACTTATTATTTAAGCAAAAACAAACCAACTCATGATGGCATTATCATAATTATTGTTCTCAAACTCGTGAGTTGATTCTTGGAGTTTATCATTTTTATTTTATAGCTTACAAAATCTTGTCAAGTCATAGGTAAACTCGGTTGAACTCGCGTGTTTATACATCGAGTTCCTCATTTTAACGTTGCTACTTTACAAAATCGTGTCAACTCACTTTTAAATTTGTATTAATTTTTTTCGATTTGATTATACTCAATGGCTTTACATATAAATTTTATAAAAATTTCTTTGTTAAATATCATGAATTATGAATTTCGATGGATTTAGTTTTATTTGTTTGGATTTAAAATATATTTAAATCAAATTGTAGTCATTTTTATATTTAAGTTATTCAATTATACATTATTAATACCTATATAATAATAAAATTAATTTTCTTACAAGCTTATAATTCCAGTTTATGATACGAGTTTACCTCACTTTGCTTAAATTCGTGAGTTTGACAACATTGATCATAATTAATATTTCAATTAGACATATATCATGATAAAAATGGTAAATTCATGATTTTTTTTTCTTAACATTTTACTGTGGATATTTTAATTAAAATTAAAGTATCATGTATTTTTCTGTTAACATAAATATTATGTATTTAAAACTATGATCAATTTTGCTTTCACAAATAAACGTATACTTTATGGATTAATTTATATATTCACACAATATTACCAGAAAATATATATTCATAAAAGTATCATACTCCCTCCTATTTATAATATATGGAACTTCAACTATATCATGGGAAATAAGAAATGACATTTAAGTCATTTAATATGTCTTAAAATGTATTTTTTTTTTCACTTTTACTCTTCTTGAGAAATATATTTAATTCATTGAAAATGCTATTTTAGATAGAGGGGGATCTAATCCGTCTATGAAAGAAAGAGTAATGCCAATGTGCTCATCACTGTGGTGAGATCTACACCCTCCAAATATAATTTTAACAGCTTAGGTTTAAAATTTTTAAATAAAAATAATTTTAAAAGAATGATAGTTAAAAGGTTATCTTTATTTTATATTCTTTATGCATTAAAACATAAAAAAAAAAAAAAAAAAATATTAAATCTATATCATCTAAATTAATTGTGGTCGAAGTGAATCCCCAACCATCTTATATCACACGGGGTTAAAAACCACGCCATTAAGTCAAGAGACTATATATTTCTTTTTTTTTTTAAAGAAGATAAAATATTTTTAAATTAATAGGATTTAAAATATTAATTTATTAAAATATTAGTATATAAACATTCTTTTATCAACTTTGATCAACATTTAATTACATATTGTTTTACAATTTTTTACATCGATTTAAAATTATTTCTTTTTTTGTCAAAGAAGAGGAAATATTTTTAAATTAATAGGATTTAAAATATTAATTTATTAAAATACTAGCATATAAACATTAATCACATTTAATTACGTGTATTTTTAAAAACTTAAGGAACTAAAATGATACTGTTAACATTAAGGACAAATTTTACAAACTTAAGGATTAAACGTATACTTTAAACTAAACGTTATACTTTTTTATATATTATCATTTAGCATCCAATTTGGGATTTATAGCTGTTATTTTCAATACAAGTATCTCATTTAGAACTTGAACTCAAGATCTAGAAGGATCTAATAGGTCTTTACATAGTTGATAGTTGGAGTGACACATATTGAGGAGAAAATGATAGAAAATTGTTTAAGGTGTTTGGACATATTCAAAGAAGACCATTAGGTGCACCATGAAGATTGTTGATCAAGCGGTATGAAGTTCTCTAAAAAGAGATCGAGTAAGACCAAAACAAATACTCAATGAGATTATAGAACATGATTTTTTCTCTAAAGATCTAGTTTACGATAGAGCACAATGTCATTGTATGTGATCCATGTAGTTGATCTCATTTAGTGGGATAAGGATTTTTTGCTTTATTTTTGTATGATGTATTTGCAAAAGCATTTTTTTTTCAAATACTATCAAAAAAATTAACTTGTTAAATGTATATGAATAAATGGGTTGATGTATGGGTATGGGCTAACCCATACCCAAATCAAAGTTAAATGGGCTGACTACTTCAATTTCAAGGTTCGTCACTTCCCTTTTAATATAAGTGATATTTTTTTTCAAAATTTAAACTCGAAATCAACTAAATATAAGTGATATTTTTAGAATTTAAACTTGAAATCTAAACAGAACCTTACACCACAAAACCAACTATGGTTGGTTGCTTGTAATATATATGAAAAAAAGAGTTATCTCCATCCACCTAGGAGCTGACTCACCTAGATTTGAATAAGTTTTGCTAAAAGGAAACAATTTTTTTTTTATAAATATTGAATCAATTGATTATCAATCATTTTTATTTTTGAAATATCGAAACAAGGGATCAAATTGGCAACTAATTACGAATTCAGGGGCAGTTTTGACCCCCCAAAAAAGTAGGGGTATACTTTACTGTAGTGAGAGACTGCAGTGCCGGAGCGCGGATTCACCGATTTCTCTCTCCACTTTTACTTTCTGTGATAATTGTCTCGTATTCGCCTGGAGTGGGGGGAAGTGAACGCGGAAGCTGGAGGTGCACGATGAGTATCAGGAAGCTAAGTGCTGAAGAGTCTCTGACGCTTTACTCTCTGCTCAAATCGGAGCAGCGTCCACTGGATGATGTCATCGCCGACTTCAACTCTAAGATCTCTCGCCCCCACCATTTTACTGTCTGTTCAAATATCGTTTGGCTCTTGGAGGCAAGTCAATCTAATCCCCCATCTTTTTTGTTCATTTTCTCTTTTCGTACATGGCCATATGATTGATGCGTTGATTGAGTTCTGGGTCTTGGAATTTTAGGGTTGCTTGGCGATTTATAGTGTGTGGTAATGGATGGGGTTTCGGGAGGTTTATGTCGTCTTGAATTGACGATGCAACAATCTCTTAGCTGAACTTCCTGACTAAGAATTGTTTATGGGATTGGGAATTTTTCATTTTACAATGATATCATGTGAGTTCCTTAACAGCTGGGAACGTGTTTTGTTCATATGCATTGTGTTCCATTGAGATGCGGCTGTGCGGGCTGAGGCCTTTGAGACATGGAAGAATTCAAACCATTTTATCATCAACTTTTTATCAGGATGCCCTGTTTCTAGTTTATTTCCACATGTTAATAACATTTATATCCTTTTTGTTTAAAGACAGTCAGATGCAGGCTCCTGCATCTAAATTTTTCATGCATCCTCATATCAAGAAGCAGCAGTTTATTTGTTTTTAAAGTTTTCTTGGTTTCTCCATTTTGGGTTCTGGTGGTCATACTCAGTGCTATGGCCTTGTATGAAGACAGTTGCTCCTTTGATGAGAAAATAATCCATATTACACAGCCTGAATGTATCGTGCTTGGTCATCTTCTTTCTCTCAGCGGCTTATGAAAGTTTTATGGTTCCATAGTTGATGCAATTACCAGATTACCTCATAACTAAATATATTGTTACCAATATTTATCATTTTTGTTGTTGTCATCGCTTCTTTATTCCTCAGCTATTTAGATGACCGTGGTAGAATATGACATGTTTGAATCTCTGATGGACAGGACAAGAAGATGCTCAAATCCACTGAGCGATTGGTTGCTTTTGCTATACTCCATCAAGTGTACTCGTCACAGAAACCTGCTTCAAACCCTTTCATAAATTTAATCATAAGTGTAAGCAACTTTTTTATTTTTAGCTACATCCTAAGTTGTTTATTTATCACTCTCCTAGCATTAATGGAATGAGAAAACTACTTTTACCTCATGTCTTCTCTTATCCTCAAAGTCAGATTTTTTATTACTTGTTAGTCTTTATCTAATCCAAGCAACTCTTCTATCCGATAATATTTAGTAACGAAGTTAGATACAGAACACTGAAAGTAGACTTTGATAGATATTGAACTGAAAAATTCATTTTTTGCATATATAGATAATGGAATATCAGTGAACTTAATCTATTTTAGCCTCATCTGACTTAAATTAGGCCTTATAATTGAAATTAGTCTCAAGATGAAATTTGTTATATGATTTTCAACATGGAATTGTTCTAACTCATTTATGCATTAATTTTGTCATTGTTTAAGTCATTGAAGGTCCTTTTGAAAAATTCACCCTCATATTTTGCAAGCATGGCAAGCTGCAGACAGAATGTTTTGATGGATATAATGCTTTGACTCTAACATATTTCACATCTCTTTAAGTTTTTAAGTTCAGTAATGCTATTGGACTTTGCTTCATCAGGGTTTGCCGCCAAATGTAGTGAATTTTCTTGATATTGTCTTTCAACAGATTACAATTAAAGTAATTAGAAGCTAAGCAGAAGTTGAGACGTTGTCTAATCTTGGTTATGACCCTTGATGCCTTCCACTAAGGCTTATATAATCATGAACATAAACAACATCACATGGACGTTTGAGTTATATTTGATTTGGTATTTGTGATGGGTTCTTTGCTTTTGTTTCTTTTGATTTGATTTCATTTTGTAACTGCTGACGTAAAGATGATTTTTAATTGAACAGGCTGCCTGTGATGATGCAGCTGAAAAATTTGAAAGGGCATTTATTCTGCAGCTTTTAGGCATTGATGGATCAAGCAATAGCAGAGAGGTTATCTTGTGTGAATTTCTATATTTTCACTGGTCACATTTTTTTCATGTCTCATGTTCTTGATAATGGGTTACTCTCTATTGGTCCATCATGCGTGTCTGACACGATGCCATTGTTAGATCATATGGTTGATTTTGTATTTTCATATGGGTTCTTTTTTATTGTGCATCTAAATCTTAGTAGGTAAATGCATACATGGCATCTTGTGTTTGTTTAGTGTCTTCCAACTTCTTCCTTATTTCTTGTGGAGATGGTTTGATTTTGTCATTTCTGATGTTTCCTTGGCTGGAATATTGCAGTTTCTTAAGCAGTCTGCGGTGGATTATGTGAAAGGATTTGATCAATCATTGCATGTAAGCCACGTGGATGTTTAGATATTTCAAGTTTATGGAAGCTAAACCTGCTTTATGAGGCAGACATTTTAATAATTATCTGCTTCCTGTGATTCCAGGTTTTCCCGCAACTAGATCAGTTGCAGCAGCAGTTTTCTGTTGAAGAGCATCCTGAACAATATAAGTGCTTATTTAAAGACAGTTCTGTCAAAAATGCAGTCCCAGACCCTGATATACCACATGGTTGTGATGCAAACTCACCAGAGTATGGCTCTATATAGTGGAGCGTAACGTTTTCCCCTTGTTTTCTTGATAACAGAAGTTTTGATGAGATAAAGACAATAGAAGGCTTGAGTATGAGAGATTGTCAGACAGGCAACAAAAGCTGTCTGAAAATAAAACTTCAGATGTCCTAAATAATATGTCTGATCAATAACGGAGAGCTATCCATTCTCTGTGAATGTTAAAAATAACTGAATCCCTTAAAAAGACCATATGCAGGGCACCAAAGAGAAGAAAAGAAAGCAAATCTATTCAATAATAAATCTAAAGGCTAAAAAACATCCTTCAATAACCTCCCCATATAGATGATAAACCTGGAAATCCCATAAATGGCACATTGCCTTAGACTGTTGCTTTCCTTTTTGTTACCAAACCCTTTAAAATTGATTTGCAGGGGAGTCTAAACTCTGATTTTCATAATTTTATGTGGTGCCCATTACATTAAGCTCTTACTGTAGGTTTGATATACAACCTGGAATGAAAGCCAAACTTGGATCTGGAGATAAAGATGAGGCAGTAACTGGGCTGCTGTTAAATCTATCACTGGAACGGTTAGGTCCTCACTGGATCAGGCCTTGTCCGCCTCGACTGCCAGTACAGGATGGAGAGGTACTGATTTGAATATGTACCATCTAATTTAAAGAGAATAATGATATAAATTACTTATGCTTAGAAAATAATTTCTTCAGCTAGTTTGGCTCAGCCCTCATGACAATCATGAACTTCAATGGGACTATGGTATGTGCGTTGATACTAGCAGAGGGGCAGCTGTAAGGGACTTAATAGCAAAGGCTCTGAAAGGGGCACTTGCGCCAGCACAGCAAGAGGTGATCGCTATTTTCCTTGATAATGAATGGTGCAGGATTTAAAAGTAGAACCTTTATTGTCAGTTCAGTTATGCTACCATGCTATTCGGTGCTTTTGATGCTCCTGTGTTTAATTATTTATTATGGACATGAGTGACACTCTTAAAAGTCATACGTTTATATTCCATTTTTATGTCCTGACTTCTAAATTTGTATATGTCACTCTGATTAAATAGCGATCCCATGAATTTGCACTACTTTTGCCAAGATTGACAATATTGCATCTGTGGACCTGGACAAGGAGAAAGATCAATTTTTGGTCACTCTGGACCATCTGTTTTTAAACGTGGAAGAATTGGGGGAAAATTCTGCTTGGATCATTTGACTTTTGCCAAAAAAAATTAGGGTTTACATGAATGACCTAATGTGATTGGTTAACTGATGCTCGTATTAATTTCTGCAACTTGCATCATGTCTGTGAAAAGTGATACCTGTTCCTTAATCTATGTGAGTTCAACTGTTTGACATAGAATCAGATGTTTGTGCTTTTGTTACACAGCAAGTTCTGCTGGAGCTGACAAATGATCCCAAGCTTGTATATCACTGTGGATTGACACCCAGAAAGTTGCCAGTAAGTGTTCCTGTAATCACTCTGGTAAATCATATCACTTGCTAGGTCTTCATATTGTGTTCTTGTTACTTTTATCAGGAATTGGTGGAAAACAATCCCCTCATCGCAGTTGAAGTTCTAACTAAGTTGATAAATTCTCCAGAAATTGCAGAGTAAGCATATGTCCATTGATATACTACCTGCTTGCTCTCTCTTATGTGATGAATCTCCCTATCTCATTTGTTTTGGCTTGCCTATTTGTGTGTACAGATACTTCACAGTACTTGTGAATATGGACATGAGTCTCCATTCTATGGAAGTCGTGAACAGGCTTACAACAGCAGTTGAACTTCCTGCTGAGTTCATTCACATGTACATAACTAATTGTATATCATCCTGTGTGAACATCAAGGTGCCTCCGTGAACTTTTCATTTTTTGCAGAACCTAAACACTGATTTTGCACAGAAGATATAATCCATATGCTGAGTCTGACACTCTGATATGCCAGCTTTGAGTAACTAGAATCCTGCTATATTCTTAAATATTGTAGATTTTTTCGAAGCATGAGACTGGTTTATTGGCATCATTTGCTTGTATTATAAAGTTTTGCAGTTTTGGTTTGTTTTTATTTAGCAATGGTATACTGCCTCCATTGAAGATGCAAGCTCAAAATTCTCTCAGTATCCCTTTTTCTATCTTTGCACTTTGCTTGTGTCTTGTGGGCAGGGTGCAGCCCATTAAATGTTGCATGATTTCTGCACTTGTGCTGTGGCACTAATATGCATTTATGATCTACTCTGTCCCAGGATAAGTACATGCAGAACAGGCTCGTGAGACTTGTATGCGTTTTTCTACAGAGCCTTATTCGAAATAACATTATTAATGGTGAGTTTATTCAGCTTTGCAGAAAACTGTTGTTCATTAAAGCAATTTGAGTATAAATGTTATGTGGCATTAATTAGGATCAGTTTGCGTTTAGTGGAAGCTACTATGAAAAAGAAGTATTAGGAATTCTGTTGCATAGACTTGCAACCCTAGTTTTTTATCGGATGAGGAAGGTGCGCATTTTTGAATGATTTGAATAGAATAGTGGTTTTGGTTTATTCAGTACCTATATATTACTCACCTAGCAGATATGGGTGCTCACTTTCTTGACTGCCTGCATTTTATATAATTCTCATTGGCTGAAGCAAATATTGGTAATTGTTACCTTGTATATTGATGCAGCATTTCGAATGGTACATGGAGGACATTAGGGGATAGTATTGGAACTTCAGTGACTAAAACCTGTTGATGGCATAATCTGTTTTCTAATATCTGACATACTGTCATTTATTAGCTACTACGGCTTTTGGCAAACTGTAGCAATGGTCTAGGTAAAAAATTGTGTTAATAGAACACGCAAAGTATGTTAAAATTTGTTGGAAGCCCCAAAGAGAAGATTGAGAGGACAAAGAGTCGATATATCAATTTATATTCATAAGTCATGAATAGCAGGGCCCACTTCAGACTTTGGGCAAAGACCAAAGAGTGATTTTTACAGTCTAGCTAATTGAAAATAGTTACTGAAGTTCTTGTTGGGATATATCTTCTTTCCTGTTGCTTTTCAACTTATAAATACTTTTTATCCTTTCTTGTGCGCGTTTATGGTGTGTGTGGGAGTTGAGGAGAATGCCAGGTTAGAGAATATTACTTTCCTCTCGTTCTTAATATAAGACTCAGTTGGCGTTTTTGGATAAGATTAAGGAAGCTAACTATATTACTATAAAGTTTTTTTTCCCAAACAAATTTTCCTGACCTATAAACTAATATATAATCTAATGATACACAATATATGCTATAACTAAGTAATTTATTTAACTTTCTTAATCTCTTGAGAAAAGTCAATTGGGTCTTATGTTAAGGACCTGAGGGAGTATTGTTGATCATTTATAAAATGATTGATTATAAGGATTTAGTTAACTGGCCTGGCACTGACATTTTAGGAAATAATGATATTGACTAGTGTCTTATTAAGGTTTTAGTCTCAGAACCTCCTATATGGTAAGAACTTGGAAACATGGAGGGTGGCGGAGGGTTTTGGGGGATCCTAGGAAATTGCTCAGCCCCCTCTTCCCAATTTAAATTCCCAAACAAGAAAGGCTTTCTCCTCCTCTGCCAGGCACGACTTTGTGCAAGCATAGCAGGTTTGCTTTGAGCCTTGGAGGCTTGATGTTCATTATAATAGCACTGCTTTCTGTTTCGGTAATCAGTGAGCATGGGTTCCAGTAAAACTTTCAAAGTACAGATAACTTGCTAACAAATCATCATTGGACTGTTATCCATTTGTTTAGTGAGAAAATATGTTCAACCAATGTTTCTCTCAAAGTATGTATGTGATGGAGCACTTATGGAAGGTCAAAGGGGAGTCTTGAACAGGAAGAAATTATCTTCTAGGCGAGATCTTAGAATACCAGTGTTATAATGGAGAGACTACAACAACAAAAGCAAACTTTATACTAATTGGAGGGTTCGGCTACATGGATCGCGTTAGACCAATGTACTCCAACAACCCACTCTTTAAATATACAACGGAGGGACTAAATGAAGAACTTTGATTGATGCGTTTTATTTTACTGCCGCATTCTCCATGTTTATTAATTTTTAAACAAAGCATTCATTTGCAATGTCCCTGAAGGAATAGGTTGATGTACTGAAATCTTTAGTTAAATTATTTTGTTTGCTTTCGGTAAGTAAACTCTGGGCCATGTGATTTTATGCCTTTTCTGCTGTCTTTAAATCAACTTTTTATGCATATGTACTGATTTGAGAAATGATGCCATGTTGCAGTGAAAGACCTGTTCATTGAAGTTCAAGCCTTCTGCATTGAGTTCTCAAGGATCAGAGAGGCAGCTGCATTATTTAGGCTTCTTAAGTCCTTGGAATGATGATTTGTGACCTCCTGAATCTTCAATTTTCCCTTTCCAGATGTAGATAAAATATGTATATCATTCAGACTTAGCTGGGTTCCAATTTTCAGTTATGGACAATAAAGATTGCAGTTCAGTCTGTTGTTGACTTCCTCATCCATATTTCTAATTAGTAGGGAGTCAGGTAGGGTGGACTTTCAATTTTTTTTTGGGCCTTTTGTTCTTTAAAACTACAAGGTTAGGTAGGTGCATTATTTTTTTTTTACCCCATTAACAATCCATCTAATGTTCAATATTACTGGTTGATTACTTGAACTGTTAGGTCACTATTCAGACTGAGATTTTATAGAGGGCATAGTGTCTTTTACCCTCTAATTAACTGATGGTACTGTTGCTTCTAAGGTTAGTTGCATTTAGTTTTAATGTTGGTTCAAAACATGGGGTTTTGTTTTTACACTTGTATATGAATTCGTCAAGGTAAGGGAATTACCCGAGTGAAATGTTAATGCGCTGGTTAAGCGTTTTCTATTTTCGAACAAGATTTTTCCTAATAAAATTGGTATGGAGGATGCTGTTTGATTTAGTGGCACCTAAAACGCTATTTGTTTTTATCAATATTCTGAAAATTGAGCAGGTTTGTTTTACCTTTATTCTTTTTTTGATACTAAAAAGTTTTGGATTCTTTGGTATACCATCTACGTCATTCGCCGCAATTTTAATGGACCACAGAGCAACGAGTCCAATCCAAGTGGAGGCCAATAAAATTCAGCATGATTGAGTGGGCGTGTGCATATATTTCAGGGTTATTAAATCCGGATAGGACGGTTCAGACTGGAAATCAGTCCGTTCTAGGCATTAACCTAGTTTGTTTTTTTTTTTTTTTCAAGCGATTTTTTTTAAAATTTTCTTTATAATTTTATATTAATAACTTGAAATTTTACTTTTTCACTTGTTTGACCTTGGGCTAGTTTCGGTTTAATTCTAGTTTGACTCACTCACCTTTAACTTAAGTACTCCCGATTCAATGACCGGTTTGACTTTAATAATCTTGATATATATGGTAAATTACCAATATGTTAGGATAATACTGATATGTCAGGATAATGCATTCATGTTCAAGAAAAAAAATGAAAGGAATTGGCTCATAACTAAG
Source organism: Acacia acuminata (assembly GCA_019022655.1). Classification (NCBI taxonomy): domain Eukaryota; kingdom Viridiplantae; phylum Streptophyta; class Magnoliopsida; order Fabales; family Fabaceae; genus Acacia; species Acacia acuminata. The sequence continues at coordinate 122,035 of JAFJYI010000179.1, read as the reverse complement.
CCATAAGGTTGTGCATCTAAATCCTATTGATGTGATGATTTTATTGGTGGATTATATATAAATATCTTTATAAATATTTTTTGAGCCTCGAGGCATGCCTTCAAGCTTCAACTCACTTGAACTTTTTCCTTGTAAAGAAAATTAATGTATTGGAAGCTTTCCTTATAAAAAAGTTGAATGTATTGTTTGGAGACTCAATTCATCTAAACTTTTTCGGAAAAAAAAAAAAGAATGTATTGGAAGCTGAATTCATCTTATGTACAAGTCACTCCGAAAAAAAAAAAAAGTGATGTTGTTCCCAAATTGCTTCATGTTTGAAGTTAAAAAAAAAAAAAAAAAAAAAAGAGGAAATGAGATTTTCTAGCCGCTGAAATAAAAGGCAGAGTTCTTTTAGTTATATTCATTGTTTTTTTAAAAATCGGTGAAAAACATATGTTTAAAAATTTTATTGGTTAGAAGGATATGCCATATTTTTATATATAGAAATTATCGATGTTTTGTAGGATTTCATATGTAAAAAGCACTGACACTTGAATATGACTAATAAAGCTTTTTTAAATAGAGTAATGTCGCCGATTTTCCCTGATTTTTTTAACATTTTCTTGAAATATATATAATTTTTTTTATCATACATACTTTAATTTAAATATTTTATGTGTTTTTCTTCATTAAAAGAATATTACTAAAAGTCACGTGTCATTATCCCATTGAATTCAGCTTTTAATGTCTTTGCAAAAGCGAATAGGCGCCGCACTTACATTAGCATACTGGAGTAAGAAAGTAACGATCCCTTTAGAGCTGGCAAGTTTGATTAATTTATACTACCTTCGGTTCTAATTATAGAGACACTTTTATAGTACAAGTTGCACTACAAAAGTGTTTCTTTAATTAGAACCGAAGGAGTATCTATTTAACATCATATTGATTTGTTGCAAAAAAAAAAAAAAAAAAAAACAAAATCAATTTGGATTAATCTTTGGAGAAGAGAGTATTTAAATGGGGGTTATAATCACTTTAAAAGAGCAACCTTTATTTTGTTCTAATACTCCCTCCGGTCCTAATTATAGGAGCAAATTTTGGAGTTGGTTTTGGTCCTAATTATAAGAGCAAGTTTTAACTTTTATCAATTTTTTCCTATAATACCCCTATTTATAAACTTTATACTAAAACATTAATTTCATTATCTTTTATTCGCAGATGTTATAAACTATGCCAAAGAATTATCGAGGGAGAACAATTACAATAAAAGTTCCGTCGGAGAGCGTGAGATAGTATTATTTGCTTGATCAGAGCGTGGTTTTAGGAAAATAAACTTGTATTTGTATTACTTAGTTCTATCTTTGAGAGATATATTTGTATTAAATAAACTTGGGTAAGGGTATTTTAAGAAAATATACATATTTACTAATTTAACTTCATTCCTTAATTCCTCCAAATTCCTGGTAAATAGCTCCTATAATTAAGATCGAGAGGGAGTAATATTTAAATGTAATCTAATAGGAATATAGATGAAAATAGGTTAGGCTCATGTGTTGGCATGACCCAACTTATTAAGAAGAAAAGGCTAGGCTTAGGCTTTCCACTAGGCCTATTTACTTAAATACGCTTGGTTTATATGTACTTACTGCTAGACCTATAGCCAAGGCCGGACCCATGTTGTAGATTGGGGGCAAGTGTCCCCTGAATTTGGGATTTTTTTTTAATTCAAGTTAAACGAGTTTGAATTAATAACTTGAATATAATGGTTTTAAATTTCTATTAGCATTAGCATTATTTGTTTACTTTCCTGGAATTAATACATGTTTGAATGATTATTCACCCTTAAATTAAGTTCCTACCCTTAATACATCAAGATTGCACTTCGTAATCAGATGAAGGATGAATGATTGTTTAGTGCATTATATTGAAAAAGATGTATTTAATAGCATTGATAATAAGACAATTGTGATGGAATTATGAAAAATAAGATCTAGAAGAATGACATTGTAATAACTTTTATTGTAATATACTTTTGTTATTAAAATATATGTACTTGAACTTATTGAGTGTCACCCTTCATTGTAATTTATGTAATGCATTTCTAATAAAGACTTAGCCTTACTTTTCTAAATGACAGGTTTGTAAAATAATTTTCTCTCTTATTACATCATTAGTATTCACTTGATTTCATGAATTTTTTAAATATTTTTTCTTGTTTATATTCTTTTTTTAATGCATTTAAAAATTTCCCTAAAAAAAAAAAAATCGGGGGCAGCGCACCACCAGTGCCCCTTTAGTAATTTTTTAGATCCGTCACTGCCTATAGCCCCATCAAGTCTAGCTATTTATAATATACTTCCTCCAGTTTTAAATGTAGAAACTAGTTTTTGAGTGTTTAAATTGCACTATAAATTAGATCCTAAATTTACATTTTAAACTGAGTCTTATATTTAAAACTTGAAGAGTATGACACAAAACATACATATATATAGATATAAAGACACACCTTTGTAAAAGAGTTATAAATAAATAGCTATAATTTATATTGATTTTGTTAATTTTTTTTTGTTTATTAAATAATAATTGATTACTATCACTTCCCCTCTCTAAGGTCACACACCCCCACACACACAACAGTATGCAGTAAATATTTTCTTTGAAGCACTGTTGGACGTTAAATTAAATGTTGGAACTCCTTCCAACGAAGACCCAACCCTTAATTTTCTATATTATGACAAACTAGATAATTAGTCCATTTATATAAATAGCCAATAGGTTAGGTTCATTTAACCGAAACTGAGACACACCTCATCCATTTTCAACGTCATCTGATAAAATTAGAACCTCTTTCTAGTCTTTATTACTCCTTCCAGTCCTAATTATAAGATATAGTTGACTTTTTTTTTGAGAAATTAAGGTATTTTTATTTTTTCTTCAAAGTAATTAGTTTGACTAATAAACTAATATATATTCTAAAAATATACAACATATAAAATGATTAGATAACTCATTTAGCTTCCTTAATCTCTCCAAACAAAGTCAACTATGTCTTATAATTATGACCAAAGGTAGTATAAAACATTAACTAGTAAGTATTTTTGGTCATTTTTATAAGAAACTCGCAAGTTTCTTAGGAGCATTTATTTTTTTTTCCCATGTCTTCCTTTAATTAATGGGAAAAACACTTCTCATGTTGTAGGAGAAGTATTTTCTCATGTAACACACACATAAAATGATGGGACCTACATATATATATATAATTAGCATTATATATATGTGTGGGTCCCAGTATTTTATGTGTATGTAGGAATTTTCTTCTTCTCATTCAACATGAGAAGTTTAAACCCCTTAATTAACATGGGTAATGGGAGGGAGTAATAATTAATTATGATATTTGAGCTTAGTGTGGATGATAAGGGTAATATTGGAAATTATCTAAATTTTATGATAACTTTAATACTTTTAACTGTTTTTATTGATATATGATAATTGTTAGTTAATACCTTAAGTTACTACAATAAAAACAAGAGAGTACTCGATAGCATAGGGAAGAGACAGAGATAATTACTGCTTTATTTAATTTTTTTTAATTGCCATAATTACTTGAAAAAGTTTTTATACACATGCATGCACCAAACCATATTCATGCACAGAAATTTGTGTACGCTTTGTTGCACACATGTACGGCATAGGGTCATTGTAATGTTGTATTGTGATTAACATCATAATTAAATTATTTTATAGATTACAATATTCTCAGCGACAAGTAACAACCATGTTATGTGTATCTTAAATAGATTTGCAAGAATTTTTAATTTATTGATAAAATTATTCTTCCCTTTCTAATTATTGTGAGGAATCTTCTTGTCCTTTTGTACAACACATGTCCCCTAACATATACTTGCAAGTGGGCACTATTCATAGTCAAGAGCCTTCAATATCATTGCCATAATTTTGGCAAGGGATTCAATTATTTATTGAGCTAGCTTTTCTCTCTCATTAAAAATATTGCAATTAATAACATTTGATATATAAAAATATTTTTTTAAAAATACTTAGAAGTTTAATTAGGACAGGTGGCAAAAGGTTTGTGATAAATTTTTGAGTTGGAATATTTTAGGGATAAATACCATTTTTGTTATAGAAGTTTAGCCTATGGAGTACTTTTCACCCGTAAGTTAACAAAACGAAGCAATTTTGCCTCTAAAGTTTATAAATTGGAGCAATAATTTAACGGTCAAGATTAACGAATGGTAAGATTGCTACCTTTTTAAACTTCCATACATTTTCATCCAAAAGAAACTTTTAGGTGATCATGCTCATTCTAAATTTTCATGGCAAAAATGATATTTATTCAAATATTTTAAATGAACAAAATAAATGTTAAAATAGTTTTACCTCCTTGGTAATGGAAAATGACACGTTAAGTTAACATGTTAATTTAATTACAATTTAGAGCAAAATATTCCAAATTATAAATTATTATATAATTAGCCGTTAACTATAAAAAATGAGTGTCTTTGTTAGTTAATAAATTTTTTCCCAATCATCCATGTTAAGTAAAATTTAGAAAATTGGTTGTGAATTTTCTTATATACGAAAGTCAAGCTCAATGTGAAACCTACACTCACATATGTTAGTTGAAGACTTTTTTTTAAAATAAAAAGTTCATGTTAAAATTCAGAATATTAGTTGCAAATTAAATTTCCATATATCACTATCATTCTATCAACGTTACCAAACCCCCCCCCCCCAAAAAAAAAAAAAAAATGAGATCTTTATATCTATATGATTTGTTGGTCTCAAAGTGTTATTTAAAAAAAAAAATAAAGAAATTTTATCTTCTTATATGGCTGGCTTGAATCAGTTTTAAAGACAGAGTAATTTTAAGAGATTACAATACGTAATCCAAAATATAATTCACGATTCTATATTTTCAGTTATGATACTGATTATCATATGAAATAAATAAAACGCTACACACACTATGAATTTATAAATTTCTGTTAGTACATGCATGAACAATGATATACGTATACCTACTGAGATATACGTTAAGATCTTCATTATAAATGAAAAGATTTCGTTTTCCAAAAAGTTGTTCTTAAAGTTGCCAACATTAGGCTCACATCCATAGTTTATTCAAGTTGAGGAGATTAAGTTTAATTTAAAATAAATATATCAAGTATATTTATTATTTATACGAATATAATAACAAAGTTGGCGGTACTGTACTGGTTGGCATGCATGCTGGAAACCCTAGAAATAAGCTTCCTTTTGTTGATAAAGAATCAAGCTAGCTAGATCTCCACGTTCAATTCGCAATCCCTTTCTTTCACTTTATATGTATTAGTGGAACCTAATAAAGATATCAAATTTATATATTTTAATTTCCTTTATCTTTTGATATAAAGCATGATGGAATAGGCATATATAATATATAATTATTCTTTATACCTAAAAGTATGCAATTGTTTAATGGCACAAAAAAGCAAACAGATTCAAACAAAAGGCTGGAGCTTGAATCTTCTCTCAAGATTTTCCAACATGATCGATTGGTATATTTTCTAGTAGATGAGTCATTTTATTATATACTACCTTCAAATCATAATAATAAGACCTAGTTGACTTTCTTTGGAGAGATTAAAAACTAAATAAGTTACTCATTTATTTCATATGTTGTGTATCTTTAAATTATATATTAGTTTATTAGTTAAACTAATTAGTTGAAGAAAAAATAAAAATAAAAATACTCTAAAGTAATTTAATTAGCTTTTTTAATTTCTTCAAAAAAGTCAACTAGGTCTTATAATTAGGACCGAGGGAGTACTTAATTAGATCTAAATATATAAATGTGGCCATTTTTAAATTATGTGTAATAGGACATTCTTTTTATCAATAAAGTACTAAAACAATTGAGACAAGAGATTGTATATGTTTTTATGTATTTTTGGACTCAAAATCAAGAAAAATATATATAAATAATTTAGCCTATATATAATATATTTGTATATGACACAAAATAGAGATGAGTATTAATTGTAACAAACACACCACACATGACAAGGAATAAGAGAGGGAGAGAAATAATCCGGAAAAATTCAACGGTTGAATGTCTCGATTAATCTCTCTATCAATTTTCTCTCCATTTAATGTATCCACCATTAGATCAAATTTTAATTGTTGAGATTTATTCTATTTATTATGATAGATTTTTATTATAATTAATGTTATAATAATATTTTTAGATAATATTAATTCTAATTAACCATTGAAACTTGATTTAATGATGTATACATTAAATAGAGAGAACTATTAATGAAGACATTCCTCTCCCCTTGCCCCTGAGTTAACAATCCTCATAATTAAAGCGATATCGCGCGCAATAAGTTAAATTATAATTTAACTTAAATATTTTAATTAGGTCAAAAACCTTACTTAAAATAATCCGACCTATCAAAAAATGGACAATAGTTCCAGGTATTGTAGTCAAATTGTTGTGATATGCTAGGAATACCACGATTAATTATACACGAGAATTAAGTATTTCAAATGAAAATTGTCGTTTTTTTTTAAAAAAATATAAAGTTCTGTAAATGTGGCTCTACGATTAGGACATATGTAGATTATTCCATAATAATAATTGTAGGACGCAGTCACAATTATTTATTATTGTTGTTGGTGGTGGTAGTTGAAGGATGGAACATTCATATAATATGCAGTGAAAATTAAAATAACTTAGCCAGAAAGTAAAAACCCTCTGTAAAGTAGTTTGCTTTTGAGGGGAAAAATATTTTTGTTGTTGATACGTATAATGAACAGTACAGTTAATTAACGATTACGTAGTAATATTTTATGTGAGTTTCATTAATTAATTTTTTAAACAAAGAATTAATTAGGTGCAATGATACTGTGATACATCTCATATATAGCAGCCTTTTGATTATGAATATTGTAGTGATCTTTTAATGTGTGTTGGTATAACATTAAATTGATGTATTAGTATTAATAAGTTCTTTTTCATGTGTTTGTTTATTGTTTGGTGCTTATGGGTGATTTGTTATTATACTTTAAAGTTGCTGTGGCCTGTGAGAATAAAAAATTATCGTTATTAATTATATTATGAGTAGTAATTAATTCTTCTGAACACCCGATAAACTATTCATTATAAAAGAAAAGATGGTTTTGGTTTTGATGAAAGATATGGTAGAATTATGTTTTCGAATATAATACATCTTTGGGGGATATGCTTTAAGTAATTAAATTGAGAAATTAAAATAACTTCACATTTTTCAATTTGGTCAGTTAGTCTAATTTCTAGCACTATTCTCCAAGCCTTTTGAGTTAAGTGTTCACATACGTTGATTACCTACCATACACTCTAATGGGTGAGTATTTTGATCGTTTCAATATATATATATATATATATATAATGTAACACGCTGATAATTATCTCATATTCCTATAAATCAACAGGGTTGAAAAAAACCAATAAAACTAATTAAAATTAAGCAATCTAATTAAATTTGTGGCAAAATATATATATTTTCACTAATTTATCCTCGATTAATGATTGATATGGCTCCTTGTCACGTTCAAATTAATTTCTATCGTATATTTTATTTAATGAGGAAAATTTTAGGAAGATGTCATTTAATTACCCAAAATGTAACTTATAGTATATTTTTAGTAATAAAAACATCCAGAAGTTTGTTACTTGTCTCTGGTCTTATTTATAGGATGAAGAGATGATGAGAATTTTTTGGTCATATTTATAACTCACGTTATTAAAATTTTCAAATAAATGTATAACTTTACTTTTAATTTATTATTGAGTTGAATTTATTATTATAATGTATAATGTATAATAGATATTTAGATAGGGATAAAGTTGGAAAGCTATTGAATTTTAAGTTAAAGTTATATACATTTAAGATTTTTCTCTCTCTCTCCCTCTATATGAGACATGTTGGAAGCAACTTAAAATAGGGTCAGAGAAGCATATTTTTTTTGGAGAAATACCTGCATAATAAAATACCAAAACAAAATGATAAATTCATATGGTACTCATTAAATAAAATATGCGATAGAAATTAATTTGAGGAGTACCACGTTATCTAAACTCTGTCCAATAAAAACATAACTATGCAGATCATTTCAATCCAAGTTGGCAGGTGAGTCATCTAAAAAAATTTATATTTTAATTTTTTCTCAAGAAAATACATATCTTAATTTTAAAAAAAATACCAAAACAAAATGATAAATTCATATGTTTCTTAAAAACTAGGGCTGTACATGGACCGGACAAGACCGGGCAGACCATTAACCCGTGGTCTGGTCCGGAAGGTTGTTCGGGCTGGAATGTCCAGCCCGAAGCCCGGTCCTACCCGGAGAAAAACCCGGTGACTCCCGGGTTGGACAGACTGGGTTGGACTGGACCGGGTTTGTGGTCTATCTGGCCCATGAAATAACACAAAAAAAAAAAAAAAAAAAAAAAAAAAAAAAAACCAGAAACAGACTAATGACGATGAACACGATCAGCAGGGAAAAGAATTCAACAGATGAAAACAAAGAAATAAAACCGATGAAAAATGGAGGACGATGGCAACCCAGATCTAGAGTGGAGGTCTCCGTCGATGAAACCCAGATCTGGAGGGAAGAGGCCGTTGTCGATGAGTAAGCATAGGCTGCCGTGACGATAACCCAGATCTTCAAGCGACGATGAGGTGGTACAGGTGATGCAACTGGTTGAGGAGGAGAGTAGGAGATGATGGTAAGAGTGAGTGCCGAATCGGGAGAGGGAGAGATTTGTGCCGCATAAGGAGAGTGACTGAGTGAGATTGGCGGATTTGATGCGCAAATTAGGTTAGGGCTGGTTTTTTTTTTGGTCAAAGGTTAGGGCTGGTTTGAAGAATTGAAGTTATTAATAAAATAATAATAATAAATTCCATCACGTGAAAATAGAAGACGCAGGAGAGTGCTGATGAGCTGTAAAACATATGAATAAAGAAAAGAAGAAATAGGAAGTATGATGATTAATATAAAGGAATAAAGTAAAAGCAACAGGATTTACCAAACAAAAAAAAAAAGTAAAAGCAACAGGAAGCTACTAGTACTACGGCTTATATATATATATATATATAATTATCCGGGTAAGACCGGGCTAACTGGTCGTCTACCCTTACCCGGAACCCGGTCTTACCCGGTCCTCGGGTCTAGCCCGGTCCTGTCCGAAATTGATCGGGTTTTTTCACTACCTTTTCGGGCTGGACCGGGTATGACCGACCAACCTGGATAGGACCGTTCCGTATCTTGAAATGCCTATTAAAAACATATAAAAGTAAATTTTTTTAGATGAGTAACCTGTCAACTAAGATTAAAATGATATAAATTGTTATATTTTTGATTGAACAGAGTTTAGATGATGTGATACTTTTAAATATGTAAGTATTTCTCAATTAAAATACAACAACTCATCTTATTTCAATTTTACGATGCAGACGAGTCGTTTGGAGAAATTCAAATTTTATGATTTTAAAAATTGACTCATCCTGTAAGGGAATTGCTTATTTTGTTTTTCTAAACTATGAAATTTATGTTTTTTAATATCATAAAATTTGAAGACTCCTCTGCCATGTGAAATTAAAATTAGATGATTTGTTGTATTATAATTAGTCAAAATATAGATAAGGTGACGCTCCAAAAGTATAAGTATTTCTCAATTTTATGTCAAAACTCATGCAACCATTATACTATTTATTACAGAATGTTTGACCCCATGAGCTTATGCTTAAAAAATCTTAAAAAAGGTATCTCCATCGGTTATTAATTTAGGACATATTTAAGAAATTGATCTTATTTTTAACTCCTAAATATAAGATTTGTTTTTTATATCTTGTCAATTTTTTTCTTAATTTACCCCCATGAATGTTTCTTTTATAGTAATTAATGAAGAGGGGGAAATAGTAAAATAAAGAAAATGACTAAGTGTTTCAGAAATACTTGTAATCTTAATTAACTTTTTTTTAATATAATCAAATTAAATAAATATATCTATATTTAAGATCGGGAGAAAGTAATTGGCCTGGTTTGGGTTACATCGCCCCAACTAATGTTATATTTGAGATAAGATATTGTAATTAACTGCAGTAGTATTTGCTAATTTCGAGATTCATAATTTGTGCTAGTAGTAATCAAGATAAGAAGCACAAGTACTTAATCACTAAGCTAATTAATGAATCTCTAGTATATATTGGGATTTGTGCCATCAGAAAGGAATATACTGGGATTAATCACATGATTATGTATTATAGTCATAGATCTTACTCTCTCTCATCTTTTTTATAAGGCTCTGTTTTTTTTTTTTTTTTTTTTTTTGTGGCCAAATTATAAGGCTCTGTTAACTACAGTTATATGATTACAAAAATTTGATGGAAAAAATATTAAGAGAATTAGTTAACATTGGTTGAATATCAAGGATCTAATCAACTTTCAAAAGCACCCTTTGACTATTGTATAGTTTATTGGGAGCATGGTAGTGAAAACAATTTTACCCGAAAATGGAAGGAGAATGAAAAATCGTTGTAAAATCAACATTAAAATCGTAAAAACTTAAAAGCGTTTGGAAAATTAGTAAAATCGTTTTAATGAAAAAAAATCGTAAAAACGTGGGAGAGTTTTTAACTACCCCGATAAGAATAAGAAATGAAAAGGCCATTATTTAAAAGAATGAAAGATACATTTTTTTAAAAAAAAAAATGACAAATATTCCATTTAATTAAATTGTATATTGAATCTTGTATTAAGGACGAATAAATATGGTTTTATAAGCATCATATATAAAGGCCAAGTTTAAAGTTTAAAAAATATTAGAAAAACAATTTTAAAGTTTTTTAAAATATGAAAAAAAAGATAAACTTTAAAAGTAAAAAAAAAAAAATTACTCTCTCCAGTCCATAACTAAATTGGCAAAAGTATACATTAGTTCTCTAACTTTAGACAAGGTTTCAATTTGGTCACTTAACTTTAAATGTATCTTTTTAGTCAGTCATTTAACTATAATTTTCAAATAATAATTTTTTGTAACAATTATTATTATTCTAAGAAATTAAACTTTATATGTTAGCATTTGATAATATCTTTGTCAACACTAAAATTTCAATATCAACATTTTTTTTTGTTAACGTCCGTCATGGCTAAAGGATTAAAATGGTCCTTTTTTAAAGTTAATGGACTCAAAACGTTGTATAAAGTTAAAAGGCTTAAAATAAACTTTTGTCTAAATCCATATTATAAGTTATCTGTAATTACCTCACCAAAACTACTTAGAGTATTATTTAAGGTTATAGAGAAATACTACATTAGTTAGACTTCAAATATTCTCCTTATAAATTGAAATAGGGGTAATATTTAGAAAAAAATATATTAATAACTCATAAAGTGATTTACATTATGGATAAAAAATTATTTACAGAATGCACCAAACATTTGAGCCTGAGGGAATAATCAGTGTATACGACTTCTAATGGAAAAGGAGCAGTCAATTTTAGAGTAAATGCGTTTGGCAAAAAAAAAAAAAAAAAAAAACAAACAAACAAGCCTAGAGTAAATGCAACGTTAACATTATGTTGTGCCTTTTTGACCCTGGGAAAAGAAAATGACGTTTCCCAAGAAGACTCTCATGTTGAAGTCTCGATGATTTTCGGTCAAACTTCAAACTTCAAATTCATCCCAACACACTCATCCTTTTGGTCTTTGATAAACAAATTAACAGTAAATATATATATATATATGTGTGTGTGTGTATTATATGTATATGTGTATATATTAATCATATGTATATCTATACACACACGTAGATATATATGCTCTATAATATAATTTTTGATGAACTAATAAATAAAAGTAATAGGAGACCGAGATCAAATAATTATTATAGATTCACCAAAAAATATGATTAATTGGTCTTTAGAAATAATTAATAAGTTAGTTTAACAATTTTAACGAAAGAACCTTCTTGTCTCTTTGGTAGTTTATTTCTTGCTATATATTTTTATGTTACATATTAATAGTTAGATAAATATATTTTTATTAATATAATGCGTAAATAATTTATCATTAACATATGATCGTATAAAACAAAACTTATAGAGATTTTAAAAATATGAAATTTATAAGGTAATAGTACATGTTTCGTATTCCAAGAATTTAGACTGCGATCTCTGACATCACGACATGCAAGCTGTTAATATGTGGGGATATTGACGTTTGAAGTTTGTGTTTTTATGACAAAAATAATACTAATAAAATAATTTATAAATATTAAAATATTTCCAAAAATATTATTGCGATATATAGTGTTTGGCTGCCTGCAATATATATTAAAATAATAATGCTGGTAATAATAATGAAGCGTATAAAAGAGACAAAGGTGAAATAAAAAATGTGGGAGAGAATGAGTACGTGGCCAACAAGGGGACATAGTAAGCAAAATGTTGGATTTTCGGTGTTTGCCACGTGGACGTTCTTCTCTTCTCTTCTCTTCTGTTTTGTTTTTGTTTTTTAATCATATTTCATTCCCAAGGTCGCATCTTTCATTTCAACCGTTGCATTTGGGGTCATCTTGACTACCAAATTCTCCCAAACTTTGATACCACCTGGGTCACCTAAATAAATGAGATTGTGACCTTTAATTGTACTAATGAAATTCTCACAAATGAGGGTAAAGTTGAAAATTCACCTTTTATTGATACTTAATTATTTTTCTAAATTATTAATTATTTTTCTATTATTATTTTTTAAAATTAGTCGTTTCTACACTATACCATGTTCTGAGGTTCTTTTTTGTTGATCTAAACTTTTAATAAGGCTGTTATTTCAGTTGGTAAAAAAAAAGATATTCAATCTCTGTTCTCGTACCATATATTACATATTGAAAAAAAAGAAGCATGTAAGTAAGCCCCCACAAATCAAGTACACTTCTAGTATTAAATATTATTATAATACTTAATTAACTAATTTCAATATATTGATGATGTTAGTTAAGTTAATTAATATGATATATTTTATTTTAAAAACACCTTAATCATCTTCTTTAAGTCCCTCTCCCTCCTTTTATTTGATTATTGTTAATGTTAATTTGAAAAAAAAGATGGATGAAAATATGAAATATATATTACATTTAGGATTAATAACATCATGGAGAGAGTAGTTATTACCTTTTTCATATATTTACCTCTCTTCTTACCTGTTATGCTCTTGTAGCACTAGTGCAAAAAAGAGCTTTAAGACCGCCTCATTAAGATCGGATTATAGAGAATCGGGTCTTAAAAGTGTGACCTAAGGGCGCTTTTGTAAATATAAAGAACTTTTTGGTATGACCGTGGCACTTTCGTAAATATATAGAACACTTTTAAGACCGATTATAAAAGATCCGGTCTTAAAAGTATGACCTATGGCAATTTCGTAAATATATAGAACACTTTTAAGACCGGATTATAAAATATCCGGTCTTAAAAGTGTGACCTATGGCAATTTCGTAAATATTATGAGAAGACGCGATCATAGATGAGTCCAAGAATGCGATGATTTATTCCTTCGCTTAATTGAAATTATATACTGAGATGCTAATAAGTAAATAATCTTTTGACCTGGGCGCTTCCTATAATCTAGGGATTACGATCGGGAATATAATTACGAAATTCAATAAATTATGATCTGCTAACTTAATTCCTAAAATCTCTAACAACTTAATTAAGATGATCACAATCGTGAATATAATTACGAAATTCAAAAAACCATGATTTGCTAATTTAATTCCTAAAATCTCTCTAACAACTTAATTAAGATGATTACAATCGTGAATATAATTACGAAATTCAAAAACCATGATTTGCTAACTTAATTCCTAAAATCTCTAACAACTTAATTAAGATAATTGCACAATATATAAAACACTTTTAAGACCGGATTATAAAAAGTAGGTCCTAAAAATATACTTTTAAGACTTGTTTTTACAAACAACCAGTCTTAAAAGTGTTAAAAAAAATAAATTCGCTAAACTCGTTAAGCCCGTGATCGTGTTTGTCTTCTTGGTGGCAATTTCGTAAATATATAGAACACTTTTAAGACCGGATTATAAAGAGTCGGTCTTAAAAATATACTTTTAAGACCTCTTTTTACAAATAACCTAGGTCTTAAAAGTGTTAAGAAAAACTAAATTCACTAAACTCGTTAAGCTCGTGAGCGTGTTTGTCTTCTTGGTGGCAATTTCGTAAATATATAGAACACTTTTAAGACCGGATTATAAAGAGTCGGTCTTAAAAATATACTTTTAAGACCTCTTTTTACAAACAACCGGTCTTAAAAGTGTTAAGAAAAACTAAATTCACTAAACTCGTTAAGTCCGTGAGCGTACTTGTCTTCTTGGTGAATAACATTTGCTTAGTTCTCAAATCCTCAGCAAGAATGACATCCTCTTCCTCTAATCTACTCGCAATCTTCGTAAGTTTTCCTAAGAGCCACACAATCAAATCCTTGGCAACGTTGGAAGTGAGATGCTTCGAGGGTTTTGCGATGGCATCAACTCCAATCTCGAACGCGCAGCGCATCGCTCGAGGATTCTAGACGACGACGGTTCCTTCCTCTTCGATCTATGGCTCCTCCTACACCGCCTTCGCACAGATTCGGCGTAAAATCAAACTCGATCTGTTCTTGTTTAAGCCTGTTTGCTCCTATCTTGGCCGCTTTCCGCCGATCTGGACTTTGATTTTGGTTGCTTGAAGCTTTGCCAAAGATCGACAAGAGGATCCTCGCTCGATTTAGTTGCTTTAAGCTTGTGATTTTTTTTGTAGATCTGGACTTCAATTTCATCTCGATTTTATATTGATTCAAATTCGATTTCCATGGTGAATGATTTCTATTTCTTCCTATGTTTTCTTATTTCTGGACTTTGTATTCATCTTTTTTGTTTTTCTTGTTGGTACTGCTTCCAATCTTCTCTTCTTTTTTGTTTTTCTTGTTGGTACTGCTTCCAATCTTCTTTTGGTTCTCCGTCGCTGATGACGGAGGGACATTCAAAAAATCGCCAGATCTGGTGATTTGGGATCGGTTGTTTCATTTGGGTTTTTTCTTTTTTATTATTATTTTGAAACACTTTTAAGACCGGATATTTTAAAAGTTTGGTCTAAATTTTTAAGACCGGTCGTTCATCCGGTCTTAAAAGTTACGTACTTTTAAGACCGCACAGAACAAGACCGGTCGCAAAATCCGGTCTTACAATACCTCTTTTATCCTGGTCTTAAAGCCCTTTTTGCACTAGTGTAGTATATAATACTTTAATTTTGAGTACAAATATAACTTATGTTTTGAGGCTGTGAAATATAATTTCTTTTTGATATAGTGTAAGTATTCTTAGTAGATAATCATATTCGAGATACTCTCATGTACTAAATATGAGCATCTCTTTTAGTAAGATTTGAACAATTGTTCACCTTGTTATAAGAGTTTAACCCTTTATGCCAGACCCAATCTTGTTGGTTAGTTGGAATTGTTCCTAATGTGATCATTTTGTTGTAGAATAATCTAAAAGTGTTTTAAAAATTTATAGATAGTAAATTAAAAAATAATAACTTATTAAAGGGTTGAGGTACATTTAGTATCCTAAAGTATTTTTCTAGGTACATTCAATGCCTAAAATAGTTTTTGGTGCATTCAACACCCTAAAATATTTTTTCTGGTGCATCTAACACCACAAAGTATTTTTTTTTGGGGGTGTATTTAGTACCATAAACTGTTTTTGTGTGCATCCAACACGTTTAAGTATTTTTTAGGTGTATCTAATACCCTAAATTATCTAAATTGTTAAGTGCAAAATTGCACAGAAAAGTATCTTAGGGTGATAGGTACACTAAAAAATATTTTAGAGTATTGGATGCACTTAAAAAAATACTTCAGAATACATACTGGATACCCCTTGACATTTTATTTAATGTGTCTATGTTTAAATTCTTATAGAAAAACCTATTTGTAATAAGTTATATATCTAAGAGACATATTAATAATTAATCACTTTATTTATAACTTTTCCATAATTTTTCGATAAAAGAATTGAATTTGAGTCAAAGTTAATTTGGTTGATTAAAAAACAAGGATCAAATGAAAGATTCAAGGGGGACAAGGTGAGATGGGAATAATAATGGATAAGTTGATAGAAGAAGTCAATAGTTGTGACTTGTGAGAGAACGCCCTGTTCTTTGTTGCAATAGAAGACCACCAAATTAAAATACTAAACATCTTCATCAGGGAATCATATGTTCTGGCTGGTTCTTGCTTCTAGGCCACGTACATTATGGTAAAATTGCTACAAACTACTAATAGTTTGGGGGAAATGGACTAATTTAATTTTTAAAAAAATATATAATGTGACTAATTAATACTTAAAACTTTGTTGAGAGACATGTTCATATTTAATGCTTAACAATGTTTTAAATAGAAATGTCTCTAAGATATATGTACCCATACATTTTTTTTTAAAGTATTCATAAAAAGGAGAAATGAAAATAAGTAAATGAACAAGAAACTTGTGTTACTCTTTATTTATTTGTTTTAAAACTTTGAAAGATAATCTTCCAACCATCAGCAAAATTTCTTTAAGGTTATAAGTGATTTAGAAAATGTCAAAAAAGTCCAACAAAAAATTTTAATATAAAAAAGGTCCCAAAAATTTATTAAAACTTATAGATGAAGTTATTAATCACCTATTAAATAAATTATTTATAAAATTCTTTTGACATCAAAATTTTTTGTGAAAATTTTTTTAATTTTTTTTTCCACATAAAACATTACAAATCTAAATCGGCACTCAATGATTCGGGGGAATCATGAGGGTCCCACATTCTTACTACGTGTTACTTCCTTCCTCAACCACGTCGTCTAGTTCCAGCTCACAATTCACCCAATTATTTGGTTCTTCCCAACAATAAAACCAATAATTCATTTGCTTCCAAAATCCCCCTCTAAACCAATAACCTTGGGCCCCACAATTTAAGGGCCATCCGGGGCACAGCCTACCACATATGGACCCCACCCTGAGCCCCGCCCTTTAGGACACTCCTCACTTCTCATCCAATGAAACTCCTCCACGAGTCACAGTACCCCCACATGGCCTCGCTTCTATATATACCCCCAAAAATGGAACTACACAGAACAAACAACACTATCATCTACGACCAAAAACAACAATGGGAGCACCTTCAGTCATCCTGCGAAGCCTCTCCTTGCGGCGAATGATTCAGCCGAGAGCTCCACCTTCCATGGTGGCTCCGTTTCCTGAGAAGAGCCGATTCGATGAAAGACTCACAGCGGAGCTGGACACACTCCAACCTCCGCAACAAGGCGGCGCAGGATTGATTCGATTTCTCGACGCTTCCATCGCCACTCAGAAGATTGCTTTGGGAATGTTGGCGAATGTTCCTTACAGAGACGATATCGATCGTGAAGCTCTCGAGCATTACCTCGAGACCAACGTTGAAATTCTAGACGCCTGTAATTACTTCGCCGACAAAATCGAGATCGTCAAGAAGTATTTGGATTCGCTGAGAGTGGTCCTGCGTTTCGTCGATGGAAGCTTCAGCTCCAGAATGCGAGCCACGGAGCATCTGGAATCAATTCGAGGTATAGAGAACAAACAAAAATCATGAGCAAGCGAAATGGATTGAGAAGAATCCTGAGGCAAAAGCTAAGTCATGATGAATCAGAGCTCAGTGAGATTATGCGTGGTTCTAGGGCCATGGCTGTGATGGCTTGTGAATTTCTCGAGCTTGGATTTTCGTTTGATTCAAAACGAAGAATCCAAAAAACCACACAGTCACAGAGGTCAAGAAGTTCATCTTGCTGGTTGAGAGTTTTGCAGGAATTGATGAATCAAGAAGAAGGAAGTGAGAAGGTGCAGAGAAAAAGGTGTGGATCAAATTTGATTATGAGAGATTTGAAAGAGACAGTGAGGGATTTGGAAGAAGTGATGAAGGGGAAGAAGAGAGAAAGAGAGGTGAAATTTGCAGTAGAGGGATTGAAGAGAAAATGCAGGGGATTAGAGGATGAGATTGAGATTATAGAAGAAAGAGTGAAAGATTTGTATAAAAGTTTGATTGATGTTAGAATGGTCTTGTTGGGGATTTTATCCCAGGCCTAAAAAAAAAAAATGATATATCAGATTAATTAGATTGATTTTAGGGAACTCAGTAGTCATCAGGATAGCTTCTCTCAAGATTGTATAGCATTGATTTTACTAATTAACCCCTTTATTTTATAACAATATATGATTTTTTTTTAATCATATAATTGTTATGTTTAACAAAAATTTAATGAAAAAGATAAAAATTTATATGATTTCCCTTAATTTTAATCATATAATTGTTATGTTTAACTCGTAAAATTTAATTTTTAAAAAGATAAAAATTTATGTCTAAACACGTCCCTCTTATGGATCAAAAAACTAAGACTCGAGATTTAAGTTTGATTATATCATGGGGTTTTGTTTTGTTTGGCAATTTTTTATTTTTTTTTGGGTAAAAGTTTTGTTTGGCAATTGATTTGGTGTGTCTGTGAAATTGCAAGAAATTAAAGTGAAGGGGCAACAATGTAAAAAGGCTGAAAAGATGGGGAATTTTACTATTACCTCCTGTGCTAATTATAACATTTAGACAAGGAATTTACTTTGATTTTATTTATTTACATGATTTGATTTACTTTGATTTTAAATATAACATCTCAATTCATTTTAGTAAATCTATTTTATTTTCCTCAAAGTATTTTCATTGATTGCATCTATTAAAAGAGTTTCAATCTGACTAATTACAATCCTTTTTTTTTTTTTTTTTTTTTTTTGATAGGATGTAATCCAAACATTACAAAAATATTTTAAAGAAACCAACACACATTATTACATATAATTAAATTACTGATTTTCTTAATATCCATATATTAGTTATAGAACTCTTATATTAAGGACTAGAGGAGTAATTGGCATATTAAGGAGCCACCTATGCCTTTTGTTTGTATGTTATAAGTCTCTTGTTGTTGTTATTGTTATGCTCCTCCTATTATTAATACAAGTATTAATATTACTGTGATCATCATCATTATCCTTGATCCTACATATAACTAGATTAAATTTTAGCAGAGGCCTAATTGTGGGGTCACTTTCCTAAATATGTTGTCTACATTCACATTGAATTAAATTTGAGCAAAAAATAAAAAATAAATTAAATTTGAGCCATTGTAGCGGTTGAAGTCCCTTCCCTCAAGACTTATCACTTTGGTCTATTTATAAATCCCTTTTGACCAAAAAATTTGACTCTACTTATAAATCCCCTTTCAGAGTAATAAATGAGATTGTGACAATTTTGCCCATACTAATTGTACCAATGAAAATTGGGAGAGAAGAAAAAGTTAAAAGATACATATTCATAAATGAGGGCAAAGTTGAAAATTTACCCCATAATCATTGAGCTAACTACCTCTCCGTAGTATCTGTGATTTAGTTAAAAGGAATTTATAAATAGAACCAGAATGGTATGCCAAAGTTTTCTATCTGTTAGCCTTGGTCCGGAGGATTAACAGCTAGAACAGTAATAACTGTAAGGATCCAATAAAAAAAAAAAAAAAAAAAAAAAAAAAAGATCTGATTAAAATTTACGTAAGAGATTAAGGACTGAGATTTAATTTTCCCACAATTTTATTAGCCCTTAGCAACCTTCAAAACTGGGTCAGTTGGATTAAACATCGATACTGTCAAACACCTTTCTCTTGTTTTTGCATTTAGCAAAGGCATTATTAGCACTAGTTGTGACAATCATTTGGCTCCTGCACAAGAATGACAATGATGCACAACTTCCAGGAAAAATAAATCATCACAAAGCAACAATGCTAATTCTATGAAAAACTAACATCTATATTATCATATTAAAGCAGTATTAAAAATTCTAGATGTCTGGATGCAAAGCATCCCCTAAAAAAAAAAAAATAAAATAAATAAAAAAATAATAAAAAAATAGAAAAAAAAAAAAACAAAAGAACTAATCAATTGACAAGAAGTGCACACGCGCAAGGGTATACTCAGTTCCTGCAATCCAAACACCAGTTTGAGACCATTGCACATCTTCCCAGTCCAGATCTTCCTCCAGTACCTGATCACACACAGTACACATCTTCAACGAAAACTGTAATGGTCTGAGTCAAACCAAATTAAATCCTTCATATGCATACATTATACAAATGATTCAGATATGAATGAAACAGAACCTATATATATGTGTATATATTCTGCTATAAAACTTTATGATACACATTTTTCTCTTTGGGGGATAGAGAGAGATAAAGGGAAACAAAAGATCACGCAAAGGCTTCCAAACATTGAAACTAATAAAGGAAGATTGTAGAGATATTATTATTGATATGCAAGTGAGCAATTTGTGTTTGGAAGTACCTCCACATGATCAAGGGGCAGAGGTATGCCAAGTGTAAGCATCATTTTCTGGGGCAGAGGCTTCTTACAACGAGACCAGCGAAATACATCAATCTTAACATTATTCCCATTAGATTTTCCACCTCTTGCAGAATGTGAGAGGTGATTTTGAGACTTTCCTGAATCTGGTTCATGCATTTGAGTTGGTGGCATGAACTTCGTCTTCTTCTCTCCAGCAAAACATAGCTCATATCTGCAAGTAATTAACCTAGTCATATCACCCCATTTTTTTCCTCAAATAGTTTATTAGAAAGAATTTGAGGATAGAAACAGGTGATTATGCAATGCAGCTCCACGTTCAAAAGCATACCTTTTTTAAAAAAATATAAAAATAAATCCAAGAAAGAAAACGATCTGAATGAAGCCTATAATATTAAACTCCCGTGCAAAAAAGATACCTGCGAGAATGGGTCTCCAAATATAAAACTTCTCCTTTCTTCAAGCGAGCAGATGTAAAGAGTGGTTTTTTAACACCCTTGTCAGCGACAATGCTAATACTGTACTTGATCCTGATAAAAATATTATTATCATGAATGTGAATTGAGCGTGAACAATAAAAACCTAATGTCAAGATAACAGCAAAAATATGTTTTTTTAAGAAAACATAAAATCTAGTATCTAATTTAGGGAGAATAGGAAAATATTGTGACCCAATACAGACACTTAGTAAATTAAAGCTAACATACCAAGGTTCATTGCAGAGATTGTACTGAATTCTGACTTCTTGTACAAATCTTTGCTGCCGCAACACATTCTGTTTGTAATGCAGGCCACCATGTAGAAAATGAATTAGAATGTCAAAGAAATTCATAGAAAAATGAATTTATCAAAGACAAGAGAAGAACAATACAATTTTGAGGACAACTCCTCCCAAAAATATCAAGCATAAGTTTTTAAGATAAAAAATAAAATTTAATTAGATTAACCAGATTCTGAATGCAAAGGGTTTTAATCATAAGATGCAGGACAAACCGAGGCCGCAGATCTGGTAGTTATTGTCCTCTCAACAGCCACTGGAGCAAGGGTGGGCTCAACAATTGATGTAAGTGCAAGGCAAGGCTCAAGATCTATAGTTCCACCTCCTTTCTAAATAAAAGTGAAAGAAAGATAGTGAACAAGAATCAGGTTATACATAATGACATGCACAATTGTGCAAACACAGATGTTAGGTTATATATGTGAAGAGGTCATTCCAAGAACTAACATCCCTTCCTTTCAAAGAAAATCTTAGGAGTAGTAGTTAACATGTTATGAAAATAGTAATGAGCACGCCTATGAAAAAATCAGGCACCTCCCACAAATGAGAGATACCAAGAACCAAGGGACATTCATTGAAAAGAGAACATAATAAACTTACTTATATGACATGCATCAAAGTAAACAGGGGAATAATCAGGTAAAAAAAAAAAAGTAAACGGGGGAATAATGAAGAGATCATATAAATTCAGGGCAATAATCAAGATACTTTCCAGAGTTGTTTTTACTACCTTCACAATGCAACATCGTTCAACTTGATAACTACAACCAATTGTTGCACACCAGACACGGGAACGGACCTTGTTTCTCAGAGTAGAAATATAACCTAACATCAAAGAAATTTAGAATCTTCAGATTATCTACAAAATGATTCAAATTTTGACAGATATAGCAATATTAACTGAAAGAGAGGAAGGGAAACCAACATCACTGCAATTAACTTCCCCTCTACATCACAGATACATATTTCAAGGCCTCTAATCAATCAAGTCTGCATGCCGATGTCTAAGAAGGTGCTTGGTGGCCATTACAGCAAAAAATGCCTCTCATTGCCTTTTGTACAGGCAGTAGCTCTCACTTCTGAAAACCTAACCGCCTTTCCTAAAAAACTCCTGCCAAATGTTTGATCCAATAGATGTATAGGTGGCCATGTCTTCCTATAGGTACCATTATATTCTTAATGTAATTTATGTCATTTGAATTTTTGGATTCGGCATTTTAACTTGATCTAATCGTGTGTTCAGACATGTAATGACAAATAGTTCTATTTTGAGTTATATTTGTAGGCTTAAATGTGGTCGATTTAGTAAGCATGCAAGCAACTGAATGTATGAGTTGCTCGAGCAAGTTCAGAGCTTTGAATTTGAGATTAAAATGATAAGTTGTTCAGCTGCGTTTCAACATTTTCTCCCTCTTGTTTTTATTTTCTGTTGATGCATAATTCACAGGTAATGTTCAGAATCATAACCACAATTTCTACTGAAATATTTGTTATACATCATATAAGCAAACTATGATGTTGTACCACAAGAATTGATCTCAACTCTCAAGAGTACCAAGGCACAGAGAACTTGATGTAGATGAATCAACAGGGCATCTTTATGACTATTCAAAAAAATCAAGGCAGAGATATACGTTCTTGTGGAGGAAGCACCCGAATGGTTGCACACAACTCTTGTATGGTCATAGGAGGCTGAGAAGGTGATGGTTGACAGTAACCTGTATGCATGAGAACTGTGCAACGAAATTGCCACATCAAATACTGATTTCAATTAATACAACTCAATAAGTTTCAATCAAAAGCTAATTGTATCCTTTTTGTAGTAACAGCACATACCAGCAACAAGATCTGAGTCATATGTGTACACATCAGTGCCCCATAGCTGGGTTCCTCTGACCTGAACAAAATAATCTAAACTCAATATGAAAAAAATTTAAATCATAACAAATTTACTATACATTTAAACCCCCCAAAAAAATCATGTTATTGCAGTTTAATCATACTTGGGGATTGGTAGCAGTGACATGCTCTGCTGGTATCCGTATTTCAAGAGTGGGGCCTTTCTTAGAAATTTCACCATTTTTTTCTGTTTGAGGTGATTCATATTCCTTCCACAATTTTATCAGTTCTTGTATGCATTCTCCGACTTTATACACAGGCAGTTCTGCTTTGCCTGAAAATTAAATGAAATGAGAGAAACTTCTATATGATGAATATGCATAGAAAGATTAGCCGCTGCAATCTTTCCCATTCAACATGCATAAACAAATTGACTGATTATGCGAATATTGTGACAACAGTATCCCATCACACAATAGTGACAACACACTGAACAGAGTGAAAGGACGAGCAAGGGAGATGAGTAAATCAATGAAGAAAAAAGAATACAAAAAACACAGCATAATGTTAACTATAGAAAGCCCAGCTGAAACATTAAATAACAGTGCCACATCTACAATGATGTAGAACAAACCAACAACTTTGAGCCAATGAAACAAAACATAACAGCATACCTTGAGACCTGCAAAATAAATAAACCGGATAGTCACTATCAAAATGAAAGAAAATAGAACAGTAAGAGGGATTCAATTAAATCCATTCAGGGCACTAATTCAAAACACCAAAGAGTAAGACTCAATTAAACAAGAGATATAAGACATTATAGATATTTGCATAATACAAGAAGAAGAACTTGAAATGTGGTGCTTCAGGACAGAAGGGTGAAAGCTCCCCAGGGGAGTGGGGAACAGAGGAATCAGTTCTAGATGCTGAAGAAGTAAAATATTTTCAATTACTTGAAGGGAGCCATTATTATCCTCCCAACTGCAGAGAGGGGGCAGGGGTGGGAAATTGAAAAACAAAATTCAGTGGTCACAAATTTTTTTTTTTAAAAAAAAAACTTGAAGCTTTAGCATCCGTATCACAGTCTCATATACATGAAGTAATAATTTGTTTATGAAGATTATGAGAAAATTAACAAGGAAACAGAAAGATGCTTATTAGAAAGTAAACTTTCCAAGCAGTAAGGGAAAAAAGATACCCTTCATTGTATTGAGCATGGGATCTGAAATGAGGCTCACAATTAGCTACTTGTGGGCTGCCCCTTGATCTTTTCACTCTCTTGCGACGCTGAAGACCATGATTATAGACTTCCTTCTCATTCTCAGCAGCCCCATCCCCATCAGCACTTCCCTCTTCAAGTTCCTTGTCAAATCCCCTACCACGCTTATCAGGCCTACCTCCTAAATCAGCATTGTTTTCAATCTTACTCTCTGCAGGTTCTGGGTCAACATTTTTCCAACTATCATGATCTTTTGGTTTCTTTTGTTCTGGCAATACCTTACCTTGCTCCGGAATTTTAACTGATGCATCCCCATGCTCTTTCTCATTATTTTGAGCTTTTCCAATTCCGTTACATAAGTCCCTCTTGATATGATCCTTTTCTCTCTCTTTTAAACTTTCTTTGTCTTTTGGAAGATCTCTTTTCTCCCTCTCCAACATCTGTACATCCCTATCTTCTTTAGCAGAATCTTTGCCTTCATCTTTAGCGGCTACTTGTGTACTGGTTCTACAATCACTTCTTTGTTTTTCCTTTTCCCCACAATCCCAACGTGTTGCATCCTTTCTTTTTCTATCCTTCTCTTTAGACCTATCTTTACTTTTTAAATCTTTGTTCTCCACAATAGCCTCATGAGTTTCCACGTAATCCTTCTCTGCAGTTGAACCCTCCTTCCCAACCACAAGAGGGTCTTTCATATTCCCATGTGATACATGCCTGGTGTCCGAACCCCCACTGGGAGCATCAGAGTGCCTTTTTCCCTTATGGCGCTCTATTAATTCTTTCCAATTCAATTGACTACTTGATACAACGTAACCATCCTTTTCTATCTTAATATCACCTCTGAAATCATGATGACTATCCCTATCATATCTAACATCTTTCTTCTCATCTCTACCTTTAACATGCACATCCTTCTCACTCTTAGCAATCAGAGAATTCCATGTAAGCTCAATACGGAACCTTTTCTTCTCAGACTTAACATCACAGTTCAGAAGCTGGAGATCTCTACTATCCTTAAAATCCCTTACTTCTAAACTGTTTTCAATACCAGCAGGATGATCTAAATGTGAATCATTAGATGATGATGGCGCCAAATGTACAGAGTGAAGAGGAAATTGTCTGTCTGCATCATGAGATTGATAACTTGGTTCCTTTGTCACGGAGGAGTCTTGAACTTTTACAATGTGATATTCACTTGAAGCCAGTGATGACAATTTAGAATGAGTAGCAGTATCTTCATGAGGATGCTTTGAGGGTGACTGAACAGTCTCTTCCTGAGATCTCTTGAGTATACTACTCATAATGATAATCAATCCAGTTGTAAAATATAGCCAGAAAGTAGTCACACAGCCAAAATAATACCAATTTTTATAGCCTGCTTGTCATATAATAGCTGGTATATGCAACCTGACAAAACAAATTGAAAAACTAAATGAGGCCACAATGATTTCACATGTCTTAAAACTTTCCAGGAGTATTCACTGCCACTCAATAAGAAAACTTTACCAGCATTTAAACAGATTTAATCGCATACGACAAAATACAAACTCGTAGACACCTATAGAAGCCATTGTTAGACATCGCGCAACATTTAGTATGGGTGCGACAAGATTTTGATTCTATGGCCTAAGAGTGTAACAAGGTTTAAGTTAAGAGTAGAATGACAATTGGGCAAGACGGGAATAGAATAAATCATAGAACTCAAAATGATCTATTTTCTCCTTGGATCGGTAATAAATTAACAAACCCCCAACCTCAATGCGGCGACACGAAAATAGTTTGAAGAAACAAGAAAGTAAACAACAACTTTTTACCGTCAAACCCAATTAAACTTCTCTGCAAAATGAGGTATAGAGGAAAAGACTGACAAACACATGAGAAGGACCAATCACCAAAAACGAGAAAGAAACAGCATTCTAAAAACAAAATTGAAAGACTATCTCCCTTCCGAGAAAAATAGCACACCCAATTTAACCTTCACAACACAACTGAAAAAAAAAAAAAAGGAAAAGATTGGAAAAACAAATGAAAAGAACCAAAACCAGAACGAAGAAGAAACAGCATTTAAAAGCAAAAAATAGTGAATTGGAATACCGTGTAATATCCCGAGAATCTCTGATCAACACACTAGATAAAGCCAAGTGAGAATCTTCCCCTTTCAAGATTGACAATGACAATGGCAACACAACATTCTGTTATATTGCAAATTTTTTCCACCGAAAGAAACCAAAATGAAGTGGGATTTGCACAGTGGAGTCAAACAAAACCCTATCAAACGCACAGCAAAGAGAGAATCTTACGCATACACATCACCAAATTCTCTTTCTCTGCCAATAGGCGCGCCCATATGCTTCCTTTGCTGAGGCTTTCTTAGCTTGGCGCACACTTATATTTGGATTTTGCGGGTACAGTCAAAAAAAAAAATGTTAAATCCAAATATAAGTGCTTACTCATCTCATTTTACTATCCCATTTTACACACTCTCTCTCTCTCTCATATCTACCCTTGGATTGAAAAAAATGGAAGGTTGAGATTTAATATTTTATAACATTATTATTATAAATATAAAATGTTAAAATCATCTGCACAATTTATAATTGCAATCTAGACAAAAAGATAAACTAATTTATGAAATATTATTATACTAATTTTAAATCCGAAGTATTCTTTTTTAATCTAAATGTAAAGATAAGATAATGGGAAGAAGAGGAGGAGAAAAAGAAAAAAGGACCCTTATCACTTAATTATAAGAGGGCCTTTTTTTCCCAACAAATTATACTCAAGTATTTATTATATACTATTTTAATAAAGTATAATGCAACTGAAGACTATTATTATTTATATAGATAATGTGATTTATGAGAAAATCCCATTAAAAACCTTTTGAAATAGTTTTTTTTTTTTTGCAAATTCTGAATTTCGTCCCGCTTTTAGTCCGATCAAGGTTTGACAAGGGACCTCTCCTGGAGTTTTCCATCCATTCAAAATTCCACTTCCCAGACCTTTTAAATAGTTAAACCCTCAATTAGGCCTATAAATTTAACAAATTCTGAATGATGACAAGCGGCCCAATTCAAAATTTTAGAATTAAGTGATTTTACCTGTATGGACTATCTTTACCGGCATAACAATAAGAAATTTTACCATTTCATCATCCAAACACTTTTGCTCAACTTTAGAAAGGTCTCTGGTGCACCGAGTCAACCCATAGACTGTCATAATATTCCATTCTTCAAGCTTTAATCCGGTCGGCTAATGCAGGTTGTGGAGGAGTGATCCGAGATTATTTAGGTACCTGGTTGGTGGGATTTACTAGTTCCATTGGTGATTATGAGATAGCTGGCTTAGGATTTGGGTTTCAAGAAGATTATTTTGGAATCGGATGCTGATAGTGTTGTTAATATGCTCCTTGACTTGTCGTATACTTCTTGTAGCAATTTAGTGTTGAAAGCAAGGATTTGTTAGATCTGAATTGGCGTATGGATGTTAGAGTTATTTCCAGGAATTGTAATAGAGTAGCGAATGCCTTGGCAAAAATGGGCATATCTGATTCTATGCTTCTAGATGAGTGCCATGCTAGCTTGAGGGTTTGGATTGACCAAGAGTGTTTGAGATTTAATTCCCCTTCTGTGTAATTTATTTTATTATGTAGGCTTTAGTGCCATCATTTATATCAAAAAAAAAAAAAAAAAAAACTCTCCTGCTACATACATCTTAGGGGGTGAACTTCCTCAGCAAGTCGGTTCAACAAGTCCTTCGTCTTGTAGTTGAAAGCATCAGGATCACTCACGTTTGCGTCATCACTGCAGCCATAGAAATCTTGGTCATGTTTCTTGTAGGAGCATTGTTTGAGGAGCTCGTTGGTTGCTTCAGAGATAAAAGTTTTGCAGTATGAGGGAGAGAACATGGAGAGAATGTGCCAAAGGGTATAGAAGTAAAATCACTCAATTCTAAAATTCTAAATTGGACTACGTGTCCTAATTTAGAATTTGTTAAATTTAGAGACCCAATTCAAGATTTGGATATTTTAAATGCCTTTTAATGGGATTTTCCCTTGATTTATTATACATTTTATATTTATTTTTACTGTTTTAATCTATGGGAGGTCATCAATAATGAATATACATACTTATATATATATTGTGCACAAATCTAAAAGCAATAAGTGATATTGTTTGTAGTTCATAAATAGTACATATTATTATTATTATTATATCGACGAATTAGTTCGTAATTTTTTTTTCAATCACATGGTGTGATTTATATATTTAAGAATTTATATAACTCTTGCAAAAAAAAAAAAAGTTCAATTAAACTAAAATAAAGAAAACTTATTAATTTTTCTAGTGGAATTCACACATTATTTAATCATTTAACCATTTTTTAGGTTCACAAAGCTAAAATTTTTTTATTATGTATTTTTTTCTCTCTCGAGAATTGATGAAATTAAAATTAGAACTTAGTAAAAGAAAAGATGAAATTAAAATTAGAACAGAAAGAATTTAACTATAAAGTATTGTTGACCAAAAAATAAATGGAAAAACTGGAAAAATATCTCATTCAAAATTGTATGGGTGGGGATGACGTAAATCATAGTACCAGTCTATTACTATTGTTGACAAAAAATAAATGGAGTTCTTTTTCTAATGATAAAACAATTTTATTACTAACTAAATAAAACGAAACATAAAAAAGTCTTCAATAACTAACCTACCGAGTAAACAACTGTGAAGCCCAAAAGTAAAACAAAAGGCCCAAAAAAATTAAACGCCCAACAAACAAAAAAACAATTACAAGAGAAATCTCTTATCAAAAAAAAAAAAACATAAAAAAAAGTGTAAAAATACAAGAGAAATGCCAAGAACCACGTTATTGATTAAGGGATCCGGAATGTACGTAAAAATGGTGTTGGTTCTCTTTTCCCATTATTGGGCTCCGATTTGCTAGCTCGTAAGTCCCGAATGTTTCGATAAACCGGGTGAAATATAAAAACAGAAGGCTCAACACATAAACAAATACCAAGCAACCAAAACTTTCTGTTAAGTCATATAAAAACACAAAAACTACAAGAGAAATACAAAAACCCTTGTTTGAACATAAAAGCCTTAATTAGCAACATTGTTAATAACAATGGTTGGGGGAGAGTGGAAGGGGAGGGAAGGGGAAGGAAAATGGAGGGAAAATGTTAAAACATCTTCAGAAAATGTGAGAATATAGAAAATGGTGTTGGGAGTTTTTCTTCCATCCCCCAACCAAACATACCCTAACATGGAGAACGATAGTAAGTCAAGAATCTTTGTTGGTTATTAATTGCAAAGGTTTTATGGCTCCTGAGTTTTTCCATTGTCCACAAAAGAAAAAAAGGCTCAACACATAAACAAATACCAAGCAACCACCAATATTGTTCAGTCATGCACGAACACGCCAAGGAAAGTTTGATCTTATAAAAATAGGTTAATGTCCATTTTTATTTTGGAAGTTGTCAAAAAATCTCAATTTTACTTTGAAACTTTTTCTTTAGAGTAATGTTGCTTAGAAAGTTTCTAAATTGTAGCAATTTCGCCTTGGCTGTTATCCATATCAAGTTTGTCTGTTAATTGATCAAATATGCTAAATTGACTTGTCCACGTGTTATTCACGTCATTTTTGTTAAAATGTAAATTTGCCTTAGAAGTTTTTACTAAGAAGCAATATTGTTTGGGAATTTTTGTTACTTAATATTGCCTTAAAAGTTTTCAAATTATAGTAATGTTGCCTTGACCATTATAAGGTTAAGTTTAACTGTTAATTAATTAAATATGTCAAACTGACAATGTGTATAACATTGAAGAAGAAATTGTAGATAGAAGAAGCTTACGTCCGCTATAGAGTAATGAAGGAAAAATAATTCTCCTGGATTATTTAAGACACATTGAGCAAGATTACCGAGAATAAGGTCATTGTTCCCCTGATACCTCTTCTATTTTCTCTTTATTTTACAAGATGCTTTCATCTCTCTAATTTTTTCCTATCATTCAGATGCGTACATTTTTTTCAGAA
Source organism: Acacia acuminata (assembly GCA_019022655.1). Taxonomy (NCBI): domain Eukaryota; kingdom Viridiplantae; phylum Streptophyta; class Magnoliopsida; order Fabales; family Fabaceae; genus Acacia; species Acacia acuminata. The sequence continues at coordinate 91,675 of JAFJYI010000179.1, read as the reverse complement.
CAAAAATTTCCTTATTTATAAATCTAACTTTAAAATAATAAAGTGAATGAAACATGAATTTGCTATAAGCATATTTGGCCAACTAGGGATAGGGTCATGGCACATGGACAATAGCAAGAGGCTTTGTTTTTCAATAAAATCAATACATAAATAAAAAAGAGAAAAACACTTTTCAGGTAGTCATGGCACATGGACAATATATATAATGCTAATTATATATATAGACCATTTCATACGTATGGCTTTGTTTTTCATAAAAAGATGGGAAAATCTTCTCATGTTGTATTTTTTCTCACATAAATAAAAAGATATATATATAATAAATATATATATATGTCGGTCACCCCCCTAAAAAGATATAACATAATAAATACCCAGTTTATAATAAACTCCTTGGTTCAAACCATCCTAGTGCAATTTCTTATTTTAACCTAATTAAAATGAGTTTTTTTATTTTGATTAACATTATATTCCTGAATCATATCTAATATATAATTATTTACGTTCACGGTCTGACCAAAATCTTTGGCAAGTTGCTCGAAAAGTGACAATTCATTATCCAAGTCAATCTTTTTGTCGAGAAAATTAAAAAATGTTATGGCTACAAGGCAAAAATAATATATATAAGTATAATGTAGTGATAATTATATATAACAAAACTCTATCATTTTTTTCACGAAGACATAAATGTTGTAGGAGAAGTGTTTTCTCATGTCCACATGGGACATATAAAATGGTGGGACCCTTATATATATATATATATATAATAATTAGCATTATATCTAAAATGTCCCATATATTTCACGTAAGTATAGTGAATATTTTTCTTCTCATGCAACATGATAAGTTTAAACCTCATATATATATAGGGAAAACACTTCTATATATGTTGTAGGAGAAGTGTTTTCATACATATATCTACACACACACATAAAATATATATATGGACCCACATATATATATAATTAGCATTGTATATATATGTAGGGTCCCACTATTTTATGTATATGTATACACACACATACACGCACACTTCTCACTCACATGCATATATGAGAAGTTTAAACCCCATATATATATATATACATATATATATATATATATATATATATATATAATCATACATACATACACACTGAGTTTTTGTGTGGCTGATAGGCTAAAAGAAGAAAAAATGTTACTAGTATTTCTTCTAGGAATTAGTTTTTTTGTTTTTTACCTCAAAAAATACGTACTAAGTTCAAAACCTGGCGATAGCCCTGCTAGGGTTTTTGTGCCCTTGAAACTTTTCACCGGCTGATTGTGAGTGAACTCCGTCTCCCACTGTGGTGGAGGAGAAAGAGTGGTTCCAATTTCGTTCATTGCGATCAGAGAAGTTGATGAATGTTAAGGGAATGTTGGAAAGATAGAATAAGGAGGTCTTTTTGAATATATAATTCAAAAAGAGAAGATTGCTAGCTCGATTGGATGGGTTACAAAGGCAAATTAGCAATTCAAATAGACATTATGCGTACTTGTGCAGATTGGAATGGAAGATACAAGGGGAGCTATGAGAACCGTTGAAAAAAGAGGAAATAATGTGGTTTCAAAAGTCAAGGAAGCAAGGGATCAAGGATGGGGATATGAATACTAAATATTACTATTTAAGTACTGTTAAAAGGAGGATGAGGAATAAAATAGCCATGCTTAAAGATGAGGAGGAGGAGTGGATTGAAGATCCAGATCGGCTGAAAAGATCAGTTGTGGATTTTTAGAAAAAGTTGTTTGAGGAAGAAGGAAGTGTTGGGGAGGGGGCAGATTGGATGTTGATGTTTGCTACTCGAGAGTGGAGGAGGAGGTATGCAAACGGTTAGAAATAATGGTCACTCCGGAGGAATTTGGAGAGGCACTTTTCTCTATTGGAGCATACAAAGGTCGAGGGATAGATGGTTTTCTGGCTGTTTTCTTTCAAAAGGAATTGCATGTAATTGGCAATGAAGTAGTGAGTTTTGTGCAGAAGGTGTGGAAGAAGGAAGTTGGATGTTCAAGAAGCCAACACTACTATGTTGGTGCTCATACTTAAAGTTGATAGGCCGGATAATTTTAAGCAGTTGCGACTTATTGCTTTGTGTAATGTGTTGTATAAGTGTATCATCACAAAGATATTGGTTGGGAGAATCAAAGGATCGGAGTTTTGGGGGATTTGGTGTATATAGTTTTGTTCCTGGGCGTCACATACAGGACACCATCATTGTTACTCATGAACTAGAAGGCTATTTTGCTATTAAAATAGATTTGGAAAAAAGCGTATGATAGGGCACGATGGAGCTTTGTTAAAGGAAGTCTTAGAGGAAATTGGAATGAAGGAGAATGGCAGGGATCTTATTATGAGATGTATTCAGACAGTGAGCACACAAGTATTATGGAATGGGGATCGGAGAAAACATAGTTATTTCATCCATCAAGAGGTATACGCCTTAGATCTTTGTGCTTGTGTTGGAAAGGTTGACACATATTATACAGGAGGCAAAACGTAAGGGGGAATGTATGTGAAGCTGTCCGAATTGACAGAGGAGGACCTAGTGTTACTCACCTAATGTTTGCGGGTGACTTGGTGACTTTTGGGGAAGCATCCACAAGACAGATGAATGTAGTGGGTGAGTTAGTATTTGAAGAGATTTTGTGATGTCTCGGGCAGAAGGTGAACATTTCAAAATCTGTCATTTTTTTCTCCATAAATGTTTCCTAGGGCTACGAGAGAGGAGTTGGCGGCACAAGCGAGATTTAAGATGACAGAGGATTTGGGATCACACCTTGGTATGCCTACGAATTATGGAAGGAACAAATCGAGAAGTTTTGAATGGTTGGTAGAGAAAGTGATCGAAGAGGTGAATGCATTAAGTACAGTGGGTAGGGTGAAACTAGCTAAATCAGTCATTAGTGCAATGCCAATTTATTCGATGATCGTCTCAAAGATTCCAAAGTAGGTGTGGTGACCGGGGAGTTGAATCAGGAGAGAAAGTGAATTCCTGGAGAGATGAATGGGTGTGGAAAAATGAGTAATTCTGTTTCATGAACGAAGGCGAGAGCTGAATGAACTAGAATTGCGTTGGGGTGAGGATGGCGAGATACGAGTTGAGTTCAGATTTAGTCTGTTTTTTATTTATTTTTGTAGACCTTTGAGAACCCCAAAAAAGGATAGGCATTAGTTAAAAACAAACAGATTTGAAAAAGACGGAAACGCGTCGCGAGGTTTGTTTGTTAGGTGGGGACATTGATACTATTATAGACCCCAGGAAATGAATTTAGAAGAAGGAAAGGAAAGAAAGGAAAGATTTTGAAATATGGGGGAACATGCGTTGTTTGATAGAAAGAAAATGAAAGGGTAGTAGTTGGTAAAGAATCAAGAATATCTATTTTACCCTCAAAAGTAATTAATTCAAAATAAAAAAGAAAATAATTTTTTTACTAAAATATATTTTTAAAAAATGTTATTGTCAAGTTTGAAATCATGTATAAAAAAATTCCACCAAATTCAACTTTCCCGCCAAATTCAAATTTAAGGAAAGTAAAGTTGTTAAAAAATGTAAACAAAGATGTGAGAATTTAATATCCCACTAATTTTGGTGGGATATGATCTTCCTACATATGAGGGAAGATTGGTAGACCTAAGAATTTGGGTTACTAGAAAGGTTTGTCCAAAATGTATACGGAACTTGCTAATGTTCCTTTCTCTTCCTATCAAATCTATGTACCAAATGGGGCCTCAATTTATCGGGTCTCACCGGAAACAGTTTCCTCCTCAAAAGAGCTCCACCAATCGAACAGTATAAATGAGATCTAGACGATCTAAATTTAATTTTTTTTATTTAGTGATTTTTAAATAAAAAATCATTTTTTATAAAAATGTTAATGGAGGATTATCTTTATTTTAGTTTTTTTAATCAATTTTAAAAATTTTAAAAGTAAAAAAAATTAAATCTAAAACCTGTCTAATAAACAGATTGGCCGTTGTCCCTAGCCAAAGGATAGGGATGAACATGGTTCCCTACCTACCGAGTATCTATCTATTTCTAAATTCTAATGGCTGAGAAACTGACTTAGTTTGATAATATGAGATTCAAATAAGTATTAATAATGCCCTGATTTATCATCATCAAATCAAAACAAAGTGCGAGCATTCAAATAAGGAAATAAAAGATGCAAGCGATCAATGAGACGTTCTACATTTCACATGGTTCGCCGATGCTGTTGATTGACGAGACAATTCCGGCGAGAGCATTCCTCCAGAAATGGAAGACAGACGTGTTCCCGCGGCGGCCCTCCGCCATCCTCATGATCTCCGCTCACTGGGACACCGAATTCCCCTCCGTCAACATCGTCTCTCGCAACGATACCATCCACGATTTCTATGGCTTCCCCGAATTCATGTACCAGGTTCGTTCTCGTCTCTTCTATTTCAGGATCCTTGTTCTTCTGTTTCACCATAGCCATCGATCTCTGAAGTCTGAACGTTACATTGTGCAGCTGAAATATCCGGCACCGGCAGCTCCAGATATGGCGAGGAAGGTTAAGGAGCTTTTAGAAGCGTCGGGGATAGAGCGAGTGGACGAAGACAGAGTGCGTGGGTTGGACCATGGCGCGTGGGTGCCGCTGATGTTGATGTACCCGGAGGCGGATATTCCGGTGTGCCAGCTGTCAGTTTCGGCGAACAGAGATGGGATGTTTCATTATAAGATGGGAAAGGCATTGGCTTCATTGAAGGAAGAAGGAGTTCTGATAATTGGATCAGGAAGTGCCACTCATAACCTCAGAACAGCTAACCGGAACGCCATTGATGATGCTCCTTGGGCTGTTGAATTCATTTCCTGGTTGAAAGACTCTCTTCTTAGTGGAAGGTATCTTAAAGAGAAATCATCAAAAAGTCTCAATAACACATGTTGTTATTTTATCATTGCATGCTTCTCATCATAATCTCGCCCTGACTTTTTGATGATTACATTGATTCTCGATCCCTATTTATCATAACTTAGCCTCAAATGTTCATAAAACTTACCAGGTTGAGGAGATTCAGCCAGCAGCATAAGAAGGACTGACCATTTAAAAATTAAAGAGAATTACCATCAATATGCATACGTGGTTGAAATTCAGCGTACGTATAGCATAGATGGAATTCATTAATGGACTGAAGAAATGAGCATGTAATAAGATTATATAAAATTGAAAAACTCCTTGTAAAAAAAAAAGCTGACAAAAAAATAAATGTCACTATTATTAAAAATCAAGAGAACAATAATCTTTTCATTGTCATTGACTTATGAATGAATTGAATATACACTGTCGCAGAATTACTATGAGTTTTAGTTGCTTCTTCTAACACAAATGACTCATCTGATATTCGAATTTGAGACTCAGAAGGATCTAGCGAGACCTTACACCACTAGACCAACTCTCTATGTTAATTCTAAGAAAGAAACTTAATTACTAAGAAATTTGAATTACAACTAAGGAATATGAAATGACAAATTTCAAGGTATTATTGTATACACACACTGCTGTTAGATCATGAATTTTTGATGTCAAAGTTTGTACATTTTCACAAATCATGATAAATTTGGGTCAATAATTGCATATGCATGCATGGTCAAATCTAGATAAATTAATTTTATTAGTAATGTGACTGAGGTTGACTAAATATAATAATGATGATGACACACATGTACACAAACATGCATGCATGCAGATATGAAGAAGTGAACAAGTTTGAAGAGATGGCACCAAATGCGAAAATGGCACATCCAAAGGCAGAACACCTGTTGCCATTGCACGTAGCCATGGGAGCTGCTGGTGACAATGCCAAAGCCAAAGTGATTCATGACAGTCTCCGTGGTGGTACCATTTCTTATGCCTCTTTTAGCTTCACTTCGATCTCAAACTCCTCATCATCATCCACATCACTTTGAAATCTTGTGAGGAGAGAATAATTAATTATATTACACTTCAAGTTTTGTACATGGAACCGGATCTTTTGTAGCAGCATGACCTACACATTTATATTAATAAATTGAAGATATAAAATAAGAAGAATGATACTCTATAATATAAGATATATTTAAGGAGGGAATGAGCTGCAATATTAATAAAAAAATTGAAGATATAAAATAAGAAGAATGATAAGTCACAAAAAAAAAAAGTCAAAATCCGAAAAGCTCTTTAATATAAAACAAAAAAACATTTTTTTTAAAAGTCCAATCCAAAGGGCCCTAAATAAAGTAATTAAAGTGTTTTAAAAAATATATGTTATATTAACTATTAATTCATTTAACGATCCCGGCCGTCATTTGGGCTCGCTTTGGTAGACCTCGTTATTAAGTGCAAGGTCAGGTATAAAAAAAAAAAAAAAAAAAAAAACTCATTTAACCAACTTCCTTTCTCTAAAGGCTAGTATACTTATATTTATGACCAGAGAAGTAATAATTAAGACTGACCATTTGTGAGTCGCCGAGGCTATCTCTCTCCACTTGCAGTCTAAATATTGGAGAGTCCCTACTTTTTTCCCTTTTTTGGTGAGAGGAGAGTCCCTACTTATTTATACATTATTGTCGATATTATTTTTATGACTGTGTTCTATGTTTCCTTTGTATTCAAATAAAATAATTATAGTTTAAATCTCCATTATACATGCGCGCGCTCATATTCTGTTTTCCTTGAGTCAAATTATATAAAGCTGAGTTATTTCATTCTTTTCAAGATATACGAGATTTTTGGTCGACATAATGAAATCTTGAAGTACTAAAAATTCTATTGACACATGTGTCTCTTCAACTGGGATTTGAAGTTTAGAGGGATCTAACGATTCTTACACTACTAGACAAACTCTATCTTAATAGAAGTTTTAGTGTTTTCAACAAATATTTATAAAAAAATAAATATATTTTTTAATGGGTAACCTCCGTTGACTTTAATTCTTACGAGCACCAAGTATTAAAATATTTACAAAACTATAAGTTTGTCTGGGTTATTAGCATAACAAAGTTGGAAACTCATCATGACTTGTGTTGGTTTAATAGTATAAAAAGTATTAAGATTAATAATTAAAGAAAATTTTATAATAAAAAAATCAATTACGTTTACACTGGTCCTCTATGTAATCTCATGTCTCCTAAAATTTGTTGAGCATGAAATAAAAAGCAATTCATAAAAAGAAAATGGTTGTTAAAAAGTTGGATTTGATTTTAAAAATAATAAGTAAACAATGATTTTTTTAATAAAAGTAATAAGTCTTTGGGTACAAGCACTAAGTCTGAAATTATTCTTTACCAGATAAAAAAAAAAATAAAAAAAATACGTAGAGTTTATTCGACTTGAATTAAGTTATTACATATATAAAAATAATTTTGAACTCAAATATGTTTAGGTTTTGATCAAGGCTATAGTGATTTCAAATAACAAGGGTAAGGAAAATGGTTATAGTGCAAAAATATCCCTGAACTTTTATTTAAGGTGTGTTTGATACTATATGCTTTTTGAATGTAGAAAAATACCCATGGACCTTTCTTCTTCTTCTTTTTTTTTTTTTTTGATAAAAAGATAAAATGATATAACTAATTTACAATGTGCCAAAACAAATATAAGAAAGATGGTTAGAAAACATTCTAGTAAAAGCTCCTAATGAAATGATGATATGAATTGGGAATAAAGAAAAAACATGCAATGAAGATAAAATTTCCTACGAAGTAATGGAAGACACTAAATGAGATTCGCTAGATAAATTCATGAACTGCTTCCCAATACAAAAGATGGTAAGTGGAGGATGAGATTAAAGTTGTAGTAATCTAAATTAAAGTTGTGAATCCAAACTGTTTGGGAACCCCAAACAATGGTTTCAAAAGTCTTTTTATACAAACCGAGATAAAACTCTTTTACATAATTTCCTCATCAATTGTAAAAGCACTTCTAAACAATTAAAATAAATAGATAACAAATCAAAGAAGCATGAAGACAGTTTAACAGAAAAGGGAGACCTAAAGCGAGCTAATATTTCTCCATAGAGTTCAATCAAGGAAGCAACCAAGATATAAGGATTTCAAGAGAGGACAAGAAAGAAAAAATGCTACAAGGTTTCATCCTCATCACAAGCAAACATACATTAATGATCACAAGTTTTAACGTGATGTTGTTTTTGTTGGGATCCGTACACGCAGCGGAAAGATTTCATCCATTAAAATCTTATGAATCCCATAGGAGGATTATATTTATCAACGACGTTTAAATCGGGTTAGAAAAGAATCATACCTTTCAAGCTCGTGAGCGTCTCGTTCAATTCGAACTCGTGTGCGTCCTACTCGATCAACAGGAGCCGACTCTACGAATCCACTCCCTCTACCGGTATCCACACCGAACAACACTCCAACACGGACGGCAGCGTGCTAGCGCCTTCAAGCTTTGCGTCTCACATCTCTCCTCTAGGGATTCTCTTTCGCAGCTTTTCTAATACCTCTTACAAATTGTCTTGTAGGTTTTCTCAAAACCCAATAGGCGTATTATATATTCAAAATTAATCCTTATTAATCTTGAAATTCAAATTTGGATTAAAATAATATATTAATTAAATCTATCCAATAGATCTAATCTAATCTATTTATTTAATCCGAATTAAAAACTTGCGATTTAATTTATAAAGATAAATTAAATCTAAGATATAATATCTATCTATTTAATTAAATATGAAATATAATATCTCTATTTGTTTTAGATATTTAATTTTTCAAATAAATTAAATACAAAACAAATATTATATAATAATATTATAATCTTTATTAAATAATAATATTATATTATTTTCAAATTTAATAATATATATATATATATATATATATATATCCATCCTAAATTAAATGTGGTATTTATTAAATCTTAGACATATATAAGATTCAATGGATCTGGACACTATTGCTCGTGTTAGACTATTCTCGTGTGTGACCCTGCAGGCCCACATAAGATTGGCAGCGGGCTAATACTGTACCAATCCACAAGTTGCAAGCGCCTCTAGAAAGACATTATGACTACCCAACTCATATGGGGATCGATGATACGATACAACCTACCATACAACCATGTCACGTGCCTTTTGTCACGCGATAATTTGGTCAAGGATAAGGCATGAATAATGTTAACCTCATGTTTTTTACCATTACTTTCTCGATTCTTAAGTAGTCTAATAATTGAAATGAAAACTCATTTCCATCATAGTATGACCATGCATTTCTTAGACTTACTCATCGAGGGGCCCAGTATTATCTCTTTACAAATGTGAGGGACAAATTCCATTTTGACTATTCACATCCCTCTGCATGAAAACCACTGATCCCGATCATAGCCTTTATCATCACCCGGTCAAAGGTGATTTTTGACTAGGTCAAAGATCAGTGACTCTCATGTAGGAATCCATGATGATCTCAGGTCAAAGGGCGTTGTGACACGGTTATACATGAGATAAGCTTATGACCAAATCCATGTAGCTTTCTCATAGTGGGTCGGTCCACCTTGTACTCTTATAAGTGCCCATGAGTTTCATTCGTATCTCCATACCTCATCAAAGTCATACTGATCTTATTTCATCTTCGTTCCCGCGTAGATGATTGATGAAGGACATTTAGGATAATCTATAAGATATATCCAAGGATACAGTTATCACTATAAATATGCAAATGAAATGATAACTAAATGGAGAATACTTTAAATGACATTAACGTTTAAAGTACAATGACTTACTCCTAGGACATAATTTCCAATAGTTTTGGGAAGCACTTTTGATAAAAAAGGCTCATCTATCTTGGGTACTTTTACACCTTAATCCTAAGAAAAATGCTAATGATATCAACGATAGGGGATATAAGATATTTCACACATTCAATCTAACGTGGCTATATGCTAAGCTTGGTTTAATAATCCTTAACGTTTTAGGTGGGTAACTTCTTAAGAAGTATGCGTATCTTTAATTTTCTTGTAGGAAGTTGAGATTAACTATAAATGGATATATGTTTTTCAGTGTCAATTATATAAATACCCTTTTATTGATTTTACTCGATAAATAACTTTCTTAATAATCAGGGAAAATTCCTAAAAATGATTTTAACCTTGTGTGTTTGGGACCCTACTTTCCTCTGATGCCATTAGCATATGCTACCCTCCTATATTGCAAAACTGCGCCATTTTGGAGCAAAACAATGCAGCTGCCTCCCTTTGTTTTTTTGTTTTTTTTTTAAAAAAAAAATATATATATATATATTTTAGGGTTCGATGGGTACTAAAAAGATACTTTAGATACTAACCATTATTGAAAAAAATACTTCAAGATCTTGAAAATTATTTTAGGATCTTGAAAAAATATTCCAGAGTATTGAATGGTATTAAAAAGATATTTAGGATACTAAAAAGTATTTCAGGATGTTGAAAAAAAATATTTGAGGGTAGTGACTGGTACTAAAAATATATTTTACAATACTGATTGGTATTAAAAAATATTTCATAATATTGAAAAAGTATATTAGGACAATGAAAAAATATTTTAGGGTATTGATTGATACTAAAAATATACTTGATGATTTTTTTTTCAAGATCATGAATTATTTTTTTAGTATCGGTTAGTATCTTAAAGTATCTTTTTAGTATCCATATTAGTACCCTAAAATATATAACGACGCAATTTTGCAAAAGATAGGAGGGCAGCAGACGCTAATTGCATCAGAGGAAAGCCGGGTCCGTGTGTTTGGTACTCCTCCTATCCTAAATATGAGCTTGTAAGTGGGTTAATCTTGATTCTAAATAATCCATTTTATCTCTAATATTTATTATTTTTTCTAAACTAATTTACTTAACTTATAAACTGATATATAATATAATGATATACAATAGTAGTTTAAGAAAATCATATCATATTTATTATAATAAAGTAATTTACCTCGAATTCTTAATTGACTTCTTTTATTAACAAGGAGGAATATGATGTCATGACAATTTATAATGTGGGGTTGAGGCTACCAACCAAATCTAGTACTCTCCAACCCACTTTTAATAATAAATCTACTTGCTTATTGCAAAGCAAGGAGTGATGATAACAGTTGCTCTTTATTTTGTTTGATATATGATTAATCCAATCACTTTTAGAGTAATCGATTTTATTCTATAAGAGCTTAATTAAGGTTTATGTCTAACAGTGTAAGCAAAGCAAGCATATGAACTCCCCACATTTTTAATTATATGCTTTCTCTTTACATTTCAGTTCTACCTACACAAAAGACCTCTCTCTCTCCCCCCTACTAACTCTTTCAATGAAGAAAGTTAAAATCCATCTATAAAAAATAAAAAAAATTTTATTATTTTCAACTAAGCTGATCCTATCTATCTTAGAAAATAATATACAACATATTTCAAAAAATACTTTTATTAATTCACTAATTATTATTCTCAGAAATGAATTAAATTTAACTAATAATATTTTACAATTTATATATCAAATTATTAATGTACAAAATATTAAATAAAATCTATCTTATGGTTTATAATAAATTCACTAATTAATTAATTTACTAATTATTAGTCTTGTATCCTAAGATTTATAATAAATTTTTAATATTTTAAAATTATTAATTAAAATTAATTTATAATTATAATATTATTATAAAATTATTTTTAAAAAAAATGGGGACTTATGTGTATCTAAAATTTTGTCCCAAAAAACTTGAATTAAGGTGGCCATTTATAATGTTTTTAATTATTTTCTCAATCCTCTCCCTCCTTTTTTTAAAAGAGTTCTTATTTTGGTAAATTTCCCTCAATATTATATATAAATTGAGTGCCCCTTGTTACTTCACTTGCAAAATTCCTATCCATCCTTTTATTTCCTCCCTCCCTCTCTCTCTCTCTCATATAATCAGTTTGTTCTCAAAAGGTTCTGTCCATCAAAGTCCTGTTAGAAAGTTCTCTCCTGTTTCATGTCAGAGCCATAATCATTTCTTTCTATGATCAAATCCCTTTATTGTCAATAGTAATCTAAGTTATTTTTCTGTTCTACCTATAGATCAGATTGTTATTTTTTGTTCTGTCTTCTAATATGGACTCTAGCAATTGTCATGTTTCATGTAAAAGGCCAAGCCCTTCTTCTCCTTCAGCCATTAATGAACAAGAGCTTAAAGAACAGAAAAAGATAATGGTAGTAAGGTACAAGGAATGCCTCAAGAACCATGCAGCTTCATTAGGTGGACATGCAATTGATGGTTGTGGTGAGTTCATTTCTTCTTCAGAAGTAGAAGAAGGCTCACTTGAAGCTTTCAAGTGCTCAGCCTGCAATTGCCACAGAAACTTCCACAGAAAGGAGATTCAATTCTGTTATAATTCAAACTCTAATGATCAGAATTATCTCTCCCCATTTCTTCCAAACACATCTCAGGTCATTGATCTGGATCATCTTTTATTATCTCCCAACAAAACTGGCTCAAATCTTTCTGATCAGTCACATGATGATTATGGGGAAGAAGAAGATCATAGGAATCATAATTATAAAGAAGAAGATGAGAAGGTGGTGAAGAAGAGGTTTAGGACTAAGTTCAGTGCAGAACAGAAGGAGAAGATGGTGAGATTTGCAGAGAAAGTAGGCTGGAAGATGCAGAAAGTTGAAGAATCTGTGGTGGAGCGGTTTTGTGAAGAGATAGGAATTAAGAGGAGAGTCCTCAGAGTGTGGATGCACAACAACAAGAATACTTATGCCAAAAACGTGTGATTTTATTTTCTAGCTTAATGCTTGTTTATTTGATTTGGTTTGGGATTTGACTTTTTATTTTTGGTTCTGTCTTGTTCAACTATTATCCATATTTTGTTTCTGCTTCTCTTGTTTGAAGGGTTTTTTGATCCATTAATTCATAGTGGATTCTGTGTTCTTTTTCTTTCCAATGTAAATTAAATGTAGTTTTGAGGATCTTCATGGACAATGTATAAGTATATATTGTAACTAATTCAGCTTCCTTTTCTGTCATCCATCCTCTTTAATAAGATTTTAATTCTTTCTGAACGAAGAAAAACTCCTACCCCAAACACAATCTCACATAGCTAGAGGTGTTCAAGATGTTTTAGTATAGATTGTCCTAGCCTGATCACGGACATTTTGATCCTGAAATCTCCCATTTCGTCCAGGATTGGAATATATTGGGATTGAGACCGGACGGAACCGGATCACCTTTGAGATCCTGGTCCCCCTTTTTTTTTTTTTTTTTAATTTTTTTTAATTTTTATCTCATATATTAAAATTTTCTTTTATTTTCATATTTTTACTCTATAAATTAAGTTTTCATTCAATAAGATGTGTATCACATCTTTAGTAGGAATTAAACCACATATATCCTAATACTAATCCTAACTATATACTGTATAAAGTTAATAACAAATATAATAATAATGATAAATAAATAAAATGCTATTTTTAAACTCTCATCAATTTATGTAATTATTATGGCTATATTAGTTGTAAAATGATTACTTTAAACAATAGAATATGAAGAATTTAAATAATATAATGATTTTTTTTATTTTTTTATTTTTTAAAAATAAACTTGGATTTCCTAGTACTACGAGACTAGGATCACTCCAGGATTGAGATTGGGATGCAAATTGCATCCCGACCAAAAATCGAGACCGAAAACTAGGATTGGTGTATCCCAATCCTTTCCCAAGTTTTGAACACCCCTAATCTCATTCTCACACATTATCTGAATCAATATACTATCTTTGGTACTATAAGGTCTTGTTTGTAGTACAATTTACATTATGAATGAGATCTTATATTAAGAACCAAAGATTGGTAATATCACATGTCAAGAGGTTTTGCCCTATTAAATAAGGTGGAATACATGAATCCTACATTGTACTCCCTTTGATCTTTAATATAAGACCTAATTAACTAATTTAAATATATTAAGAATAATAGTTAAGTTAGTTAATATAGTATACATGTTTTTTTAGAACATTCCAAACTTCTTCCTTAATTCTCTCACTTCCTCTCCACTTAATGATTGTTGAGAGAATTTTAATAGAGTTAATTTAGGAAAAACTGAATAGTAATGTTAAAGATATTATATTTAGGATTAATACCAACTCTCTAATTAAGTCCTATATATCAATAACAACTCTTTAAATATATTAGATCATGTTTAATATCTTAAATGTTATTATTGGACTTCTTCTTATTCCCTTCGATGAGGCCTCTAGCTGCCTTCTTTATATATATATCCAAACCATCTTAAATGATTTTCAATTTTTTTTCTTTTTGTTTGTGTCATGCTAACTTTTTCTCCCATCTTGTGGATTTTTATCTTTTTTTTTTAATCATATATCTATCTCAACATCTTCATTTTTACCACTTTAATTTTTTTTGCTCTTGTTATCCCTTAAACCCAAAGTCTACTATATCATTTTTTTTTTCTTCTTCTTGTTATCCCTTTAAAGAGATGTCACTTGTATTAAAATTCTTAAAATTTCAACTATAAAATAAACTATTCTTATAGTCCAATATTTTTACTATTACATTCAACCATAGTTGTTAAAACCAGACCGGACCGGTCGGTTTGAGCCGGAGACTAGAGAACTAATCACCTAATGGTTTGACCTGACCAGTTTGATTGGTTCAATATTTTTATTTTAAAAAATAATTGTTTATTTTATTTTATTCGAATTTGATATGAATAACCCTGAAATTTTTCTCTTCCTCACCGGTCTAACCCCTAAGTTAACTTTATTTAATTCCAATTTAACCCATTAATGCTTGACCCACTATCTAAACCGGTTTAATGGTCGATCCATGTTTAATAACATTGCTTTCAACTAATGCTTCTTTATTTAATTCAACTAACCAATTATTAACTTAAAATTTTAAAGAGAGGATGAAACAATGCATATCTAAGGCTATACTATGATACTCTTCTTATATTTAATGTAAGACTTACTTACGTAATTTTATTAAATTAAGAAAATTAGTTAAGTTATTTAACAAGATATTTTTTCTATAACACTTTAGTTATCTTCCTTAATTCCGTCCATCTCTCTATTATTTGATTAATTATTAAGTATTTGATTATTGTTAAAAAATATAAAAAATTTAATAAATTTAAGATTTAAGATCAAGATCAATATTAAGTACCAGTACTTGCATCCTAAAATTGATTGACTTCTGGTTTTGAGTGGGTCACATGCGCAGAAAGGATCTTTGTTTTTTTCCTGTTAATTAAGAATGCGCAGAAAGATATCAACTTTTGACATTGAAGTCTATAATTGAGCTCTATGCCTTCCGTGGCAAAAAGTTAAGGGACTAGCCTTGGATACCAATCATAGGAAAAGTGATTAAGAATATTTTTTTCTTAAAAAAATTATGATAATCATATGTACTAATTGATGTTTCCATGATCCTTCTATTATGTTAAAAAGCCAAAAGCAATTTGATAGCTTACAACTCAATTATATCTAAGGCGGCAGGTGGATTTGCTTAGTGGCTAATCCTTTATATTTATTTATTAATTGTTTTCTTTAAAAGTTTATGATTAAAAACCAATTCAATTAGCTTGAGGATAGGATCTTTCATCCCTTGAGCAATTAATAATTAATTGGGGATCTTAATTTTACCAACCTAGGGTCTACTCTTAACCCTTTGGCTAAAAAATATTCCAGGTCTCAGCTAGGACAAGAAAGTTGAACAATTTAATATTATTTCAATTTTTTTTTATCTTGTTTCTTTTAAAATAAGCATTTAAAATTTCATTTTAAAAAAATAGTATCCCTGTTTTTATAAGTTTCTTTTAACTAAATTATATAAATAAGCATATTAAAATTTCATTAAAATGTGTAAAAATCTAAATACAATTAATATGGGTAAATTTATCACAATCTCGTATCTAAAATAGTCAGCTATATCATTTAAGTAACTCATAAGAATGTATATCCATTTTCTACTAAAAGACATTCTAGCATAGATTCTCTCCAAGGGACACAACTACATTAATCTTCATAGAAGAAATAAGCTGTGGAATGAAAAGACATATTTAAGAAGCAAATAATGTTTCTTGTCCTAGACACTTTCCTTAACTAAATTAATAAGAAAAGAAAATAATTAAAAATATCTTGTTTATGTGCATCAAATGCAAAACATCATTCCATCTCAATTTTTTTTTTATGAAAAGAAAAGGTCTCAAATTTCTCAATAACACTTACAATATTGGTGATTTTGATACCTAGAAATTTGATGGTTCCTCTTTCCTTGTAAACCCTTAAATCAAAGGCGACGCAGCCCTCAAGATGTGACCTTCTCCAGAGCAGCATGCAGATTCAATAAATGAGAAAGAATCAGAAAAGTAAAATAAAGAAAGCCAAACAAGAAAAAGGAGAGAGAATTGAAAGCAAAAATTTTCATATTTTGACCCACTAAAGTATCATGCGAGAAAACAAAATAACTGCTTACTATCATATTCTTCAATAAAAATATAATATGCAGCAGAACATTTTCTACTTCTAAAGTGTCCAACAGTACAAGTACGAACTGGAAAATGTCAACATATTATATTTTCGTTTAAAAATCTGATGACAAAGAACTAAGAAACTTTACCAAAGTATTGTCAGTTATAAAAATTCACAAGATTTCATGTCTACCGTTCAAGTATTGAAGAATTCCAATCCATCCATGGTTATATTTCATCTTCACAAGACCTCCTTTTGAGCAGAACTTCAGATGGGAAGCAATGCTAGGAGTGTTTGTGATTATAACCTAAAAGTCAGTGTCAAAACAAGCACCCATGATTTTTGAAACCATGGCCCTTGCAAAAGGGATGTAGCTCAAGCTATACCTGTCAACCACAAGATCAGAAATGGGGTGAATCAACAAAATGCCGGGATAGTAATGAGCATGAGGTCAAAATAAGATCATCACATTTCAATCTTGCAATTTAAATTCAATTACTGAAATGGTACCTAAATTTTTGTTACTCTTGAGCATGGATCACAATGTAAATAGAATGACTTACATGGTCTTATCTTCCTAACCTTAAGTATTTAAATAAAAGCACATCTTTGGCAGAGAAGGTTCAGTTTGTTATGTCAAATATACCTACTTTAATTATGCAGCAAAAGTAATTGTATAAGGCTATCAATATGAACACACGGAAAAAATATTAAATTTTGGATCCTGAGGTAAAAACCACAAGTTAATTTGGAGAGAGAGTGAAGAGAAAGGGTATGGGGCTAATTCAATGAGTCCTACCTACTATCTCTCTTCCTCTTCCTCTCCCCAAATTTATCAGCTGCATTTAGAGAGTAAATTCAGAGAACCAACATTAAATGATGTTTTATCAAGGATAGGAAGTTCATGAAAGCTTTTGTCATACCAAATCAGAGCCCCAAACTCCAAAATAATTGCTAGAAGGGTCAAAAGTTTGTTACGAACCTGTTCAATGCAAAACAGGTATAATGTGAGTTGTGAGATAATTGGACAATTGAAAGAAAGGATACTTTTCTAAGAACAAATCAAATATGAGTATATATATTGTGACTTACATAAAGCGCACAAAATAAGGCGATTATCATACTTGCTAGGTATATAGCTGTTGCATAGATACGAACAGCATCAAGCATCATTGTCAACTGCCTCTTGGGACCAATGAGGAATGCTGTGCTGTCATTAAAAAGACTCTAACTTAGCATCTGAAGAAAACAGAACAGCCACGGTTTCAAAAATCATGGGTGCTTGATTCAATTGAGATATAAATTATTTATACAAGTTAAATTTGCAAGAGCAAGGTGAAATATTAACGTACAAAAAGCAATCACATCATTATCAAAAAGTGTGAGTGAACTAGAGAGATGAAGAGAGAAAATTATTTAACTCTGTAAATTAAAAAACAACTCATGCATGCTCAAAAAGAAATATTCATGATATCACCTTCAAGAGAACTTCACTCTAATACTGGTAGTTCTCTACAAATTGATCCAGCCACTTAAAGCAGAAGAGAAGAGTTCATGAGGTAAATTATACTTTAAGTCATCTTGATCTTGCTTGGTGATTTTAAGAAGGTAGTACTATACATTAGTTATAATTTTTTTTTTCACACCAGAGTAAGAATACATATGATACTACATTTTATCAGCATGAAACTCAAAGTTAGAGGCCATCTTTCACCTAAGGAAGCCGTGTGACATCTGTCTCTTTTAAAACATTGATTGTAGGACTAAGTGCAGAAAGGAAACCAGAGAAAAGGAGAGAGCTATCTTGTTAAAATGGAGGGCATCTTCCTTCTCCTCATTAACAAACTTCTAAGAAGCAATATCAAAATATGATGAATAACATGTTCTCAAAAGCTGTGTTTAAAATTCACGAATTCAAACATAAAGAACAAGAGACATTCTATAGTCAAACACATTACAAATCTTCTGATACCTCAGCTGCTGCGCAGTGGAAGAGGCTGAATAGAATGGTCAAACAGCATCATAATGTAATTCATCTGTAAAGGTAGTAGACTAGTAGATACCTTCCAAGTGAAAGCAAATTGCCAAGAGTGAATGCTATCCCAAACTTGATTGGATTGAAGAAAACAAGCATTGACTGTGAGATAAAAAAATTTGAAAATTATCATATTAATAGTTACTAATGCTTGCCATTGGAAACTTATACCTTCATTAGAAGCAGCAACACTCATTATGATTCATAGGCACAAGATACAAAAACTCTAAAAAAGTGGCAATTTGAAACCAATATGCAAAAGAACTAGGAAAGTTTTGAGACTTCTAGCTATTGACCTTTGGAAGTTCTGTTTTACTTTTTCTTCCATACTCAATTCTCATTGTTTCCGACAATTCAGCTTACATGAGAAAATGCAATTTGTAAGACCCTGAGAATAAAAATTTAAATGGCTAAATGCAGCATTTCAGAAGAGTGTTTTTCAAAATTTGCAGTATGGGATATCAATTAGTGATGGTCTGTTTTGCAAAAGTAAAAGTGACAGTTTATAGAAATTCTCATTAAAGCATGTGTTCATCAATATCAGTTTAATATATCAACAAATTGTCCTAAAGTACCCTCTAATCTACATTAACAAATTAGTTCACACTCTAGAGTGATATAAAAGGATGAGATCTACTTCTCAAAAACAAAATGAGTTGAGCTCTTTTTACTAACTTTTCCATGCCCAAATAATAGAAAAATTGAAATAGTAAATAGTTCATTAGTAAAATAACGGTAGCAAACTCACCAATAGTGTAAAAGTAAACCCAGCAACCAAACATATGGCAAAACCATATAATCTCTGTTTGATCACAAGAAGTGAGCTGATTAGGCAAACTGTGGAAAGATGTGTGTGTGTGTAGTGTAGAGGCTTGTTGCATGATCTATCTGAGCATTTCAAATTCCAGAGTGACAAAAGAAATTTGCATAAGAGGGTAGACTTCAGGATGATGACTCAATATATAAAAGCTTAAAATATAGGAACTACAGGGATGATCCATTAAGTGAAATGGTCAACATTTACAAATATTGGATTCTTATATAAAAGATCATCGTTAGAAACAGAAGGAATACATTTACTATGTTTACACAATAAATCAGGATCCGCCAAAGATTATCCTTTGATGGATTGCTTATCTACCCTTAGTTTTAAACTAGAGGGAGGTAAACAGCTAAACCAATAACTAAGATTTCTATCAATTGAAAATTAATGTTATCAACTACTCCATGTTAAAGCCTGGCTTCTAGCCCAATGCCACCAATCACTTATATCAAATAATCTCCAGGTTTTGATTTAACAGAGCACATCGAGTTAAATTTAAAAAATCTCAACTTAAAAAAATGTTGAATCAAATCTTCCGAGAACGAATTCCTTCGAGCCAAAACAGCGAAACGAGTAATCAATCGCAAGGAATCAGCGATCAGCCATAAGCAACTGAATGGTAATAAGATACATTTCATTCACAATGTCGCGTCAAAACAACGAAATGGAAGCAAACAGAACGAATGCCGCAAATATATCTGAGCTCAACGTAACTATTTTCTCAGTCAGGGAATTATTAACAATAGATTCAATGGAAGCAAACACCTGTTTGGTGGACAACGAGCAGTTCTGATTAAATTCATCCATAAAGGCGAATGGATTGCTGTCCTCTAATGCTGCAGTTTGTTGTTCGTCTTCGACCTCCATTCCCACCATTTTCTTAACTTTCTCGAAGGCTCTGTTCATTTTTTCCATTACTGTTCCACACTTTTCTTGAGAAAACGGAAATACGATGGATCTGAGGTAATTATAGTGACGAAGTCTCAATTCTCAGGAATAATTTGCAATTAATGCCGGACGTAGTCTCCCTGCTTCACTGAGATGAAAATTATGATCAAAACTCCGCTCCGGGCGTTATGTACTAAAATGAATAACCGAAATCACACCATTGACTACTTTTTTTATGATATTTAATATTATATTTAATGTTACATTAAATATTTTTATATACGATTAAATCTCAACCATTAAAATCAAACAGTACCAATAAAAAAAAGGGTTAAGGTGCATTTTTACCCACAAACAATTACGAAAGAGCGTCCAAAGACAAATATTAATTAAGTGTACCTTAAATACCAACAAACAATTAAAAATGTGTAAATTGGCCAACAAACTTTTAAAAAGGTGCGATTAGCACAATGCGTTAGAAAAAAAAGATAATGTCCCGTTATCTAAGGTGCGAGATTAGCCAAGGAATTTTTATTTCGGGAGCACCCCTTAAAAAAATGTTTTACTTTCAAAAAGCTCCCAACACAAAATTCTTAATTTCACTAAATTAAATAAATTTTTTCTCAATTATCATTATTCAAAACTACTTATATAGATATCTATGGACAAAAATTACTCATTTGCTAAAATAAACAAAAATTTTAATTAAAAATATAATTATATGATTTAAATAAAATTTAAGGTGTTTTATAATTTATTATATATGTTAAACAAAAAAAATTATATGATTTATTTTTATTTTAGAAGAAATTTATGTGAGTTAAAAAATTCATTTAATGTTAATAACATTTAAAAAATCTAAAAAATCTAGGGAAAATCCATATGGGGGCCCTTTTAAGGGAAAGAAACCCAAAAAATGCCCTAACATTCTGAAAATCCCAGAAAGAGCTATTAAGTGTCAACGTTGATATCCATTAAACTCTTTTTTATAAAAATAAAAATTAAATTAAATTCATTTCTTTCCGGATATAATAGATTTTTTAAATTTTATTAACAATAAATGAATTTTTTAACCCACATA
Organism: Acacia acuminata; assembly: GCA_019022655.1. NCBI lineage: Eukaryota > Viridiplantae > Streptophyta > Magnoliopsida > Fabales > Fabaceae > Acacia > Acacia acuminata. The sequence goes on along the minus strand of JAFJYI010000179.1, from coordinate 70,372 downwards.
AATTTCTTCTAAAATAAAAATAAATCATATATTTTTTTGTTTAACATATATAATAAATTATAAAACACCTTGAGTTTTATTTAATTTACATAATTATATTTTTAATTAAAATTTTTGTTTATTTTAGCAAATGAGTAATTTTTGTCCATAGATATCTATATAAGTAGTTTTGAATAATGATAATTGAGAAAATTTATTTAATTTTTTGAAATTAAGAATTTTGTCTTTGGAGCTCCCGAGTAAAACTTTTTTGTCTTTGGTGCTCTGGAGTAAAAGTTCGTTGGCCAATCTGCCGCGCACCTTAGATAACGGACGTTATCTTTTTTTCTAATGGTGTTGTGCTAATTGCACATTTTTAAAAGTTCGTTGGCCCGCACACACACATGCGCACGCGCGTGCGCACACACACACGAAGGGGGTGGGCCTGTTTAGAGGGTTCTAAAACCTAATTTTATTCCAAGTCTTTCAAACACCCCTATTTTTTTTCAAAAGCTATTACACGTATTAAAACTTAAGTTTTGACAAAAATTTACCAAACATCCCAAAAATTGTCCAAAAGCTATCTACATTAGAATCTAAGTTTTGGATCCAAAACCTAGGGTTTGGAAAATACTATTTTTTTCAGCTTTTTCTCTTTCCTCTACCATCATCAATATTTTTTCAATACTAGTCGGTGTCCTTAAGTATTTTTTTAGTACCTTTCCCTGAAATATTTTTTAAGATTAGTCATTACATTGAAATATTTTTTTCAGTATCCTAAATATTTTTTCAATATCATAAAGTATTTTTTTCAATATTCTTAAGTATATTTTTAGTACTTGTTAGTACTTAATTTTTTTTTCAAGATCATTCATTACCCGAAAATATTTTTTTAATATCCTAAAATAAATTTTTAAGATCATGAAGTATTTCGTGGTACTGAAAAAAATACTTCATGATCTTAAAAATTTATTTTAGGATATTAAAAAAATATTTAAAGACTTGACGGGTATTAAAAAGATACTTAATACTAACGGGTACTGAAAAAATATTTTCCATGGTCTTAAAAATTTATTTTGTGATATTGAAAAAATATTTTAGGGTAATCTTGACTAATCTTGGAAAAAAATTTAGGTACTAAAAAAATATTTAACGATATTGAAAAAAATACTTAATGATCTTGAATTTTTTTTTTTTTTTAGGATATTCAAAAAATATTTCAAGGTAATGACTAATGTTGAAAAATATATTTCATGATACTGAAGGGTACTTAAAAAATACTTAAGAATCTTGACTAGTCTTGAAAAAATACGATGATGGTAGAGGAGAGAGAAAAAGCTAAAAAAATTAGTTTTTGACAAACCATAGGTTTTGATGTAGAATAGCTTATAGAAATTTTTGGAGTGCTTGGTAAGCTTTTGTCAAAACCTAGTTTTGATACAAAATAGCTTTTGGACAATTTTGACTTTTGTCAAAACTTGAGTTTTAATACAGAATAGCTTTTAGACAATTTTGGAGTGTTTGACAAATTTTGCCAAAACTTAGGTTTTGAAGTTATCCAAACATCATCAATTTTACCCAAAAATCATTTTTACCTCATAAATCTTAAAAACTATTCTCCAAAAACTATATCCAAACGTGCTCAAGTATCTGTTTGGTATCATGGAATTGGAAAGTGTGAAAATGGAATTGAGTCTCAATTCCATGTCTAGACCTGTTGGGTATTATGGAATTGGGTCGCAATTCCATTTCCATGTGGAAGCCAAATAACCCAAATCCATCAAAATGGCTTCCATAAAAAAAGCCAAGTTTTGTAACTTCTCCTTCATAAAAAGATGTTTTGACGTCACTAAGCCATTAAGGCCTTGACAATATTTTTAATCTCTTACAAATTGAGATAATACCAAACCCTTTCTCCTTAATTCACCCATAGTGGTATAGGTGCCAAAATCACACTCATTTTTCTATTTTTATGTAATATTAAATCAAAAGTAGTGTTTGACAATTGATCAAAAGGATATAGCACTATTTCTCATCATAATAATCTATACGCTAATCAAATATATTTTCAGTTTCACAAATGTAATTTATCAGACCTGCAAGAAAAAAGAAAATCAAAATTTAACTAAAAATATTAACTTTGTTTAGATTAAGAGTAATGGACTTGATCCAGGACATAAAAAGAAAACAAATTCAGAGTAGTGAAGATCATAGCATATCTAACATATATAATTAAGCAACAACAATAAAGTTTTTATTACATACATGGATTGTTCACAAATACAAGGCTACAAACAGAAACAAAGCATGGTCGTCTCCTACAATAACAGCTTTTATTACAGATATATGATCAGTTGACTTTGCGACAATTGACTCGGACTTGGCCATTGGAGCCTTGTTTGACGTCAAGCAAACCCATCCTGACCATGGCTTGTTGGAAGTCGAAGAAGAACATGGCCTGGTTAAAGGCATAGGCGTCCACGAAGTTCTTGGTTTCAGGGTGGGTGTATAGCGTCTGGTCGGAGGTGAGGAGGCCGTTGTTCCTCGTCAAGGCGTCGAAGTACAAGTTGTCGAAGACGTTCTTGGTGGCGTCGAACGCCTGCTCGGCGTTGTCGCCGGCGCTGCATGTTCTCGACAGTGACTCTGCGAATTCTGAGTCGACCAACGTCGGATCTATTGCTTGCCCGCCGCTTATTCGGTTCTTGAATGACGCACACCTTGCCACTCCTAGTGTGTGAGCTCCTGCAACCATATTCAGATCATCCACCATAACATTATATCTTCAATTCTCAAGAGACTATCTACATGTTATAAATCAAATAGGAGTATCACTCAAATTTAACATTTTGTTTTTCGAGTTGATGCTTTGTTGCTGTTGTTTTAAATTTTAAAACATACTCATGTAGAGTTAGTAAATGGATGTTTTGGTTAGTTCTCTAAATCTAAAGATCTCAACCCATGTTCATAAACTCTCCCTATCATATTCATCAATCTTCATACACATTAAGAGGGTAGTTTACTTTCCAATGCAAATGATTAAAAGAGGTATTTTCAGTAAACCAACACAAAAAACTAGATTAGCTAATTTCTTTAGTATCTGTAAATTAATTATCTAACTCTTACATTTAGGAGTGAAGAGAAGAGAATGTGTTTATTACCAGAGAGAGCGACTATCTCGCGGGGAGTAAAACCACGTTGGCCAAAGACTCTAATAAGTTCAGAGGCATTGAAGGTGGGGAATGGAAGATTGATTGTGTCTTCAATTTTGGACCTTGATCCATCCTTTCTTCCCTTCGGTATGTCATAATACGGACCATCAGCCTGTTCATGATTCATCATCTCATTCAATATTTTGATAATTTAATATAACTAATGATATTAACAACATTTCATATACAGATACAAGCTATGTAGCTCAAGCAAATCATTGTAAAGAAACATGTGATATCATATCAGACACTTTTTTTTTTAAACATATGCATCTTTCTATTAAAGACAATTTTATTCTAAGTATTGTCGAACACTAAATGTAAACACATATTCCAACAAAGATTCAAATCTTGTTTAGCTTTGAAAGACCACAACCCCTTCTGGTTGCCCCTCTCACTATGAGGCAAATTTTTAGTTACACTTAAAATGATGTAGTTTAGTTAATTATTCTGCTAACTCATAGATGCCATGCCCCTATAATGGCTTGAAAAGCTAAAATAATTAATTAAAAAGAGTGAGGGAACCCCACCACCTTCCTGTGACAGACACCTAGTACTACTACTTTCTTCTTATTTCTCTCTAACGATTTTACATAATAAATTAGATTTAGTGTTTGAACATGTCTAAAAGCATGAAGATATAAATTAAGAGTCGTACAAAGAAAACGGCATCTCGAGCTGCCAAAGCGAGAATATCAGCACATGAAACGACGCCAGGGCACTGTGCTTCAAGCTCTTTTTTGATCTTATCAATCACTTCGTAGCCTCTCAAGCTCAAGTTTCCTGGTGAATCCTTCTCTGCTGTGTTACCCTTTGTAGAGTCTATCAGAATTGATCCATCACATCCCTGTTCATTAATAAAAGTAATTAAGAAGCACTTCAGTAAGGTCCGTATAATGATCTCTATGAAATAATCAGTAAGCTCTTGAGATTACTGATTATAGGACAATTTGCTCTTGAAACATGCCCGACATCTTCTGGTGGGAAACATTTTAGTCACTAACTGGGAATATTATTCATCAATATCCACTGTATCACATAGTGGAGGTTCATGTGCTTGTTGGTCTATATATATATATATATATATATTTATATATATGATATTGAAAATGTGAGATTATCTATGATAAAGAGAGAGAAAAAGTTATGTTTGGAATTATACAGCCATTGTAGGGTTAATCAATAAGTTCAAATCTTGCTTTAATTCCTTAAACAAAAAATGCATGCTCTCTTATTAATTTATCATTCTTACTTTCCTCAAACAAGTGTAGAATTATTGATTGTTGATTAATTTATGAACTTTTTAAAATATAATCGTAAATAAAGTATACGACTTAAAACAAGTCCTATCCATCAAATTTTACCGCTATTCATAAGCCAGTTGTTTTGAAAAAAAAAAAATATATATATATATATATATATATATATTAATTTCCTCTCTCCTACAAGAGAAACAGTACTCCAAACCAATCTACTCCTTTTCTTTTCTTCACACACGCACGCACGCTGTAGGCATGACCACTTTTCCACAAAATACAGTCAGTTCTACGCTTCTACTTCTTAAAAGCAAGCCAAGTGAGCAAAGTATAGCACTTTTTACACTGTGGCCACAACTGCATGAGTGGTTTCGTGTTGTATCCAATATAATCTGATATTAATTGTTCAGAAATAGCACTTTTACGCTAATTGTAATATGAAGTGCCTAAATCTGTTTAGTGTACGTTTGTGACTATTGTGCACAGGAGTGTGAGCGAGATACTTATATACTCCTCCTGTGTATAACATAACTGGGAAGTTGATATTGGTTCCAAATGTAAGATTTCTTTCACATATTTATCATTTGTTTCCCAAATTAGCCCTATTGATCGTAATTGACATTCCCTCAACAATAATAAAGTAGGAGAGAAGGATTAAGGAAGATGATTAGGATGTCTTAGAAAAAAAAAGTCATTTTAACTAACTTCTTTAATCTAACCAAATTAGTTAATATATCTTACATTAAGATACAGAGGAGTGTGTGTGTATTTAGAGAGGGGAGAAGAACCTGAATGAAGCAGTCGTGGAAGTGCATTCTAATAAGACCAGCTGCTAGGTTTGGATCATCCTCCAAAGCTTGGTTCACAATGTTCCTAACAACAGGTTCAACAAAGGCACAGTTCATTACGTAGTAATCCATGCTCAGTCTACCGGGAAAACTACTTGCCACCATCGCCTCCAACAACAGAATCAAAGTCACCAACTTGGCCATAATCACCATCTTCGAATATTGAGAAATGATTTGTGCAGAGCTCTGTTCTAACCCCCTGAGATATATATAATAGAGAGGGAAGGGAAAATGAACTTAATTTACTCGAAATGAGGCATGGGAATAAAATACTTGAAACCGCTGCAGCAAACTTTTGAATGGGGGAGAGGCAATTATATGAATATCTAAATGCCAATAATTAAAAGGGGAAAAAAGTGGAAGATAGTGGTTTGTCATTTTCTCCTGTTCATGCAACACCACTTTTATCAAATGCAAACTGAGCTCTGGTCAGGGATATAAACTGATAGCCTAGATGATGTTAATTGCTTGTAAGTTGACACATAAGGAAAATTCACTTTCAGCGGCTATCGAATTAGTATTAGCCAAATCATGATTTACATATTACAGTCAAGTAGAAAATGATAAAAAGATTATTTGATAAACGATGAATTGGAAATCTAGGATGCAAGATGAGGTGGACAAAGTGAAGGTAGAAAAGATGAGAATTAGGTACAAATCCATTTCCTCCCAATCTCTTCTAATGCTACTCAGAATATGTCGGAAAGACATAATTACCTCAACCTTTTTAAGATTATTAAGCAAGAGAGAATTAGATTGGGGTTACCTCTTTTGTTTCGTTGTCTTTTTTCTAAGGGGAATTAATTTTCCTAAACAAGTAGTAAGTGAATATATGAAGCATGTTATATATTCTAGAAATAGAGGAGAAACTAACTCAGGTCAGGAGACAGATATTAAATAGTTTATCAATTCTTCAAAGATAAAAAATAAGGCCACTAAATAATCTTTACATGATTGGAAAAAAAAAAAAAAAAAAAAAAAATTGGCATGTGATAAAATGGGCATATAGTATATGGTTCTTTATGTCGCTGCTTTAATTTGATACTAATGGGTGGTGAAAGGGGACTAGCATATCCCCTTAAATTAATAAATCCATGTGATCACTACTTAAAGTCATTTGGAATTTCTTGTCTTCCCTTTGACATCCAACATAAATATGTTTAATCAAAACATTTACAGCATAGCATATAAAAGTAAATGTTGTTATCATGTGATCTAGAAGTTATGCATTCGAATTATAGAAACAGTTTCTTTGCTTGCTGGGCTAAGGATATTTATACACCTGTTGGGAGCTTTGTGCAATGCACTGCTCTTTTAATACATTTACAACATACATATGTGCAAAACTTGACTATTATACTTTGCCTAATATTAACTTGCCACCTGGTGGTGTCAAACAATCAGAGCAAGAGGAAGTGATTGAGCTTTCAAGGGTGATAGAGAAGTTTCTGCATACTTAAAACTATGAAGAATTCAAGTTCAAATTTTGAGTTTCAAGCGAAGCTCATTCTAACATCTAGCACGGTATAATTATAATTATAAATCTACTCTTTGGTGTGAAGACTTTATATCTGGAATTGGATTGGATCTAATGGAAAGTAAATATAAGTAAGTGGGGTTGTTGTCAAAGTGCATACGGCCTAGCTGTCGACCATACACAAATAGAAGGTGACAAAAATGATAAGAGCATAGTGGGATAAGAGTCAAAAAATCTAGACATTAGAACAAATAAAATAAAGTTATCACTAACAAATTGCGCATGAAGCCTGAATTTCAACGCCCTGTATAACTAGTGCTAGGGACGCGTCCAAGTTACATGCATGTGGGCAGAGTGATCCCTTACTCTATATGTTCTAGCAAAGCATTCACTTAGAAGAGTAGAGCGATACGGTACACAAAGCTAAGGTATACCCCACATGAATCTTAGTATTATAATATTAATCATATTTTGAATAATTAATAATTAATGCGTCACTATGTTAAGGCACTACTGATGATAAATGTATATAGTATAGTCCACATGGGACCTTGGGTTATGGGATTCAAAATCAATGCTTTTACTAAGAGATTCTTAAATGCACTTTATTAAAGTCAACTATCTAAGAGTTGATAAAAGAAAATCTGAACTGATAGATATTTTAGGGATTTTCACCTCCTGAGACATCTAAGATACAAAGATTTTATCAATTACTTGTGTAATTGATAAATTATAAGACGATTCTTCACGTCTCCTTGCCCTATGGGAACAAAACACATGTTCTTTTTGAACGGTTGCATGAAAGCTAGGGGTAAAGGAAAAAGAAAATCCTTGCCACGAGTAAAATATCCAAAGTAACATCATTTTGGAGAGAGAAACTTTCTTGAGTGGCCAGAACTGCTCGTGACATGGATATCTAGTTCGATAAACTTTGTACCCGAGTGTAGGAGACTCAATGGCATTGACAAGCAAGCTACCATTTACATTAGTTTACTCTGTTTTATGTTTTTTTCCCTTTAGGGTCCAGTCCCTAATATATAAGAGTTGGTTGGGGCTTAATATAATATATCAATCCATTTTATCTCCTATATTTATCATTTTTTTAAAGTTAATTTAGCTAACTCGTGCCACTTTTGTTTGAGTCAAGTAATTTATTTTATTTCATTAATCTACACAAATTAGTTAAGTAGCTCTTATATTAGAGACATAATAGACTAGCTTTTTATTTTGAAAAATATACAACACACAGAGTTCTTTATCATGCCAGTGCATACCTACTTCATATTCATAAAGGTAACAATGCAAATCCACGAAAGAAAACCATCTTGTCTTTACTCTGTGACTTTTTTTTTTTTTTTTGAAGAAGGACAAAATGATATTACCTTTCATCTTAAATATAACACCGAGTTGATTTTTCTAGAGAGATTAAGAAAGTTAATTATATTACTGTAAAGAATTTATATTTATCGTTTTTTTTTAAAGTGATTTTTTTGACTTATAAACTAATATATAATTAAATCATCCACAATATAATTAGATAATTTATTTAACTTTTTAATCTCTAAAAAAAAAAAAATCAATTAGATTTTATATTTAGAATCGGAGATAATATAAATTATAATATCGAGTCTTTACTCTCTGTTACAAAACAAATCAATACGGTCTTCCCTTTCTTATACCTTTCAAGAACCCAAAAACCATAACATTCGAAGCATAATTCTCATGTAAGCCCAATATACTTAAAAAGACATGATCCAAAATACAATTCTTAACAAATTTCACCTTGCATGTGTATATTAATTTATTCACAATTGATTTTACTTTAATTTAGTCAATTCTAATAACCAGGATTTACTTAAATAGTTCTCATAAGATGCATAATTTTGGGAGAATGGTAGTCAAAATCACGCTTTAAACGCAAAAAACGCCGCTTTTGCGTTTTTTTTCGGGCAAAATATGTTACGTGGTGGAAAAAACGCTCCAGAGGTAAAAGCGTAAAAAGCGCCGCTAAAAAACGTAAAAGCGTAAAAACGGCGAGTTTTTGCAAAAAAATGTAGTTTTTACTAAAGGACTTAAGTGAAAGTTTTAAAAGTTCTGGAGAGGGACTAAAGTGAGAATTTTCAAACTATTTTGAGGCAGAACTGAAATTTCAAAAACATCTGGGTCCTTTTCTGTAATTAATAAATAAAGGTCATTTTACCCCTAATTACACTTAATTCAATACAAATGTTCCTAACTCAACTTAGTACTTAATCATACAATAATGTCTCAGAAAATGCATTAAAAATCCCAATTTAATCATGTAAAATCATATAAAAAATATGATTTGATCAATGACAATGTTGGACATTTTGATTGATATTGCATTGATCAGTATATGTGTGTATGATGACAAGTACCTTACTTTTCTCGAATTTTTTTTTTATATACATATGCAGGTAAAAACTTCATTTTATTTTACGATTTTACGTTTTACGATTTTTCATTCTCCTTCAGCTTTTAGGTAAAAACTACGTTTTCACTACCATGTTTGGGAGTTGAAACAAACCAAATATGATAACTTAGTTTCCAACTTATCTCGCAATTTGCAGGAAAAGGGCAAAAGCTCACCAACCAAAAAACCAGGAGCTAACATCTTTGCATAAGAAACTTTGAAGTTTGATTTTTCTTTATCCATTAGTTTTGTCAGACAGTTAAAAATATACCAAAATTAAACAAAGAGGTAGAAGGTAGAACCTGGAAGTGAAAACCATTAGATAAGCCCTATCCTGATGTCATCTTTTAGGCCTGCTTTTATATACAGGTTCATCATTTCAGGCCTACGCAAAATATACATAAACAGAGCATTTGTATGCGTGGGAAAACAAAAAGCACTTGTATGCATGAAATGGGTCAATACCTCACCTAAATGGAACTAGCAAGCCCTTTCAAAAGCACCTAATGTTAGTACTGATGTTAGTTAACTTCATCTATTCAGTGTCCACTTGAATACGGCCTCAACTCAAAATTTTGGCATCTGGGGCAAAAGAACCTCACAGGGACAGGATCTGCATCAAGAATACCAGAACACCGAGTGTGCCTCCACACCCCACACGCATCACATGTCAACATTCTCTCTCCATCATCATCTTTGGCCCCGCAGCTGCAATCGACGGTCCACCTCTCAAGTCCACGTTCCCTTTGGAATCTGCTCAATACATTCTTCCCGATGCATTTTCCTCGGACACGAACCAATTCTGTTGATCCTACCAAGAGTTTGACCGAAGTGAAATCATCTGCGCTGCTACAGCCAAAGAGCTCATCAACTTGAAATAGTTTACACATGAGATATACATCTTGAAAAGCATTTGATGCTTCGGTCTTGAGGTCGAACACAGTGGCATTCCAGGGCAGGACTATTAATTCTGGGGGAGGATTTGCGAAAGCTTTATCAGTTTCATCAACTAGTACTACCTGACACGAGAGGCGTATCCTATTCAAGCTTGTCATTGGCACCATCTCAGGTCTATAATCTTTTACAAAATGCTTGCAATCAAGAAGTTTCTGAGCATAGCTCATTGCTGCAGTCCTTGTCTCCTCAGAGTCATAGCTTAGCATCTTATGTGGATGAAGCAAAGACTCGTATAAATATCTCAAGTCGTGCAGGAGATTCACTTCAGATGGATACTTCAAACGCATAGATTTATTATTGCTTGCGGTTGTCCCATAGGAAACGCTGTTCCCTGCCTCTAGTCTGCAAATAAATAGAAGTGCAATATGAAACATTGGCAGCAAACCAATTCAGATGAATAAAATAATTCTAGAATGGAAAGGACGAGCAAAAATTTCAAATGATAACTAATCAATAACATCAAAGCATTGAGGAAAACATTGAAATGTCCAGCGCTCCTCCTTATCAATGGTATGTTATTAGACTAATGCATCAATTTGAGTATTACTCCAAATAAACAAGAGTTCAACCATAAATACACAAGAGAAGCATGCATGAGCTGGCACCTTGGTCCTCATTGTAACTCCGCGCTGCTATTTGGGATTGACTACTTTGGTCATGGGGCACTTTGTTTGAAGCAAGTGAGAAAGGGAGGGAGGGAGGGTGAGGGAGAGGATGAAAAGAGAAGAGGTCAAGAACGAATATTTTCAAAATTGTTCCTTTTCCCAGCTTAGTGCACAACAATGTCAAGAACTATCATCACCTTAGCATACACCATTACTTGAAAAGCATAAAACTATGCAGTACAAAATTATAAAAACTGAAATATCAGAGATCATGATATGGACCTTTTCTCACACTGCATTAAATATCCTCCCCAAAGTATGACCTACTTTATAGTGGTCAAAATGGAAAACACACGAGCAAGCAGCCTACAAGAATCAAAATGAAGTCTAACCTGTACTCTGAAGCTCCAGTGACAGGATTGCATTGGGTATTGACGACCATACCACCAAATATTGCTTTTCCTCCTATTTCTCCGAGACAGTAATCAAGAAGCTCTGGAGAGGCCACTTTGCAGACAGCACCCTTGAGAGTACGCCGGCTCACCCAATTGGATCCTGACACTGCACGCAACACTCTGAGCATTGCTCCCTCCACACGTTCAATGTCACTCATTGATGAGAAACATGACACTCCAGCAGCATTACAACAGCGCTTCTTGCAAGTGACATCATCAGCCCTTGACACTGTTATGCGAGCATCGTGAATCAAACCAATCAAAAAACAAAAGAGATCCCTTATATTTACAAGCCCAGTTTCAGACAAAGACTGGTAATATGAGATTGTGTCCCGCAATCGAGAATCAGGTCTCTTTCCTTCAGAGAGAAATCGGGACAGTGGTAGACTGGAAAGGAATTCAACTGCAGACTCATATGCTTCATGCGTTAGACCATAGCTACCAGTGCCAAATTGGTAACCCCAATCACCATACCAGGGATGCCCCTTTGTAATAGCATGGATCAGGCGGTACTCCAGCCCATATTTCATTGAAACATCCATTACACTAACTTCTCTGCCCATGTAGAGATGAATGAACACATTTAAGAGCTTAGCTCATAGTTATATGAGAAAACTAACAGTGCACAGGATATGTGAAACAATGGAGGCTGGTGGATTTAGACAGAGAGGATGTAATTGCCTTTTGTATGGGGTTTTACATGGGCTTTTATTTCCAAAAAAAAAAAAAAAAAAAAAAAAAAAAAGAGAAAGAAAGCGGGATATATGAAACAATCGTATGATTCCATTTCATGAAGGTCAAAATATTTCCAGATGCCCATTATTTTGGAAGTCTAATTCCCAATCTTTAACCCCTAATTAATTGGAAATTTACATTTAGTGCAACAATAGTTGTAATGCCCCACAATCTACATAACTTTTCCACTGATATTCTCAAGTTGGTGACAGAGGATGTCATAGATGAAAAACAAGTTGAAGCAGCAAGAAATCAATAGAATTTTCTTGAAGACTAACAGAACTACTTGATGACAAATAAGAAGGAAGCAGAAGTTGTAAACTTGTGATTAGAACAAAAGATGCTAACCTGGCTCCAAGTGACTTGCAGAGACGATCCCAGAAGTTCATGATATGAAAACCAGAAAGAACTCTCGAGCCCCCTTCCCTGCCATTAACCCGAAGAAGGTGCCCATAACCATTTGCATGGAAAACACCATGTAAAAGATGGGTCGCGTTCTCTAACTGGTGATACACCCAGTCTTCAACATCATCAGTGGTCGTCACATGGCTGCATGACCTACACCTGAAGATAGAAAGCATCACACACCACAATGGTGACCACATAACCAGCTATAAATCAACATACTAAGGTCATTAAATCAGATACATCAATACACTGGTAGCTCCAAACCAACACGCAACCCATCAAATTGGAAACTATCAATACGTTTTGATGAATTACAACAAATTATACAATTGACAAAAGCCAAATAACAATAAAAAAAGTTATCTATGAAAACATAACTTTGAACTTACAAAACATAAGCTAGGAGCTAGCCATGTCCATTAATCTTTTCACCTACTACAACTTGATCTTGAAATTTCTTTTCCTTTTACAGCCATGGGATTTAGGTGAAAATAAAGACATACAATCTATTGTCCTCTTCCTATTCATGGTAACACAAATTTGCTCACTTCCACTCATTGAAGCGGCATCACAAGCTCATTACCCATGACCAACCACTTAGATGAAACCAGATTCAGGGTCACAGCCTGTCATAACTCATTACCAATAGGAAATCCAATTGCATGTTTGTTGTAAGAGCATAGCAGACGCCGTTTAAAGATTGATTGTTCTATGAATTTAACAACCCAATAATTCACCTTCTTCAAAGCATGATATCATGAAAACGATAGAGTAGATGAAAAAAGTATACAAAACAAAGGTACATAAGCAACCTATAGACCCAAACAATAGGAAATTTCCCGTTGCTTTAACATTACTAAAGTACAGAACTGCTGGGGCCATTCCAAGTTGACAAAATTAATTAATGTCAAAGCAAAGAAAAGTACTCTCGTTCACCTACACGGGATTGAATAGCCTTCAATAATTTACCCACTTGGATTATGCAAAGAAAAGTAATCTCATTCACCTACACTAAATAGAAATCATCCGTCCTATTTTACAATCCTAGATTCGGGTATCACAAATCAAAAGGTATCCTGCAACAAAGCAATAGAAAATAACAAAACTTCAGAAGACGACAGCCCCCCAACCCTAAACTAACTGAAAATAAGTAATTAGAGCTGTAGTCTGAAGGTACTCACTTGGATTCTGACAAATGCAAGATATCTCCACAGCACATGCATGGCTTGTGGTATCCACCGATGGACTTTCCATCAGCCTTGATTATAAAGTGGTAACGTTTCCTGCATACTGGGTGATCACTCCAACCTAAACAAATATTTCAAATATAAAGGAGAATTAGAAAACAATGGCCATAAATCCAGCAATAAGATTTCATTAAATATCATAATAAATTGACATTGTATCAGCCAACTAATAATAAGGGGGACTAAATCAATAAACATGGGACATTCAGACCAAAAACACGGGGGCAAGAAAGATTATGGTAATGACGGTCATCTTAGCATTTTACGCATTTAGTAGCAGTTGAATTAGAAAAAGTTTATCGCAAGCAATGGGGCCCAAAAAGAAAAAGCTTTCATAGCGGTCCCACACAAACGACATGGCACGGCTAAAAAAGAAAGAATAAACGAACAAGACCGATAAGAAAACAGAAATACCATGTCCTGGCCGGGGATACTCAGGATGGGCCCCACAGGCTCCTGGATCATCCGATTGTCGCCGATAAATTGGATTTTCTCACCATTATCCGCGATAAGTTGGCGTCCCCTTAATAATGCGGGTCGAATGGTGGGCCATGCCCATAATATACATTTTAAACTCAATTATTATCACAATCATTTTTTCAGATTAGTTTAATATTTGGAGATACATTGATTGTTTTAGTGTTATTAACTTATTTATTACGCCCCCATCATCATCACGTCATGTCAGTTCTCATTTATTTATTTATTTAGGATAAAATATCTAAAAATTAAAGTTCATATCACATAACTACCAGATACCCTAAGGCTACCGGCCTTGGACGTGTTTGGAAACCGTCAACCGGGACAAACAGGATAACGATGAAACCAAAGCGATCTAATGGTATGGAAAGAGAATCGGTCGCCTAGTGGCGAGTCAACTCACCAACAACTCGACACTGATCGCAGTAGACTGATCTGGATCTGGCCACATCCTCTTCCACGACGTCGAGGCAGACCACTGACGGCGTCGAGTCCGGACCGTCCGTCTGGTCTCCGACTCGGAAAAGCATCTGCCACGTCTGCAAGTGAGGAAACAGTGCGGACGGCGGTGGGAGCAGCGCGTGCTTCGAAAGGAACGAGTGCACGTTTGTCCGGAAGGGTCCGCCGGAGATCTCATCTGCAACGACGAGTGACGGTGGCGGAAAAGTGAGGAAGTCGTAGAAATCAGCCGTCACTCTGGTCTTCATCCGCTTCAGTGGCTTCCCTCCAATCAGGACCATAATGGTGGAAACAGGCGTGTCTTGCACGGCTCACCGGTAATGCACGGAAGCTACCGGAATGAGAAACGGAGGGCGAAGATCAACAGAAGCTGATCCGCGATGATCGGAAGGAGGAGATGCAGCGCTAGAAAGTGAACGGAGGGATTCTGGGTTTTGATTATGACGTGCCGTTAGCGTTTGGATGCTATGACTCAGTCGCCGTCTGATTAATCAAGAGTATGAATGGTTCTGAGAAAATGAAGAGAAAAGTTCAAGGAGCGAGATTTTAGTTTATTTCTTTTGGTCATATCATTGGCCGTTGCCCGAATTTATTGTTCCAGAGGACCACCAGATTTCTTTCTTGAGTAAAATTTGATATTAATATTTTCATCGCGCATGCATAATTACATTAAAAAAAAAAAAAAAGTCTTTAAAAACATACAGAAATCATTTTAATCACATTCTATTTTTTGTGGGAAAAAAATTCAACAAAACTTTATTATTGCCGGCTTTGTTTGCCATAGAAATATATATATATATATATATCACTGTACAGTGTAACCTAACACACTATTTTTATTATAAAAGAATCCCACAAGTTGTCAATGCTATCTTGTTATCCAAAAAAAGCCAAATGGGTAGTTGGGTTTTAAAGTGGTGTGGTATGGTTTTTGATATGTTCCCAAGCCCAACCCTTTGCTTTTGGTTTGCTACCTACGGGAATTGGATGGGTCAAATAGAAGAGGTTAGTCCCTCCCAGCGTAGCGAACCAAAATTCGAATCCTCATTAGAAGAGGTGCTCACATAATGTCTATCAGTGTCTTGAACAGACTATCTCCAATAAAGAGGATACACGTACCTAAAAAAAAAATGTGCTTCCCTGCGTTGCCGTTTTATATTTGATAGAAATTAGATCAACAAAAACAGAGACACAAGCAGGCGGGCACAGTCAGCAAATTACCAGAATTTACCCCATATTATTTTTCTACCTAACTATTCTTTAACCTTCAAATGTCCAAAGTAATGATCATACAACATAACGGCTCATCATATAAGAACAATGCAGCACTTAGTAACAGAAGGAAACCAAAGCATGAGTAGCTGGGTTGGGTGTATCCTGATGTGGAGATTAGCTTCAAGAACAAGCCGTTGTGCTAGCAGTCAGACAGAGAAAGCAAATTCAATTCATATTTGCATCAATAAGACTATAAAGCTGCAATACAAGATATTACACAGGTGTGTTTGAAAACTCCGGAGAAACAATTTTGTTTTAGAAGATAAAACTATCCTCACATATTTACTTCGTAAAGTACAAAATCAATTCTCAAACACTCTAAGGTTAGCAAGAGGTCCAAGGTTCGGACTACTGCTACGTCGTGCACCAGAAAATAATAACAACAACAACAGTAATAGCAAGCCCAAACAAGGGATATTAAAGGCACCCCTCTTATTGGATAAAAAGATGCTGTAATACAGGGAATGATGCATGCCAATGCAAAGCTTTTTTTACTCACATGAATTATATTTTAGATCGCTTACCATCAGAATAGGAGGAAAAAAGTTTGCATTGATTACAGCCACTGCACAAATTCTCAAGTAAAGGAGCAAAGTCAATCCTATTCTTACAACAGAACCAGGCTCTGTACAGACATCACTTCTGGCAGTTTGAACAGCAATATCTTTTTGCTAATATAATACAGTTGCCCATGGAAAATAAAAATTATTAATACCTGCAATCAGCTGGGTTATAATGGTCTATTCCGCTTCATATTCTGTTAACCAGAGCCTCAAAAAGAAGTATCAACATCCAATAAAAAAGATGACCCCAATTTTCACCTCTCCACCTGTACACCAAAACATGAGTACAACAATCTTACTTCCCACTCTTTTTAAGTTCCCAATACTGGTCATACCAGAGCTATCAAAAAAAATGCTTAAATTTTCTGGTAAGGAAATATAAGGCATCGTTCACTGCTTCATATTTTTTTGGCTTAAGTATTTCACGTCCACCATCATAACTTTAGTATAAATCGAGGTGCCCAAAACAATTTAAGCAGCATCATTCTACAATATAAATGAAGCAACAGCTACTAAGCCAAACAGTTAACATCAACACCAAAAGCAGCACACAACATACAGCTATGACTGTTAAGTGAAAACCCATTTTACTTGTCTTTCCCTATTAGAAATGGGGGGAAATGCTGGAGGTGTAGTAGTAACTAATGACAACCAAGCTAGCTGATCAAGAAAATACAAGAAAAAGCTGAATTGATGGAATTGATTTAGCTAGAAAGAGCCAAATCACTGACAGTATTGTCTTCACAGAGAAAAACAGACTTACTAAATGATAAATATAGGGGGGAAAAAATACCAGAGTTGAGATGCAAGAAATATACCCCAACAGCTCTTCAGTATTCATCCCATACCTTTCACTCAGATTCTTCCCTCATCTAAACCTACCTTTGTCAGAATTGCCAAAACCTACCCATCCTAAGAGTAATGTAAGACTGCTGCCCAGCCTGCCCTGCTCCACTCAAAGCCCCAAAACCATAACATAACTTCCTCAGACTCCATAAGTAACCATTTCTTTCCCATCCAACAAACAATTTAAAATAGCAACATAAAACACTGAAATGAAGGAAAAGTTGTACGTAATAAACCCATACTAGAGCAAACCAAATTTTCATCCATTTCCCCAATAAAAAAGATGTCAATTGGAAGTGCACAAATTGGTGATATAATTAGAAATTGTACATTTCCTAATTTGATAAAAGTCATATTCCTACCTCACTGTCTCACAAGTTCCCAGTCTTCTTCTGACATGTCAACAGAATTAACAGTGCCATCCTCAAACATGATCTGCAAAAACAAATCCATATAAATTTGATCCTAAACCTAATATTAATTATTGAAGATCCACCCGAGGAATCTCTTACCAAATGCTTTTTGGAATATTTATCAAACTGCCTAATAATCCCAAACCTGGAGTATCATGTTAATGAAAAAGATCATAATCCGATCATTTAGGCAAAAATATATGAAGAGTACTTGTTGAAGAAATGTAAAAAACACCATATGCATTCAAACAGGATACCAAATTAAAAAATAAAAACTTAAAAGCCACCTCTCATTTATCCTAACAACTTGACCAATGCATTTGTGCGAAGAACCTCCTGAAATGCCTAGCACAATAGAAAATATGGGTGTTTAGTAACATATTAAGATGACCCTGAAGGGCATAATGACTTAAAAATACAAATCATGATTTCTATCAAACAAAAAATCAAGCAGCACAACACTAACAGATTTTTTTTTCAAAAGAAAAAAACCTGCATGCATACGTCCAGTTTGATAAACCTGTCCCATACAAAAATTTCACTATTAGTCCACAAGTCATAATACAGATCTAAATATTATAGCATATTGCACATACTAAAACCAATAGAAGAATCATTAAGCTGATTACTAAGCACCCATTTGGTTTATTAGTATGGGAATTGGAAAGAGAACAGCTGGAGTGAATGTTCAGTGGTACCTTAGGAATGAAAACGGCAATTTCATTGCTTGTGAATCATTCTAAATAAGTTACCCTATTTTCTTTCAGAATCCTAATTCATTTTAACATATTCAACCATGCCAAAACCGTTACTTACACCAACATCCACCATGTACCACTGCATTTGAGTTTGACATCATCACTAGAGCAATAGTTATTATCTATAGTGCCTGTTCAAATAATCTATTTCCTGTTGAGCCTGTGATTTCTTTGGAGCAGTGTGTCACTGCTTAAAGGTTGCATAGTTCCCCCCTTAAATATTTTTTTCCCATTTTCCTTTTGTTTGAAAAAATCTAGGCCCACATCAATATGGCAAGCAGATAATATCAGAACATGATCATGTTGCCATCTCAAGGTGCTTCACACATTGATGAGGAAGGGATAGGAAAAGCAATTTTTTCTGCTCATAAGAATCCTTATCGGGATTGCCCTACATAGGGGTAGAGACCGACGAGTTTCTTTCCCATGGGATTGGGGGGACAAAATAATATGCCTGTGTCAAGTCAAGACAATGCTTTATGCCATACACAGGTCCTACACTTAAAGATATGTGCGGGAAATCTGTGGATGTCAATTGCTATTTAAGTTTATAGTTCAGTTTTCAAAAGAATTAGCCCCTGAAAAAATTCCTTGATAACGAAGCTGAAATAAATTTTACTTTGACATAATTGAAACACTTGGTTAGAATTCTGGATATAACTGTTATTTTAGAGAAGATGAAACTACCTGATATGCAAATGCAGCATCAGAAGCCATTTTGGGCTTTGGTGGTCGAACCCCCAGCTTACGCCTGCATGTAACAGCACCACAATGACAATCCTGATCTGCACCAAACTGAACAAACCTGCTATATATTTAGCATCCACCATGATGGCCATCAAATTATCTGAGGCAATCCTCAACCGTAAAAATACAATTAAAGAATGAAGCAATTGCTCATACTGGTAATCGTAAGTCAGATGTTCCCCCTTTTTAATGTCACGAGTTGCAAATATGCCAATTCTTGTTTCACCGTCAATTATCCTTAAAAAGGAAAGGAAGAAAAAAGAAAATATAAGATGAAGTTTATAAAAATATTATGTAAGATTTGAAATACCTAATTGCATGAACATGTGAGAAAAAGAATTAGTATTCAACCATTTCTGCATCTCAGTGTTGGGGCAGCAACTATGGTTGATATATCTTGATTTGTTTCCCTTGAATGTTGCATCAATCACCATATCTCGATTTATTTCACACAAGTAGAAGTTTGTCTCCCCTTGATGTTTCATATTCCAAAGCCTCTGTTCACATTCTTTGTCATCAATGACTGCTAGAAAGAGGCAACATCTATTAATCTATTAATACGTTTTAAAATAACCCATACAAATATTTACTTGTTAATATGAAAATAATTATGGATCACTCATCACCTTCTCCTACATATTCTATCACAAACTCCCCCTGTTCAATATCCTCATCTGCCAAAATTCCCGAACCACATTTCTCTGTCTACAAGCAATACCGTAACACTCAGTGAACAGTATGCAGGAAGAAACATTTGAGAAATCGAAGTCATTACATTGCTTCTAATAATACTATTAGAAAATTAGCAGATAGATGCATTTCTGCATTGAAAAAAAGAGGAGGAAAGATAGGGAAGGAGCAGAAGTGGCAGAAGAAAAAGAGGTGACTTAAAAATTTTCAAATTCAATTCCACATTTTATGTTTATAATTAAATTATTAATAACCTTGACAGAATTTAATAGAATAAAGACTCCTTACACTTTAAAGCTAGAAAGTGAAGATGGAAAGACTACCTTTGGTTGTCTTAATTAATAGTAAGTATATGCATTAGGATGGGAATATGAATTCACAATAAGTGCCCTAATTAGATGATTATTTTGAATAAAATGCTGTAGCAAGAACTAACAAGCAATCATCAACTAAGTTAAGTTTACATGTCTATAAATTGAAATATGATCTTGGAAGAAACTAACAAGGCCAGTATATGAATAAATATCACGGCAACATAAATCTATAAAATTCAACTTTTCACAGAAGTTAAATTTTACTGAAAAACAAGAAGAGAAAATAGTGTGATATTTACATCATAAAAAATAAAATAAAAAAAGGCCCTAAGCCATCACCTTAACCAGTTTCATCTTCTTCATAGGTCGACTCTGGAATGGTTTGTTAAGACAGGAGCTCCCACATTTACAGCCTGAAGAGCAAGTAGAAAACAGCATCCTGCAGGAACAGTCAACATGATAAACACATACCACAGCTGCATATAAATACCCAGAAACGATTAAAAAAAAATGAACAAGAGGTAAAGCTATTAGTAGTTGTCAAAATCATACAAATGCAATGTGTCAAAATGCCAACAATGATAATAGATAGCTGCAATAAAAACATCCTTGATCAGCCATGGAATTGTATTAATCAGCACAATCCAAGACATCATCACAGAATCATGAAAATCTATTATCTAGAAAGGTGTGAAAATACTAGAAATTATCAGAGTTGAAAACTTAGATGCATCTCAAGTTCATGAGCACATTCAGGTTAAGAATATTGTCCCCCCTGCAGCCCCCTTCTAATTCAAAAAATGAGAAACCCATAACAAAACATGAAAATTGTTCAGTTAAAAAATGGAAAAAGAAAAAACTAGTAAGGAATAGGAAGATTATAACAGCATCAACCATTAATTATACGAGTTTGTATAATTCAAATTTTGAAAATGAGCCTTCCTGTTTCTGATGCACATTCAGCAATCCAGCAACTAATCTTAATCTCACTTCACATAGCACTTCTCGTAAAACAGTGCATAACTGTGTATCCCTACTGGAAGCCAGAAAAATGTGCAACCCATCCATCATCAAATAACCCTTTCAGCCAGGAAAAAATAAGCAAGGCAATTTTATTATACTTATAAACCATATTTGCTTGGCAGGCAGGATTTAAGGAATGTGCCAGGCTAACTTTAGTGAAAATTTGAAGATATGTTTAGTTTTCCAAGAAAAAACATGAACAAAAACAAATGTTGAAGAAGACAGCACTTACCCACAGAGGCAGTCTTTACCACATACACTGGAAGATCCAGCTGAGGGGGTACAGCGACAGAAAATACCATCATCATCATCAAGTCGTTTTCTGACCTTCTTCGTGCGATATATATCTTAATTTATAAGGATCATCAACAAGGATAAAGAAAGATAGAAGGACAGATAAAGCATGTGAAAGCAAAATAAATATTTCAGAGCAAAGAAGGAAACTGTGACCAATTATAGATCGGATGTCATCTGAATCATGATATAGAAACACCCCCAAAAAAAATCTTAATAAATATAAATCCTAAGAGGAAAACTAAAAGCAGATGAATGATATTAAACTAGATATGAGAAGTATAACAAGCTCTCCATAATTAATAAAAGATACTGCGTTTTATAGAGGTGAAAGGCATTGGCTTCCACTTATCACACCAATCTGGAAGTTCAAAGTCTACAGGTTCCTGAAGTTCCTTCACCAACTTGTCAAATACAACCATGAAGCTAGTTTTCTCAGACTTCTATTAAACAGAAAAAGGAATGAACTCAGTCAGTAGCCCAAATTCAGATTAAGAAGATAATTCCTCATTAATAAGTTTATAATCACAAAAAAAGGTTAATTACGAAAAGCAGTTATGCTATTTAACCATGGTTGACTTAACAGTCACATACGAACCTTGTAGATGTGCATGCAACAATTAAAAGCCACTTAAACTAACTTCATAAGGCTTTACTTAGGGAAGAATATGGTTTGAATAAATTATTAAATTTATTAACTATGCTCAATAGAGGCCATAGACATCCCACTGTAACTATAAATTGTTTTTCTAAAAAAACATATTGTTAAACCGCAACTATATTTTTAAACATATTGGAAAAATCAATGGATAAAGTACAGTTAGAAAAGTTCACCAAAGAAACTCAAACCATGAATTGGATATTGGAAATTCACACCTCAGTATCCACATATAAGACTTTCTTCATCCCCTCAAAGCATAATTTGCCTACATGAAGTGAAGTATTTTAAGGGTCAGAAAAGAATACATCAAAGCCAAAATATTGATAACCAATAGACTATATTAACACTTTCAATCACACATTTTAGAAAAATAAATCTACACTAGATGGAAGCACGTGTAGACTTTTCTAGCATATGAAAGTGTGAGTGTGAGAGGGGGACCTGACTTCTCTCCTTTTCCCCCT
This sequence comes from Acacia acuminata, assembly GCA_019022655.1. Classification (NCBI taxonomy): domain Eukaryota; kingdom Viridiplantae; phylum Streptophyta; class Magnoliopsida; order Fabales; family Fabaceae; genus Acacia; species Acacia acuminata. The sequence goes on along the minus strand of JAFJYI010000179.1, from coordinate 47,775 downwards.
TCATAACCATTGGATTAAAATCTAATGGTCCACATTAAATATTTCATAAAAACACTATTACAATGGAGAGAAGAATGGGAATAAAATATTAAATGTGGACCATTAGATTTTGATCCAAAGGTTATGAAGGGGAAAAAGGATGGCAACGGACGGGAAAAGAAAATGAGACAAGCCATATCCCTTTTGGGGGGGCTCAGCAGCAAAAAGATGACTCGGCGTTGGTTCTTTTACATTTGTAGGGAACGAGGCAGAATAAGAACCCATAGATGATGAATGCAAACCTCTATAAAATGGAAAATACAATCAAGATAAATGCATGAAAGATTTGAAAAAAGATATGAAAGTCATTCACTCAGCACAAATGTTAGTAAACAGATTCCTAATCATCCTGTTCATGTACAAGTCCATTGGGCATTGTGCACTATTTATCATTTAAAAATAAGCAGAGATTATTTAATAATTCGCAGAGATGTATTGTCAGTCCCATTTCACAGATAAATTGTTTTTATAAATTCTATGACGACAATAACTTGTGTCTTTAGAGTAAAAATCCCAAATATGCGTGAAGAACTGATGATTGTTTTCGCTTAAATCCCTTTGGGGATGCCCACCAATTCCAAGTTCCTCCCTTCCCCTACTCTGCTGACACCATCATTTGCTCCCCATAGCTCTTATGAATTATTCATGCTTCAAAATTTTCAAAAGTACATATTCTCTGTAGTTTTATTAGTTCTTTACAATTACATCAATTCGTCCCCTTTGGAAAACAAAGTTGCAATACATACTATTCTTCAAATGAAGCAAGGGAAAGAAAGAGTAGAAAATTAGAAAATGGGGACAAATTTTGAGAGAAGTGTGATATTTTCAGAGAAAATGTTCAATTCCCAACTATTTGTCCCCAGGAAAGATGTCAAATTCTCGGATCTTTTTTCTGTTCCATTTGCTTTCTCCTGCTCAATCCAAACGGAATGGGAAAACCAGTCCAGGGCATTTAGATAAGAAAAGCTTGCATACAGTGTCAATCAAATAATTCTTTTGGGCTAAATCCTTCCTAATGCCAATTACTACCGGCCAAACGAAGTAAAAATATGGTGCAGACAAAATATGAGTAACCAGAGCGAAACAAATCAGTCACAACCCAATGCCAAGAGTACACAAGAATAGTGAAGAAGGAGAGAGAGATTACATACAATAGATCCGATATGAAACCGGAGCTTCAGAATAGCAGTACCGTTGAGCTACGGATGTAAGAGGAAGATATCTGATGAGACAAATCCGAAATCAACTGGTGCATTTGATATTTGAAGAAGAAACTGTGGACGACAACCAAAGAAACAGAAAAGAAGAGAGGGAGCAAGAGGCTGACGAATTGCGAATCTGGGCGCGGGATCGGTGAGAGCCTTGAGCGGAAAGTACAGGTAGATATCGAATTCTAGAGACGAAAGTACTGTATAATTTGACTGGAAAAGGAATGGGGCGTTTTACTCTTTTATGACCGCAACGCATTAAAACCGCTTTGGGAATGGTCAAAGATTATAGATTAATTTTTGAAAAATAGTTTTTACGCTAAACTTATAAAAAGGGACTTTTGAAAGTTTTCCAAACACGCATTATGTGCTGATTCTAGCCTTTTTTTTTGCCTAATTAAATTAACATATGGGTGTTTTTGAATAAAATTAATCATAATAAATTCTTATAAAAATATAAAAACAAAAATACCAAAATACCCTTCATTAATTCTCATAACTCCAAAACTATGTTATTTTGAGAGTTAAGGAAATTAATGAAGGGTGTTCTGTAAAATTCTTATAATAAATACAAAAAAAAAAAAAAAAACTAAAACACCCTTTAAATTCTCATAACTCTCAAAATAATGTAGTTTTGAGGTGACTTAATAAAAGTTTATGTCAAATGACATGAAAACCATATATATATATTATTTATTTATTTATTTACGAAGATAGTAAATAAGAAATAATGAGAAAAATATTAGAAAAATATATGACAGAAATACAAGAAAAACATATGATCAATTAAGGATAAAAATAAATAAAGGCAAAATTATAAATAAATATAATTTGAATTTGAAAAATCCCAAAAAATCTGTTAACATGTGAAAATGACAAATAGGCCCTAAGGGACTATTCTAAAATTTTGAAATGTTGTGTTTTTTTATTAAAATGCCCCTTAATTTTATTTTTTCGAAAAAAAAGAACCCTCACCAATGCCGAAGCTCTGGAGGCCGACACCACCCCGCCAAAGGGAATTTGGCGGTTGGCAGCCAAAGCTCCAATAGCTTGAACAATGTGATTGACTACTTGAGCTTCATAAAGCTATCTGACGTCGTTAACAAGTTTTAAAAAAAAAAGCAATGGCAACTTGAATATAGCAATTGACAAATTGCGCTCCCAGGGATTATTAATGAGTACACTCAAGTTGTCATCCAAAATTAAAATTGTGATTGCCTTTATTCAAAATTTGTTAATGACGCTAGGTAGGGCTTAAGGAGCTCTAGCACCGGCAAACGTTTTTTTTTTTATGGATTAAGGTGCATTTTTGCCAACAAACTATTACAGAAAGAGCATCTAGCACAAATATTAATTAACCGTACCTTAAATACCAATAAACAATTAAAAATGTGCAAATTTACCGACGAACTTTTACACAGTGTGTAGTCAAGACAACGCCGTTATAAAAAGTTAACGAACGCTATCTAAGGTGCAGATTGGCCAACAAACTTTTATTCCAGGAGCACCCAGCACAAAATTCTTAATTTCACTAAATTAAATAATTTTTTTTTGGTCAATTGTCATTATTCAAAACTATTTATATAGATATCTATGAACAAAAATTACTCATTTGCTAAAATAAACAAAATTTTTAATTAAAAATATAATTATATGATTTAAATAAAACTCAAGGTGTCTTATAATTTATTATATATGTTAAACAAAAAAAATTATATGATTTATTTTATTTTAGAAGAAATTTATGTGAGTTAAGAAATTCATTTAATGTTAATAAAAATTAAAAATCTAAAAAAATCTATTATTTCCGGAAAGAAATGGAATGAGTTTAATTTTTATTTTTATACAAAGAGCTTAATGAATATCAACGTTACACTTAATAATATAAATCCGACAACTTGATGATATTTTTATTAATTAAATGATCTATTGATTATATGAATATGAGACTTGTTGAAAAAAATTGTCATTAATTAAGTATCTTGGAGTAGCCTCAAGAAATTATTAAGTTGTCGAATTTATATTATTAAGTATCAACGTTGATATCCATTAAACTCTTTTTATAAAAATAAAAATTAAACTCATTCCATTTCTTTCCGGATATATTAGATTTTTTTTTAGATTTTTTAAATTTTATTAACATTAAATGAATTTCTTCACTCACATAAATTTCTTCTTAAATAAAAATAAATCATATATATTTTTAACATATATAATAAATTATAAGACACCTTGAGTTTTATTTAAATCATATAATTATATTTTTAATTAAAACTTTTGTATATTTTAGAAAATGAGTAATTTTTGTCCATATATATCTATACAAATAGTTTTGAATAATGACAATTGACAAAAAAATTATTTAATTTAGTGAAATTAAGAATTTTGCGCTTTGGTGCTCTTGGAGTAAAAGTTCGTTGGCAATCACATTAGATAACGGCGCTTAACTTTTTCTAATGGCGTTATGCCGACGCACTGTGTAAAAGGTCGTTAGCAAATCTGCATATTTTTAATTGTTTGTTGGTATTTAAGGTACGCTTAATTAATATTTGTGTCTGCTCTTCTTTTTAATAGTTTGTTGGCAAAAATGCATCTTGCCCTTTTTTTTTATTTATAAAAAAAGGCTTGAAGTTATTATGGTAAAAGCACAACATTTCAAAATCTCAAATTAGTCTCTTGAGTCCTATTTGTCATTTCCATGTGTTAACAAAATTTTTGGGGTTTTTCAAATTCAAATGGTATTTTTTTTGAAATTTTTCCAAAAATAAACGAAAATGTATTAAAATTTTAAAGAAACACCTATTCTTAATTATATTTAGGATCTGTCCTATGTGAGAAAATGTTATTTATAAGTAGGACAAGAGGAATATAGATCATTTAAAGTTTATTATTTAGACCAATACCATCATTTCATAATGTTTGATTAAATTAGTTATATATATTAATTATGTCCCTCATTTATTTTTCTTAAAACAACTCCTCTTATTAATGTTAATTTAAAATGCATCATTAGATGTACGCAAGTGACATGGTCTTATTTAGAAGATACTAATTTTGTGCTTATTCATAAGGTCTTATTAACCGAATTGAGTTATTCAAAATAAGCAGTTAAAACTAGTTTTTTTTTTTTTTTTTGGCCTGAAAAATCAATTTTATTAATATCAAAAAACCAAGTTACACACACTAATAACCGAAGCCAAATAGAAACGCTCAAAAAACCTATTCATTACAACCTATCACACTACTAACCAAAAAACAAAAGAAAACAGCAAACAACAATCAACTATATCAGTTCTAGCAATGTCCATTAGCCTATACCTTCCCTATCCAATCGTATAGGGATCGAGACAAACCATTCCGAGTCCTCAAGATCATGAAGCATAATGTCGCCTAAAAAGGATGGAGTATGATTCACCACAAGTGCCGATACATCCTTTTTGTTGCCACAATGCTAAACAATCCATGACTTGATTCCCTCGCCTAGAAACCAAGGAAAAAGATACCTCCTTCATAGATCTCAACAAATCTAGAACCTCGTTAGCAGATCCCGCTTTCCCACTCGCATCCAAATAGATTTCTTTATTAAATGCCTATACAGAGACTCACAATCAGTCTCAACAATAATTGGTTGATCAAAGAATTTGTTCCTGTTCAGTAAGGCCTCACGCAATGCCAAGCATTCCACCATGAATGGTGATTTCGCCTCCACTACACTCCCCAGTCCTCCTACAAACCTTCCCAGCCTATCCCTGCATATTAAACCTTCACTACTACATAGTATCATTGGTCTTATATAAGTACGATAAACTTCCTTTTTATTTTATTAAGTATTTTCCTATTATAAATAACTTTGATAGCTTTTCTCCATTTAAATTATATAGAGTTGAATTTTATTATTGACATTCCATCAAGTTCACTATCTTTTTATATAATTGATTTCAAATATATAAACTTTGACACTTGTTAGATGATTTGATCTATCAATTTAACCTCCAAGTCCCTTCTAACCTATCGCTTATCAAAATGCATATGTTATGTACTTATTTAGATTGACAGGAAAAATGCTACTTTTTCAATATGATTTATAGTGTACAAAAAAATATATGAAAGAAGTTTTGGTTCGGGTTGCGTGGACATACTTTTCTAAAGATAATTTAAACATGCCATGTCTTGCTCCTGCTTAGACAAAAACCTTCAACTTTAAGGTCATTCTCTATAACTCAAGTTTAAAGTTAATATCTTCTATTGACTTAGCCAGAATAATTAAATCACCGGTAAAAAGTTTCTTCTTTGATAAGTTTAGTGAAAATGTCCAAAACTAAACAAATAAGATTATGCTTGATATTAGTCCATCCTTAAAAAAAAAAGTCTTTTGTTTAACCTTTAGATGTTCTAACATTAGTTGTTACCTCCTTATATATATATCTTGTATGACTTTGATATATGTAACGCGTACATCTTTCTTTTTTAAAACTTTTCAAAATACATCTTCTAACATACAGTCATAAGCTTTTTTTTTTTTTTTTTTTTTTTTTTTTTTTTTTTTTTTTTTAAGTCAATAAAAACCATATACAAATCTCTTTTTTTACTTTGGTAGTTTTTCATTAACCCCTTTAGTAATTAAATCGCTTTTATTGTGGACTTTCGCGGCATTACCCCAAATTAGTTTTTAGAAATGCAAGTTTCCAATCTCTATCTATGTTTAATGATTTTTTCCCCATAATTTTATTCCATATGGGTCATAAACTTCATCTCCATATAACTTGCACAATTCTAAATATCTCCTTTATTTTTGTACGTAGGACAAAAGTGCATTCCCTCTAATCATCCGTCATTTTCTTAGATAATACAATCTCATTAAATAGCTCATAAAGTCACAACATACCATCTTCGCCCAAACATTTCCTAACCTCAATAGGGATATCATCAAGTCCAACAACTTTACCATTTCTTAAGAGCTCTCTTAACCTCACCAACTTTGATGGTCAAACCTTGCAGTAAAACAACAAATTGTGCTCGCTTTCTCTAGTTTTCTAATCCTCTAACTCACAAATTGAATCTTCAGTTTCATCATCAAACAATTTATAAAAATAGGCTTCTCATCTATCCTTAATATCTCTATCAATAATCTAAATGTTGCCTTCTTTGTTCGTTATGCATCTTACTTGATCAAAATCTCTCAATTTTGTCTCCTTATTCTTTCCAATCTTTTAAACATTTTGTTACCCAACATTTAGTAATTCCTTTTAAAACTCCTTAAACGCTTTAGAATGAATTTTTGGCCTCATTTTTAGCCAAGCCATCCCTTTTCCAATTTTCAGCTTATTACTCAAGTGTATAGCTTGTGTAATAATGCAACATGTATACACAATAAATTATAAAATAAAATATACAACAAATTACATTATTTTCCAATTACAGATTATGCTCTGCACATATTATTTTTGGAAAGTATGTCTAGAGACGAATGTCTTATATTAAAATTTGATAATACTGTTTTCAAATTTAAAAACATTAACGCGTTGTTAATTCTATTTGATTGAGAACTCAAAATGATATCATTTATAATAATAAAAAAATTATGAAAGTGTACCTCAATAATACATTATAGGTGATGAAAAAATCGACAAGCGTAGTTATAACAACATAATTATGATGTTATAAACATGACTTTAGGGCTGATTGATGTATCACTACAGTTATCTTTGTTAGGGGTGAGATTGTGAGTTCAAACCATAGATGGGCAAAGTGTCTGAGTTATGACAAAAATAAATTCACTGATCAGGTTAACACGATTTAATAATTTGAATTAATAAAAACCTTTTAAGCATCCACTATAAATTGTAAACTAATATGTTCCTTTCCAAATTTCAAAAAAATAAAAAATAATAATGACCTCCTCAATTATTTTAAAACTGGCTATGATGAATGAGTGACAGACAGCGTAATTATAAGTACCAAAAAAAAAAAAAAAAAAAAAAAAAAAAAGCTGCACAAAGTTACATTATGATAGCACTTAGCTTCCTCTCAAGGGGAAGGTGGTTGCTTCAAAATCTAAACAAATTTTTATGAACTTTTGGTACCAACCTACAAGTCAGTGAAATTCTATTAGATGTCCTATGTACATTCTTATATTCCCTTCTTTCCATTGTTTCCACTGCCTCCTCTGAGCTTGAACAAGGGTGATCTAATTCATTGTGTTTCAAAGCCTGAGCTTCATTTACAGCCTGAAAAAGAGGAATTTTGAAAGCACGAGGGGAAAAAGATAGAAATGACCATAAGATTTTCAGAATAAATTAACAATTAAAAATTTAAGTAACAAAGTTTACAAACTTTAAGCTTACCCCATCATAGCAATGTACTTCAGCATCTTTGATACCATGCAAGTAATCTGCAAAGGCATCAATGATGTTACTAACATTTTGAAAGAAAAAGTACTCCATCCAGGTACCAGCCCCTAATATAAGAACTACTTGGGGGTTGAATATGGTTCTAAATATAAAATCTTAATCCATTTTGTCTGCTATATTTGTCATTTTTTCCTCAAACTAAGTTACCTAACATATAAATTGATATATAATCTAATGTTGCATAGGGGTATTTTAGGGAGATGATATCATAATTGTTATAACTAACTAATTCCATCTTTTTAATTTACCCAAATTAGTTAAGTAACGCTTTTATATTAAGGACCAAAGGTAGTACTTGAGAGCAAATTGAAAAACAGGGATTTAGAGAATTTGATGACAACCTGAATATGCTTGATCCTTGAATATCAGAAGACTGCGAGGCATCAACAAGACAGAAAATGGGTGGTGATCATCAAGCCATTTACTCTTCTCAGTCTTTATTGTTCCATCATTATTGTTAGAATCAATAGCATCATGTGAATCTAGTTTCAATCTGGAATGGGGAGTGAAGTCCATGACAGCAGGAGATCCAAGGGAAAGAATTGCTACAACAGGGAAATAGGAAGGCCCATCCTGGTGTGGCTGTAGAAAAGCAACAATGTTAAAGACAAAAAAAAAGTAGGGGATCATAGAACAAATACTGCTGCTTAGTGGTGAAAACCGCACAATACCAGCATTTGATTCGCCTTTTCTCTTTACATATCAAAAAAAGTGTTTTGTTCTTGCAACAATCATGACAATGCAGATCAGAGCTTTAGGACTTAGATCATTCAAACTCTTTCAATTGTCAAGTGGTATGCTTCCACCGGTTCGCTACTTGAGTTAAACCACATGCTTATAATGTTCCTTTCCATGCCTAAGAATTTTTGCTTCATTTAACTCACTGGACTACTGGAGAATATTGGACTGAAAGGCTTATTTATGCAATTTGAGGCGCATTATTTCATTAAATTTGTTTCAAGATTATTTTATCTAGGGTTCCTGTTAGAGAATATCAAAATTTAAAATTAGGCATCTTATTGCTGCACAACCCTTATTTCAATATTTTAAACGCTAATATTTAGTTGCAGAGTAATGAGAAAGTGTCACATGACAAATGTAAGAATCCAAAGTAGCATCTATGTTACGAAGCCAAGAACCAAACAAAAAGATCTAAACCCAGAAGGATAATAGCTTAAAGGGGATAAACTGATAACAACCCACAAAACTGAAGATAAAATGACACAATCAGGTTAGAGGCAAAAGATGGGAAATTGTTAGATAAATAAGCGCAAGAATCTTCAAAATGAAAATTGGGATTTGTTGAGATCGAAGGATCACATTAAAGCACAGGAAAAATATTAATATTATTGATCCTTGAATAAAGAAAATACAAAGAAGCCTTTATATAGGCAAACTGATAGACTACCCCTAACCTGAGAATCAAATCTAATCATAATGATAAAATGTTCATCTATAATCCTAATAAATAGTAAATAATCAACCCTAATAATATTAATTATTTTAATATTAATTTTCTATTTTCAACACTCCCCCTCAAGCTGGAAGGGGCTTGAATGTGAGCAGCAACTGATCATCAAAGAAATAATGGACACCGAATTTATAACCTCTATCAATAATCTTCTTCATGGTAAGATCCAGAATCAAGGAGGAAGTTTGGGCACATTCAAGAAAACTTAACCAAATGTCATATTGGCCTTCATTCAAACAGTAATAATCCAATAGCTTCACCAGGAGCTGAACAACAGGTCTCACCAGAGACCAAAACAACCACCAACAGCCTCACAAGGGACCAAAGCAACAATGAACGGTGTCATAAAGACCAAACAACACTCCAAACGTCTCACCAAAGACGAACACAAAAGATCTAGCGAATTGACATAGGGAAAGTCAATCTCAGCCAGAAACCATCAACCATGCGCCATCTGAAAATTTCTGGCTGCGAACACTCTCTTTCTCTCGACAGTACCAGCCATGACAGAAAAAAAACCTAGGGAAGAGAAGAAAACTCTAGAGCTCGATACCATGTTGAGATTGAAAGATCATATTGAAGCACGGGAAAATACTAATAATATTAATCCTTGAATAAAGAAAATACAAAGAGGCCTTTATATAAGAAAACTAATAGACTAACCCTAACCCAAGAAACTACTCTAATCAAATCAAATCAAATCATAATAATAAAATATTCATATCTAATCCTAATAAATACTAAATAATCAACCCAAATAATATTAATTATTTTAATATTAAACTTTCTATTCTCAACAGGGTTAAACAATCATCAATGAATTATGAAACTTTTAATGCAAACTTGCAATGTATAATTCAATGCTGAAAGAAAGGGTAGGAGGAAATACTAATGAATGGCTAAAAGAAAGGGTTGAGGCTCAGCACAAACCATTATGCCTTGGTTAGGTAGGTATTCATTGATTAGAACATGATTGATGGCTGATGGGAATAGTCCTGTTTGTTCATATATTTTCTGGGTGAGGTTTGTTAACCATGGAGGCACTGCAAGAGAGAGACAGAATTTGTGATATCAGCAGGACATTTAAAAACAGTAGCAAGTTTAATATTGCTTGCAGCAAAACGACCTATATGATTGATTCATTAGGAAGTTGAATATGTATAGTCATTTCTTCCTCTCCTTGAGTGATTAAAGATTTAAAACAAATTCAAAAACAAAAAAACCTGAAGTCATGTAGATTAATATAAACTTGTTGCATTATCTGCACAGTTCAGCAACACAACACTTTCCCAACTAATGCATAAGGTACAAACCCAATAGCATACCAATGATAAGACCCACATCATAAAAGATACTTCTAACAACTGAAACAATAACTGGTGGAAAAGTGAAAACAACAAAATAAATTGAAATAAAATTATTATTGTAGGCACACAAAACTTTCCTATCATGAACACGCAAGTTGCACCAGGTCAAAAGTATAAAAAAATTCATTACGATTTCAATATATGACAGGTCCAAACGAAGTCCTCAGTTGTCAGTGTTCATGTGTGCACGCGCACGCATGTAAACAGGCAAGAATGACTACCAAATAGCATGCATATTTCCAGTTAAGATTAAAAAAGCAGGTTTTTCTGACTTACAAGCTTGAGGTAGAAGTCCCTTCTCATGCACCACACCACCTGCCAACGAACATAGGTCAGAAAAGTAAATTGACATTAATAGGAGTGAAAGCACTGAGCCTCAGTCTACGCCAACCTTGAATAAATTTAAAGAACAAAGTAATTCTGCTTAGGGACAACCCACACCTGGTGAGTTCCAATAAATTTCAATCCCTAAAGACCATATACCAGAATTGTCAAATGGTAATAGGCCTGGGTGGTTATTTATTTGAGACTTTTAAGGGTTTGGGTCCATTATAAAGGTGTGATTTTGCCAAACAATCCCTTACCAGTGTGTGTATACATGCCAAGTAATTTAATTGTCTCACATGTTATGTTTGACAATTATTTGTCAGATATTTGAACGAAAATGGGTCTAATTTGTTTGTGCAGATCCAGATTTAGGAACTATAGTGTTTATCCTACCCCCTAGCCTATATTCCTGAATCTATACTTGCATATTTGAAGGGAAAACAAAGAATACTAAAGTAAGCATACCCCAATTCTGAAGCCTTCTATTCTTCAATGACTTCCACTTTGACGGAGGAGCTCCATATATCTGGAAAGAACCAAAAATAAGAAGGGAAAAAATAAAGAAAACGTAAAGCTTGAAAGGAGAATCAGAACAAGAGTGGGCATAAGAATAGGAAAGCTGTACATTATTGAGAAGAAAATTCTCTTCATTATCTGTGATGAAGTTGGGTATGTGTAGAACAGTTGGCAGAGTGCCAACTTTGTAATCAGTCAATTTCTCATTTCCTTCCATCAGTCTGCAAAAATCAGGGCTTTCATGTTAAACAACCAAGTCAGAGAAACATTCAACCAAGTTTAACACGAGAGGGACAGAGCGTAAAACCCTAAGGGGCGCCGGAGATTGGGAACGACACGCTCAGAGGTCACTCGAACGGCGAAACAGCAAAGAGAAGCAAAGCAAGAGAATTCTGGTTGCGGTTTTTTACGGAATTCAAAAGCCTCTTATACAGTTTTCCTCAGCTTTGAATAAATTTACGGTCCTTCAGTATTTCTTTGGCAGCAAATTTACCTTCTTTTTAACAAATCAAAAGCCCCTTATATAGTTTTCCTCGGCTTTGAATCAAGCCTCAATCCACCCCCCTCTTCTCTTTATTGGATCCATTTAGCTTATGCATTTAGATCCGTTAGTCCAGCAGTGATAAAAAGACTAACGGTGTTAATCGCTCCATTAAAATATGCGCAAGAATTTTGATGACTTTACAAACAGAGTTTGACTGAGCTTAAAGGGTTTTGGTTTGAAGGATGGGAGTGGGAGAGGAGGGGGACTAAAGTTTTGGGTTATCCCCCTCTCACTCCCTCCCCTCAAACCAAAATAAGGAAAAATTACACACAGGTCCCAAGGAACACACATATTTACATTTAGGTTCCTTCAATTTATGAAATTACAAGGGACTTCTGTGTAATTATTTCAGATTATCAAATTACCTTTTTGGACATAGTGAATAAAATATAACAAATAGTACAGCCTCTCCTCCTTCTTCTTGTTTCAGTCGAGCGCATAGATCTGAGAGAGGGAGGGTTTTCTCTTAACCCATTTGATCTCCTTCCTTGATCAGTGTTTGCCGACGGTGTGCCTTCTCATCACCGGCCCCGTTGATCCCTCTAATCACCGAGCGCCTAGCTGAAATGCAGTGTTGTGGGTACAAAGATCCCTTGGATCTCCCTTTTCCTTCTCTGTCGATGCGTTTTGGGGGCTTGGTGGAGGGCTGAGTTTCATCTCTCCATTCTTTTTGGGGGCTTGGTAGAGGGCTGAGTTTCACCTTGAATTTGTGATTTCTGAGTTCCAGAGGCGATTAACAACACAAAATGCATAAATTAACAACACATAATGCATGAATTAACCACAACTTCTGAAAACCTTGAATTTGTGATTTCTGAGTTCCAGAGGCGATTAACAACACAAAATACATAAATTAACAACACAGAATGCATAAATTAACCACAACTTCTGAAACCCTTGAATTTGTGATTTCTGAGTTCTAGAGGCGATTAATAACACAAAATGCATAAATTAACAACACGAATGCATAAATTAACCACAACTTCGAAAACCTTGAATTTGTGATTTCTGAGTTCCAGAGACGATTAACAACACAAAATGCATAAATTAACAACACAGAATGCATAAATTAACCACAACTTCTAAAAACCTTGAATTTGTGATTTCTGAGTTCTAGAGGCGATTAACAACACATAATGCATAAATTAACAACACATAATGCATAAATTAATTTATTGTGTTGATATTCACTTAACAACAAAAATTATATAAATTAACAAACTTTCCCGAAATGTGGTTAATATATGCATTTTGTGTTGTTAATTTATGCATTTTGTGTTGTTAATTGCCTCATAACTTAACAACACAAATTCATAAATTAACAACACGTTGTGGTTAATTTATACATTCTCGTGTTTAATTTATTGCATTTTGTATTGTTAATTCACTTCTTCAGAACTTAGAAATCACAAATTCAAACTTTTCTTGGTTGTGGTTAATTTATGCATTATGTGTTGTTAATTTATGCATTTTGTGTTGTTAATCGCCTCGAACTCGAAATCACAAATTCAAGGTTTTCGAAGTTGTGGTTAATTTATGCATTCTCGTGTTGTTAATTTATGCATTTTGTGTTGTTAATCGCCTCTGGAACTCAGAAATCACAAATTCAAGGTTTTCAGAAGTTGTGGTTAATTTATACATTATGTGTTGTTAATTTATGCATTTTGTGTTGTTAATCGCCTCTCTAGAACTCGAAATCACAAATTCAAGGTTTTCGAAGTTGTGGTTAATTTATGCATTCTGTTTGTTAATTTATGTATTTTGTGTTGTTAATCGCCTTTGGAACTCAAAAATCACAAATTCAAGGTTTTCGTTGTGGTTAAATGCTTACGTGTTGTTAATCGCCTCTCGAAATCACAAATTCAAAACCCCCAAAAAAAGAATGGAGAGATGAAACTCAGCCCTCCACCAAGCCCCCAAAACGCATCGACAGAGAAGGAAAAGGGAGATCCAAGGGATCTTTGTACCCACAACACCAGATTTCAGCTAGGCGCTGGTGATTAGAGGGATCAACGGGCCGGTGATGAGAAGGCACACCGTCGGCAAACACTGATCAAGGAAGGAGATCAAATGGGTTGAGAGAAAACCCTCCCTTTCTTAGATCTATGCACTCGACTGGAACAAGAAGAAGGAGGAGAGGTTGTACTATTTGTTATATTTTATTCACTATGTCCAAAAGGGTAATTTGACAATCTGAAATAATTACACAGAAGTCCCTTGGGACTTCTGTGTAATTTCATGAATTGAAGGGACCTAAATGTAAATATGTGTGTTCCTTAAGACCTGTGTGTAATTTTCCCCCAAATAAAAGTGCTAGTCAATAAAGTTCTTGCCACATCAACCAAACCTAACGGAACTATTAACATTGTTAGTATTTTTTCAATAGCAGGAGCTAACAGATCTAAGTGCACAAACTTAAAGGGGGAAAAAAATAATCTAAAGTCTTATTCAAAATTGAGGAAAATTATAATAACTTCTAGATTAGTTTTTTCTTCTTTTGGAAAATGACAGCAAAATTTCAACCAAAAAAAATAATATTAGAAATAAATTTTTTACATCTAGTCAATAACAAGTAAAAGGGCTACTATTAATAAATTATGAGACTTTTATAATATATATATATATATATATATATATATATATATATATATATATATATTGATTTTTTGGTTGGGAGCTTGGTGTCATTTTCCCTTTTTTCGAACAACAAATTTAATTTCTTAGTTTATATTATAAGTAAGGATGGAGAAAAAATTAGGAAGTGAATAATAATAGGGAAGAAACTCCCAAAAATTAAAAATAGATTTTATTTATTATATTTTTTAAGTTTTCCCTCTTAGCATTTCTTCCTTTTTCATCATCCCACTTTTCCCTCCATACAAGCATCACTTAGATAATACTACAATTTTAATTAACTCACAAAAGGTTGTTTGTGGGGCCTACAAATTTAGACTTAATATATATTTAATAGCCTAAATTATTTTCTTAATATAAATCAATATCCTAAAATAATTTTTAGTGCAATTTTTCTTTTAAAATATTTCCTATGTTAAGTTTTTTTTTTTTTATAAAAAAATAAAAAAATGCAGTCATTTGATATGATCATATTTAAGCACTGCCTAGCCTAAGTAGCGCACTTATGTTAAGGTTTTTTGTAATTTCAGTGCTCATCTTCTATATTTTTAATACTCATTTTTAACGTTTTCAATAATCAATTTTTCAACGCCAATAACTTATTGGTTGATGTGGTAAGAGGCAGCATTTCTTAAAAAGAAGAATATAAGTTCGAATCCCAAAAAAGGTTAAAGCTTCATTAACTTTTCAAATACATTCATTAAAATTTTATTATACTTAGCCGCTTTAGGACTTCAATCCCTAACCACTAAAACCAATCTTTTAACTCTTTATAATTCTAACAAATCATGGTCACATTTTTTCTGATGCACAAAATCCTCTAAAGGAGGCAAGTGTAGAGCATGTTTGAATCCTAAAAGCAAAAGATATTACTAACTTTTTAAGAGAATAGAGTTATTTTAGAGATAACTCACGATAAGAAAACACACTGAACTTATAATTTTAACAAATCATGGTCAGATTCTTTTTATACACAAAATCCTCAAAGGAGGCAAGTGCAGAGCATGTTTAAATCTATAGAAACAAAAATAAGATATTACTTCAAGTTTTTAAAAGAATGGAGATATTTTAGGGAGAACTCATGATGAGAAAACATAGTGAACTTTTATTATCAAACTTTCATACAAACTTATTTGGTAGTCCTCCCCTCATCTTGGCCGACTTCCTTGACTCATTTAGGGCCCTTGGATTGCTTTGTCAAGTGTCATCTCCCTATGGTCTCATTCCCTCCATTGGTTCAAGAAAGTTCTAGAAGTTTCTAGAAGGTTTTGGCTTTATTGCCATGTGATCTTATTTTGAAATCTTGTCTTCTTCCTTACTCCATGTGTCATGCAAAATTCTTGCCTTCTTGGACAAGTTTATGAAGTCATTTGATGACCTAATTTAGGGCTTAGGTGTCCCTTGATGACAAGTGTCAATGTATGGTTGATTTATTGACTTGTCAAAGTGCACATGTATATTATTCTTCATGCTTCATTGTATCTTCCTTGGTCCTAGTTTAATCGAAAATATTGGCCCCTCAAGGAGGTCTTGATTGCCTCTCTTAGATTGAAGACACATGCACAATTTGGATAATAATGAATTAGATATTTATCCCTTGCTTGACATGTGTTAATTTGACACAAAATGTATTAAATGCGAAATGATTTATTAACTTTGACAACTACTAATTTTCACATTGTCTTCTACCTCTTGTCTTTAGGCCAAAATATAGCCCTATTAGGTAGTTAAAAGTGCCTAACCTTTAATCTCCATTAGTGCAAGTTCATGAGTCAAGGATTTGTTGTTAATATATACCAATTTGACTAAGTACTCATTTGAATTGAAAATAGTCATTATTTTATGTGATTTTCATCTCACATTTTTAGTCAATTTAATGTAGTCACATAATTATAATAGTTATCAATTAGTTTTGAAGTGAAAATTTCGGAAATAATCAATAGACTACTAATCCTGAGTCAAACATTCACTTTCATAATCCACTGAGTATTCAAAAGATACATGGTTTTTGATAAAGCGGAAATCCAGATAATACACCAACCCTCAACTCTTGCTACCCCTTCGTTATACAGACTCACAAAGGGTTTGAGGATAGGCACAGAAGTTACAAAAACAATTTACAAGACACCCATGACACTTTACACCAAGATAAAACAAGCTTCAAGAGTCTGATGATAAATCAAGACAAATATATCACAACACCTCTAATCAAGACAAAATCATGACAAACAAGTTACAAAACACTCATAATGCTTGACCTTAAGACAAAACAAAACGACGACATCAACATTTTTCAAGTCTTTTTTGACACACATGATGTTTCAAACTATGCCAAGTTTTATAATACTTCTTTGTGATACTAGATGCTTATCCTAAGGGGAAATTACTAATTAGACTTGTAAATAGGTTTTTGATCATAAGACAAGTTGGAGGATCCTTTTTAATTTCTTATTTCGTTTTCTTTTTATTGGTGCACTTGCTTTGGCATTCCCATGCCATTCTTTTAGTTTGATTAAGGCATCTGATTCAATCCACTCAAGTGTCTTTTGGGTGAAGTTAGGAGAGTAATCTTTTTAAAGCTGTGTGTCAAATTCATAAGAGTCTTGTGAGTCTTGGGGGAAAGGTTGGAGCAGAATTTAAAAAGTGTTTGAGAATTATTGCTCACGGCTAAAACATGTGTTAAATATTATTAAAATAATGAGACGAAATTAGTTTTTATTTATAAAATTTTTCAGAAAAAAGAAAAAGAAAAGTCAATCTTGTATTGAAAAAGATAAGGGTCAGTTTCCTTCAACTGGAGGAAAATAAAAATTTATTTGTAATCTAATTATTCATCCGGGGCTTGATAATAACTGGGCCAATAGTCCATATAGGCCACTGGGCCACTTATGACATATAGTACATTGATTTAACTCAAAGCGCTCATAGTGTTTCTGGTACTTATTTGAAAGATAAAACCAAACGGTACAAAACAAAATCATTTAACAGGTCAAGGGGTCGGACACTCTCACCAAAAGGGAGGAGTTCGATCCTGGAGTCAGTCAAGGCGCTGGGGAAGCATCTTAGGTGATGTGAACTTGAAACGCAGGCTGAGGTGGATGCATGTGTACTCTCAGTCCTGTATGCCCTGGGGAGCAAAGTCATAGCACCTTGCCCTTGGACTGTTGGTGAGCCCAACCCCTCTTCTAAAATTTTTATATATAAAAAAACACGCATTATCATAGTTATTAAAAATTGGGCCCCACTAAATAGGATTGAATTTAGAGTGGGTATGGATTACCTTCAATGGGCCTGTTTGGGTTGGCGATGGGAGCAGTGGCTTAAAAGCTATCTGACTTTTGTAAAAGCTCGGTAGGAAAAAAGTCAGGTTGTAAATGTGATTTGTGTTTGGATTGCTCGTTTGATTTTTATAGAAGTGACATTTTTCTAAAATTATGAGTGTTTAGATTACTATTTCAAAAATCAGTCGAGATAGAAAATGACATGAATTTGATTGAATTATACATATATTGAAAAAAGTTATAAAAAATAAAAAGTCGGATTTTTTTAAAAAGAAAAGCTGGAAGTTTTGAGTGAATCCTCCAGCACCACATTCATAATTCTCCAACTCCATCCCAAAAACGAGAGTGGGCCCCAATGTATTTCTTAAAAAGTCACAAATGCTGACAGAGAAGCTCCATTTGGGAGCTTTTATGTTAATGAGCTTTTTGTCAAAAAGTTCAATGAACAAAAAGCCAATCCAAAGCCAATGAGAATTGGCACGTTGGCTAAGGCATTGACCTTCATTTCAAAAGGGAGGAGGTTCGATACTCACCGGTCGATGTGAGGGCCTCATTGGTGGGCAATCTGTAAATACCTTTGCAAACGCTTTTTGAGCCTGGAGGTATGCCCTGGCCTTGGTGAGGTACCGGTATCTACCCCCACCTAAACATTTTATTATGAAAAAAAAAAGTCAATCCAAACAACTATTATTGGGCTTTTTTTTTTTAACTGAGATTTGTTTACAACGTGGCTTTTTTTTTTATTTGTTTGGCCTACAATGCTCACCAAAACGTCAGGCCAAACACAGCCAATGGACCTGTTTGGTATCAGCGTTATAAGAGCGTTCCAGGCAAAAAACACTGCTAGGCGTTAGCAAAAAAGTTTCAGGGAAAAAAAGGCTGATGTTTCCTATTTGGATTGACCATTGCGTTGGATGGGCTTATTTGAGAAACCAAAACGCCATTGGGCTTATTGGACGCTCCAAATTGGAGCTTATCTCCTGATGCATTGAAACTCTATCCTCAGTTTTTGACTCGTCCCCTCCATCGCCCTCAGCTTTCCCTTCCTCTCGTAGAGGAATCTCTTAGTCTCAGCCCTCGTCTCATCCAGCTGGAACCATCGCGTGCCTGTCCTCCCACAGCTCGTCTCGGCCAATCAAGCCTAGAGAATCCTCCTAGAGCCCGTCTCGTCATTGAAGCGCAGAGCCATTCTCGTCTTCAAATAGCGGTCTCGTGTTTATCCATCCACTACACCTATGCTCAATTCGACCTCTCTGATCTCTCCCTAGCGGAAGACGCCGTAGCCATCGCCCATCACTCATTGCTAGTCACTAACGCCATAGTCAGTCACTTTAGACTCGTCGCACTCACTCGATCAGCCCAAGAAGCTTCTTCAGGTTTGTGATTTCCTTCCATCTGATGTGCCCAAAAACTGGATTAGCTCTGGAATCATGAGTCCAAGTTGGGAATTTGATTTTGAGTTTGATTTCAGTTGATTTTGAGTTTCTGTCCGGTGGAGTATCGACATACGATTGGGATTTTAATGTTTGCTTGGATTCTTGCTTCCCATTATTCTGTTCCTGTGAAATTGACTCTGCCTTTTGTGGCTATGATTGATTAGTACATGTGGTTTTTTTTTCTCTTCATGTTGTTGCTCTGTCCGATGGCTTAATCCTTCTTTGCATTCTAGATGTATTTCAGATTTTGAAGTGCTTTGGAATGACTCTTTAAGCCATCAAAGTTTCCTATTTGTGCATGTCTATACATATATTGATAGTGTGCAGTTGTTGCTAAACCATGTCCTGGTATTTTGTGATGCATATAGACATGTTAGTTTTGGATGTGAATTTATGCATCTGACTCCAAGTGCTGAAGAGAGTCATGAGTGATTGATTTTAATTATATTGAAGTTCAATATGCCCATCACTAGCGGTTGACCAGGTAGGTTGGATAAAATTTACAAGTGGTTATATATTGGAGTTCAATATTGCTCTGTATATTGGGTTTCATTGGGGTCCCAGTGATGTGGAGTGGAAGATGGGTTAGGTTCAGTTTGTAAATTCGGGATACACACATATCTGTTTTCATGGGACTTTTTTTTTTTTTTTTTTTTTTTTTTTTTTTTTGTGAACAAAAACTTCACTTTCTTTTATGTGTGTTTGTGTTTTAGATCAGACAATTTGGAAGATGGAGTTATCTGATATATATTGTTCTTAGATGTATATGTGATCTTTTTTATTGGGCCCTTCAAGTTAGTGTGAGAGGAAAATTGTTTCAAGTTAACATTGTTGTTGCTCTATTCCTGGGCCTTTATTTTCTTGTTCTTTATCCATTTTTAGCAGGATATTGCTCTGCCAAACCACAGTTGTGGGGAAGTAGATGTTTGGTTAGACATTTCAAGCAGTTGGGATATTTTCTGTTCAGCTGGATCTTACTGTTTGTCCACCATCCATAAAAATCCTTGCACTCAGGGGTATTGAGAACTATCCGTGAAGTTCAAAAATGTGTTTTTTATTTGCAAGTTACTTCTTTATTGTTTAATTGGACACATGATCTCAAATTGTTTCCTGTTCAACTTGGCACCACGTTTGTGATCTTCCTGCTCTCTTCTTTATTGCTCTAATGTCATGACTTTTTTTTTTTTTTTTTTTTTTTTTTTTTTTTTAAATGCGGGAGAATTTGGACTATGAAAGTATAGGTACAATTGCATAAAGTTCCCTATAGAATTAGAGATAATTTTCAAGAATGGTGTGGCATTGGATGATGAAGATGATGATGATCCACTTAATGAAGGTTCCTCATCAAATATCAATACATTATCTTCACCACAAATGAATTATTTTCGTGATATAATCAGAGAAAAACTTGTCAGCCATATATAGCAATAGGAGAAAATAATGTATGATTGTATGCATTTTATTTTATAAACAATTTTATCTATCAAATATGTTTAATTAAGGACTTTATTGTTTATTATTTTTTAATAGTCATTTAAATTTTTTTCAAATTAAAATTAAAATTTTATTATCATAATAGTATTCAATATGATTCATGCTCTTTTTAGTTATTTTTTATCTCAATTGACTTTTTAAATAATAAGCCAAACACTCATTAGTTTAGAAAAATGCATGCCACTTCTACCAAAAGTCAAAAAAATAATCCAAACACAAATCACATTTATAACCTCACTTTTTCCTATGGACTTTTACAAAAGTTAGATAGCTTTTAAGTTACCGTTTTTACTGCTAACTTAAACAGACCCAATAACAAGTTTCTCCAACGCGTTACGCGTTCTACTTTTTAGCTCCTCATAATATTCCTTCCCCTCTTTGGTTCCTTCTTTGACCCCAACATCTCACCTAGCTTCTTCTCATTTTCACATGTTACGCGGAGAGTTTCTGCAGGACTGAATGTGAAAGATGAAAAACCAAACGGTACAATACAGCACGTTTATTATCATATTTATTTAAAATTGGGCCCCACTAAATAGGATTGAATATAATTTTACGCAAAGTGGCAAACCCATTTTCAGATTCCCACGGGAAAAGGTATCATTTTTAGAGTGGGTTTTGGATAAGCTCTTAGAAAAAAAACTTTTAGAGAAAAAGTAGAAAAATTGATTTAAGATAATAGATTTTGGAGAATAGCTTTTGAAAAGGTTAAAAAAATAGCTTATGGAAAACCATGGTTTTTCAAGTCAAATCATAATTGTGGAAAACTTAAGAGTGTTTGTTTGTTAAGGAAACAACCAAACCATGGTTTCACATACAAAAATTCTATCATATGCTTATCTCGTAAATTATAAAAACACTTTTAAAAAGCTAAAACAAATAAGCACAAATGCATCCAAGAGAATGATATTTGTACTTAAAAGAAATATTTAAGATGAAAAAGTACTCATAGACTTTTTTTGAAAAGTGTATCCAATCCAACACCATATGTTTTTGGAGAGGCAAAAAATACCTTTAAACATTTATATGAGAGTAAAATGCTAAGCCCGTCAAAAATAACACAACACCGTTACTTTTTTGTGGTGGACACATACTATTTTGTCATATACATATATAACGGTGTCAAGAATATCATCATTTTTGCTTCCATATTAAATGTTCACATTTATTTTTATATTTCTAAAAAGTTAGATAGTGTTATATAGTGTTACATGCACTTTTAGTAAAACCTATATTATATATACCATAGCCAACAAAAATTGGGCCCATATGTACCAGTTTTATCGGATGGATCAAATAATTGTAGCGGGATGCTCCTTTTTTCAACACATAAGGCCCAGTTTCTATTTTTCATTCAAGAAAATTACATCTCTTAATTGAAAAGCATATTAATGAAAAAAATCATCCGAATCAATGATCTCCAGCTCGATCATGATGTCTTCGATAAATCCAATATTTATAAATTGAAGATTCCTTTCTATATGGGATAATAAAGTGATAGAGACATTGATGAGTTATGTACTACATAATTACTATTCAAATATAAATTACATTATACTAATTGACTAATTTAATCCAAATTTTAATAATTTACAAAATACATATTTGTCATAAAAGTCACTTTAATTAATTTGTGTTTACAAAACTGACTTTTCATGTGTATTTTCTATTTTGCATTATCACGTAAAAAGTAACCAAACATCATCAGTTAAGGCAAAAGTCTGTTTTCTAAAAAGTCCGTTTAGCTTACAAAAATGGAATCCAAATACACACTGAATCAGAACATCCCATTTTCAAAAGCGGAATAATTTTGTTTTTTTTTTTCATCGTAGTAGAGCATCGGAGCGATTGAGTAACGATATTTATATTTAAAATGCCGTAAGTCCGGGCGACACGAAGCGGTACGTTATACCGAGTGTTTTCAAAAGTGAATAACAAAAGAAGAAAGTCTTCACCGAGTCCCTATGCGTGCCGCTTGCCTTTCTCCTCGATCCTCGGTCCTCCCGACTTCGACGCTATGTCAAGAGCCGAGGTTCAATGCCCATTGAACCTCGTGAAATCATGCTAACCTCATGCTCGTAATACAAGATATATGGATGACGAGATATTCATGACATTACAAAGAAATCAATACATAAGCACACAAAGAGATGCAAGATTAGCATATCAACAATACATAGCACACAACACATGTAAAGTCATCCCTGTTTGCACTAGCCCGGTGCCACGATGGCCCCTCGTGTCCTCGCGCTAGGAAAACTCAACGGCATTATCAAGACTATAACCCGTATAAAGCCGAATGTATAAATAGGTGATATAAGCCCCATAAACTTAGTCACAAGTGCGGCCCAAGACCTAGTCTTGTCCATCACTTCATAAATCATTCTATATCACATATATGCATACAAGACACATCAGAGTTAAAGTTACAGTACGCGGACGTACCTTAGTCATGATGTCGGTAAGTTGATGTTTGGACTGTGATCGTGTTCAACCTATAACGGTAATGTCATATCTATTAATTCCCAATAACTTCCTAGCATATATCCTAGTCACTAATGACCTTTTTACCCTTGGTAGGATTATCTCTCAACTTATCACATTTAATTCTTCAAAAACGTCAGGTCCGCACTCGGATGATTTTTATCTAACTTTGAAAAATCATTATTAATTCTAGAAAAATCGAAACGAAGATCCGTAAAATTCCTTGGAATCCTTAAGATGTCTATTTTTAAGTAAAAATAATAAATTTTTCCCATGGACTACTCCCAGGTTTAAAGTTTTGAGCCTCCACCCAGAATTTTTCCAAATTCGTAGCCCAACTTTGAGAATTTTTATCTCCCTCTACAGAAATTATTTTAACATGTTCTTGGCATATTTAAAAAGCCCTATATGTCTCATTTATCCATGAATATTTCCAGAATTTCGTGACTGTATTTTCAATATGAAATTTTGGCATGTTCATCACTAATTCCAAAATTTTCAAAACCGATGAAATTTCGTCGAACTTCGTTACTTTAATGATTTCCTTCCAAAAATTTTGCTATATAACCTCTCTCATCATTTTTTGGAAACTAAGCCAATTTTGACCATAAAAACATGTAAATAAAATTTATTCTAGAATATTTAAGATCTACACTACTTCTATCTAAGAATTCTAAAAACTAAAGACTAGAAACTAAAAACTAAAGACAAGCTTACCTCTTGAAGCTCTTGAACTCCTTCCTCCTTCTTAGAAATCACCACTTTGTGGTTGATTTGGTGTGAAGAATGAAGAGAGGCAAGGCCTCTATTTATAGCAAAAGCTCATGAATTTTATCCCTTGGATCAACTTTTCTTATCAATGGCTAATATTAATTTGTACTTCCATGAAGAGACAATTTGTGAGCAAATGCCTCCCATTGGTTAGAAACAATTATATTGGATTTAGCTAATTATCTTAATTTCTAAAATTAAATCCCACATGTGCTCTATGATGTCATCCTTGTGATGTCATCAAAGCTTAGATGTCATTGTTGATTAATTTACTTTAATGAAATCTATTTTTGGTTGCTTGATCAATTACCAATACTTTTGAATTCTCGTGATGGATCTTGATTAGTAGTTGGATATCAAGATTTATGGTCTAATTAGATTTCCTCGTTGTACTAAGCTTATTCTTCAACGCTTGCAAAAATAGCTTTTACTAGGCTTACTTTCGAGGTTAAATTATGTGGGTTTAAGATAAGTCCTTATATTTTCTCCAAGGTTCCTACTTCTTCACAACTATTTAAATTTGTATAAATTCTCACTTTATTTGTTGTTTTGAGTTTTTACTGTGTACATCAGATATTTACTGGATTTCAAACCATTATCCAATTTACTTTAATTTTCTTTTTCTCTCTCTCTTTCTCTCTCTTGAATACTAGACACACACACACTCACAACTCTTCTTATTGGTGGATTAAATTTCACATGGATTATGCTTTATTAAACTAATTGTGAATGTTTATGAAAATAATTCCACTAACATAGATTGAATCATCCACTAATTGTTGGCAATTTTCTATAATTGGTTTAATTATTTCCTTACAACTTTTTAGCTTTTCATGGTCATTTATGCACCATGTATTAATTCAATAATTATAGGGCAATTTATGATCCCAAAATAAAATTAGAGAATTTGGTTTTTGATTACCTTAATTCTTAGAGAAAATTCCCTAAATTAACATAAATATGTTACTCAATTTTGAGACCACATATTCATCTATTTCCAATAGGTATTACTTACCAACATATAATGTTTATAATGAATATGAATTTTAGGGTTTTACAAAATCAATGCTAATTCAAAGATATTGAAAGCAAAGGGGAATATAAATTAAAAATTAAGAATTAAAGTAAATCGATCTTTGTTTCGAGCTAATTTTGTTGCCCGTAAAAAATCATGGACTAAAACTGTCCACACTAAAAACTACTCTTAAAAATGGTAAAATCTTATTTTTATTTTCCCTAAATCAAAAGACTTTGAACAATGTTGTTTTAGTGATGGCTAATTTAAGATTAGGTAAGAAAAAAAGCTCAAAACTCTCATATATATAATTTTGATGATCGTCCATTCGTTGATGATTGGATAGTGAAAAATGAAGAAGATTGAGAAGATGTAGACAACTTAGATGTTGATGCCCATGATGAGGAAAACTTGATTAAAATTGAAGTGAGGGAACCTATGAATGGTCATGATTTAGACATTTCATGTTTTGCAAATGAACTTGTTATAAAAGCAAAAGAAGAGGACATGCAAGTTGATGTGTGTTTGATTTGAATCAATTGATATAATTTAGGAATTGTTAAATTTTATTCTTTCGATGTTTTAGAACTTGGTTATAGGAGTTGTTAAACTCTGTGTTTTTTGACTTATGTTTTATATAGTTATGTGACTTATATATTTTAAATATGAAGTTGTTCATTAAATTTAATTTTGAGTAATGATTTATGTTTTTCTACATGCATATTACACACACACACATTTATATATATATATATGTGTGTATGTGCGTATATATATATGTATGTGTGCGTGTATATATATGTATGTATGTATATACATATATGTACACACACATATATAAAATTGTATATCTTAACTTTAAGTAGTAAGTTTTGTGTCGTTTTTACGATTTACGTTTTTATCGCTCACTTTTATTTT
Organism: Acacia acuminata; assembly: GCA_019022655.1. NCBI lineage: Eukaryota > Viridiplantae > Streptophyta > Magnoliopsida > Fabales > Fabaceae > Acacia > Acacia acuminata. The sequence goes on along the minus strand of JAFJYI010000179.1, from coordinate 21,860 downwards.
TATGTAAAAACTTGATTTTGACAACATTAACTAACACTGGTGATAATAATAACAACGAGAATAATAATAATGCACATTTTTTTATTCATGTCATTTAATAGCGAAAGGGACAGCCATGTGAAAGACAAAATACATTATACTCCTATTAATAAAATGTTCATATATCTCTCTCTTGCACACATTTATATGTATGGATATATGTGCACGCGGACATGTGGCGGACTGTGTCTGCAGTACCGAATGTGAAAGAAAAAACAACCAAACTGTACAAAACAAAACGTGCATTATCACATTTATTTAAAACTGGGCCCTACCTGGGTAGTGGCAAATATTCCGTTAGTATTATCTCTAACATTATAAAACATATTATAAAACAGACATATTAATTAAAAGAATCATCCGAATCAACGATCTCCAGCTTGATCTTGATATCTTCGATAAATCCAATATTGATAAATTGGAGATTCTTTATATGGGATAATAAAGTGATAGATATATTGATGAGTTATGTAGTACATAATTACTATTCAAATATAAATTACATTATACTAATTGACTAATTTAATCCAAATTTTAATAATTTACAAAATACATATTTGTAAAAAAAGTCACTTTAATTAATTTGTGTTTACAAAACTGACTTTTCATGTGTATTTTCTATTTTGCATTATCACGTAAAAAGTAACCAAACATCATCAGTTAAGGCAAAAGTCTGTCTTCTAAAAAGTTCGTTTAGCTTACAAAAATGGAATCCAAATACACACTAAATCAATGCTAATGTTAGAGATATTGAAAGCAAAGAAGGGGAATATAAATTAAAAATTAAGAATTAAAGTAAATCGATCTTTGTTTTGAAATTATTCTTGGAAGCGCTAAGGTATCCTTAAAAAATCATGGACTAATACTGATTGTTATATGTATTCTAAAAAAAAGTTAGTTTGATTGAAACCTGATTAAATGATATATTAAAAAGCTGGTTTCAGAAATTTCAAATCCAAAGCAAAATCAAAAGGCGGAGGAGAACTTCAGTTTGACTATCGGTTTGAGGGTGGAATGCAAAGGAGAACTGCGTAGAAAAGTTAGGAAAAAACATCAGCAAGGAGCAGATCAAGCCATTCAACAGAACTTACAACTTGCAAGTCTTATATTAGTGATATAATTGAGCAAATTAGTGCAACAACCACAAATTCAGAAAGCACACAAAATAAGTACATACTGTTTAGCTCGTTTTGTATCTGTTTCAGAAGCATGTGCCTTTGCATGTGAACCATCCTTTTTTTCAGAAGATACTTTTGTATCATGTGAGCTAGATTCTGCTGAATCCAGTTTTTCATTAGCATTTGATGTAACCCCATCTGCTGCTTCACAAGGCGTGCTAGGTGATCCTGAACTCTGAAATGCACCAATGTCCCTGCCAGAGGGTACACAACTTGGATGCAAGACAGCATTTAAAGAAGAGTCCCATGCTCTATTGTTCTTTTTGGTTGACTTGATTTCTGCATACATTGGTAAATGACGAGCATCTTTTCCATAATCAAAGTCCTGAGATGCCCAAGATGGAATCGAGTTTAAATTCTTATAATTGTACTCATCCTGATCTGTATAGCTAATGTTAGAAGAAACATTAACTGTGTCTAAGTAAGCAAAAGAATCACTTGATGAACGCCGATGACCACCTACGGATTGGCGTATCTGGCTCATTAAGAAGATCATCAAGCCAAGAAGGTTGTTCCTCGATGACATGGCTCTCAGATGAAGTCCGTTGGTGGTGTGAGTTTCCCTCTCTCGGTTTCTGAACAAACTTGGAACCAATAGCGGTATTTGGAACATAATCAGCATATGCTCCAGAAATACTAGGAAATGGACTTTTAGGAGGAAGGAGAGCGTGCTTTCCAGAATACATAAAATTTCTCATGCCTGATGAAGCCTTTGAATTTGCCATAGAAGTAGAAATAATACCTGTCAAATAAACCATGCGAATGCATTAGCTAAGAACAAAGAATAGAATAAAACATCAAAGGCAGTTATACGATGTGTCTAAATACCACTACAAATTAGGATCTTCAGACAAACTTTTTTCAAAAAAGAAAAAATCAATGGTTTAAACACGTGATATTTCTGAGTGCTGTTTATTTCTCCATGGCAACCTGATTAAAGATTATACTATGGCATAGATGTATTCCTACCAAGAAAAAACAATAAAACATCATAAATGTTCATGGGCATCCACTCATGTACACATATTTGAAAAACTAGTAATCAGGAAAAACTGCATGAAATCAAGAAAGCATTACAAAAATAGCATCCAGTAGCCTCAATTTTTTATACAAAAATTATAATGATAAATTAATTTAGATAAATTGCCTTTTTTTTTTTTTTTTTTTTTTGTCAACACTCAACAGATAAATTGCCATTGAGATAATGCTAAAGTCTACTTAGCGCATGCCTCTATAGAGCATACGCTTAACTCAAACAAAGTCAGCATGATGCTGGCAACTTCATGGATCTCTCCTTTCACATTTTCTTGCCACAGAAATTCTCAAAATTTGTCTGGACATCTCATAATAATCAAAGTGTCGAGATTAAGTCACTGCTATCATTCTAAACACACTATTTTATCGGTGACGCATTTGACAGGAAAATCCCAGGTCAAAACAGTAGTTCCAACTAAATCTTAAAAGGCGACTTGTATATGAATTGTTCACAACCAATGTAACAGAAGACTCAAGTAAGAACCAAACAAAATCACCAGACTTTCATGGAGAAGCAAAATCAAAACTCTCGGCATCCATAAGTAGCAACTGAGAAGAGACTTACAAGCCACAGCTCAGCCCTCCAAGTCTAGAAAACTTTACAAGGGAGAAGTAAAGTTGCTCTCAGATGCCAAAGATTTTTTTCTCCAGGTCCCAGATCAGGAAAAATTAGAGATCAAGATTTAATTTTGCTGCCTTTACTAACCCATCTGTATAGAGCATGAATTTGCAAAACAGAAACAGCATGCCCTCAGAAGAGAAGAGAGGAAATTTCAAAAATGGAAGAGGATGTTTGCAGAGACGCAACGCTGCAATGTATGAGACAGAGGCATCGACCAACGAAAAAAATTCAAGAGTTTAAACAACTGAGCATGAAAATCGGAAACTGACTGTCGTACAACCAACCATGGGAAGGCAATTTCGTATTTGATAATCCAACAAAAGAAAAGAGACCACCTTTTGCAGATTGAAGATTCCAGATCGCTAAATGCAATGCGAAAAAGGCTTCAGAACAAAGCAATATTTCTCTCTCTCCTAGGGTTCGCTTGCTCCCTTTGTAGTTTAAGCAAAGCTCTCTCACCCTCTCCGCCCCAGTACTTAGTACCCTTCTCTCTCTCTCGTTGAAGCTGCCTGAGGCTGAGGTTGAGGCTGAATGGCAGACCCAAGATAAGTAAAATTAGTCCCAAGTCCTCAAGCTTTTTCTATTTTCACAATTTGGCCACTATTGTCGCTTACTCGCTATTGAGTGACCTGTGATGATATTATCCTTTCTGTCACTACATCTAAGCACAAAAAAAGGAATTTTCTGTAACTTCTGCACTTTGTCTGAATATTATGAATATTAGAAATGAAATACTATGACCATTAATAATACTGATAAAAATAATTTATGTTTTTATTATTTGGATAATTATTTCTTAAATTTATATAAATGATTTTTTTCCAGCGTGATTTTATATTTATCCGTACAATCAACTAATTTATATATATATATATAATGAATAAATATATTAACAAATGATTAGTACAACACAGAATGACTACAAAAATATACAACACATAAGATAATCCCACACATACACCCACTTAGAGGAAAGTATGCAAGACTGAACAAATTTTTTTTTTTTTTTAAATGTTAGTGTTATAACCAACGTTCTGAAACTCGAACCGCTATTAAACAGGTGAGTCTTGAGTTAAGGGGTTAGTGGGTTAGATCGGAGTAACTCGAAATTGGTGAGAAATTGAAATTTTTAGGATAATTAATATAAAATTCTAAAGATTTTTTTTTAAAAAAAAAAGAATTAAATAATGAATTTGCTCCGAAAGTTTTCAATCGAGGGATAATGTCGTCCGAAAGTTTTTCTGCCTCATTGTTACCCCCGAAATTCTAAATCTTGGCAATATTGCCCATTCCCCTAAAAGTTAACGGTCGAAATCAATTTTGCTTCTAGTTCGATACTTTCATAACAGATTTGCTAATAATTTTTTTAAAAAAAATTTGATTAAAAAAATAACTAATCTAGTTGATGTCGAGATGAGACTGGTTTATTGACCAGTTCATCAATTTGTGGTCTAGTTAAGCCAGTGGATCCGGATTTTAGAATAATGGTTATAACTCCTCTAATAAAAAAAAAACCCAAACTTCTCAAGTGAAAAGATATGACAATCTACAAGCAAAATAAAAGCCATGTTCTGGTGCAAAAAATAAAAGCCATCTTAAGCCACGAATTGATGAGCCAAACACGAAAAATGCCTCGTCCCAGCTATGATGCTGCCACCATGCACACACTATAAAATCAAATCTCTACTTCTCTTTTGCTCGAACAAGCCTTCCAATAATAGCTCTCTAAAATCCCAAAGCCTTCTAAAGGGTCAAGGTTGCATATTCTTTTTCTATTTCACATTGTCTCCACAGGGATCTGGCTTCCTAGTCGTCCGGATCTGCATCTAGATTTAGCGATCTTTTTTTTTTTCGTTTTCATTTTTTTTTTCAAAAAATGTTACTTGAGAAGATTATCTTTATTTTAAATTCTCTACCCATTAAAATTATTTTTGATAAAAAAAATAGAAAAGTAAAAAAAATCAAATCGGGATGGTCCAGAGGGTAAAGTTTCGGCTCCTAAAATTAGTTGGTAAGGCACTCTCATCTGAAATTTTAATTTCTGTATTACTGGATATTACCACGGTAGTTCTTTACACTCGTTTCAATATTTTGCCTCTATTGTCTTGTCTTGTGCATCTGCTTAGCACTTAACCTGTTCCATAACTGCTTTGAATTATTTTCTTTTCTTTATATTCTACTCTCTTGATTTAACACTAAAAAAGGGCAACAACAAAAGAGAAGTAAAAAAACTAGGAAATTTTTTATTTATAATTTTGAGTATTTTTATTTCATCTCCTTTCATTTATATTGATTATTACTTAATGCTTTATTCAGTATATAATTCCTTAATTTACCCATATTAATTGTACCAATGAAAATAGAAAGAGAAGAAAAAGTTGAAAGGTATCCATTATAAATGAGGATAAAGTTGAAAATTCATCCTATAATCATTGAGTTAACTATCTCTCGTTGGTATGTGATTTGATCAAAAGGGATTTATAAATAGAACTAAAGTGGTAAGTGGGATACAATAATGATAAAAAATAAAATAAGCAGTCACAGATGAGAATAATTAAAATAAATAGCCATAAATGAGAATGATTCTACATTAAATAAGATTTTCTTGAAATCTTTCTCTTCCTTTTTTTTATTTCCCTAAAACAATATGATCACAAGCATCCATTGGAATCAACTAATTTAAACTTGAGATAAGCTTGAAACCAAAACTTTTATCCTAGCTAGTTAACCTAAATACTATTATTAACGAAATATTTTAAAATTTTATTTAATTTACCATGATATTTTATCTATTTTTATTTAATGAAATCATTTTTATATTTTATATACACATATTATATACACTGGAAGATGCAGAAGTGCAATGTCGAATAGATAATAAATGTAATTACAGCTTTTTGTTGTATGGGACTCATTTTTAGGATAATTTTTGCAAAAATGACAATAAGGTACCATTAAGAAAAAATAATATTATAAAAATTCTATAACTTGTCAATCTTAGTTCATTCATTTATTAATAATTGTTCATTTATTTGTCATTAACAATCTGTAAGACTTTTCTAACATCATTATTTTTAATTAGGACCTCCGTGTGATTTTCCCATAATCTTTTTTTTTAAAAAAAAAAAAAAGTCCAATTTTTTAGAGGCGGGACTGATCTTGTTCGAACTTCGAAGTTCATTTTAATTGGAATTTTCTATTATTTCAGACAATGATACTCTATTTATTCTTTTTTTTTGTGTGTAAAAAGTATTACTTTTTATAAGTATTTTCAGGGTTTTAAAATGTTAGATTTTATTTGTGTATATTAAAATTGAATTAATTTCTTTGGCCAAGAAATACACAGTTCATATTTTTCTTTATTTTTCGGAAGGATTTTGCAATTTTTAAAGTGTGAGTCTCATTTTCAGTTAAGAAAAATATGAGTCTCATTTTCGACAAATAAAAATATATAATTGTATCCTATCAAAATATATATATATAATTGTATATAGAGAATCAGAAAAATATGGATGTTAGATTAATGAAAAATAAATTTTGATCAGATAGAAAGAAACGTCAGTCTCCCAAGTCCCAATTGATATGACTTATATTTTTGAGTAGGTATAAAAATATATATATGATTTTTTTAAAAGTGTACTTAATACTAAGTGTTTTTTTAGTCTAAAAGTGATTTATGTGGTTACAAAAAATGGAGAAAATAATCATTAACCGTTAGTTTGAATTTTTTGTATTTTTAGATATAAATGATGATTAATTAAATCTCATTCCAAATTTGAATGGAAAACTAGAAAAATTACAAAAAAGGCCCAAATAGTTTTGAAAATTACAAAAAGATGGCGATGGGCGGCCTAAGGGGTAGAATTGGGATCGGAAGAGAGAAAGGAAATTGGAGAGAGAATGACTGAACTATAATTTCCAAAATATCTATGTCATGTTTTGTAATTTTTTCCAAGATCATCCACGTAATAGAACTTTAAAAATAAAAAAAGTCAACTAACGGTCGATTTGTATTTTTACTCTACTTTTCAGAATCATATAATCAACTTTTTACGCAAAAAAATATATTGGTATTGGATGTATTTTTAGAAAAACCATATATGTATTTTTGACTTTAACCTTTTATATATTTTTTTTTTAAAAAAAAGCAACGGTGATGTGATATTGTTCCAGTTATATAACTTTTTTAAAAATAAAATAAAATGAGGGCGTGAGTTGTTGATCTAACAATTTACATAAAATAAGATGGAAAAAAATGAGAGACAAATCAAAATAGAGAAAGGGACAAATAGTTGCCATTGGGTGGAGTGTAGGGCATGTCCGAATTGCACACCCTATTATTGGACTCAGGTTTTGTGCTGTTTTGCTGCTTTTTTAGATTTGATTCCTACCGTTGAGATTTTTTTTTTCATATTTTTAATCTTTTTAAAACACATAATACTAAATAAAAATAATATATTGCCAGTTAACTTTTAAATGTTGCATTGTTGCTAGTTGATATTTTTTTGTGGAAGGTTCGAATTTGCAACCTGACACTTAGAAAAGTCTTTTCATGTGCGTTGGACTACAAGACCATATGTTGTTATAATTATTTTATATCCAAATATAATTGCCTCATTAATATTATTAATAACTGTTAATCTTTTTAAATGTGTCAATTTTTTTAAAAGAAAATGTCCTTAATTTAAAGTTTGAACTTCTACATTATATTTAATGTTTCTTAATGACAGCTCTCAATTTAATGAAAGGTATAATTAGAATGATGTAATTAATACACCGGGAAAAAAATATTTTTATTCTTTACAATTTAAACCAAAACAAACATCCCAAAATAGACACTTTGGTCCAACTTTCTTATTGTCATTAAGAATACTTTGTTAAAGATTAAAAACGTTCAATTTTACCATATGAAATTATGTAAAAGAAATTTAAAATTAAATAGAAATTATCCTGATGAGATACTACTATCGATCCTATTTCTAAAAGTAACGATTATAAGGTTTAACTAAATCACATATATCAATAAAATGTTAGCTTTAATAATTATGAGACTTATAAATGTAAGATTTCAACGCCGATAAAAAAACCACTCATTTATGAATGAGTTTTTTTCAACTTTTTATTTTCTTTCTATTTTTATTAGTTGAATTAATATGAATAAAATTATCACAATCTCATTTATTAAAAAAGAACTTATAAATAAAACCAAATTTTTTAATAAAAAATGAGTTATAAATATAAATATCACCAGAATGATATTTGCTAACTAACATCTCTCAAACATGTGCCAGGTCCATCATATATATGAACAGGGGTAATAGGACAAAAAGGAATATAACATGTTTTGTATTGGAAGGGTCAAAAGTGGCATTTCACATAGAAAAGGGTTATACCGCTTAGCTGGATTAAAATAAAAAAAGTAGGTAGTGGTTGAAGTTGAGAGCTTTCCAATAACAATTCAAAATGCCTAATCAATCTCTTAGCTGGTGAAACCTGCATTAAAAGGACCACTTCCTCACTCTCTTCAATTTTCATTGGCTCTCAACAACAAAAAATCTACCAACCATGCATCCACAAATTTTATAGGATCGTATCTTTATTACATTGACCTTGAGCAATAACTAAATAAATAAATAAATCTTTATTGCATTGACACTTTATGAACATTTAACTCATTAATTTTATTTTAAATTCATAAAATTTTAGAGAAAAGACAATTAAATACTAAATGAATTATAAAATCTCTAAAATTCCTTTTAAAAATGTAAAAAGACCAATAGATGGGGTATGAATTGAGGATTTTAAAGTGTTGGTGATTTTATAAAATTGCCCCTCAATTTTTAAATTTTTTTTAAATATATTAACCAAAGGACGAAATGTATTGACTAAAAATGTTATGAAGTTAATTAAATGGGTTAAGGTATTTGACTAAAAGTGTAAATATATTGACCAAATGAGAAAATTTATTGACTAAATGAGGAAATGTATTAATTAAAGGTATGAAGGTATTGGCTGAAGGTATAAACAAATTTACTAAATGAGGAACTCCCCCCCCCCCCCCAAAAAATCTAACAAATTTACAACTTTACATCTATATAATATACATTATACCCGATGAAAACAATATTAGTATAATAAAATTATACATTCACATGAAAAAATTCCCTCTTTGTCATATAAATAGGAGAAAACTCTATTTGTTCTATAAATAGGACAAGAGGAATACTATTTAGTATCAGAGGGAGGGATTATGTTCCTTAATTTCAACCCTCATTGCAACTAAATTCTGACTCTATCCTTACTATATTCTCAAATTTATATTTTAAAGTTTAAGGGCTTGTTTGGTATTAGGGGAGGGGAGAGGAGGGGAATTTTTTTTGAGTTGGATTTTAAAAAGAGAGAGAGAAAAATGGGTTAGAAGTTTTAAATTTATTTTTCTTATTATTTTATTTTGCATCTTCTCTATACTAAAATTTTGTAATTCAACTTTTTCAATTTTCTTAAGTCTAACTCATAAAAATGTGCTTCCCCTCCAAATTCCTCCTACCAAACATACATTAAGGATTTGGAAGAGTATATCTCAAATTTATGTTTTAAAGTTTAAAAGGATTTGGAAGAGTATATATCCATGTTAAAAAGAAAAGAAAAGAAAAATATTTTTGAGATATTAGACTCTCATGATCACTAGCTCTATTTTTTTTTCTTCTCATATTTCATCACTAAACAATTTTTTTACAGGATTCTGACTTATAACCTCATCTTTAAGAAAATAGAAATGTTTGGTGTCATTTAGACTATAAGACTGCAAATTTTTTATTGTCTCTTTGCTCCTATAATGCTACACATTGTTAAGATATATTTTTTGCCAATAAAATCGGATCGTTTCGTATAACTATGTATTATGTCATGATAATCATATGATTAGGAAAATAAAAATGATTCAAATTATTTTTAATCTTTTTTGGTGGAAGAAAAAAAGTGAGTTAGATTCCTAGAGCTTGTTTTGGTAATTAGGAGATGCTTTCAAGTTCAAAAAATAATTAAACATATTTACATATTGTCCATTAATAAAGTGCTCAAACATTATCATGATTTAAACTTATAACCTTATAAGTTATAACTAAAAGTTTCACTATCACCAAATGAGAACTTTTTTGGATTAGCTTATTTTAAATAATTTTGTGATATATGAGGTAAATTTAAAAGAAAAATTTTATCTAGGAAAACTTAAAAGTGATTTTTGATTTTAAAAAAAAAACGCAAGACGTGATCAAACTTGGTTGATAAATCAATTTTAATTTTATTCTTGCATGATCAATTCACTTTGTTTTTTATTTAACCTATTTTTCAAGCCAATCAAACTATATTAAGAATCAATAATCACTTTTTTTTCCCTAATCGAACTATCCTTCATATAATATTTTACTACCTCCAATCCTAAACATAAGACTCTTTTGAGGGAGATTAAGAAAGCTAATTAAATTACTTTAAATTATTTATATTTATTATTTTTTTCTCCAAACTAGCTAATTTGTTTGACTTATATAAACTGATATATAATTTGATCATATACAATATATGATATGAATAATAAATTATTTAACTTCTTTAATCTCTCAAAAACAATCAACTAGATCATATATTTATAATCGGAGGTAGCATATACTTCCTTATAATTTTCTTCTTCTTTTCTTCTTTTTTTAATTTTCTAATAAATAAATCTCTCAGACGATAGAGATTACCTTCATTCCCCAAATTTTGAAAGAGACCATCAACTGATTCCCATACATATAATAAAAATAATCTAACTTTTAAGTTTTTTTTTTTAAAAAATTTTTTTTTAATGAAAGCACTGAGCAACTAGGAGACAACGTGCAAATTAATGGATCATCACTCGCTAATAAGATTCCATTATTATTATTATTATTTTTGTGTGGGAGAGAATAATATTAAAGAAACAAACAAACTATTTAGAGAGAGAGGATCAATTACTTTCAACATATCAATTTTCAAAACGAAGCAAGTTGACAAGTTGGTACTCTACAAACCATTTTTATATACTCCACAAAATAATGAAATATTACATTACTATAATGCTTTCCCACCATTACCCCACCACTCTCCTTTTAAGGGAAAAAAATAAGGGCAAATACCTTTCAGGTCCCAAGGACCAAGAAAATTCTAAAAAGTCTCAAGAAAAATTTAAATATCGAGAAAAGTCACCAAAGAAAGTTGTTAATCCTACATATAAAGTTGTTAACCCCATAGATGAGAGTTGTTAATCCCACCAAAAAAGTTGTTAATGAGACTTTTCTCGACATCTAAATTTCTCTTAGGACATTTTTGACATTTTCTTGGTTTCTTGGGACTGAAAATGAATTTTCCCAAAAATAATGATAACATCAATACAATATTATTATATACTTTCAAGTTTCATCACATGATTAGACGAATTAATTAAAAATATAAAAATTCCTAACAGTTTTTTTTTCTTTAAAAAAAATTAAATGATGTCAAATTTTGTAACAATTCATTTGATATATAGTATTATTGACTTATACCCCCTCCCATCTTATATACAATTTTTTTAATATGTCTCCTATGAATAGTAGACATTAATAATTTGCTTCAATTTTTAGTATTATTTTCCATTTCTATTCCCAATAATTATTCGTTCGATTCACTGTATTAATATATAATTACTTGCTCACTCTCAGTCTTTCCATAAATAAGGTTGTTCATGAAAAATAAGCTGTCCTTGTTTTATATAGTTATCGTCTTTGGCTAATTTTAACTCACATTTATTTGCATCTTATAAAAGTGATTGGGAATATCTCTAATATAAATTCTGAATTATATGAAAATGATTTTTAAATTTTAGCCTACGTGATTTGAATTATTTGGTGTCTTTTGTATCAGGATGTTTCAAGTGCACAGATTTTTCTGACAAATTCTAGAAAACTTTAACATGTATAAAATGTTAAACATAGTGGGCTACATATATTGTTAATGATATGATCCAGATTCCTTGTCCATCGCATTACTTATATCTAAGTCTGTCTGTCTCAAAGGATCTCTGTTTAGCATAATTGAGAAGCCCAATATTCTTTCCCCCCCTTTTTTGAATTATTGATTCTTTATTCTTGGGTGTAATTTGTCAAATTTTATGAAAATATAATGATGAATTGTTTATGTATATACTACTTTTGTGCATAAAATTCTCACTTTCAATATTTTTTTTATGATTTATCAAAATATTTCTTATTTTAGAATTTCAATAAAATCTTACACATGACATGAGCACAGTATTGAAAAATGGACTAACTGATTGACACAATGATTTAAGTGTCAATGGTTTAAACTGGGATAAATCTAGGATCAGATTGATCATAATTAAAATAATATTTTAATAAAACATTAATCTACAAGTATACATAATATTCATATATATATATATATATATATATAAAACCGCACATAATTTTACATAAAAGAGTTATTGAAGCACAAATATGATAGACTGCTATTTTTTTAAACTTTTTTTCAAACCCATGTCATTTCAAGCTTAATAAATAAAATAAAAAATAAAATCCAACCTAGTCGATTTGTCAAAACTCTTTACTAAATTGGCTAAAGGGATAGGTGCATTAGTTCACTGGTCTGACTAGTGAACCGGGTTGAGTGTTAATACCATGCATATGAGTGAATTATGTTGTCTTGTATTCCAATATTCAATGTGGAGGTTTACGAATAGAAAAGGCTTCTAAATTTGTTCCTTTTTAAAGTAATTGATTATTGAGTTTTAAAGGATGATTATTCATGTTTCTTTGTACAATCAAACTGGGTTTAAAAATATATGATGCAAAAATTAACTTTCATTTTGATCTGAAAATTGCGTTAGAGTGCGGTCTTGAAGATGATGATGATTTCATTTTATTTCTATTTGAAGTTCAAGATGAGTAGGATTCTCAATATCATGACTTGAAATTCTACTCTACAAAAGAGAGGGAATGTGGAATGGGATTGAAACGAGTTTCTATTATGAGGGACGAATCCCAGTATTTACATAAATTTTCTATACTTTTTTGGCGGTAATTATGATGTCTCCAAGCCATTATTTTATTGAATTATGGTTATTTTGGGTTAAGTGTGCTTGCATGAAAATTAGTGTTATAAAAGGGGAAAAATTGTCATAATTTGTTATTAATTATTGTTAATTGATTTCAAGGACATTTCATGCTCCCTAACATTGTTTTCTATTGCAACGAGTCCTATCTTTGAGAGCATCACAAGTAAAGTGACGTTTATGGGTTCAAGGGGTTTTCCTTCCAATTGAGCTCTCTCTCTTACGAAGAAGACTGTCCATGGAAGGTTCTAACGGAGTAAGAGGCTGAGTGAAATGCCATGGCATAGAGCCGATTTCGTGGTTTTCCCCTTCCATTAGTAGGCTAGTTTTTTGATATTGAATTCTTCCTTTGGGTTGATGTTCTTGAAAGCCTCTTCATGGGTGATGGACCACTGAGATTTGACATGCATGTTCATCATAAAAAAGCTATCCATTTCACATATATCAGACTGTTTTTCTTTTCTTAGTAAGAAGAGTCCTTATTTCAGGCTATATATAATGGCTTGTCACATTGAAGATCGAAGCTCAAGAATGCTTAAGACCCTGTTTGCTACACGGACGATTTGAGGAAAGAAATGGAAGTGAAAGGAAAAGAAAGGAAGATTAGGAGGGAACTTTAAAAATGTGACTTGTTTGGTATATTAGGGAATGAAAGTTAGTTGAGGGAAAATGAAATGTTTAGTATGAAGAATTGGTGTTGGTTAAGTGGGAAGATTAGGTAAAATTCCCAGAATGCCCTTAAATTTTTTTAAAAAAAGCAAAGCAAAGTGAAATGGCAATCAATAAGAGGAGGAGCAAAAGGTGAAGAGACGGACCAGAAACCCCTGCATAATGTGAATGAAATGGCAGTTGAGAAGAAGAAATAGAACACTGTAGAAGAAGGATATTTAGTAGGGAAATAAATACTTAACAGAGGAATAGGAAAGAAAATGACACAGAAGTTGAAGTTCGAACCAAACAAAGATAGTTCGAACCGCAAATGACATACGAAGTTGAAGTTTGAACCAAACATCACCGTTCGAACTCCCATGACAGAATGTAAACCAGATCGCAAAGATTAAGCAGGACCCATAACAACAACAGAAATGAAAAATGCTGTATTGACTCATTACATAAAACGCAAAACATAGAAGATAAAATAATTTCTTCCTATTCTTCTTTTTCCTCTTCATTGGAGACCTCTTATGAACGGCCCGCCTAGATGATGATGTTCGTGAACTAGGGCATCGGCAATACATACAAACTGGTAAATCATACATGATTTTGTAGCAAATGAATACTTACCCCGATTCCAGCTTAATTCCCACTGAGTTCAACTTCTCCTTCGCCTCCAACATCCACTGTCGTTGCAACCTTCTTCACCGAGTCCTTCGTCAAGCTCTTCGCTCCTCGTCATTTTAAATAGGTCTTGTTTTTTCAAGGGGCTTTTAGGTCTTAATATTTCACTCTTCCAGGAACATTTTAACTTTTCCTCCATTTTCGGAGGGATTGAAGGTTCCAACATTTAAGGGAAGTTTCAGCTGCACGGGAACTCATCTCGACGGAAGGCGCGCACGCCAAACATGTATTTTCAGAGGGAGCCCTGTTAAGTTCCCTTTCCATCGCTTGAAATCCTTATAACAAAGGGGTCCTAAGGGTCTCAAAAGAAACTCAACCTGCCATATGGGGTATGCACAAATGAAGAGGAAACCACAAGCAAGTTCAAATCAGTCAACTTGTTTGGTGAGATTAAGAAAGAGTGTTTGTACTGTCTGGGTTTTAATTGGTTATATAAAGGTAACACATGGAGATAGATTTTAAAAGTAAGGGGAGCCAATGGGTATGAAGGAAGAAGATCCTATATCACTGTGACAGGATTCGTAGTTATGAATGGCCAGCGATTGACTTTTTCAACAAAGAATAGCTTTTGTTAATCTTTAAATATTTCTAAAATTAAAAATCTTCAAGAAAATTTCAAGAAAACGATAAATAAATTGTAACTACATTACACATTAGCATAACGTCCTATTTTAGTTCTATAAGATAGCTTTAATTTGCCTAACACTAGTAAGAGGGAAGGTAATTTTATTTTATATAGCATAACGTCCTATTTTAGTTCTATAAGATAGCTTTAATTTGCCTAACACTAGTAAAAGGGAAGGTAATTTTATTTCATTCTATAACTTACCTTTCTTTGTTTTTTATAAGGGATAGCTCATGATTCAACAACTTCTAGGACCCCAAAAGTACCAAGTTGAACTCAAAATATTTCATCAAGGTTAAACATAACAACAACAGAAATTAAAGAATTACTTAGAAAATAAGAAGAAAACAAAATTTAGTCCTTGCTAACATTACTTGATTATGACTACTAGATAAATCTTTGTTCCTTCTATCTGGCATTGAAGATACAATTTTAGTTTATCAGAATGAGTATGCAGAACGACAAAGATTAGGTATGCACATAAACTTGTCCCCACATGACAATAAAACCACAAAATAAGACAAGAACATAATCAAATGATTGTTCATCCCAGATTTTCATAAACTTGATATCAACATGAGAATGATTTATAAATGGTAGATGAACTTGTAGAATCTGAAGAGCAAGAGAAAAGTAATAGAGTCAAGTATGGGAAAGCCACATGTTCTGGTCATACCTTACCCTGTGCAAGGACATGTGATTCCTTTAATGGAACTTTCTCTATGCTTAGTTAAACATGGGATCAAAGTAAGCTTTGTAAACACCAAGTATAATCATGAGAGGATCATGAGTTCATTTGAAGAGGGAAGTGACATAAGATCAAAACTTAGGCTGGTTTGGATAGCTAATGGGTCAGATTCTGCAGAGAATAATGCGAAGAAAAAGCCGGTGTCCACTGGAGAAGTGTTGAAGCACATGCCCGGGAAAGTTGAAGAGCTCATTGATTGTTTGATTAATAATGGTTCAGAAAGTAATGAGAAGATAAGCTGTGTTCTTGCTGATCAAAGCATTGGGTGGGCCCTTGAGATCGCCAAGAAGAAAGGAATCCGGCGAGCCGCCTTCTGTCCTGCAGCAGCAGCGCAGTTGGTGCATGCATTCAGCATTCCAAAGTTGATTGAGAGTGGAATCATCGAAAAGAATGGTAAGTTCATAGCGCTTCACTTGTTTAGTTAGAGCATACTCCCATTTAGTCCTAAAAATACGGGTTAGTTGTTGTCGCCCCCGGGGGGTGTTACTTTGATCCTTAATATAAGATCTCAATCCACTTTATCTTCTAAATTTATGCTATGTCTTTCGGTCCTTAACAAAAGTGAATTGATCTTTCTAAAATAGCCATGTGTAACATTATATCATATGTTATTTCACAAGTTAGGTAAATTAGTTTGGGGGGAAAATGACAAATAAGGGAGATAAAATGGATTCAGAGATTATATTTTGGACCAAATCAAACTTTCTAATTGGTTCTTATATTATAGACCGGAGGTAGTAACTTTTTCCCCAAACAATCTCTATTGAGTGCTTATAGTAAGGGGATTTCATCAATGATAGCTCCAATGCAAATGATGGGTTGAAAGAGGGTATTTTAAGAAAATCAATAGAATTTTTTTATTTTATTTTTTAACAAATGACTAACTTAACTAATTTGTTTAATTTATGCAAATTAGTTATCTACCTCCTATATATACCAGATAGAGTAATAACTTGTTGATTATGACTCCTTTCCATTCAAAATTTGCAGGAACTCCATTGAGAAAACAGACTATTCAACTTTCATCTACAATGCCTAGCCTTAGTACTGAAAACCTGGCCTGGCTTAACGTTGGGAATCTGACCACTCAGAAGCATATTTTTGAACTGATGATGAGGAACATTGAGTCTATGCAGCTCACTGAATGGCTTCTATGCAACTCAAGTTATGTTCTTGAACAATCTGCATTTACCGTGTCTCCAAATATCATACCTATAGGGCCACTTTTAACAAGCAATCCTTCAGGGAACTCAGTTGGCAATTTCTGGCCCCAAGACCTATCTATTATGAACTGGCTAGATCAACAATCACCAAGTTCAGTTATCTATGTTTCTTTTGGAAGCTTCAGAGCTATGAGTCCAACACAGTTCCAAGAACTGGCTTTAGGGCTTGAACTTTCCAATAGACCTTTTATCTGGGTTGTACAACCAGACTTCACTGAAGGGAAGAATGATAATGAATACCCTGAAGGATTTGAAGACAGAGTTGGTGATCGTGGTCGAATGGTGGGTTGGGCCCCGCAGAAGAAGATTCTGAGTCATTCTTCGATTGCTTGCTTCATTAGTCACTGTGGTTGGAACTCCACCGTGGAAAGTGTAAGCAATGGAGTTCCTATTCTGTGTTGGCCTCACTTTGCAGATCAATTCCTGAATAAGAGCTATGTCTGTGATGTTTGGAATGTGGGAATGGGATTTGAGAAAGATGAAAGGGGCGTAATCACAAGCCATGAAATTAGAGACAAAATTGAGAGGCTCCTCAATGATGAGGAATTGAAGGAGAGGGCAAAGCATCTCAAGGAAAAAGTTCTAAGTGGAATCAAACAAGGTGGTGAATCTAGCAATAATCTAGATAGTTTCACCAAGTGGATCAAAATAAAGAATTAGATCTACAAAGTTTTACTCTGATGAAGTTTAAACCACTCAACCTACCTTGAAAAAAAAAAAAAAAAAAAAGAACAAGAATCTGAATCCATATATTCTCTGAAAGGTGTTTGTCACCTACCTTTCACAACTACTTTTGTTTCTTTATGGCTTGTATTTTAGAATCGACAAAATTGGCTTTCAATGAAGTCATGCCAAAGAAGGTGGAAAATGCTTATACAAGAAATCAAAAGTATCAAACAGCAATAAGATTAGTTGTGTGGTTTTTTTAGAGAAGATGGGAATCAAACTAGTTGCATTCTAGCTAGCCAGATCTGTATTCCCTTTTGGCCTTTGTCTCTTAGAAACCAGAAGATGATCAATGATGGAATCACTCATAATATTAAAACCAGAGCTGAAATATTTTCTGCAATTTTATTAATATTTTGGTAATGAATATAAATAGTTGCACTGGAACTTGATCAACCTTTATAATAACTGCAACATGGTAGAAATTGCATACTCTCTCCCATCCTAAGTATAAGGTTTATTTGGGGGTTTTAATTTGATCTAAATATAATGTCATATTCCCTGTTATACGTCTCCCAACATTTTCTTTCCCATAATACCTCTATTTCTTGGGGCATTTTTATCTATATTAAATGTATGGCAGGGTTATTTTTGAAAAAGTTCACAAATTGTCTACATATTACTACCTCCGATCCTAATTCTTATAATTAGGACGGGAGGGAGTAATTACAAATAACCAACTTATCTATTTTTCCCCCCGGAATTATGACAATTTGTTAATATAGGACCTTATACTTAGAAACCAGAGGGAGCATTACAGCTCCTTCGGTCCTCACCTGACAGCTTAAATTTTGCGTTCAAATGTTCCTTGAGAACATACTAATGGCTTGGACTGCTCAACTAAAAAAAAGCAGATTATTCTACTGTCACCAAATATTTCCGTTATGGGAACAAAAGATTTGTGTGGGCACAAAGTGGTGACAATCTAAACAAGTAAAATTTTCAACAATATGAGAAACAAGAAGAAAGCTATGGAAGTTACAAACTCTTTGATCTGCAACTCAACACATGAACTTGGGCCTGCAACATTTGCTTTTTCCCTATGGATATTTTCCTATATAGGTTCACTTCTGGCAACCAAGAACAAACATTTTGGGCATTAAGAAGGGTCCTTTTCCCAAGAAGACTCATAATGTTCAAGCTGTCTTGATCAACAACCAGATAACTCAGTAATTCACGTTGATTTTGGAAGATAATTTCACTGTCTTGGACTAAAACTCTTCAAGAAGGCATTTCAATCAATTATAAGATTAGATATCAACAATGGGGAATATTAAGCCTTCCTAAAAGCCTTTGGACCTTCCTAGAAGCCTATGGAGACATTGCTTTTTGGACCAGCGTTTGGGCCAAGAGAAGTGAAATTTTGATTGACTTTTTCCCCCGAGTGGAGAAGAGGAAAATAGAGAAAAATGGCAACATTTGCATCAGTTTTGAAAGACTATCTCCTATATTGCCTCACAATATATATATATATATATATATATATATATATATATATATATTTTGGATTCCTGCAACTTCTTTAATAATACTTCTGGGACAAAAATTCACATTAGTCCTAGAGAAAATGCTTCATGACAAAGGATTCAAACCAAGGGCTTTAAAGCTTGGGGGGAAAAGCCATAAGTAGTGCCAAAGAATTTGCTGCAGCTCAAACAAGAATTTAAACTTATTGATTGGACAAAAGCAAAAATAAGAATTTAAAGTTGTAACTAAAGAATTATAAGGCAAGAATAAAGAGAACAAGCTTTGTTCACTATGTAACATAAAAGTATATGTTTTTCTTATTCTTTTTCTTTCATTTGAATCTTCCTAAATGCATAATGAAACCTCACTGCAAGAGGGGAATGTGATGGACTTGTTCAGGGACAGTAAATCTCTTTTAACTAAGGGGTTTAAACTTCTCATGTTGTATGAGAAGAAAAAGATTCCTACACACACATGAAATAGTGGGACCCACGTATATATACAATGCTAATTATATATATACGTGGGTCCACCATTTTATGTGTGTGTAAAATGAGAAAACACTTCTCCTACAACATGAGAAGTGTTTTTCCCTTTAACTAATTCATTTTCTGTGTATGTTTTTGGAATCTCGTCTTTATACTCTTATTTCTCTTATTAAATTCATCTTCAATCAATAAGCCTGATATAAAGAATTAACAAATCAAAGAGCACTCAAGGGATTTATACTAAGACCACTGTTTCTCCCATTAATGAATGATCCTGGAAGAGATAAAGAAAGCATGAGTGAGACCCACATGTTAGGAGCTTGAGCGATCCAACTCGCTATGGCTTAATTTATTCTAGGAAAAATAAGAGGCTTAGGATAAATTAGGAATTACTTATTAATCGAGTCTATTTTTATTATCTTTTATTATTATCTTTATGAATTAATAAGATTCAGTTGTTAGGATTTATGATTATTAGTTATCTAAATCTTAGATTTAGATATATTTTTAGATTTTGTATTTATATTTGGATAGAGTTTGCTATCTGTAAATCATTACTCATCAATAAAGTGTCGAATATTCAAAGAGTAATAATTATTAGAGATTCTCCTGGACTATTCTTATAGAATTCTTATAGAATTAGTGAGATACTCGCTTATTCCATAAATCGGTAATGTCTTAGAGAGCTAGTGACATCCTTACTTCTCTTTAAAAACAGAGCAAATCTATTTTCCCTTTATTTTCAGAATTCACACATAAATAAAATAGGAACCTATCAGAGCCGCACCCACTATCCCACTCTCTCTTATAGGATATTCCCTTAATACTCAATAGAAGAGGATGATCCATATTATATACTCATCAGAAGTGTTTCTAAAGTCTATAAAGATAGAGGATTAAGGTCCAATTTAAGTTTTTGTGTAGAAACTGTTGGTATCGAAAGTTTTTATTGGATTAATATCGCCCTAAAGAAAGAGCAAAATTGCGCGTCATCAAAAAATTAACATTCACGGTTAAGTTGATATTGATCCTTTAAAAAAAAAAAAAAAAAAACTTTTGGGACAATATTAATTTAACCAAAACTTCCAAATACCCATAGTTCTTGTATGAAAACTTCTAAGGTAAAATTGAATCTCAATATAAAGATAAAACATTGTCTTATATATCATTAGGATTGGAGGGAGTCATATGGTTAATAGTGCTTCATAGGACAACATACCATTCCAGCAAGCACAGTTAACTTGTACAGCAATCAAACTACTAAATCATACACAAATGGTAGCTATTCTTAGTTGCAAACTTGTTTTATTTTAATATGAATATAATATTGATGACTTTATCTAGTATTGTTCCTATAATATTATTTAGGGTCATTGGTGCGAGATTGCCAACCAACTATTACCTCAAGAGGAGCGTCTGCACAAATAACTATTGAGGGGACCAAAATTGTTAATCAACAATTACAAAGTGGAAAAAAACACAATTTGGAGCAGATTTGCCAACAAACTATTACCCCGTCACCGTCTTGGTGTCTCCATCTTCCATTGGGAATCATCATTGTCGGCGACGTCGGCATTCCAAAGCTTCTATTGTTCTTGGGTGTTCCACTCACTCTCTTGAACTCATCCGATTAGTCCACAACGTTCGATCCATCACACACCTTGCACCCTGGTTCTATCCCTCGATGCCACAAAGCGAACAGCCGTTGCTACAATGCCTGCTTCCATGGGTCCCATCTCTGTTGGTGTTTTCCTTTTCCAACAAGAAGGCTTAACCGCTCTTTCTCGGCGTTTACGCCGTCCTACGCTAGTGCCTCATATTTTAATAGTTGTTTTTTTTTTAAATAGTTATTTGGTGTTTTTTTTTTTCACTTTTAATAGTTATTTGGTGTTTTTTTTTTTTTCACTTTTTAATTGTTTATTGGCAATTTTGGTCCCCTCGATAGTTATTTGTGCCAGGCGCTTTCATTGGGTAGCAGTTGGTTGCCAACTGTACCTTCACCCTATTTTATTTAATTCAACAAGTTGATCAATCACATACCAACTTGATCACCAAATTATTATCATATTATTAAAATTATCATTATTATTAGTACTATATGTGACAATGATAATAATAACTTTTTAACTTTGTTGTAAACATGCAATTCAACGATTGCAAATGTAACCCCATCATCGTCAATTTCATTGTTCAATGGAACTCACAACAAGAAGACGGTGAAACCAATTCAACTGCAAATTACAAA